>CP144700.1:52441994-53041994 GCA_036885675.1 Vigna mungo
ATGCTTGTTCACTATAGCGTAAATGTGACGACGGAAAGGTGCGGATTTGCAGGGTTAGGGTATTTTTCATCACCCGCTGGAGTGCAGTGATTTGCAAGGATTTACCATACAATGTCTAATTTACCCTTTGCACATTTTATAATTCCAACTCCAGTCCTGGCTGATGGTTGAAGATGAAGACTGGTTTGAAGCATTTGAAGAGGAAGAACTGAAGGTGTATTCGATTATCTTGTAGCAGTATTTAGTTCTAGGGGGTGAAGAATTTCTAAAGATGAAGTATTGGGTTCCCAGTGGTGATATTCGGTTCCATGCTTGACCTCAGGTAATGTTTTTTTGTGAGATCTTGAGTTGTTGTTACAGGTTGGAGGCATTTGTTGGAGATGAAGATGAAGAAGGGAGTGCTCTCTGTTGAAGGTAACGAGCTTGATGGGTGAAGACGGAGCATATCTGTGGTTGAAGAGGAAGAATGAAGGCCAGCAAAGGAAGTTGTATTCGGTTACGCAAGAGGAGTATTCAGTTTCGCTTCAACAAGGAATATTGAAGGGTGGTGTATTCGGTTCCAGGAATGGTATTAAGTTCCCCTTCAGCTTGCATGACTGGTGTATTCGGTTCCAGCCATGGTTATTCGATTCCAAGCTTATGCATTTGGTTAGAGGAGTGGTGCATTTGGCGATCTCCGGAAGGAGTTCGTTGGAGAAGTCGAGTTTATCCATGGCGATGCATTCGGCGCATTGGAGGAGGAGACCAAGAAGTTTGAGGCTGGTGGACTCGGCGACGTGAGGTTGGGGATCGAAGGCCTGGTCGTCCTCGGTGGCAGTATCAGTAGAGAAGTTTGTCCACTTGAAAGAAGGTTGATCGACGGGAGAATCAGCGGTGTCAACGGGTCGCTTAAGAAATGCGGGGGGATCGCGGGACCAAGCTTTGAAGCATGATCGGTGGAGAGCGAGAGAGAATCGAAAGCCTTGGAGGAAACTTTTGGGAGAAAAGTGACAAAACTAAGAGGTAAAGACAAGAAAAGTTTTAGCAGATAAGTAGAGGTTGTGTTAGAAAATGAGTGTTTGGTCTTTTACAAGACCAAAGCTAGATTAATTCTTTTTATGTTGTAATTTTATATTTTATATATTTTTCTTATTAATGTTTTTATATATAAAAAAGAATGGGTGTATATGTGAATAATGTGGTGCAACAAGTAAAATAAATTAAAACGCAAAAACAAACACAAAATATAATATCAAACTAAAAAATTCATTTTATTAATTTATAATTTTTTATATTTTTTAAATTTATTTTAATTATTAATTTTAATTTTTTACTCTTTATAAACATTTTTACAATTAAATATAACATTAATTATTATCATTTTATATTACATTATTAACTAAAAGCATTTTAGTAATCTTTAATTTTTATCAATTAAACAAATTTTCTTTATATATCACATCAATCAAATCTACACTAATTATCACAAACTTTACTTCCAAATATGTTCCTAAATACCTTCAAATCCACTCATATAAACAACAAAAACTTTACTCTCAAATTCATCCACTCAATCTCTCCCAAATCATCTCCTCTAATCCTCTCTAAGTGAACAATGCATGTTTCGGTAGTAGGGTCTGGTCCCACTGACCTACACACTTTCTTCTGGATCCTTCTAGACGTTCGGTCACCTGATCTCCTCCTCAAACCTCATCTTAATCTGCTTTGTGCCCGGTCTTCTGGGTAAGGGCCGGTCGGGTACCTGCCAAAGATACTCCGACGCTCAAGTTAGAATCAAGTCTGTTCAGTTACTCAGTTATAGTATTAAATATACAGTTCGATGAATCCACCTACCTCTTACTGTTGACCTTTATATATAGTATTAGTTCTGGGCCTGAGATTAAGGATTCTCTAATCAAAGCCCAATAGCTTTTCAATCAAGGCCCAGAACTGTTAAATCCCTTTTAAAATCCACTTACCTCATTACCTTTTCGATATTGTCGTTTGGTCATTCCTAGTCAAGGCAAATATTAGTACCGACCGGCCAAAGGTCGGCCGAATACCCAGTACATCAAGCCCCCTCAAGCCCTAGACAACTTGTTGTCGTTGGGTTTTAAAAGGTAAGGCCGCGCTGCATCAGTTATGAGGCGTTTCAAACTTTGGGCGGGAAGACGCGTGGCGCTTTCCGATTGGACAGGTGCCTCGAGTAGTGGGATGGTCTTTTTAATCTGAGCCCTTCATCGCGGTGTCTTTTAACGGTGGCGATGTGATGGCGGTTATAAAAATTTTACTATAAATAAGGGTGATTGCTTCGTCATTTTTACCTTCCTCCTTTCTCTGTTGATCTGACCGTCTGACTTTAAAATTCTTTTTCTCTCAGGTAAATAAATGGCAACAATTTCATTGTCTTCCTCTACAGGGTCGGTAGGTGGAGATGGCGGGGGCTCCTCCAGTGGCGGTGGGGGGTCATCGTCCAATGCCGGTTCAAGTTCTTCACGGTCAGGAGACGACTGGATTTGGCACGGTGCCGCTCTCTTTCTCCTGGAAGGCGAAGTAGTAGTTGACGGGATGGATGCGGAGCCAGTCGGTGGGTGGCTGGCCATATGCGGATACACCTGGGCTTCTCATGACGTGGGTTCTTACGAATACGAGATCAAGAGCGGGAATGACCTGTTGAATTGGGCCAATCAATCCTTCTTGGTTCAAGACGAGGAAGACGTCCGGTTGATTGCCTGAGCGTTTGTCGTCCCAATGAACGCGCTTTTCACGGGAAGGGCTCGAGCGTTGAAGATTTTTTCTTTGTATATACTTTCTTGTTTACTCGGATGTTCGTGCGGATACCGTTCTCGCATTTTCAAGCGGTCGTGTTGCGCCATATGAATGTTGCTCCTTGCCAACTACATCCGAACAAGTGGGCTTGTATTCAAGCCTTCTTAGTGATGTGTGCGGCCCTGGGCATCAGACAAACCCTTCCTTTATTCTTTCATTATTTCCATGTTCGGCCACCCCCGAAACAGGGGTGGGTTTCATTGACGTCTTTTCAAGATGCCTGCCTTTTCAAGGCTTACGCTGATTCTTTCAAGAAGTTCAAGACGAGCTTCTTTAAGGTAACAATAAAGGAAGTCGGCTGTAACCAGTTTCATGAAGCCGTCGGGGAGCCGTTGTTCCCCTATTACTGGACAAAAGACCCAGCCAGAGTATGCGCGGTTTCTACTGACGAAATGACCCCTGTCGACCGCGAAGCTGTCAAAACCATTGATGACCTTCCTCGTCGTCTCCATGCTCGCCAACTAGTTGATTGCCTTCGCCACGAGGATTTTACCCGTGTGGCGTTTGGTATGCTATTTTTGTTTGTATCTTCGTAGGTTCATTGTTAACTTAACTTAAAGTTTTCTTTCTATTGTAGATAGGATGACTCTCCTCACTCCTCGCCAGACAAGTTTCATTCCTCCCCTTCCCAAAAAGGATCCCCGATCTGCCGGTTCCAGTAGGGCGACCACAGCTGCTCAATCTCGCACACCGACCGTGCACGCTATTCCTACTGCTGAGGCGGTGGCTACTCAGGAGATTCCCGTGGTGAATCTTGAATCATCTCAAGCCGACGCAATCCTCTCTGCCTAAGCCATCCCTTCTGCTCAAGCTATCATCTCCTCTAAAAAGAAGAGAAGATCTAGAGATGGGGAGAAATCTTTCTCTAAGAGGAGTCGGCGAGAGGGGAGCGATCCCCGTCCCTTAACCGGAGGGTTACTCGACCTTGCCTTTGGCGTGAGCGAACGGGTGGACTTCCGCATGAGGTCTTCTCAGCGAGCAATCGTGGAGTCCTTATCTGAAAAGGATCTGACTGAGGCGGCCTTGGAATTCACTTCTCGAGGAGCCATGTTGACCTAGTATCTCTGTCGGTTTGCCGCTGGTGGTGGTGAGACTTTTGAACTTAATGCATGGTTGTTTTTAAAGGATTTAAGGAATTGAAACTTGATGAGTTATCATAGGCTCAAAGTCAGTAGGAATAGGATTTGAGCATTCATGTGAGTTGATTTTAACATGAAGTTAGAATTGAGATATTTGTTAATTCATAAAAATGAAGTGGATGAATCTAGCATTGACAATTGTAATGACTCTATGTTAAATTTTTATTGCATACCAATTGTTTGATAAAATACCAAAAGAGTTTCTTAGTGTTTTTGTGAACTTTGTTGTCTAATTTCATTGTGAATTGCGAGAGTTGTCATGTGTTGCACAAATCTCTTTGGAGAGAATGATATTTATTACTTGTTACGTGCGACTGGTGCAATTTTCATTTTGTCTTAACAAGTTTTTGGCATTTTTCCAGGGGCTTGTGTTCCAACAACGATTTGAACATTTGTGATTCTTTTAGACTTTATTGTTTGTTTTCTTTTCTTATGTTTTCTTGTGATGTTCACATTGTAGGCACAATAACTAGGTATTTTTGTAACACCCAATTTTAGGATGACACATGTAATTAATTAAGCTAAGAAAAAACTATTTATGATACCATGAAGAAATAGTGAAAAATTAAAAACTTTATTTCATTATCGCGAAATTAATTAAAATCATGTTGAAAGAACAATTATTTCAATTACAATCTAAATATAAACTTTATTACTTTCTCCAAAACATTTTCGAAAATTCCCATACTATTTTTCCACATGTATCCTCGCTATACACAACACCCGCCTCATTTGTAACAACGTCTACTCTCGTATAAAAACTATGATCGCAGGTGGAAACCACAACCACAAAATGCAAGGTTAAGCTAATAAAATTCAATACAAGATATTACACAATAATCGCACATATCCACCTTATTCAGATATCAATCCCCAATCCATAAAGTCAACCACATTCTCATCCCACAAAAACACATTACCGCAAACACTCATGGTTTATCCCTTAGTGTCCTAGAATACCACTTATTTATCATAACCAACCAATTTGATTGATATGGCACTCGAACCCATCCTCTTCCCCCATCACACTATCAAAGAGAACTTCTTTTCCACATTGTATGGCTGAAAGAGTCATCATTAGGTTTACTAGGTACGACGAGACAACCCCACAACAACCTATCTTATCCTCACACGTATACAACCAACAACAAGCAATACATTAATGTTCAAACATCGCAACAACCAACCACACAACTCAACAACAAATAATACGACTAACAACACCTTCGACTCAACAATCATCACAAACTACTCGATCAAACACATACATAGCTCGACAATCATAATAAACAACAATTTAACTCAATTCATCATGTACAAATAAAGAGTAATAACAATACTAATAAGGAGTAATAACAAACTAACTAAAAATAAAAGATAAAGATAAGATAAAAATATAATATCTATCTAAGATTATTTAATTTATTAAAAAATAAATTTATTTAAAATTGGTAAATTTATTTAAAATTGATATGAAAATTTTAAAATATTTTTTTGGTAGTCTTAAGTATTATTATTTTGGTGTTTTTCTAAGTATATTTGATGATTTATGAATGTTTAATTTATTGTATTAGTTTATGATTTTATAATTTAATTATAAATGATTAATTTATTCTATTAGTTTTTAATTTTTTTTAAAATAAATTGTATGACGTTTTTCAATTTACTAAAAATAAATTGGTATTTAAAATTGATATGGAAAATTTAAATAATATTTTAGGTACAAGATGGAACCTGTAGAGGTGAGGATAAAACACCCAAAATTGAAACTAGTTAAACTAATAATATAAATTTGGTCTGAACCAATTATTTTTTAGAAACATATTTTTTATTTTAATTTTAAAAAGGATTTCAGAATAAT
Source organism: Vigna mungo (assembly GCA_036885675.1). Classification (NCBI taxonomy): domain Eukaryota; kingdom Viridiplantae; phylum Streptophyta; class Magnoliopsida; order Fabales; family Fabaceae; genus Vigna; species Vigna mungo. The sequence goes on from CP144700.1 coordinate 52,447,803, forward strand.
TTTCAGTAAAATAGGACTCAAAGAACGAACAATTAAGAGGGAAAGATTGGAGTGGAGGAGTTTGAGCGTGAGGCGCGTGATGGCTATAGGAGCAGTTGCAAATTCCACTCTTCTCCTATCTTCTAAACCCAATCACTTCTCCTTCTCCTTTTCCCTCACCAAAACGTCGCCGTTTCTTTCTCTTCTCACTCCTCGCCTACGCCGCTTCCTTTCTGTTTCTTCTCTAAGCGCCGACCACCACAGCCTCCGTGATTTCGGTCACTACTCTTTCCCCAATTTTAAATGAATGCATAAATCCTTCTCTTGCTTTGTGTAATTTTTTTTTTCTCTTTAGTTCATTATTATGTGTGTTTGATGCAGGGGATGGTGATGGCGTTCGACTTTCAAGCCAAGGTTCGAAGATGCTTCTCAAAGGGATGACTTACCCTGATCTTGAAGTATGTTTTTTCATCTGTTTAAAAAGTCTGTGCATGTTTATAGCGTAAACACTCACTGTAGTATTGAAGAGGTAATTTACTGTCACCATCAACGCTAATGAAATTTAAAATGTAATTTAGTATGTCATTTATCTTTGTGTCTGCATCACACTTTTCTTCTCTTTTGGTTCCTAAACTTAATCTTTTATATTCATTTTAATTTGTCAGTTTAGTCTCTAGTTCCAACTGTCATTTTAGTGACTTAATTAAAAATTCAGAGGTACTTCTGAAGACTAACATATCTGGAAGTAAGTTGTTGAGTTCAGAGACTAAAATAACAGTAAGTCCTTAAATTCAAGGATCAAATTAATAAAAAAGTATGTGATGTAGACATAAATATTAACTTTAAGGAAGATTTTCCAGCGGCAAGACTAAAGTGACTCACAAATTACACTTCCTGAAAGCACTTTAATTTTTAGTACTCTCAGCTACCCAAGTGATGTTAAATTACACACTAAAATGGTTGTTTACCTTTAATATTATAATACAATACATGTATGCATATAATAGTTAATAAATCATGATATTGATAAAATTCCAGCAGTCAATTTTCTAATTAATCTTCATGATTTAGCTTTTATCTCTCAATGTGTACTTTATTTTAGAGGATTTAAGTTATTTTACTTTTGGTTTTTCTTATGTTTGTGCAGGATAGATAACATTGAATACGTTTTACTAAATATTTTTTAAAATTCTACATTATGTCTATGCTACACGTTGAAAAATGTTTATGCTTTTTAGCATCTGAATAAAATGTGACAAATATGATATTTATTGTTATGGGTGTATTAGGTTAGAGATGAGAGTGGAAGCAGAGAAAATATTTGCTATGCAATATTTAACCAAAATAATGTTTAATCATTCATATATGATCAAGATTAACTCTTACTTCTCACGCTCTAACTAGATTCACCCCCACTTAGTTATTTCTTATGGAAGTCACCAGGATTTGAACTTGTTTTAGTTCGCTTGTCGGATTCCCTATTTTTTGGTTCATCAGTTTCATTCTGAATAGCTCATGAACAAAAACTTTCCGCTTGTGACTCCAAATTTTAGGGCTAATGATTTTATCATTGCACAGAAATGGGTTTACTCACATGGATACAGGCCTGGGCAAGCCATGATGTTATGGAAGCGAATGTACGGAAACAACATTTGGGCCCAACATGTTGATGAGTTGGAAGGTTATTTCTTCTTCATTTAATGCTGGATGTATTTGGGAAGGGGAAAAACTATTGTTTTATAATGTCATAATTGGTACGTCTTACAATAATGTTTGTAAGCATAGTTCCTCAGACCCTCCTGGTTTTGCTTATGAATTTTGAGCTGAATAATTTGAATTGACTAGTAATTCTAGTAAGTTTATATGTATATATCTTATTCAGGATTGAATAAAGATTTCAAGAAAATGTTGAATGAAAATGCTGAGTTCAAGGCACTTGCTCTGAAAGAAATTCGCACAGCATCTGATGGAACAAGAAAGGTTAAATTGATCTTTCTCTGTTTTATTTTCATATTTTTTTTATCATTAAATCCATCTAGCTACAAAATGATATGAAACCTGGATGCTATTTATGATTATATTTATAGTTTCATAATTACTTGCATACCTTGCTTATATTTGATTGTGTGTTTCAGTGGAGTATTCTTGTTGACTTTAAACTCACAGGATATTGCAGATTTTATTCACATTGGATGATGGGCTGGTCATAGAAACAGTTGTCATACCTTGTGACCGAGGTAGGACTACTGTATGTGTTTCAAGTCAAGTTGGATGTGCCATGAATTGTCAGTTTTGCTATACTGGAAGGTAAGTCTTACTTTTCCCTGAAGATGGCAATTTGATGGCTATTTTTACTTTTCATGCAACATTATTATGCTTTATTATTTTTGCAGAATGGGTCTTAGGAGACATCTTACTGCTGCTGAAATAGCAGAGCAGGCTGTTTCTGCCAGACGCTTGCTCACAGATGAAGTTGGCTCCATCACAAATGTTGTCTTTATGGTAGGTGTGTCAGATCTTTGACCGCATTAATGTGCATTTTGTTCATTGCCATGCTGACAAGTCAGTATAGTAGCTATATCTCTTATTCTTGAAATTAAAGCATTGTTTCTATTTCAATGTGCAAGTGGACATATTTTATATATCAATGTTATAGTGCAAGCAATGTGCTCCTTTCTTTTTTAACTGTCTTTGCGTTTCCATAATAATGTTGTAGAGTTATGCCTTCACTTTTCCAAATAGTTTCCAAAATACTTCTGTGTATGGTTTCTTATGTGTCAGCAATTTAGAGCATGTCAGTGGACCTGTTTGTATTATTATTGTAAATGGATGTTCATACGTCCACTACGTGAAATGGAGAGGTAACATGGATTTAAAAGTCTGGATAACCAAACATGCTATTAGCTGTACTATTCTAAGCTTCTAGTTAAAAGTCTGGATACCCTTCTTAAGATTCTTTATGAAACTGGTACCTAGAAAATATGAGAATAGAGATAGAAAGAGAATTTCTGTATTGGCATATTGAGATTTCGAGCCTCAGCACTCAACACTATAATGAGTTTCCAGAAACTGCTTCTGAAGTATTGATAAGAGCCTTGGGTGTACCACAAAACTAAAGCTGGCAAGACTGGTTGGAGAACCCAAGACCTTATGAACTCTCCACGCTGAAATTCTATACTTCCAATACAAGACAAAATTCTCACACCTAGCAATTGGATATTAACATGCACCACACGTTGCACCCTTGGCACCCATGCAGGCTGGCTGTGCACTAGTCTGCAGTGAACATTGCAATTTTGGAGTCACCGCCTATGCTGTTCTTTTGAATCTAAGAGATAAATGGAATGCGCTAGTACCAGTTTGCAACTGGGGGTACTGTACATGCAGATAGCAGAGTTACAGAGAGAAACAGAAATAAGCTACTATTCTGCATTGACTTATTGAGATTTAAAGAGTCTGTGCACTTTCTATCTCTATGAATTTCCAAAACAAACTGACTGTCTCATCTGCATGTCTATTTGTTGCAAACGAACCTCTAACTGCATGACTGACCGATTTAACTGTCTATATAACTGACCTCATGAGTCTGTTCGATCTGTTATCTTCCTTTTCTTCCTAGAATACCCTTCGGTCATTATTGCTAACAATTATCCCTCAGAAATGCTCTTTGTTTAGCCAAATGGAACCAAAGCTCCCCGTTAGTCTATTTCGTGTAACCATTTACCATTGTGAAAAATGACTTCCTTTTCTTTTTTGCTTTAAAAATTGTCATTATGGATATCTACTTCTAGCACACCCCTATAAATTCTGTTGATGTTTACAAATGTTGTGTTGTGGGTTGTAGAGATGGGAAGGGGAAGAATATGCTAAATAGAACTACTGATCCTGTGTGTTATTATTGATAGGATGCTAATAACTGCTATATATATTTTAGGGCATGGGGGAACCACTTCATAACATCGATAATGTCATTAAAGCTGCAAATATAATGGTGGATGAGCAAGGGCTTCAGTTCAGTCCTCGCAAGGTCACTGTTTCAACCAGTGGGCTTGTTCCACAGCTCAAACGTTTCCTCCATGAATCTAACTGTGCATTAGCTGTTAGTTTGAATGCAACTACTGATGAGGTGAATTTCTTAATACTTTGCTGCTATTGCACCGTTAAAATTAGATATGAAAATGCAAGTACAGCAATACGATAGAGGAATGAATGGTCATATTTGAATCTAATGTCAGGTAAGAAACTGGATCATGCCTATAAATCGAAAGTATAAGCTGGACTTGCTTCTTCAGACACTTCAAGAGGAGCTTCGTCTCAAAAAGAACTACAAAGTCCTGTTTGAGTATGTGATGCTTGAAGGAATTAATGACAGGTTGGTTAACTTGTTTTTGCAAATAAAACTTACGACATTGGACTGTCATGAAATGGATGATATGCATACCTCATAATGGACTTTGTATATTAGCAATGCGTCTTGTCATATGCACATATTTTATGTATGAATTGCGTTGACGATCATAGGAGTTTGAGTTAGAATGTTAGATTGCACGATGCTCTGGTACTACTATATTGGTAGAGAAATCTTAAAATTGTATTTTTCAGACGTTCGCAGTTTCCTTTGCGTTTTGATCCTGATTCAGGGTAACATTTGCCCTTTCATCCTCTGTATTCACTGCCCTCATCAAGCATACAATGCATATATATAGTGTTATTAATATAATCACCATTCATTAATTTTTATTGAAGCTCCTTCCGCCTTAAATTCCTCTGCTGTGATTGTTTTATACGCTCCCCCTCCTTGTTCCTTTTTTCTTTGTAGCTGTTCATTTTAATCACGAAAATAAATTTCTATGGTTGAAGTCTTGGTTCACATTTAACTTTGTTGGCTAATGTAAATATTTTACAGTGATGGAGATGCTGAGAGGCTTATCGAGCTTGTGAAGGGAATTCCTTGCAAGATTAATCTAATCTCCTTCAATCCTCACAGTGGATCATTCTTCAGACCAACCAAAGAGGAAAGGATGATTGAATTCCGTAATACAATTGCTAGGGCAGGATTGACAGTCTTTCTAAGACATAGTAGAGGTGATGATCAAATGGCTGCCTGCGGTCAATTGGGTAAGCCTGGCACCATTCAAGCTCCATTGCTTCGTGTACCACAGCAATTTCAAATGGCAATTGGAGGTTAATCTTGATTCATCGTGGAAATTCTGTTGCGAATTGATCTTACAGATACTGTTAACAAAGAATTCTTTAGAACCCTTGTGGTGGTGGTAGCTATATGGTGACTTCATACTGAGAATGCAAAGACAAAGCTAAACAAACGGGGGTGTCTGTCTCCATATTGCATACTCCCATTTTGGAGTTAATTGATATTATTTTTATAAATGTGAAACATCCTATTTCCTTACTAAAAATAGGATATAATAATAGAGATAGAAATAAGAGATATATATAACAATGTAGAAAAAAAAATATAGTTAGTATTTAATGGTATGTATTTTTCTTAAGTTACTACTAACATGCAATTTAAAAGGCTTTAAATACAACATTATAAACATTTTTAAATTATTATTTGATTATAAATTATGCTTTTAAAGATTTATAGTTTTATGCAACATAAGATTATTTGCTCTTTTGTAAATTAAAAGTTATAGCCATTTTGATTCTAATTAGTTCACACTGTGTAATTTGTTAGCTAATAATTCATAGAAGTTAAACTCTAAGTTAAGTCCTTTAGTGTTTTCAATTTTTAGTTTTGTAAGTCATGGATAGACCTGTCAAATAAACTCATACAATGAGATTTGGTTTTAATTCACGTGGATTAGAGTTAGAAAAGGTCAAAGGATAAAAAAAAATTATTAGAAAAATTGAGTCAAATATCTTCAAAGTCTTATGGATTAGGATCAACACATGGATTTTCTTTTCATAATTGTCAAATATAATTATATTAACTTAACAAAAAATTTAAAAAATATAAAAATCACATAAAACAATAAATAAATAAAAATCATTGAATCAATTACTACAAATTTATAATTAACAAAAAAGTGTTTTCAACTTAAAACAAATACAATAAATAACTACATAGGAATTTTAAAATTTTAAATATCTAGATAATAGTGATTTTATTATATTATTCTTTTTTATATATCTAATCACAATATTTATTTTAATCCTAATTCAGAAAATAAAAGTGTTTTATACAGTATATTTTGTGATAAAAACAAAAGGAAAACAATATCGTGTGTATCATTCATTAAAACATGAAAACAACTCTAAAATCATGTTTACTAATTAATTGGTTGACTCGTTATAAAGAAAAATCTTGTACTTATTTTATAAAAGTTTATTTTACATAATAGAAAATTTACTTCCTTCTGAATGTTTCTTGCTAATATTCTCAATTGTAATTTTCCTAACCATTTTCAATATCAAAGATACATTTAATAATAATTTAAATTAACTGACCTAATTATATATATATATATATATATATATATATATATATATATATAATTAAATAATAAATATTTAGTTATTAATTTCATCTTTTATTTTGTTTAGATATTTTTATCTATATTAAAAGTTTATAAATACATATGATTTCTTATAAATACACATGACTCGTGGAGTTAAAGAAATTAGTTCAACATAAAAAAAATATTCAATATGACATTATTTATAACAAAATACACCGAGATTTTCTAATTACCTTTAATTATATTTTAAAATTTAAATAAATACATAAATAATTTTATTTATTTATTATATAATGAGATTTTCGTATGATATTTTACACATTAACAACACAATACAATGATTTCTTACTACTTGTTCTTTATGTAATTATCATTATTTTATCATGGACTGCCTCTTCATTGTTAAAAAATAATTACAAAAATAAGTAGTACAAAAATATTAATATTATTAATGTGAATCTTTTTCACGCTAATAATTAATTTTTAATGTTGTTATGAAGTTAAAGTATTTAATTTTTTTGTAAAGTTTATATATATTATATTATTGTTTAGTATTTTTTTTTGCAGGTTAAATTTCAAAATTTAGAAATTGAAATTGCAAACAAAAATAAAACGCAGTAGAAAATGCAAAATATTAGAAAATCAAATATTAATTAACAAATTCAAAATTCATATATCTTCTTATTATAATTTTTAAAAAAATTCATCAAAAATTTGAACAATCAACTGATTCAATTAATTAATTTGATTGAATAAAAATTCATTAAACCAAATATACAAGTCAAATTAAAATATCATTTAATATAATTCACCTTTAATTATTATCAAGATTAAATTGATTCAAAATTTAATTTTTAGAGAAGCAAAGTACAATCGTAAAATGTAAATCCAAATTAGATGAAAGAACAAACTATAAAATACAAAAGAGAAAAAGAAGATGAAAAGAAAATTGAGAAATGAGAGAAAAAAAAGGGTGATACAATTTCTAAAATTGAAAAACTAAATAAATGATTTACAACTTTAATAAACCTAGACATATCTTGAAATGTACAATCTAGCATATATGTTTTGTAAGTTACATTGCTGGAATGTACAATTTGGAATACAAAAGAATACATTTTGAAAGATTTTTCTATGCATTTCAGAATATATTTTTGGATTTAAAAATGCTTTTCAAAATACATCTTTCAATTTTTTTATTATTTTGGATTATACATTCTGAAAAAAAAATTGTATTTGAAACTATATTTAGAAATGCACATTTCAAGAGAAAAAAAAATCTACTGATAACTAGTATTTGAAAATCAATTATAAGGATAAAATGGTCATAACAAAAATGAATTTTTGTATTTATAAAAAAAATTAGGATTAAGGTTGGTTAGATTAGTAGAACAAATATCGATATAATTAAGGGGTTTAATGTTGATTAAGTAGATAACTTTTGAAAACATGGAAAGAGTAGTGTCATGAAGAAGGGAAAATTAATGGCATCAGTTAATGAGGAGTATCTTAACTAGTGAATAGGAAGGAATGGAAAGGGTCGGGAGAAGATCAACACAAAAGGACTCTAGAAAGGAAGGAAAAGACTGATGACACTTCTGGATGTTCTAGGCAATCAAATTTCTACCTTTTGTGTTAGGTTCCTGGGTTTTGGAACCTAATGAGATCTCACTCAAAAGATATAAACAAAAAGAAAGAAAGGTTTTTCTGTATTATTCACAGTAAAAGAAAGCTATTTTACAATGACTGGGTTGGGAGCATAACCTCCCTGGTTGAAGGCATAACCCCTCTCTAGTAGCAATAAGCTTGACTTTACACAAAAATACTCGATACCCCTGACACATAACCAGGTCTTATTTATAACATTCCTCCACCTTCTAATCTAAACGATTAAGTCCTCTCACCCTGTATCCTATCATTTTGGCTGGAATATTTTGGTGTCCACCACGGGCCCAAGTAAATTTGTCGTATAATAGAATTACTAGAATAAGACAAAAAATGATGGTGGAAGGAGAAGGATCATGAGGACCTTCAATCAAGTAACTAATGGAAATGATTATGGAGCTTAGGAGACGAAACGAAGAAGTGTAGGTTAGGAAAAAGGAGTTTCAATGCCAATAAGAGGAGCTATAACAGGAGAATAGAGAATCCAAATGTTTGTTAGAAGAGTCCATTAAGACCCCGCAACATAACAGAGGACAAAAAGGAGTTAACCTTGAGAATGATCTTGGGATAGATTTCCAACTATTTATAGAGGAAATATTGTAGGAGGCTATACCACCCTTACTATGTCTTCCCCAAGATAAAACATATTTACAGGGCATCACAATCCCTCAACTCATGTTAAAATGTTCAAACATAGTATCACAACATTTGAAGTGTTTTCTAGCCTATTTGAAGATCACTTTACAGCAAATAAGTAAAAAACCATGAAGGTCATAGATTTGTTTGACTTCAAACATAGAAGGGAGAGATGCTGAAAAGCTTTCTAAGAGCATTTTTGCGAGATGTTCGTACAAATAACCTTGCCTAATGAAGGAATGTTCATGGATGCTTTCGTTAAAAGGTAGGGAACTTTGGAGAGTCCTTGGTAGAAAGGAGACCTGAGAACATGGCAGAGGTCATAGCGAGGGCCACGTCCCATATTGAGGCAGAGGAAGTGATGACGAGAAAAAGAAAAAATGAACAAAAGGAAGCACTAGGAAAAGAGGGTGATTGATGATAGCACGACTATAAGGCGATCACTTTTGGAGGTAGTTGCAGAACGAAAAATTAATCACTTTCATTGATGGGGATATTGTCGATGTGTCCCCTTATGATGACAATCTGGTCGTTATATCATTTGTAATGTGCAGTAGAAGGGTTCATCGGGTTTTGGTAAGGAAGTTCAATAGATGTTATATTTTATGACACATTCGTGGGTTTGGGAATTTTGATGGACTTATTGGAACCTTTGGATGGGGTGCTCATGGGGTTTTCTGGTGAACAAGTACAAGTTAAGAGATACATGGAGACCAGAACAAATTTTGGAAAGGAAGATAAAACTCAAACCCTAATGATAAGGTTTTTGGTGGTATGTGCTCCCTCGTCTTATAATTTTCTATTAGGACAACCAACCCTCAACAGAATAGGGGCAGTGGTGTCAATGACTCATTTTAAAGTAAAATATCCAATGAAAGGTAGCCTAATAGGGGTGTTATTAGTGGATCAAAAAATTGCTCACAAATATTATGAGCGTAGTATGAAGAGACGGAGGGGATGACTAACAAATGGAAACGCTCTGACAATGAATAACTTCCAAATAGATCTAGACTTGAGAGTGGTTTTTTAATAACTTCACCCTCAGTTTGAAAATGATATCATAGAGGTGGTGATCGATGAAGGGTAAGTTGTTCAAATTGACGGAAAATTATAGGAGACTTTGCATGTTGCCTTGGTGGGGTGCTTAAAGCAGAAGGTAGGAGCTTTCACATGGTTTCATAAAGACATAAAGGGAATAAACCCTGATATTAGGTGTTGTCTTCTAGAGATCAACCCAAAGGTGAAATTGGTGATGCAACGTCGGAGGAGATTTAGTGAAGAAAAAGTAGTGTCATACTTTAGGAGGTAACAAGATTTATGGAGGCCAATCACATTCACAAGATATAGTACACTAAATGGTTAGCTAATGTTGTGATGGTTAAGAAAAGTAATGGAAAATGGAAGATATGTGTTGCTTATACTGACCTAAATAAGGCGTGTCTTAAATATTAATATCATCCACTGAATATTGGTTCCTTGGTAGATGGTGTCTCCATTGTGCCCTGTTGAATTTTATGGACTCCTATATAAGGTACAATTATATCAAGATGCATCGGGGCATAAAGAAAAAAACGACTTTCATAGGCAGCCCCTAAAACTTTTGTTTTCAGGTTATGCCCTTTAGACTAAAAAATGTGGGGGTGACATATTAGAGGTTAATGGACTATATCTTAAAAAAGAGGCTTGGGTGAAATATCGAGGCGTATGTTGATTATATGTTGGTTAAGTCATAGAATGCTAAAAATAATGTCAAGGACTTGGAAGAATTTTGTACCATGGTAAATCATTTCAATCTAAAGTTAAACCCTGAGAAGTGTGATTTTAGTGTTAAGGCAAGTCGAATTTTGGGTTTTATACTGCTTGAACAAGGAATTGAGGCAAACTCGAATAAGTATTCAGCCATTTTACATATGCAGGGCCCAAATTTAGTAAAAAACAAGTCCAATAACTAATGGGGGCAGATAGCAATGATATCTTATTTCTTAATGGTAATAGCGAGTTCCTTTACTACTAGTGTTTGAAGAAAAAATGATAGGTTCACATGGACAACGAAATGCAAGGAGACCAGAAAAAAAAATTCTAAACTTGAAAAAATATAATAGAAGACATTTTCAGAAAGGCTGATACCAAAATGGATACATAAAATTTGAAAAGCCCTAACAAAGGCCCAACTATTTGAGAGCAATTGGATATGGGTAACGTTCATTATTGTCAAATATCTTTCTCTAAAGTGCTAAGAGTAAAATGTAACTCTAATTTCAAAAATCACTACTTCATATATGTAGCAAAAAGGTTCTTTATTTTCTTTACTTTTAGACACGGATTCCTCTAGTTTACAAGGATCAATGACTACTTATTTTTCATGACCAAATTTTGTTAAAGTTTGGGTAAGGCGAAACACCGTAGTCCTAGGAGTAAAGGTGTCTTTGGTAGTTTCTTTGAGAATATCTAGTTTAGCCTGGGGATAGAGTATAAAGCAATCCATTATCAAGGCAAATAAACAGTGAAGATGAAGAAGTGGAAGGAAGATAGAACAAATATAAAGGTAAAGGCAGAAGCTAGGCCAATAAAAGTAGAATTATATAGGTTGTTCTTATATTTTTTTACCCATGTTTATCTTCTTTTGAATCTAAACATGTTTCATTTTTGGGATTGTTCCTGCAAGGCCCAATTGTGCACCAGCTTCTTTTCATCTAGGAGCAGCCCAAAAGAATATTAGAGAATTGGATTGACCAGAATGTGAGGGACATGAGCATTCATCCACGTAATGCATTTGATAAGCTTGTGTGAATTGATGAATATAAACATTTGAGCAAGCCATGAATCAATTGATGTGGGATTAGGTTCCAACATGATTAAAAACGAGGTTGGGCTATTTCCATCCCTCATGCGTGGATGTTGTGCACAAAGGAAATGTTAAGCTAATTCAAGTTTGTGGGAGAATCCACATAGTCATTCACTAGTAACCATGGAGCTTAAGTGATAGAGGACTATCCTTTGATCCTATAGAAGAAGAACTTGAGGAAGAGTCATTGTAATTCAAAGAACCTATGACAAGGTTAAGGATCAAACAGTTGGAAGAACAAATCTTCTCAAGATGATGCTCCATGAATATTGGAATTCAAGGGACATGAAGATCATGGCTTCGAGCATAATTGTACAATAGTTTAGGTAATTAAAAATGTTCTTATTTTTTTTTTATTACAAATAATTTGTTTCTGTTTTTAAGTTCTCAAGTTATTTTTGGGTCCTATGTCTTTGGGCTTTCTTTTAGGGTTTCTTAGGTGTCTTAAACATTTTTGCCTATATATAGGAGTACCAAATACATATGTAGGCACTTTAGAATCATATTATATGCATTTGCATTCTTTAAGAGAGGATTCTCTTGGTTCTTAGATTAGACCTCTAATTCTCATCAAAGATTAAAATCTTTGTGTTGAATCTTCATTTGACTTATCAATCTGCTAGGTTGTAGTGTCCACAATTATGTCTTATTTAACATTCTTATCTGATTTATTTTTGTTGTGTCTATTGATTATTCAAATTCAAAAATAATTTTGTTGAGTTTTTAGTTTTTCATGTTCTTCATTTAAATTATGCATTTCTACATTTGATTCGTAAAAATTATCTATTTTTGTGTTTTTCAGTTAATTATAGTCTTAATTAACTATTTACATTGGTCTTGCATGAATTTTAGTGTTTAAAAGGCAATTTGTTTAGTTTTCTTTATTTGTGTGTTGAACAACAAAATAAAAAAAAATAGTAGATCCAAGTCAAAAAGGAAACAAATATATATTGAAAGAAAAAAAGAAGAAAATGTAAGGATCCAAGAGTTAAAAGAAAAAACAAAACAAAATTTTAGAGTTCAATATAATCATTATGTTGTATTATTACTTATGATTGTTAATATATTGAATTATATTCAATCTTGTTTTTAGAGTTTTCACGTTATCTCATTTAACTCTTTTTGGTAGTCTTATAATTTTCTATTTTTATTATTTTATATCTTTTAAATTTTCTTAAAGTTTTGTCTAGATTTTGTATTTTCTTTTACCTCTTGAGTCAAAATTTAGATCTCACAACATTTTTCATATTGATTTGTCAAACACTAAAGAGAATTTAAGTAGAAAACGACAAGAGAGTACTTAAAAAAGAAAGAGCCTATAAGTGTGATATAAGAGTGGAATTTGAATGAAACACTTAGAAAAGTGGTGAGGTCGTAAATATATATTATTATTACTATTATTAACATTTTCTTGCAGGACATGGTTTTTTCTTAAAATAGTGATCCCCCATCACCTAAGACTGACAATTATAGCTGCACTTGAAAAACTAAACTTAAAAATGGCTTAAATGCAACAACACACTCAACTGTAATTTGAAAGACTCTAAAAGTTCAACAAAGATGTGAGTGTGAGATTGAAGGGAATGGTGAGAAGGAGAATGAGACATGATAATTCAGACAGTTATCCTCCTAATGATGAAGATGGGCATGTTTTTAGACCAAGGAGGGGCCAAAGACAAGAGGAGTTTGGAACCACACGCTTGAAAAGGATAATGATGAAGAGAAGCATGGTTTTAAACCTAGGCAAGACCAAAGATAAGAAGAGTTTGGGAACCACACGCCTAGAAGAGATAAGATGTTGAAGAAGATTATAATCTTTAACCAAACCTTCAACTCTTATCATTAGAAAGATGATGATAAGGTACTTATGGAATCCTTGGAGTTTGAAAATTATATTATGAATTAGTGAAATCAAATTACCGTAGATATAACTAGGAGGAGGAGGATGTTAATCTCTACATGGAATAAATTAAAAATATCTAAAGGAATCACATTATTATATATAAAAAGTAAAAAGGTTTTTTAATTGCATAATTAAAAAGTCAAAAAAGTTTTCAAATTGCATAATTTATTTGATAGTAGAAAACGACTTCTAAATTATGCAATCTAAAAGTGTTTTTCTGAATTACACCCTCCAAAAGTCATTTTTAAGAAGGAAATTGAAAATTTTGTATTTATAAGATTGTAGAAGGAAAATGTGAATGCTAAAATGAAATTTATAAGATTGTTGATTACATCATTTCGGCTTGGTCCAAGAAGGAACCGACAAGAACGTGAAGGCTTTCTCCCTACATAAAAAATATCCTTGAAATTCTTGACACATTCTAAAAAATATGGAATACATTACTACTCTTTAAATATTAGATTACCCGTAAGAACCAAAAAAATTATCTACAGATATCTACAACAAATAATTATATTTATGAATAACAGATAATTAGTGAATATTTTAATACTAATTTATAAATATGTTCGATTATATTTATAAATATCTATTATTCATAAAAAATTTAAAATTAAAATTTAATTTATATTTTATTAAATTAAATTTTATTAAAATTAAAATTTAATTTCTATTTTGAGATTAATCTTAATTAAAATTAAAATTTAATTAATATTTTACTAAATTAATTTTAATTAAAATTAAAATCTAATTTATATAACTTTTTTTATACTTTTATTTAGATTTAGTTTTAAAAATTTATAAAATATATTTTTTAAATATTCACAAATATTCAACTATTAGATAAATTTTTCTATCCATGTCGTCCCTGTAAATGAGTTAAGAAGCTGTTTTAATAAAAATAAATGTATTAAATATCATTATACACTTTAATATCTAAATTATGTTCACAAGCCCATCTATCATTTATCATCACTTAAAATATATTGTTAAAAGATAAAATAAAAAAGAATAATAAATCCTAAGAAAACTAGACCAAACAAATAATAAAACAATACAAAACGAGCTTCAAAATACCCCTATATATAAGATGTTAGTACCTATTATAAAAACAAATCAAAACTAATATTAGGAGCATAAAAATATACCATTTAAATTGTTTTTTATTTAAATTCCAATGGTTCCCTTGCCTAAAACATGTAATACTTTAAATTCCATATCACTATACATCTTCAGACGTTTCTTTCAATCTTAGGTCACATTAATGAATGAGGATGTTATGGAATGTAAAATTTAGAACAATGCCAAATACATTTTGAAATATATATATATATATATATATATATATATATATATATATATATATATATATATATATATATATATATATATATATAACATGTTTCAAACAAGTAATGTGAACTGCAATTTTAATATTCTTGTATGGATTAAAATAGGATAAAATAATTTGAAAAGGTTGGATGGAGAAAGAAAACATGGTGCAAGAAAAGGACAAAAACTGGCCTTCAAAAGTAAGAACAAGATGAGAATAACATGGGAAAGTATAGCATGCCCCACACGGAGGAGTGATTTATACTCATTGGATGTAATGCTTTTAAAATTAATAGTTAAGATTATACCAAACTATCGTGTAGTTCACAAACTAGAAAGCAAAGCTTGGATAACTTGCATCGAAATTATAAAATGAAATTAATTAAGTATAAACAAGGGGTGGATACGAAAGCTATTAACTCTAATAGACAGCTTTGTGCCGTTTCCTGCTATACATTTGGAAAGATGACCTAACCCACAAGAAATGGTTGATTGTTATTTGTTCATACCAAAGGGTCAGTCATCCTTTCTTGTATTAACGACTGCTGCAGTAACCAGGTCGTAGGAAACTATCCAAAAATTATCAGCTCAATGGCTGATGTCTGTACAAACAAAAAAAGCCATTGGCGCCAACAATATGAAAATATCAACAGATTGTTGGTTCAAGGAAATGAGAATTGCAATTCATGATTGCATGTTACGCCATAGAATCCTTGGGGGACTCAACACACTCAGTTGCAGGGCCACCAGATGATGAAGGAGAAGATTCTAGGTCATCAATATTATCCCTCATTGAATTCTCTAATTTTTCTACAAGCAATTTACGGATTTTCACTCTCAAATTGGAAGCCTCTTCGGGTTTGAACCATCGTTTTCCAAACTGTAAGTTGACAAGTACAAGTCAACAGCAAAACCAATTTTTTGAAATAAACTATCTTTATAAAGAAGCGTAGGTATTACCATTGCCAAATCTTTCTTTTTCAGTCTCTCAGGTGCCTCCTCCATGAAACGCTCAATGAAGTACAATACAAAAAGACCACAGTCATACTCATTCTTCTGTTGAGGAACCTGGTGCAATGTGTAAATGCAACACGATGAAAATTTTCAGGCAAAAAAAAAAAGAATGACTATAATTGTTGAAACAACTGCAAAATAGTTTTGCTGCTGTCCTTTTTTATCATCAATTTTAAGAATCTAACTTCAATAAGCTGGACTTGCAACATCCAATTAAAGTTTTGAAACAATTTTCAATGTCTTTTCACGTGAAGGCTAAACGTATTTTTTATATAATCTAATAAGAAAAATAGTTTTCTTGGGAGGTTCTGAAGACGAACCTCAATGTAATCACTAAGAAAAACTCTCAAGAACTCCGACACCTATTCTAAATTAGAGGTCAAACATTCATTTCACCAAGAAAAAATGGGGAAAGATATGCTTATCTTCAACTTCAAACTATCATAAATAGTATCACTAAGTTAGCACATTATTCTAGATGTACAGCTTGCAAATTTACCGCAATGATCTGACATTCAATTCTACGAGGAAGGCACTTCCATATTCTGTCTGCAATTGAAACATTTGAAGACACATCTTCCCGATCCATATAGTTCTTTTCTTCAATCAAATAGCTACAATACATAATTTCACACTATTAAGTCTTGATGTTTGAATTAAAATAATTGCTTATAGCATATACAGAATTGGTTTGCACCGTTCAAACCATCAATTTTACTGAGGTCACTAGGTTTGGTAGAAAATTATCATTCACTTTAAAGGTGCCGACTAAGTGACTAGGTCATTCACTTTCTCAGAAACAGTCCTTACAACAACGTTACAAAGCCACATAACTAAAGCATAAGTGACCACATTTCGTTGCAGCTGGGAATGCATATATAATATAAATTAAAAAAGTCATCAAAAGAATTCCAGTTAAGATTCTGAAGTCTGAAGAGATTTAGATGCACAAAAGTTGTCTTGAGAAAAAAAAAGATTGCTAGCTAAAAGTTTACAAATACGTAGATGTGAAATTGAAATAGAATTTGGGTTGTTGCAAAAACAGTCATTTCCATTAGCAAATAATATACTGATATCTATTCCAATACTTCCATGAAAAAGGTAAATAAAAACACGTGATTTTTTTAAAATAAGACATCATCTATGTAGCTTACAAAAACTTGATCAGATAATCTTATTTGCTGACTACAAGAAAACATCATCACAACTTAATAAAAAAAACATATATATATCATGCCAACTTCACAAGCACCTTAAAAGTTATAGCAGAGTAGAAGTGGCAAGATGTGTGTTTGAGCAAATTATCATTTGTATCGATGAAATGTTAATGTCACACATGAGATACAACAATACATACATTCTTTAATCTCACCTTTTAATATTATCAAAAACTGATTTACTAGAGTGAAGACCCAAAGAATCCAAATGAAGTATGATTGGCCCCGATTCATCTTCTTTGTCTGGGATACAAATAATGATCAAGCTCCAGTGAAGGCTGGATATATCAAACATCATGAGTAACAAACCCAGAACTGAGTAAAGGGAGAAGGTAAGATAAAGATATGACAATATGCTCTCGTCAACTACAAAATTTTGGCAGGAAGGGCATAAGAGAATAAAGCATAGACAAGTGATATAACAGTAGCCAGTGTTAGTTAATCATATGAAAATAATGTTAAGGCAGAAGAAGAGATGCTTAGAAAAGTTATACCAAAGAAAACCAACAAAACATAAAAATTGCTGGAGCATCCAAAATGGTAAACCAACAAACAAGAAAAAGAAAATCCAAAATAAATTAGAATTAAATATTTGAATGAAATAGATACTTAGGCAACCATTCTCCTGAAGAACAATAATTTTGGTACTTAACTCTGATATTTTATTACCTTGCCCCCTATCAAATTTAGATTGACTTTTGCAGTTCCTTTCCCTATTTCGGCAAACTCCAATTTAATTTACACTTTTCAACTTGTGCTTATATCAATGTATATATACCATTATATCAAATCAGCAACAATGACATACTGTTCCATCTTGGCATTACTTTGCAGTCATTGTGCATTTTAAAGAAAAAAACTCCCTATGCTATTTTTAGTTTGCATCTTATTTCTCCATATCACCAAAATTTCATTCCAAAAGCATTCAGTATCCTGAGGAGGACCTATTGTCTGCAATTGATTCTGAATGACGCATTTGTCTATACCTCCAAGAACATTGAAGAATTGACTAACCACAATAATAGCATAACAATGAGACTGAAATTTCCCACAAACACTGAAAACAACGGTCAAGATAATGGTGTGTAAATTACAAACATCAGAGAAGGACCCTGCAAGTGCAATGCAGGAGGTCTTTCTGGCTCACAGGTTCCTGGGAATTGGGCAGTCTGGTGGTGGCAACTCTGTCAGGAGTGCTCAAAGTCAAATAAAGGTCTATTCCAATTATGGGTATTCCACTGCCAACAAGGAGATGCAGTGTCTATACTACTATTGAAAGGATCAGAGTGCTGCAGTCTAGGGCACAAATGAGGAAGCAGAGCCTCCAAGATCAAGCACTCTAATACAAATTTGGGAAATAGCTTTATATTTCACCTACTTCACATTACAGCAACAAAACAATTATACACAGGATCCACTAAGCACCTCCTTCGTGGAGGGTAGTTAGAATTAAATCAGGAAGCCAACAATCGTAGCCAACATTATTTGTGAACTGATTTGCACTAAAACAACTTCAAGCTTGAAGTTTGGTGACACCGGATGATATTATGTTGTGATCATCAGCCCTCACATGCCTTTCAATTCAGTGGTTCATGAAAGAACAGAATATATTGAAATTGGCTGTCATTTTTGTTCGAGAGTTCTATTGAAGGAAGTGAATACTGAATCTATTAGTTCCAATGATCAACTATCAAACAATTACATAGTCTCTCAAAATTCAATATATTTGTTTCAAGATTGGAGCATTTGGTTTATACGACCAACTTTGTATGGAGTGTTGGAAATACGAGCATGAATTGGTTCAGATTCATGTATTATGTAATTTGTGCACTTAGAATAGAGAAGCAACAAGCATAGGAAGTAGCACTCGAGTTACTTTCCATTGGCCATAAAGTTTGTATATATAGCAATCTTAACATGTATCCAATCTCTACTACAAAATCATCTACACATTTTATTTCAATTAACATTTCAAATTATAAATGAATATCTTCAGATATTACAAGTCATAACCCAGTCCATAGATTTGCATCACCAGTCCCAAATGTTTAGGGGACAAGGAAAATGCCACAAGTAAATAAATGGATGGACACTTTAGTTGGCTAGCAATTACATAACAGTAAGAATATAAATACACTAAGTATAGGATGTTTCACTTATGGTTTCCACCGTAACATGCCCACTACTTATAATCAAATAAATTCGTTATTTAATTTAATGGAACCCAATTTTTTTTTATCAAATTTTAGTAAAAGTAAAAATATAAAATAAGGCCTTTACGAACTTATAAAAGCACAAAAAGAACTTATATACATTCACAAGATCATCATTTACAAACAAAAGTTCAATGATAATGAAGAAAACTTACTCCTCGTGTATCGGAATCAAAACATATGCCTTCTGAAAAATATTTACACCCTTCCACCATCTTCTGAACTTTGCAAAGATCACATCCCTATCACTTTGCTAGATATTTAACAATAAATAATAAATTAGAACATGTATAGAAAAAAGTACAAATTGAAAGGAATTTAAGGAATGCAAAGATAGAAGTTAATTACAAACAAAAGCATCTTTGCAAGAAATAGAGAATCAAACTAACAAATTCTCATTATTTTCTGACCCAAAAGACTCTACTCTCTTGTTTATTCAAACCTTCATTATTTTACATTTAAATTAGTTAAGTTTGCCGGCCTCTGAATTATTTGAGGACTTTTTTATAAAAATAAGTCTTATACTTTAGCTGTTTGTAATTAGATCCTTAAACTACTGACTTGGTCCGTGAACATTTTCAATGAGATGCATGTACTTAATGGAAGTACGGAATCCAGATGCAAATATGCTATGACCACAATGAAAATATATTTAAAAGTTCAGGACCTAATTCTCAACATCCAAAGTCCCGCTAATAGGGATAAATATAAAAATCCTCAAATTAGTCACCGGCACAGAGATAACTTTTCCTTTAAGGAATAAAGTGTTATGAAAAACAATTTCAATCTAACAGCTCCATCCATTTTCTATTTATAGAAAGGATTGTTCCAACTGTCATGTACACACAAGTATTCTTATTTATAATAAAAAGATACAATTATAGGGAAAAAAATCAATTAATTAATTAATAACTATAGTGAAGATTAACTATTGTACCGTATGACCGTCTGGTTAGCTACATACCGGACAGTCAACTGGTAGTCAAACGCCTGAACAAACTACCATCAAGACCGGCAGCCGTAGATCAGACAGTCAACTGGTAGTCAAACGCCTGAACAAACTACCGTAAAGACCGGACGAACGCGGAGTCTGACCAATCAGTCAGTTGTCTGGACAATTAACTCTAATGTTGAACAACTTAAGATAAAGTGTGAATACCACCAATTGGGTCGTAATTAAGTTGTTGCTAATCAAAAACTCACTCCAAAATCTATAAACATAGGTTTGAGGTAAGGAGGTAGGTGATTTGCATTTATAGTACCATTAACATCTAAACTGTCAAACGCTAAACTAACTTTGGCATCGAAATACTTTCTGCAAATGCCTTCCAAACGGCTTGGACGAACGGCTAAAAGAGACTTGGGACAGAAGGCAACTTTGGGATCCCTTGGACTATTTTTTGGACGTTGGACGTTGAACTCAACCCTACATCCCTAAAGAACTACTAAGATATTTTTCATTTTAATGTAATCAAACCATATCTTTAAAACTCCACCTCATGATGGATCATTAATATCATAAGAGCCAACCTTGCTACATATGTTGTCAATAAGAGAGGGATTTAGGGAACAAGATTGTGATGGTCACCGAAGCTAATAATGTCACTGATGATTTGGAATTACCTTCATATTCATATATTAATTTGAGACATGGTGTTTTTTTTTGTGTATAGAAGGATTTACATTACAACTTTCCAATGACTATCACATAGATCCTTCAGGAAGTGGCTAACCATGCTAGTTGCAAATGTGATGTTTGACCTAGAGACAGTGAGGTAATTAAATACCCTACTAGACAATGATATCTTGGAGGGACTTTCAGTGGCTCCCCCTAACCTGAAAGAAGTTTCATAATAGGATACATAGGATTGTCACTTAGGCAACAACCAAGCATACTGGTTTTGATAAAGATGTTTAAGGCATATTTTAGATAGGAAATGACAGCCAATGGATGATTAAGCAACTTCAATGTCAAGGAGGTACCTAAAGTCCTTGGTTTGAATTTGACTATGAAAATGAGACTTGAGACAGGATTTCCTCAAAATCATTGGCATTGGTCTACTAAGTGATTAGCTTAACAACGAGTCATATCAAACTCAAGAAAAGCATTGTTGAAATGACCATGCCATGCCCATGGAGATTGTTTGAACTCATTGAGGGAATGGAAAAGCCCCCAGACAAGATGTGAATCACTCCAAAATGTATACTTGGGGTGGCTGATACTTACACCTCTTCTAGCAACTCACCATGAAAGAAGGCCTTTTTTATGAATAATTAATGAAAGGTCAATGAAGAATGACAATCATAGCTAGAAAAAGGTGATGGTGATTTTGGCCACCAAAGGGAAAAGTGTCTCGATAATCAAGTTCAAAAATTTGAATATAGCACCTTAACCACCTAGCAAGCTGTGTAGAAACCAATAGTGCTACTATTTGGTGTGATCTTCACATAGTGGCTTTGTTAGGAGGCAAGGGGACAAGGTCTCATGTGTTGCTAGTTTCCAACATGACTATTTCTACTAGCTTTGCTTGTTGGCAATTGTGATTACCCATGGTGTATCACCCATGGACTTAGGAATAGATACAAAGTCCAAGGAAATAAAAGAGTAACAAGAGGGAGAGACAATTATAATTTAGAGTAAAGAGCTATTTAGGATTAGGATTACAAGTGGACTATATACATTTGCAAAGTTCTAAGGAAATTTCAGGTGCAGGCAAAGATAGTTGAATGGCATTTGAAGCATGAGAAGATGTTGGAGAATTTATTAAGGACAATCAATCCAATGGGGCCTATGTCCATTGGTGCTATGCGAGTAGTGGAGCTGGTGTAGAAACAATAAGCGGTGGTGGAACAAAGCAACAAATGGAAATTGAAAAGTAGGTGGATCCTCTAGAGAAACATCTCCATAGGTGGAAGCAAAGAAAGGAATAAATTCAAACAATGTAAAGTTGGTAAAGCTCAAAACAATTTAAGTTATGGAGAGAAAAATCAATAACAATTACATAGGTGCGAGTAACCAAGAAACATATATTGTAGTAATGAAAATGCAAGTAACCAAGAAAAATATATTATAGGGACTAGCCATAAAGATTTTTAACTAGTGAGATATTGTTACATGTCCGAGCAAGGAAAGTAACTAGAAAACTTCCTCTCACACTCTCACACACAAAGAACAATGAGAAATAGCTTAATAAACCTCCTTCATTGAATGGAAATAACTGAATCAAAGAAAGTAAACAATAACTGGGAGCGGGATCTCCGTCAGTTACTTGAAAGCATAACCTCTCTTACAAAACTCACAAATCAAAAGCATAACTCTAACCCTGGACTCTTCTTTTATTTATACTAATTATTTCCCGTCCATACTGTGCTAAATCTTTCTCTAAAATATTACTCTAAATAAAATATTTCCCTAGAATATATTTGCATTTAATATAAATATCCCTATATTTAATATAAATATCCCTATATTTAATATAAATATCTCCCCTTATATTATCTTATCATATATCCTTAATTATAAATATCTTATAATGAATATTTCCCTGGAATATATATTTATTTACTCTAATTAACTTATATTATATTTATTTACTCTAATTAACTTATACTCAATATTCTCCCACCTTATATCCTAACAAATATGGTCAAAATGTGTACTCCCAAAAACACATAGGAGAAAAGGATGAAGGTCCTATTTAGTGTGCAAGATAGAATAAGGAATTTGACTGTTTACAACTAACGAAGGCATGTGGTTGATAAGATGACAGGCAATAGGAACAACATCACCCAAAAAACGATGTGCGATATTGGTGAAGAAGCGTATGAGTTATTTCCACCAAGTGATGGTTTTTATATTCAACAATATTGTCTTGTGGTGTACGAAGAATTCTCTATATATAAAACATTAATATTGAGAAGACAAATATTCTTAAATTGTCAGTCCATAGAACTTTGATTGAGGAAACCAAACAGATTTTGAATTTAAGTAAAAAAAATTGAAAAATAGACAAAACATTATAATAATTCTTCACTAGAAAAACCCAATAACAACAAGAAAAATTATCAATTAAAATGACGAAATAAAAATATCACGATGTTGAACAAACTCCAAGGAGCCCCAAATGTTGAGTGAACTAAAGCAAAAGGTGAAGTAACACATTTATTGCCACGAGGACCATAACTAATACAAGTGTGTTTTACTTAGATAACATAACTCACTCTTAAAGGACTTAACATATGGAAAACTAAGAACAAGGAAGCACAATTTCTCCACACTCAGATGCCCAAAGCGTTTACTGGACTATTCACCACTTTTATAAGTATCTATTAGCCGACTTTTATGTTTCAATATTACTTTTCTTATGTACACAACATTTTGTAGGGACTTAAGTAATATGAGGATTCTAAGTGTAACATCAAGTAGTATAGGATATCTATGGAGTACTTCAATTGGCTTGGACTCCCCTGCTAACATGAAGCTTTTAAGTGAGGACTCGCAAGCACTTGGGTGTTTATCGAGTAACATTTGAGTTGGTTACATGTGTTTCAAAAAGACTACCTACAAAGAAGTTGAATACAAAGGTTGAGTGAAGAATTAGAGTCTCTTTTTGAGACATCGGCTCTCAAAGGCAGTGTTAAGATATGGACTTGGGTACTACTACGGGGTGCCAAAGTTCCACCTTAGTCTGAGATGCTCAGTAGAGTACTTGGGTGACATGGTTCTACTCTTGGCTTTTAAGGACAGGTTACCCAAGTGCTTGGGTGCTTATCAATTTCACGCACCTCAATCTACATTCCTGGTTGTCAAACTAGGAAATTGAATAAACTCACAAGATTCCAAGGGTAAAATATGTTAATTATCACAAAATCTTTTCTTTGTATCGACTAGGGAAAACATGGTCAAACTCAATCAGACTTCAATAAAATTTGACTGTCTGAGCCCAAGTGAAGAAGACTGTGAATTGTAATGAGACTTTGACATCCCTGAACAAGCTAACATCATGTCAAGTTATGCAGGAGCATTATGTGCCTCAAACAACCTGCAGAATCCAACTGAAACCTCCCATATGGTGTATGTGAAAAAGGTATCGATTAGACGGTAACAATGACAAATATTCATTATTTTATAGTACCAAGGTAGTTAAAATCAAGTGTGGTTAGGATTCGGAAGGGTTTACAAAATTGTAAATCATGACATATTGTAGATTTTAGTTTGAATTTTGTAAGGGGAAGAGATACATTCTAGGTGAACAGTGCCAAATCTAAATTTCTTAAGTATACATTTAATTGTATTTCGGTGGAGAAATGCACTTGCACCCAATGCAAGTTACGTGATAAAAAAAGAGAGATGTTTGCAATTTACAAGTGCATTAATTGGCTTTTATTTCAATTGAAACCCATTAAGTCAAGAAGGTGAACAAAGCAACATAAAACACCCTTAATTTTTAATTGGGTTAGGATTTTGTTTTAATTAAAACCCCCATCACCAAGAAAGTGAACCGGTGCTACGGCTGCAAAAGAATGTGAATTTTAACTGCATTAATTTTTAATGGGCAGTGGTGCCAGCTAACAACACACATAATTATAGGATGTTAAGAGTGTGTGTGAGGAGGAAGAAACGTGAGTAAGTAGCCAGTTGATTAGTTGGTTAGTTGGTTAGTGGCTTAACTGTTTTATCAGTTAGGAAGGGCGGGAATGTATCGGTTAATACATGGTATAAATAGCTAGATAGGAGAGGGGAAGTCACTTTGGTTCATTCTTGTATCTTAAACAGACTCTTTAGTCTGATTGGGGGAGATTACGCTCTCACTTTCCTACATTCTCGTATTCTTTCTTGTTAATAATAAGCAGAGGAAGGTTATTCACTGCTTGTAGGTGGTTCTGTGTGTGTAAAAGTGTGGAAAGATTATAGGTTTCTATACCAGAAAACTATCATTTGGTCCGACCTGCCGGATCCAAACAAATTGGGAACGACGCAAGAATGGAGAATGCGACGGAGGCAAGACTTGAAGCAATTGAGATCACGATGGAGGGTATGAAGGCTGAATCGGCGGCGGTACGAAGGGATCTCCAACAAATAATGAAGATTTTTGGGAACGCAAGGCCATCAAGGTCCACAAACGGAGGGGAGCTCGGAGGATAGTTCCGTCAATGATAACCAACACAGAGGACCGAAGGTGATCGGGGTGGCGGCGAAAAGAGTGGAGAACAGAAACCATTGAGGAAGAGGGTAGAGTTACCTACCTTCGAAGGAGAGGAGCCACTCAGTTGGCTCAAACGGGCAGAAAGATTCTTTGATATAGAGAAGGTGACGGATGATGAAGAAAAGGTGGAGCTCGCTTATGTAAGCATGGAGATTAAAGACTGATAAGAAATATTCTTGAGGGCTTGAAAGACCCTTCTCATTTTCTATTATTTATAGAGATGATCATTTGATACAATAGAGAGATGGAAGGTGAAGGGATTGTCCTAGACTGCTAGGAACAATCATTATAGATAAACCAACACACAACCCCCTACTTTAGGCTCTACTACCTATACTAATCATAGGTAAACTTAATAATTATTCTAACACTTCCCCTCAAGCTGGAGCATACAGATTGTATGTACCAAGCTTGGAACAAATAAACTCAATCCGAGGTCCCTTCAATGACTTAGTCAACACATCTGCGAGTTGGTCATTTGATCCAACAAACTCGGTACATATTTCTTTTGACAATAACTTTTCCCGAACAAAATGACAATCAATCTCTATATGTTTAGTCCTCTCATGAAACACTGGATTTGATGCAATGTGAAGGGCAGCTTGGTTATCACAATACATCTTCATACTTTGAATGTCACAGAAGTTAAGCTCTTGAAGGAACTGCTTCACCCATATAAGTTCACATGTTAGTGATGCCATTGCCCTATATTCAGCTTCAGCTGTTGGTCGAGCCACTACATTTTGTTTCTTACTTTTCCATGAGATAATGTTTCCTCCAAGGAAAACACAATATCCAGTAGTAGATCGTCTATCAATAGGAGAACCTGCCCAATCGGCATCACAATATCCAGATACTTGAAGGTTTCCTTTCTCTTCATATAACAACCCTTGCCCCGGAGCCTTCTTTAAATACCTTAGGATTCGAATGATAGCATTCCAATGGCCAACACATGGAGTTTGCATGAACTGACTAACTACTCCAACAGCAAAAGATAGATCCGGCCTTGTAATAGTGAGATAGATTAGTTTTCCAACAAGTCTCCTATATCTCTCCGGGTCGGAAAATAACTCACCTTCTTCGGTTGTTAATTTTTTATTTAGGTCCATAGGACTGTCAACCGGTCTACAATCAATCATGTCTGTTTCTTGCAAAATATCCAAGGCATACTTCTGTTGGGAAATTACAACTCCATCCTTTGACTGAGCTACTTCAATGCCTAAGAAGTATTTGAGGCTTCCAAGATCCTTGGTTTGGAAATGTCTACACAAGTACTCCTTCAATCGAGATATTCCAGCAGTATCATTTCCTGTAATGACTATATCATCAACATATACTATTAAGTAAACACATTTCCCGAGAGATGAATAATAATAAAAGACCGAATGATCTGCTTCACTGTGTTTTAGCCCAAATTTTTGAACAATGGAGCTGAATTTTCCAAACCAAGCACGTGGTGATTGCTTGAGCCCATACAAAGATCTGTGTAATTTGCAAACCATACCAGACTCCCCCTGAGCAACAAACCCAGGGGGTTGCTCCATATAAACTTCTTCCTCAAGATCACCATGGAGAAAGGCATTTTTGATATCCAATTGATGAAGTGGCCAATGACGAATGGCTGCCATGGCGAAGAACAAGCGAATGGTAGTCATCTTGGCCACGGGAGAAAAGGTGTCACAATAATCAAGACCATACACCTGAGTGTACCCCTTTGCGACCAGCCGGGCTTTGAGCCTATCAATGTCACCATTAGGGCCAACTTTAACCGCATATACCCATCGACAACCAACAGCCTTTTTGCCCGGGGGAAGTGGCACAAGCTCCCAAGTATTACTGTGGTCAAGAGCCTGCATTTCTGCAATCATGGCTTGTCGCCATCCAGGATGATCAAGTGCTTCTTTCACATTTTTTGGTATAACCACCGAAGACACTGAGGATAGAAGCGAATAAAAGGAAGGCGACAATCTGTGATAGCTAAGAAAATTATAAATGGGATGAGGGTTGCGAGTGGAACGATTACCTTTTCTGAGAGCAATGGGCCAACCAGAATCATCTTCACAAGGAGGCGTAGCAGGAGGCGGTGATGGAGAAGAATCTGAAGAAGGAGATCCATCATTTTCTGGAAGAGGACTGCCCACGGGGGTACTGTGTCGAGAGAGATCAATATGTGGAGAGGAAGGTTCGGGAGGACCTTGAGCACGACTTGAATTGACTGGGACATGGGAGATGTTGGACTCAACCACTGGAAGAGGAAGGACCTGTTGGAGGATATGAACATCTTGAACAGATGGAGAGAAGAAAGGTGTCCGTTCAAAGAAGGTGACATTGGCAGACATGTAGTACTTCCGAGTTTCAGGAGAGTAACACCGGTACCCTTTTTGAAGCCGAGAGTAACCCAAAAAGACACATTTAATTGCACGAGTGGAGAGCTTGTCTAGCCCCGGAGACATGTCATGAACAAAACATACACAACCAAAAACTCGAGGAGGGGTGTGAAAGAGAGGATCATTGGGAAAGAGGATGGAGAAAGGGACTTTATTATTGAGAGAGGAGGAGGGCATCCTATTGATAAGAAAACATGCAGTTAAGATGGCATACCCCCAGTGATGAACAGGAATGTGGGCACCAAGCAAAAGGGTACGAGCCGTTTCAACCAAGTGTCTATTTTTCCTTTCGGCTATACCATTTTGCTGGGGTGTATGAGGACAAGTGGACTGATGCAAAATACCATGAGAACTAAGGATTGCCGAAAAAGAGGATGAGAAATACTCTTTAGCATTATCACTTCTCAAGATTTTTATTACTTGACCAAATTGGTTCTTGATTTCATTCAAAAAGGAGGTAAAAATGGGTAACAATTCAAAGCGATCTTTCATTAGATAAACCCAAGTACATCTAGAATATTCATCAATAAAAGTAACAAAATACCTAAAACCAAAAGAAGAGACGCGACTAGGTCCCCATACATCAGAATGAATAATAGAAAAACTAGAAGTACACAGTGAGTGAGACTTTTTAGGAAAGACAGATTTGACATGTTTTCCTAGTTGACAAGACTCGCATTCTAAAGTTTGAAGACTACTAAGTTCAGGACACATCTTTTTTAATTTTGACAAGTGAGGATGGCCCAACCGATCATGTAACACTTTAGGAGGAAGAGCAGCAACACAAGATACCCGTTGACGAGATCCAAAATGGTATAAACCTCCAGCTTCATATCCTTCTCCAATCTGTCGCCCCGAGCCACGCTCCTGTATGACAAAAGATTTTGAATCAAAGGTTATGGAACAATGTAACATTTTGGTTAACTGACTTAAGGAAATTAAATTGATTGGACAGTGAGGGACAAAAAGAACAGATTTCATAGTGAGAGAGGGAGATAGGGAGACTTGACCGACTCCCTTTGAACAAGTTTTAGAGCCATTGGCAAGGATAATGAAATGAGGTTTTTCTTGGAGGGAAAGGGTTGAGAACAATGAGGTATTACCAGATATGTGATCAGAAGCACCCGAGTCAATTACCCATGAATTTGGACCTTCCATGGATTGAGAAATGCAAGCTGTGGACATACTTGGGGACTGAGATGATTGCGCCAAGCTGTTAGACTTTAATCGCAGATATTCTTGATACTCTTCCTCAGTGAACTTGGAGTTGGAAGTGGAAGTTTCAGCCTTAGAGATATTGGCTGTTTTTGAAGGAAAGCCATGCAAGGAGTAACAATTTTCTTGGGTGTGACCTGGCCTCTTACAGTAAGTGCACTGTGGACGTCCTCGACCTCCACGTCCTCCTCCTCTAGTGCCACGTCCTCCTCTTCCTCGTGTGGCAACCATGACAGATGGTTCTAGTGTTTCATGAGCTTCCTGAGATTGAGGCGTTGGAACACGAAGAAGACGTGTGGTCAAAGCTTCCAAGGTTGGGACCTCATGGCTTGTCAGAAGTTGGTCTCTGATGTGATTCAAGTCTGGATGCAAAGCACGGAGGATCATCACCATATAATACTTATCAAGCTTCTTCTTGATGTCTTCCGAAGATTCATCTTCCAAGAACATTCTCAATTCTTCCACAGCTGCTTGGGCTTCAGTCATGAAGGAGACCATGTCATGATCTGTCATTTTGAGACTTGCAAGCTTGTTTGCTGTATCATAGAGACATTGAATATCATTAGCATAAATGCTTTGAGCTTTCTTCCAAAACGAGTGACAAGTTCTGAAGGCTCTAAGAGATATCAGAAGTCGTGGTTCCACAGACTGCCACAATAGGGCACACAGCTGGAAATCTGCTTGTTTCCATTGTTCAGCTTTTTCTGAAGGAACTTGGCTTCCCTCCTGTTCAAGGTGGTCATAATGACCTTGACCGAGGAACCACATCTCCACAGCTGCAGACCAAGACAAATAATTTTTCCCATTTAGCTTTTCGGAAGTAATCGAGGGACTTCCAGATAAGGACAGAACACTTCCAGACGCCATTCTGGATGAAAAAAAAAACGAGAAGCTTCAGGACAGTGACCAACAATGATCGTGATCAACCAACAACCCTCGGTTTTCTTCAAGAGGAGCTTCGGGTCTTCACGGGAACCAGGATTTGAGGGTCAGAATCGAGAGAAGGGGGGCAGGCGACAGCTATGGAGGAGTCGCGGTGACTTTCCGGTGAGCAGAGGGCGGCGCGTGGACGACACGCGCCTGTTCGCAGAGAACAAAGATGCTGCGCGTGGCGGAGCGTGGAGGAGATTCAGGCGAACCCACCGGTGGGGTTGGCTGTCGCTTGAAGAGGCGAACCAAATCCAGTGGTCGCCGGACGGAACAGTGACGGCGGCCGGCGGCGGACGGTGGCGGACGGCGGCGAACGGCGTTGGATAGCAATGGACAGTGGTGGACAGCAGCGGACGGCGGCGAATGGTGGACAACCAAATTTAAGAACTTCAAACTGCAGTTTGACAGCTGCAGATAATAGTGAAACAGCCGGGGATGACAGCGAACGACACCGGACAGGTGTGAACAGCAGCGACAGTACTGGTGGACAACTTAGGACGGAAACCAGAGCAGGATGAACCTGCTCTGATACCAACTTGAGATTAAAGGCTGATAAGAAATATTCTTGAGGGCTTGAAAGACCCTTCTCATTTTCTATTATTTATAGAGATGATCATTTGATACAATAGAGAGATGGAAGGGGAAGGGATTGTCCTAGACTGCTAGGAACAATCATTATAGATAAACCAACACACAACCCCCTACTTTAGGCTCTACTACCTATACTAATCATAGGTAAACTTAATAATTATTCTAACAATAGAGAAGGTGACGGATGATGAAGAAAAGGTGGAGCTCGCTTATGTAAGCATGGAGGGAAGTGCAGCGTACTGGTTTACGTTTTAGAAAGAGAAGGCCCGAAACCGATCGTGGGATGGATTGAAGACGGCCATGATCAGTCGTTTTGGAGAGGGATTCAGGGGTACGGTGTTCGAACGACTGGCCACTCTACGTCAAGAAGGTACGGTGGAAGAATTTGTTCGAAGTTTTGAAGTTCTGATGGGGCAAACGAAGGGGATACCTGAAGAACAGGTGCTGGGTTACTTCTTGGCTGATTACGGGAAGACATGAAGGGACAGGTGCAAATCTATAATCCTTTTGAATTGATGGAGGCAATGAGGAAGACGCGACGATGCGAGTTCAAGGATGTCATGCAAGTGGGTTCAAGATGAACCCATTCGGTTCGCGATCGTCGGGGATGGTGACGCGATCAGAACCCCCTCGAACTATGGTACAATAGCCGGGTAGGGTCGAGAGTGTGGGTTCAACCCGTAGAGACGGAGCGATGTCGAATGCGAATACGAAGGGGAGTAACGCCGCGAGAAGCGATAACAGAGGGCGAATGGTGAGGAATCTTCCTTACCCTGAGTTTCTTAAAAGAAAGGAGGAGGGTCGTTGTTTCCGATGCGGGGGACCGTTTGCACCAGGTCATCGGTGCATTGAAAAGAGCCTAAGAGTGTTGTTACTGGCAGAGGACGAAGAAGGAGAAGAAGGCAAGGTAGTTGGCGACCATGAGGAAAAGCCCATGGAATTGTCCGCATGTTCGGCGGAAGGTTTGACCACCCCAAGAACCTTGAAGTTGATGGGAAAAATTGGTGAACGGAGGGTGGTGGTGCTCATAAACAGTGGCGCGAGCCACAACTATATTAGCAAGAGGTTAACGGACGAACTTGGATTACCGGTGATCGATACAGCCCCCTATACCGTGAGTTTAGGCGATGGGCGTCGAAGAATTACCCAAGGTCGTTGTGATGGGGTAACAATCCGATTAGAGGAAGGGGAGGTAAAGGAAGAAT
This sequence comes from Vigna mungo, assembly GCA_036885675.1. Taxonomy (NCBI): domain Eukaryota; kingdom Viridiplantae; phylum Streptophyta; class Magnoliopsida; order Fabales; family Fabaceae; genus Vigna; species Vigna mungo. The sequence goes on from CP144700.1 coordinate 52,479,623, forward strand.
TCCATGTTTTCGAATTGGGGGCCGTTGACGTAATCCTAGGCGTTGCATGATTGGCAAAATTGGGAGAGGTCCAGACTAACTGGGGTAAAATGACGATGGAGTACTGTGTGGGGGATAAAAAGATCAAAATTAGGGGAGAACCAGCCTTGTCGCGACAGCTGGTAAAGCCGGAGTCATTACGAAAGATGACAGATGCTGAGTCATGGGCTATGGTATGGGATTTAAGCATAGTGAAGGACAGGGAAAGCGGTGAGTGGGAGGCAGATTTGACCGCAGAGCAGGAAGTGGTCTTGGAAGCCGTGCTGCAGAAGCACTACCGATTGTTTCGAGATTTGCATGGACTCCCTCCACCCCGTGATAAGCAACACTGCATACAACTTAAAGAAGGTATAGACCCTATAAATGTAAGGCCATATCGGTATCCCCAAATATTGAAAAATGAGATTGAAAAACAAGTAGAAGACATGCTGAAGGCCGGGATCATACGTCCAAGCTCTAGTCAGTTTTCTAGTCCGGTCATCCTTGTAAAAAAGAAGGATGGGAGTTGGCGCTTCTGTGTAGATTATCGGGCATTAAACAAGGCCACAGTACCGGACAAACTTCCTATTCCGATGATACAAGAGTTGCTGGACGAACTATGAGATGCCAAGTATTTTTCTAAAATAGACTTAAAATCTGGGTACAACCAAATCAGGATGAAGGAAGACGACGTTGCGCCGGCAACCTTCCAAAGCACTATGAATAGCCTGTTGCAACAGTATCTGAGGAAGTGGGTGTTGGTGTTCTTTGACGATATTCTCGTCTACAGCCTAAGTTGGGAAGATCACTTGAAGCAACTGAGTTTAGTGATGCAGCTATTAGAACAGAAAGGATGGGTGGCTAACCGGAAGAAATGCGATTTTGGGAATAGAAGAATTCGCTACTTGGGGCATCAAATCTCTGAAGGAGGGGTGGAGATGGATGATGAGAAGGTTAAAGCAGTAATAGAATGGAAGAAGCCAGGAACTTAAAAGCGTTGAGAGGCTTTTTGGATTTAACTGGGTATTATAGAAGTTTTGTGGCGGGGTATGGCAAATTGGCCAAACCATTGACTAAACTACTGAAGAAGGGCAAATTCAAATGGTCTGAAGGGGCACGGGAAGCGATGAACCAGTTGAAAGACGCGATAACGTCTGCACCTGTATTGGCATTGCCAGATTTTAACCAGGAGTTTCATATTGAGTGTGATGCTTGAGGAGTGGGGGCTGTGCTGACTCAAAATAAGAAGCCCATTGCGTTTTACAGCAAGGCCTTATCCGAGAGAAACCTGAGTAAATCGACCTATGAGAAGGAGTTAATGGCATTAGTCTTGGCCAGTCAGCACTGGAGGCCATATCTTGTAGGGAGGAGGTTCACGGTGCATACAGACCAATAAAGTATGAAATACTTGATGGAGCAAAGAATCACTACACAAAGTCAACAAAACTGGATGGCAAAGTTGATGGGGTATGATTTTGAGATAGTTTATAAAAAGGGGAGCACAAATAGAGAACTTGATGCCCTCTCGAGGAAGAATGAAGGAGAGTTGGAGGGGAAAGAGTTAAGAGCTATTTCCAGACCTTTTTGGCCAGATTTTGAAGATATCATTAACGAAGTGGAGGAGGATGCGGAATTGCAGAAGGTGGTTGCTGATTTGAAACGAGATCCCAACTCACACGTATCATACACATAGTTATCAAACTCTCGAGTTAACTCGTAAACTCGTGAGTTTGCATTCCTAGACATGGCTTCCGAGTTAACTCGGAAGTAAACTCGTTTTCTATGTAAACTCGGTGGAATCGACTGTGAAATCGGTAGGATCTTGTAGAATCGCGGGTTTGGAGCAATTCTGCGAATTTGAAAGGGGAAAAAATTAAGAAAAATGACCATATTTATCTTTTACAACATTTATTTTTATGAACAATATATCTAGAAATTTTATTTATTTAAAGTTATATAATTTTGTAGACTTATTTCAATTAAGATATTATTTATAAAAAAAATTCATCTGAAGTAAACTCTTACGAGTTTACAAATTGAGTTTACGAGTCGAGTTTACTCACGAGTTTACGTAAACTCTCGAGTTTGATAACCTTGATCATACACTTTGGAAAAAGAACGTTTACACTACAAGGGTCGATTGGTGTTGTCGGCTAACTCAGTGTAGATTCCAAAACTGCTGGGTGAGTTCCATGTAACAAAAACTGGGGGACATTCGAGAATCTATCGTACTTATAGAAAGATAGCTCAGTCCCTGTATTGGATGGGCATGAAGAAGATGATAACAGAATTTGTAGCCAGCTGTGTGGTGTGTCAGCAGCATAAGTATCAGACATCATCACCGCAAGGGCTGTTGCAGCCCTTAACAATTCCTCAAGCAGTATGGGAGGAAATCAGCTTGGATTTTATTGTGAGATTGCCTAAGTCGCAAGGATATGATGCAATCATGGTAGTAGTAGATAGGCTGAGCAAGTATGCCCATTTTATGGCATTGAAGCACCCATATTCAGCTAAGACCGTGGCGGATGTGTTTACCAAAGAGATTATCAGATTGCATGGGATACCTGTCTCTATGGTGAGTGATCGAGACTCCTTATTTTTGAGTATTTTTTGGAGAGAGCTGTTTAAAAAACAGGGAACACGGCTCAAAATGAGCACAGCATATCATCCAGAAACGGATGGACAAACGGAGGTTGTAAACCGCATTGTGGAGGGATACTTGTGTTGTTTTTGTTCTGAACAGCCCAAGAGTTGGTCATTGATGTTGCCTTGGGCAGAGTTTTGGTACAACACAAGTTACCAAGGGGCAGCGAGATGTACACCGTTTGAGATAGTGTATGACAGGCCTCCTCCTTCGTTCAGCCGTTTCATTCCAGAAGAAACTCCAGTTGAAGCAGTGGCACAAGATCTGATGACAAGAGATGAGGCTCTCAAGCAGTTGAAGTATCATTTGAGTCGTGCTCAAGATTTGATGACGCAGCAAGCAAATAAAAGGAGAAAGGAGGTTGATATAAAGATGAGGGATTGGGTGTATCTTAAAATCAGTCCACACCGACAATAATCAATGCCAACGCGACTGCATCCAAAGCTTTCTGCACGTTACTTCGGGCCATTCAAAGTATTACAGCAGGTGGGAAATGTAGCTTTTAGACTGGAGCTACCTAAGTCGTCGAGGATTCATTCGGTGTTCCACGCATCACAATTAAAGAAGGCGGTGGGAGATCAAAAAGTTGAAAAAAATTTACCAAAGGAGTTACAGGCAAAGGGACCTGCTTTTTGGCCAGCAAGGATTCTGCAGCACCGGCAAATACAACAAGAAGGGAAGGTACTTCAACAGGTATTAGTAGAATGGCAAACTGGGGGCATAGAAGGAGCTACTTGGAAAGATTCAGCCACGATCAAGGATCAGTTTCCAGAATTCAACCTTGAGGACAAGGTTGAGGAGGGAGGGGGGAGTAATGATAGGATGTTAAGAGTGTATGTGAGGAGGAAGAAACGTGAGTAAGTAGACAGTTGATTAGTTGGTTAGTTGGTTAGTGGCCTAACTGTTTTATCAATTAGGAAGGGCGGAAATGTATCTGATAGGATGTTCAGAGTATATGTTTGGAGGAAGAAATGTAAGTGAAACGTTAGTTAACGGTAGTTGGCCTAACTGTTAAGACAGTTAGGATGGGTGGGACTCATCTGTATAAATAGCTGTTAGTAATAGGGGAAGACACTTTTGGCCATTTGTGTATTCTGAACAGACTGTTTAGTCTTGTTGGGGGAGGTTAGGCTCTCAGGCTACCCTATTCATTGTATTCTTTTCACTAAATAATACCAAAGGAGGTTATACAGAGAGTTGGGCGTTTATTCTTGTGTGTTAGAGTGACTTTCTTAAGGTTTATTGATTAGAAACCTATCAATTTGGTCCGACCTGCCGGATCCAAATCGGGAAGTGACTCGACGTGATTGAGGCGAGAATGGAGAACGCGATTGACACGAGGTTCGAGGCGATTGAAATTACGATGGAAGGCATGAAAGCGGAATTTGCGGCTGTCAGGAGGGATTTACAGAAGATCATGAAAGCACTGGGAACGCATGTCAATCGAACGGAGGGAAATTCTGATGATAGCTCGGTGAACGATAACCGACACAGAGATGGGGAAGAAAGTGGAGGTCGAGGCGGAGGCGGAAAGAGCGATGAACAAAGATCTTGGAGAAAAAGGATCGAATTACCTACCTTCGATGCAGAGGAGCCTCTTAGTTGGCTCAATAGGGCAGAGAGATATTTTGATATTCAGAAGGTGAGGAGCGACGAGGACGAAGTGGAAACATGTTGAATCGTTTTGGCGGAGGCTGTAGAGGGACGATTTTCGAACGATTGGCTACGTTGAGACAGGAGGGATCGGTGGAGGAATTCATCCGCAATTTTGAGGTTTTGACAAGGCAGACTAGGGGTATACCCGAGGAGCAAGTACTGGGCTATTTCCTTGCCGGATTGCGGGAAGATGTGAAGGGCCAGGTGAGGATCCATAACCCACCAGATTTAATGGAGGCAATGCGGATTGCACGAGATGTGGAAGACGCGATAATGAGAGCACAGGGGAGTTACTTGGGCGGGTTCAAAATAAACCCATTCGGTTCGCAATCAATGGGAAATGTGACGCGATCGGATCCGACTAGACCTACGACAAACCAGAATGGAAGAACAGAGGGCAAAGGACCAGGGAGAAGAGACGGTGTTACACCGAACACGATGGCGAGGGGAAGCAATGTGAACGAGGGCGATAATAGAGGGAGAATGGTGAGGAATTTGCCATACCCAGAGTTTCTCAAAAGGAAAGAAGAGGGGCGTTGCTACCGATGCGGAGATCCGTTTGCACCAGGACATCGATGCCCAGAGAAGAGTTTGAGAGTACTTTTGTTGGCAGAGGAGGAGGAGGACGTTGGTACAAAAACTGTCAACCTGGAGGAGAACCCGATGGAACTCTCGATTTGTTTGGCGGAGGGGCTGACGTCCACGAAGACCATGAAGTTGAAGGGCAGAATTGATGACAGAGAAGTCGTAGTGCTGATAGATAGCGGTGTCAGTCACAATTACATCAGTAAAGGGCTGACGGAGGAGCTAAGGTTGTCGGTGACAAATACACCGTCGTACTCGGTGAGCTTAGGCAATGGGTATAAAAAAATCACCCACGGGCGTTGCGACAGGGTGACGGTGCGATTGGAGGGGGTCGACGTGGAAGAGGAATTTTACGGGTTTGAGTTAGGAGGAGAGGATGTGATTTTGGGCGTTGCATGGCTGGAAAAGCTAGGGGAAGTAAGGACCAATTGGGGAAAAATGACCATGGCTTATAATGTGGGGGATAAAAAAGTCTGTATAAAGGCAACCCAACCTTGTCGAGACAGTTGGTGAACTCCAGGAGCTTGTTGAAGTTGGTGGAAGCTGAGTCATGGGCTGCACTTTGGAATCTGTGCATAGTGGAGGCAGGGGACAGCGGTGAGTGGGGTGCAGATTTGATAGAGACACAAAGAGTTGAATTAAATAAAGGGATGCAGAAGCACTATCCCTTATATTGGGGTGCAGATTTGACAGATGCACAGAGAATTGAATTAAATAAAGGGTTGCAGGAGCACTATCCCTTATTTCAGGATTTGCATGGATTGCCTCTGCACATAATAAAGGGCATCGGATACAACTCAAAGAAGGAGTTGATCCTATAAATGGTGGCCCATGTCAGTACCCGTATCCTATGAAGTGCGAAATTGAGAGGCAGGTTGAGGGCATGCTGAAGGCGGGGATTAATCGTCTAGATGAAAGGCAACTGAGTCTAGCAGCAAAAGTGTCAGCTTGTGCAAGGAGATTCATCAAACGGCCCATTGGCAAAAATAAGACAGCTCCCCCTTCTGCCCCAGCAACACCACCACCGGGTGAGGAGCCAGTTTTCACTGACCGAAATTATTCTCCTTCTCCTTCTCTGTTTGAACCGCACTCTGCACCACCATTTACAAGTGGCTCATCAGATAGCAATCTTGTTGCTATTTTAGCTGGAGTTATAGCTACTGTAAAACCTTGGGTGACAAGATTAAGTGGACAGCTTCAGAAGGCATTCATAACAGTGTACAAGGCAATGATCAAGGACCAATTTCCGGAGCTCAACCTTGAGGACAAGGTTGAAAATGGAGGGGAGGGTAATGATAGGATGTTCAGAGTATATGTTAGGAGGAAGAAATGTAAGTGAAACGTTAGTTAATGGTAGTTGGCCTAACTGTTAAGACAGTTAGGATGAGCGGGACTCATCTGTATAAATAGTTGTTAGTAATAGGGGAAGACACTTTTGACCATTTGTGTATTCTGAACAGACTGTTTAGTCTTGTTGGGGGAGGTTAGGCTCCCAGGCTACCCTATTCATTGTATTCTTTTCACTAAATAATACCAGTGGAGGTTATACAGAGAGTTGGGCGTTGATTCTTGTGTGTATTAGAGTGACTTTCTTGAGGTTTCTTGATTAGAACCCTATCAGTATCGGTTAATACATGGTATAAATAGCTAGATAGGAGAGGGGAAGTCACTTTGGTTCATTCTTGTATCTTGAACAGACTGTTTAGTCTGATTGGGGGAGATTAGGCTCTCACTTTCCTACATTCTTGTATTCTTTCTTGTTAATAATAAACCGAGGAAGGTTATTCACTGCTTGTGGGTGGTTCTGTGTGTAAAAGTGTGGAAAGATTATAGGTTTCTTTACCAGAAACCTATCACATAACACGGTGAATTTTTAATTGCATTAACTTTTATTGAGGTTTAGGTTTTATTTGAACTGAATTCATACACCCAAAAAGGTGAACAGGTGGTGGAGCAGACAACACAAAAACGACCATCCACATGATTCGATGATTTGAAAATCGGAAATACTATGCAAAATTGTAAGATATTACGATTTTGCATGTAAAAATTAGATTTTAACTATAGTTATGGCACTATAATGATGTTCAAATACTATGAGTAGGATTTTAATATTATTTCTGTATGAGCCAAACTCTTGTAAGTTTACAAGTCAAGGCTACATGCATTCCACAACTTGACATAGAACCAATGAGTCCAAAAATCTTGCCTATGGCACAAAAAAGCAACATGAAGTAAGAAAAGTACAAAATGTATAAGTCACTAGTTTTGTTGTTCAAGGTTATGGGGTCAGCTTCACATTTTATGCATTGCTGACATTACCTAAATCCCAGATTTATACATTCAAAACTATCAAGAAAAACCGAAATTTAATAACTCAAGAAAAAATACCAAGATCTGATTAACCGATACTTAAACTAGTCATGCAGCAAACATTTTGCAATATTTTGAATGGAACAATATATTATGCATTATATAATAATGCTTAAGAGTCTACTTCCTGAAGAAAAATAATCTGTTCATGCAGATACAACAATGAATTAAAAGATAATTAATCACCTTGTATGAAACGGCTTCTTTAAGCTTCTTGTAGAAATATGTATTGAAAAAATGGTAGTCAGTTGTCAACAATACTTGCTGCTGCAAATATCTATATCCAATTGAAAATGCCATAAGTAGAAAATTCAGAAACTAAACAGGGAAAATGTGTCCCAAGGACTATTATTGTGCTGCAGTATATAACTCATGTGTTCACCATAATTAAACCTAAATAGAGAAAAAAAAAAAAGAAATCATAACAAATAAACATAGTCAGTTTAATAGGTAATAACACAGAGTAGTAACAAGTAGGGGTGTAAATGAGTTAATCTATTCCTAAATATTCAAGCTTCAATCTGTAGATAAATGTTTAGTCACATTGGTATTACTAAACAACCAGCCTCAAGATTTGCTTTAAGCTTAATTTAACAGACGAGGAATGCACAAGTTTATAAACTTGGCATTTAAAGCTTACGAATACTTTAATCCTTAAGGTATACTAAACAACCAACATATAGCTTGGCTTTAGGTTCATTAAACAATGGAACAAATTAGCAAACTTGACAATAAAAGCTCCTGAATAGTTTCCTCTCTCTGTCACTGCGTTTAATTAGTTGCATACAAATAGGCTAAGAATTGAGTGGAGAGTGGAAATAGAGATGCGGATAAACAGTGTTGTTTGGTAGTTGGAGGGCCCCACTGTGTTATTTGCTTGTTAAAGTGCGGAGAAAAAACCAAGAAATTGGCAACATGTCTTCACTTTCCTAAACTACCCTTACTTTTTCAATTGGCTGCTCCATTGTTCCTCTGCTTTGCTGGATGGTCAAAACATCAACACTAAAGTTTTAAGTAATAGATAATGACTCTTTTGGCTTTGCCTTGGGTTGGCTATATTTCTGAAATGATAAGGAAGAAGAGTACGGTGCTTATCAAGGCAGGTGATGTCCCTAGATATGCAATTGTCATCCAGGAAATGTATGCAATCAATTATATGAGAATCGTAATATATTAAATACACTCTGTTGCCCGTTGATATGCAATGTCATCATTGCATAATCAATTAAATGGCTTCGTGTAAGGGTAAAATGCAATTTTTATATAAAATCTAATTTTTCTCCTCTCCGATGTCAAACAACAACCTTACAATAGTTTTTTTTTTTTTTTCCAATTTCTCTTGAATCAAATAACTCAATTCCACCCTATTTCCTATTTTTATTTCTCTCTGCTCTATTCTTCTAACCTATTTTCATCCACTCCATTTCATTTCTTCATGCATATATGGGAAGGGTGAAGTGCCATCGATGGTGGATGATGGAACCAGCCAAAAATTCCACCATATAAATGTGAAGGATGGTGTTGTTGGGGGCATATAACCAATGTATGGCAGACAAAATAACGTATGCAAAAACTGCATAAAAAAATTGTAAAACAGAATTGGAGAACATAATTAAAGATGACAGATGTTTAAAAAAAGTTAAAAATATAACAATTTAAAAAAGCAAGAGATTTAAAAGACTTAGCTTCAAAAGAAATCTCCCCTTGAAGGTAAGGACACGTGTGAAAGGATTTAGTTTCATCAAAAATAACATCCACAGAAGTAAAAAACTTTCAACTCAGATCCCTTTTTATTATATGTATAACCAATGAATATGCATTTAACAACTTCAGAATCTAACTTTTCACGGAATTGACTATGGATATGGACAAGTACACACACCCAAACACTCGACTATGAAAACTAGAGAAAAATGGAATAGAAGGAAAGGAGGACACGGACTCAATGGGACTTAAGCCATCTAGAACCCAAGAGGGTAGTCATTTAATATGATAGGCAACAGTGAGGATAGCCTCTCCCCAATTAGATTTAGGGACACAGATTTGGAAAAGAAGTGCCCTTGCCACTTCAAAAAGATGCCTATTTTTTCTTTAAGAATGTCACTTTGTTGTGGTGTGTCCACACATATGAATGCATGAACAACACCATTCTCGGAAAGGAATTTAGACATGGCATGATTTACATTCCCTTCCATTATAAAAATGCAAACATTCTTTCCAAATTGTGTTTTTAGCATACGGAAGAATCTAACAAATAAGGTAACACTTCAGATTTTTCTTTCGTGAGGAAAATCCATATAACACAGGTACAGTCATCAACAAAAGTAACAAACTATTTAGCACCAAATACACTAGAGTTTGATTGTGTTTTTAGCATACGGAAGAATCTAACAAATAAGGTAACACTTTAGATTTTTCTTTCATGAGAAAAATCCATATAACAAGGGTACAATCATCAATAAAAGTAACAAACTATTTAGCACCAAATACTAGATTTTGATGTAGGCCCTCAAATGTTAGAATGAACCAAATAAAAAGGATGAACACTCTTTGTATTACTAGAAGGATATGTGGCACAATGGTGCCTTGCAATTTGACATACATCACATTAGCAGATGTAGGGCTCCCAAGATCGGGAGCTCTAATTCCAACTTGAAAGGATTAATTTGAAAGAATGAAGATTTTTATTCAATTGATTAATATGAAATAGTACATCAACCTCTATATATATAGAAAACTCTAACCCTAAAGTAATAATTACAAAGAGATCTCTACAATCATCTAACAACTTCTAGTAATATGTTTAATATTCTACCAACAATTTCTAGTAATATGTTTATATTCTACCAACAACTTCTAGTAATGCACTTAACATCCTACTAACAATAACAAATATACATACATTCATAATATGTTTAATATTCTACCAACAACTTTTAGTAATGCACTTAACATCCTACTAACAACAACAAATATACATACATTCATAATATGTTTAATATTCTACCAACAACTTCTAGTAATGCACTTAACATCCTACTAACAACAACAAATATACATACATTCATAATATGTTTAATATTCTACCAACAACTTCTAGTAATGCACTTAACATCCTACTAACAACAACAAATATACATACATACATACATATAAATATATATATATACATACATACATACATATATATATATACATATATATATATATATATATATATATATATATATATATATATATACATACATACATATATACATACATATATATATGTACGTATGTATATATATATATATGTACCTATGTATGTATATATATGTATATGTATGTATGTATATGTATGTATGTATATGTATGTGTGTGTTGTATTTACACACTATTGAAATTTAAGAGTATTCAAATGGGCCTTAAAATCTGTGAAATGTGTAATTTGATGTTTTCACCATTCAAATGGGCCTTGAAATCTTGTCATATTGGTCTTTGAAGGACAAAAATTGTGGCGTTAATCATCAAAGGACCAATTTAATCAATAAATGAGAAATGTGAAGTTTCTTATCTCATTAGAGGTTCTCAGTGAGCGTTTGTCAAAATTAAAACATGAAGAGACTAAATAACTCCAGCAGAAATTAAAAATAAGCATAGACAATCCCTATAATTTATTTAAGAACCAAAAATGGTCAATCCTCTTCTTCAATGCTCTATCAATCAAGCATGCATTGATTTATGTTTTTTTCCATCAATATTCCTTAAAAATTAAATACAAAGAGTTCAGGGTAATAAAAGAAAAAAGATAACATGATTATGCATCTATCTCTTCATCACAAAATGAAACTCTTTTAGAAGGACCAGCAAATAAGAAACTAGAGAAGACTAACAACTAGACTTACTGAATGTAGAAGTTCATTATTGTTGATGTTAAATAGCCTTCAGGGGCAAGGCAATCTGTGTCTTTGTAACAAATTTCTACACACTCTGGATCATCTCTGAGCCATCACAAGAAAATTCGACAGGTCATGCAAAGCAAATAAGAAAACATTATAGTTGAATGACCATTTTATTGTATTATTCTTTAGAAGTACCTTGATGGAAAATAGATCTTAGCTTCTTTCAGGCTGAAAAGAAATGGACACAAATCAAATAATACAAAGAATTTTCTGGGAATTTCACAGAAGATGAAACAAATCAAAGCAAACCATATTCACTTACTATTCAGGAAATTGGTTTTCAGTTTTCTCCACAATATGAGCCTCATCGTCATCGTCATCAACATCAAGAACAATGGGCTGACCCTGTTTAAAAAATGCAAATACTGGTAAAGCTAAAGACGTGTCAAATCAACAAAAAACTACTGATTAAATTGGGATTTGGCACTTTTGTAACCAACAACTACAACAGCCATGTGTACTGAGCTAACTATAATTTGAATTGATATATAAGAAAAAATAGACACACCTTCTTGGACCTTGAGCCCTCTAATTGAATTGTCTGAGAAACGTCCTTCCTAGCATGTGGGTAACGAGTAAATAAGGATCCAACATTATGAATTCATTCAGAAAACCTAGTTAGAGCCAAAACTAACAAGCCATATCACCATCATCTTCAACATAAATATAAAAGGGTGCGGAAGAGGAAATCATATGAATAATTTTCTGTAGTAAATGATGATGATATGATGACCTTTGAACACAAACTTTGTACACAACATGAGTGAAACATAATTGCAATACACAGCACAGTTAACATTCATATTTTGTAATAAAAATCATAAATGCACTAATTTAAGTATGAAAGATCATAAGTTACACTAATCCGTTCCTGTAACATAAAAATAGCTCAGATAGATATTAATAAACCATCCTCTAGCTATCCAAAGTGACACTTGAACACTATGGAATACTTGGAACAGCATGGCAGAATTCCTCTCAGCCCTAATTACAATTCAAATCCCTGATCAAAGTACCATTGAAAATTCATTGGAATCACATGGAGAGAATGAAAAATACTATTTGTCCATATGGATGAAATAGACTAACCTTTATTGTGCATCCTCAAATATCAATATATACCACACCAAATTTAAAAGCATACATAACCTCATAAACCAATGGATACACCCCAAGGCATATATCTAATACGCATACAGTCTAAAATGCACATCAGTTTTATGAACCACAAAAAATACATTTCAAGCAAAATAACGATGGTAAAACAACTAAATACATCAACACCAAAATCACAGAATAATGTTACCATTCCAAAAAGCACTGGAATGAAAAACCACAAGATGTTTTCACTTACACTTTTGGGTAGCATCTTGACAGATTTCTCCCAATATTCCGCAGAGAAAAAGCGGAAGTTACTCTACAAGTTTGATCATCACTAAAAGTATCATGTTTAGAAAGTTTACTAGGACACCTAAACGGCAATTGTCTTGATGATGAACGATGTCTCTTTCTTTTTCTAGGGGTTCCACGGTCTTGTATTTTCCGGTTGTCAGAGTGATTGAAATGTGACTTCTCTTTTCCAAATGCATCAGAAGCTGCATTTTCTTGTATTTTCTGGTTCTCACAAGGTTTGAAATGTGATATCTCTTGTTTAAATGCATCGGCAGCTGTACAACTAGTCTGCTTAACAAATTAAAGTCAGGTAACGTAATCTCAGGTGAGTTAGAGGGAAAAAAATTGAGTAATTTACAAAATTATGCAAAGGACCTTACACTATTTTCCATTTTTTTTACAAAGTAAGATGTAAAAGTGGCCAGTGGTTGACCTTGAGATGACAAAGTCTCTTCTCTCAAGTCATTAGACACACCTACAAAAACAATCATTTCTTAGAATATAAAAGTCAGGTATTTTAATTGTTCAAAATCATTAATTCTATATTTATGGAAATAATAGTGGCTTATAGGCATATAATCTTTTGATTTAGATATCCTCTATTTGTGAATAGCTAATATAATAAGTTTATACCACTCGCAACCACCATGTAATATAATAACTTGAATTGTTTACCCCCATTAGTTTTACCTGTATGTGGTATACCAATGCTTTCTTCAAAATAATAATGCACATGAATTTTACCTCAACAATTTACAGTGCCGAAGGGCATTCTCCATCAAATATCTCGTGCCCACACACCTCAACAAAAAGGGGCTGAGTAAGGGGAAAAAAATAGGCATCTCTCGAAACCACTTTGACTCTTTGACTCTTCCCGTGATGCTACCCCCATTTTTTTGGGAAACATTTTTTTCAGTCTTCTACCTCATCAATCACATGTCATCCTTTGTCCTAAATGACAAGTTCCTCATTATGTCTCATTTCCTTATTCACCTTGTTAGAGATATTATATTTAGTTTATATTTATCTCTTATCTTTAGTTAGTTTGTTTATATTTCTTATTTGTATTTTGGGCTTAACACATATTTCTTCTGTTATAAATAGAGGACCCTATGTGTATATTCAACACAAGGGAGATTTCTCCTAATCTTCTCTACTATTTCATATGGTATCAGAGCCCATGGTTCAGGTCTGGTTTTTCTGATCCTTTTTTACTTTGTCTTTGTTTCCCTAAAAAGTCTCTTTTTCAACCTGTGCCTTTATACTACAATGGGCAATCTCTGGTTTCTGTCTCGCATCTGTCTGGTGTTGTTGTCCACCACTGCCCGTTGCCGCTCGCCACCAGCCGTCCGCCGCCGCCGGCCACCGTCACCGGCCGTCCACCGTCTCCGGCCATCGTCTCCGCCACTTGTGTCACCGATGCACCAACACCTAGTCCTACCTCTACTGCTTCCGCTATCTTCTTCTCTATTCTGAAAGGCCTTCAAGGACAGTTAGTGGTTAATACCAAGGAATTTCAAAACCATTATGGGTTGAAACAATTTCACCAACCCTTTGTCAAATCTGTCAGATTTGTTTTTTGGATGCTTTGATGAATAAGAGTTCATTATGATCTTCCACTTTCACAGTCTGTCATCGGCGCGCCGTCATTTCCGCCGTTCGTCGTGAGGGGGAGTATGTTTCCAGCCAAGTTTCAGGCTTTCAGACTCCACTAGTCACTGATGGCATTTCTTGCAGTTTTGTCGCTTTTAGCCACTACAGGCCCCATCAGTCAGTGATGACATTCCCTGCAGTTTTGTCGCTTTTAGCCACTATAGGCCCCATCAGTCAGTGATGGCATTCCCTGTAGTTTTGTCACTTTTAGCCACTACAGGCCCCATCAGTTAGTGATGGCAATCCCTGTAGTTTTGATGCAAGCCCCATCCTTACTTGATGGCAATCCAGTCCCTGGAGGTTGTCATTGTCCTCCTTTGTCAAAATCATCCTACTTGAAGTTTCATGGTGTTATTTGAAGTTTCGCAGTTGTCCACCACTGTCCATAAATTGTTGTTAGTTGTTCGTCAACATGTGATTGCGCATCTGTTTGCCGCACACTCTTGAAGACAGATCATATATTTCAAATTGAGTTTATTTATTCCAAGCTTGGTTTATACAATTTGTATGCTCCAGCTTGAGGGGGAGTGTTAGAGATATTATATTTAGTTTATATTTATCTGTCATCTTTAGTTAGTTTGTTTATATTTCTTATTTGTATTTTGGGCTTAGCCCATATTTCTTCTATTATAAATAGAGGACCCTATGTGTATATTCAACACAAGGGAGATTTCTTCTAATCTTCTCTACTATTTCATAAACCTCTTCATACACTTCCTCCTCATGTCTTTGACTCCACTTGCTTTGTTCATAATCTGAATCTAGGCCTTGACAGAGCTTCAATGTGATCTATCAAATATACCTTCTTTAGATATATGATCATAAAAAGGTTATTAGTATTTCTCTCCTACCCTTCAAAAGGTATTTCATTTCAATTAATATCTGCTACCCTTATTACGAGTCTACTCACTCTTCTTTGACATGTGGAGTTAGTACCCCTCTCTTGCCCCCATTTTCTTTTGTTTCTCATGATGAGTTTGAGTTTCACCATGATGTTCCCCCAATGAAGCCCCCAATTATGAGACCCATTCAAACATATCAACATCAACAACAACCTGTTAGTAATATTACACCATCCTCTACAACAATTTGTGAAAACATAGCAAAGGTCATGCCATACACGTCACCATTTCCATCTTTTTTACTAAATCTAAGCCTACCACCAGACATTGATGGGCGCATTGCTCCACAAAAAGATATTTGTTCCACTTGCAACGCACTTACTCACTATGTTAGTCTTAGCTATCATCGTCTTTCTTCTTTGCATTATCATACTCTCCCCTCTTCTTAGTCTTCTATGTCTACCCCAACTCTCCAAGTGAAGCATATCTCATCCAAAATGGAAGTAAACAATGATTAACAAGACGTGGGCACCCCAAAGTAGTGGCAGATGGGATTTGGTTCTTATTTCCCATGGCATGTTTGCTTTTGAGTGTGATTGATTTTACCCCCCTAAAGTTGGTAGTAAGGGAAACATTGATCACTTCAAGGTTATCCAATGGCAAAAGGTTACACC
This sequence comes from Vigna mungo, assembly GCA_036885675.1. Lineage (NCBI taxonomy): Eukaryota > Viridiplantae > Streptophyta > Magnoliopsida > Fabales > Fabaceae > Vigna > Vigna mungo. The sequence continues at coordinate 52,495,404 of CP144700.1, forward strand.
CATATGTATGGGCAAGACGATTGATATTTTCTTTCTAGTCGGTAAAATTGCTTTTAGCATACTATTCTCCATGGTTGTCATTTGCCATTAATCTCTACCAATTTAATATTAAAAATCATTTCTTGCACTTCAATTTTTAATGAAGAAGTCTATATGAAGCAACCTCCAAGTTCTGTTACTCAGAAAGTCCTCTCCTATGGTCTATCAACTTCACAAGTCCTTATATAGACACTAAGTTCTCAGGCTGTTTATTATTATTATTTTCAGCTTTCTGGAAAAAAAAATGTCTCCCAACATCACATCAACCTCTAGAACATATTCTCCCATCTTTTCTAATCATATTGTTAGTATTGAGAAGATGGACAAGTCTAACTATCCCACTTGGGCTTCCAAAACCGGGTTATGGTTAAGTGGGTTTGATGACAAATCAGATCTCACTACCACTGTTGAATCCCTTCCAACAGAAAATTGAGAACAATGGATAAAGATGGATGTTCAACTCCATAGTATTATTAATTCCACTATTCATACCTCACTCAAACCTATTTTTTGTCCCCATGAGACGTGTGCATCAATTTGGATTGAGGTTTGTGCCCTTTATACCAATGGCACCACACAACGTTTCTATGTTGTGTGCCAAGATCTCTTAATGCTTCTTGCTCCACGACATCTTGATGGTCTTATGTTTGCTTATCTTAGACAACTTCATGCTGTCTTACATGATTTTAATGAGCTCCTTTCACTATTTTCCTTACATTGGGCTCAAGTTTAGATACAAGTTAAAGCGCAGTGTAAGAGACGCTAGAGAATACGAACAAGGAATGCCTAAATGTGGTTGCACAGGTCAGCAACGGATAGAAACTATTGGGAACAGACATTCAAAATAGAGCTAGAATGCCATGGAAGTCAAGGATGGCTAAAAAGAGTTGCCCAAGAAGGGCAAGTGTTTATGACAGAGAATGCGGATAAGTGCAGGAAAGTATGGTTTCATTTGAAACCTCTAATTGACTAAAATATGGTGGGGCCATGGAAAATTCACAAAATTACTCCCTAGAAAGCCCTAGCTTGACATCACAATTACCCAGCTGAATTAGAGCTTTTGCTGCTAGACAGAGTTGCAACTGCTCCAGACACCGGATACCGTACTTTCTCTACTACTCAAAACCAAAACTCCATTTGAATTCCAAATTGCCCAAAAGCATATCTGCACGCAATCCCACTATAGCACACAATTAAAAACCATTACAGGTATAAATGCCAAAACATCAGGTTTCCAATGTTGATATTTGTAATCTCATAAGGACAACAGTTTCTTCTTTTTCCAAGAATGAACAAAAATGACACTTGGTAGACTTAAAACAAGATATTTTTCCCATCTTTTTACCATAGAATCAATAATAGCAGGACCCAAATGCTACGCCATTGCCATTGCACACCACAAGATCATTGCACTAAAATACACATATACATCAGTCTCAATAGTCACTTTGTTCGAGTTGTCAGAAAATATCATTAGATTCCCCACCAACACCAAGCTTGACTTTCAAGTTTCAACCATATTATGCGTTCCATTTAACTACCATTGCCATGTAAAAAAATACAATCCTACATACTCCAGCGTTGAATCATCGCAATACAAAAGGGGGAATAAACCTACCCTTGGTAACAGAACTTGAGCTTGTAGTTTGTGCGGGCTGCGGCTTCTGGTCCCCATCAACTTCCTGTTCTACAAAGGAAAACCAAAACACAAACAAAACATAAGTAATCAAACTAAACGCAACAAAAAATAAATAAATAAATAACACAAATTAGACAAACAAATAAATGGAAAAACCCTAGAAAATAAATGCCTCAATCAAACACCACATGACGAAAACCGAGGAAACAGAACCTGGCGAAGACGCAACAATTCCCGGCGACTAAGTTCCTTCTGGGAGCGGTCGATGGTAGCGCGAAGCTTGGCGCCTTTGTCGGGTAAATTCTTGCCAGTAACGTCGAGTGTTCTCTTCATGCTCTGAATCGACTCCTTCAGCTTGTGATCAGGAATAGCGCTGAGGTCGTCCTGATCAGAGGCCATGGAGGAGGAGGACACGATGACGAACTCCCGCGGCGGCGAGTCGTGTTGAAATTGTTGGTCCCAGTCAATGGAAAGAGGAACCTGCGGTTGTTGTCGTTCCTCTTCCATGCATTTGAGGAGAGTGAGTGAAACTGTTTGTTAACTGTTACCTTCCTTGTAAATTGTTCAGGGCGTAAATAGAAGATGGAATTGGTGGCAGTGAGTGGCGCGCCACCACTTGTGGGTTAGCTCTTCCTCTCTTCTGCCTCCCGTCTGTCTGGCAAATTATTTTATACGTTCTTCACTTTGATAATGTATCTATTAAACTAATTTTTATATTGTTACTTTTTAATTAAATAGTTCTATTATGTAGTAAACAACAATAATTATTCTAATAAAAAAATAATTATACAATTTCTATATCACAAAATATTAACATAGCATACTTGTTTAAAAATAATTATTATTCTCTTAAAATTATTTTCTTCATAAATTTTTACTGTTTTAATGTAATAAAAATATAAACAAATATACAAACAAAATAAACATTTAATTTAATGAATGAAATCTAATAATAATAATAATAATAAATTTTACTTCTTTTAACATATGGAGAGTCATTATAACAAGATATGAGGAAAATAAGTTTTTTAATTACTTATTTTACTAGTTTAAAATAATAATAATAATAATAATAATGAGTATAGAAGAATTGAGAAAATACTTAATGTGATATTAATAAGTATTTATAAGTGTTTATTTCTTCATGAATAACTAACCCAAAAAAAATTTAAGAATCTAGAAAATAAAGTATTAGAATTAATACATATTTAAAATAATGAGACCGACTATTTAAATATAAAATAATTCAATAATATAAATAGAATTTTATAAATACGTCTTATTATCTAAAACATTGATCATCTCTCTAAAATTTATTCTCTAAGTTTCATCTCCCTTCTTTCTAAGATTTCTAACTTTTGAATCATCTCTTTGACAATAAGAAGTATTTAGGCGATCACTCCAGTGAGCTATTCTCCTTCATTCGACCAATTTTTCATATAAAATAAGTCAATTTTTACTCGTTTTTCTCTTTTGATTCAGTTTAAGACGCATGCAAATAAATTGAATGCATGTTGAACGCTCACTTCGAAGGCGAGGGAGGCATTTCCATTTACCAAAGCAATATGTACAAGCGCATGAAGGAAGGACAACGCGTACGTTACAAGAGTCGTGCACTAAGAACTCCTTACGCCAAATATGGTCCGAAACAACAATGATTTATGTATTCAAATTTTTTTAATGAGGTTGACACTAAAAGATCATTAGATTTTGTATATGTAAATGGATTGTAACAATTATTGGCAATGTTAATATATATGTTGATATTACCATTCATCATTCTTATTGACTAATACATTACTGATAAATGTCATTTCAACTCTTGGTTGTCGTCATTGGTGGCTGAAATATTTAAAGTATAAAGCTAGTGTCCAAAGAGATTTTAATTGATGATTGTGATAATTTATGCAATTAATTATTCGAGTAATTGTCATCCATCATTTTTTTTAGATGAATGACTAAGTTTATTCATCATTTTTGGTGTTTAATGCATGAAAAACATCTTAGTCCAGTGCAATGTGGAGAAAACAGACCCATATAGGTGTTTGAACCAAGGTAGGTGAAGTTCATGACCATTTTTGTCCAGGTCATGCCCTGGTAATCGATTACAGGGTCCCTGTAATCGATTACCAAGGGCTGATTATTGGTTTGTACAAAATGTTGAACGTAACTCCCCAACTAGGAGAACTTGACACCCTAGGGTGTTTTTGTGTGTTCCTTTGGGTGATTTTTTTTCATTTTGTTACATGGATGACTCATGCTGGTCATTATTGGTGGTGTCTAGTGCATTAAAACACAGTTTAACCCACTCAATTGTGGAAGAAAAAACCCATATAAGTGTTTGAACCAAGGTAAGTGAAGTCCATGACCATTTTTGTTCAAGTCATGTCCTGATAATCGATTACAGGAATCGATTACCAAAGGCTAATTGTTGGTTTGTACAAAAAGTTGAACTTGACTTCTCAGCTGGAGAACTTGACTCCTTAGGGTGATTTTTTGTGTCTCTTTAAGTGGTTTTTTTTCCTTTTGTTGCATGGATGACTCATGCTGGTCATCATGGGTGGTGTCTAGTGCATCAAAACACATTTTGACCCACTCAATTATGGAGGAAAAAGCCCATATTAGTGTTTAAACCAAGGTAGGTAAAGTCCATAACCATTTTTGCCCAAGTCATGTCAATTGATCCACAATTTAGTGGGGTAAAATTGTTTTGACGTACTAGACACCATCAATGATGGGGAACAAGGGTCATCCATGCCAAAAAATGAAGAAAATCACCTAAAGGGACACTAAAAATGACCATAGGGAGTTACTCCTAGTTGGGGAGTGACATTCAACTTTTTGTACAAACCAACAATTAGCCCCTGATAATCGATTATAGAGTTCTTGTAATTGACTACCAGGGACTAATTGCTGGTTTGTAATATGACTCCCCAACTGGGAGAACCTAACTCCCTAGGGTCATTTTTGTTGTCCCTTTGGGTGATTTTTTTTCATTTTTTTGCATGGATAAACCATGTTCCCCATCATTGGTGGTGTTTAATGCATCAAGACACATTTTCCCCACTCAATTTTGGAGAAAAAGCCCATATAGGTGTTTGAACCAAGGTATGTGAAGTCCATGACCATTTTTGCATAAGTCATGCCCTGGTAATCGATTATAGGGTCCCTGTAATCTATTACCAGGGGCTGATTGCTGGTTTGTACAAAAAAGTAATACGTGACTTCCTAGCTGAGTGAACTTAAATCCCCAGGGTCATTTTGTGTGTACCTATGGGTGATTTTTTTTTAATTTTTTTTTGCATGGATGACTCATGTTGTTCATTATTGATGGTATCTAGTGCATAACCCTTTAGTTCTTGGTTCTACCAACCTTGACACTATGAAAACCCATTTTCTCACCGAACAAAGTCCAAACCTTCGAGAAAGGAGACACCTTTACTTGTTGATGCAGAGCGCGGGAAAGGTGGTACACAAAAACAACAATGGACCAACGTTGGAGGATGTAACCTTTTTTTGCTAGCAATTGATGAGAAAGGAAGGGGAAATGCCGAGAGAGAAGGAAAAATGACACCACAAAAAAGAAAACAGAGAAAGGAAGAATGGAAAAATGGCAGCAGAGAAGACCGAGAATGAACTTGGGGCCAAGTTTGCCGACGACGAGGGAAAATGACGACAGAAAAGAGTGAGAGAGAGACACCAGTGAGAAAAAGACTTACAATAGAGAGAGCTTTCAAGTTTTTAGAGAAAGAAAATGAACCTCCTCTCCTTACTGGTATTTCAGAACCCGCAAAAGAAATTTGCTTCTTGTGTTCGATGGATATTTTGTGGGACCGAGACACTAACCTGGCGGACACGGCTTTATCACTTTCTGATGCTTGGATTGACCGGATCGCTCGCTTTTCCTTGATCTTGACCGCTCGCCCTCCTGTAATCTTGGCCGTCGGTGATCTTCGAGCTTTAACCGGAGGGGGGAGGTACCTGCAATGGCACTCCGACGCCCAAGTTAGGCGTATGATAGAAGAACCTCGGTTCTTAATTGGATGTTTAGTGAAGGGTTTTCACTATTTGAGTATTTGAGAATGATAGAGTGAGTCAAACATGAGTTGAACATGAGTAGAATGTGATTGAAAGGTCCCTGGCTTGTGGCCCTGACTCTCTATTTATAATTTGTCTCATGGACCTTAAATTGATATAAGCCCAATAAATATAAACAGAATAAAATATAAACAAACTTACCTGAAAATTTGGTTAGTTGCTAAATATCTTGAATTAGATATTCTTTCTGATGTTCTTGATTATTTAATATCTTTAATAAGATATATCGTAACTGCTCGGCCCTGATATCATACTGTACATTATGCCCCCCAAGTCCGAGTTAATCATTTGGCTTTAACCATGATTAATTATAGGAGTTATGAGTTTGAGGAAAGATGTTTTTGTTGTAGTGGGGAGCGTGCTTTTAAGCGTTGCTCATATATAAACTGAACGACGAGAGAGATACCTTGAAGGCCGAATGGCCGAGATTCTGTTAAGCTGAATGGCTGAATGCCTGTGAGGCCGAATGACCGAATGTCTGTGAAGCCGAATGACTGTATGAGGCCGAATGGCCGAATGTCTGTGAAGCTGAATGACTGTATGACTGTGAGGCCGAATGGCCGAGCACCTGTAAAGTCGAATGAGCATCTGTAAAGTCGAATGGCTAAGTCAAATGGCTGAAGGGCTGTGAGGCCGAATGGCCGAGTACCTGTAAAGTCGAATGGCTGTATGATTGTGAGGTTGAATAGCCGAGCACCTGTGAGGCCGAATAACTATATGACTGTGAGGCCGAATGGCCGAGCACCTCTGAGGCCGAATGGCCGAAATGTAGATGTTTGAAACTTAAACATAGGAGTTCATGAGGGAATTTCCCGATGGCCGAGTTCGCTCGGACTTAAGCATAGGAGTTCACGAGGGAACTTCCCGATGGCCGAGCTCGCTCGGACTTAAGCATAAGAGTTCACGAGGGAACTTCCCGATGGCCGAGCTCGCTCGGACTTAAGCATAGGAGTTCACGAGGGAACTTCCCGATGGCCGAGCTCACTCGGACTTAAATATAGGAGTTCACGAGGGAACTTCCCGATGGTCGAGCTCGCTCGGACTTAAGCATAGGAGTTCACGAGGGAACTTCCCGATGGCCGAGCTCGCTCGGACTTAAGCATAGGAGTTCACAAGGGAACTTCCTGATGGTCGAGTTCGCTCGGACTTAAGCATAGGAGTTCACGAGGGAACTTCCCGATGGCCGAGAGTGATGAGCTCACTTGCTCAGACTTTGTATTTTCTTGGCCAAGTAATTTGTGTTTATGATCCTGTCATTTGCACTGTGAGATCAAACATTTGAATGATTAAACACCTGAGGCCGTGGAAGACTGAGCAGTTGAGGCTGAAGGGGCTTGAACTCCTGTGAGATCGAACAACTGAATGCTTGTAAGTGAGTGTTCATCGGGGGAATACCTTTACCGTTCAGATGATAGCCTACGGGGGACTGTCTTTGATTTATAGTCTTGTGACCTGCAGGATACATAATATAAAAAATATAGACGAGATCGTTCGGTGTTTGGTTGAATGTTTGAAGAATCCATATTAGGATGTTTCATGGCTGGAATGTAACTGCTTTATAACTTTATGACCTTTCTTCGATGAAGGACCTGCAAACTTAGTTGTTTGTGATAATAAAAATTTGATTCACTTTTTCGGTGAAGTGAGAGTGGGCCCTTTCGTATATATTATATTATACAACATGTATACAATGAATGTTTTGGTTAAAATATATTATGAATTACACCGAGTAAATAACACGTAAACAAGGCCTCAAAGCCGTCTTGAGAACTTAAAGTATTGCTATTGATAGTTATCTCAATAATCTTTCTGATTATTTTGATCACATTGAATATATTTCAGTTTCAACAATTAAATAATATATTTATGGTTATATTACATTTGATGCAGTATATATTTTATACAACTATATACAATATATATGGTATGCCACATATGATAAATGAAAGCATGGAAAATTTACATTCTTCCTGGTCACTTTCAAATAAGGATTGTAACAATAATCTTCTTTTGAAGTTTGAAAAGGAAACCCCTTTTAATCATGCGACGTGCATCAGTATATATTATATTATAGTTAAAACATTATATCTCTAATAGATATTATAATATCTAATATTGAGATTTTATGGTGGTTTCAAACGATATCTAGGTAGATACTTTATTGTTTTACTTTCATATAAAATATTTATATTTCAAAAATACTTATCTTGTTGATGATCAGTTGTGTAGCTTTTTGTTTTGCTGAAAATTTCTAGTATTGATCCGAAGCAGTGATGTCGAGACTGAACGCTCGTCTTTGTTTCTTGTGGTTTCTAATAATCTTTTTGGTGCTTTGTTGTTCCTTCATGCTCCTTGTGATCACCATTTGGGTTTGCCGCTCGGCCCCACGGTGGGCGCCAAAATGTTTCGGTGGATATTTTGTGGGACCGAGACACTAACCTGGCGGACGCGGCTTTATCACTTTCTGATGCTTGGATTGACCGGATCGCTCGCTTTTCCCAGATCTTGACCGCTCGCTCTCCTGTAATCTTGGCCGTCGGTGATCTTCAAGCTTTAACCGGAGGGGGGAGGTACCTGCAATGGCACTCTGACGCCCAAGTTAGGCGTATGATAGAATAACATCGGTTCTTAATTGGATGTTTAGTGAAGGGTTTTCACTATTTGAGTATTTGAGAATGATAGAGTGAGTCAAACATGAGTTGAACATGAATAGAATGTGATTGAAAGGTCCCTGGCTTGTGGCCCTGACTCTCTATTTATAATTTGTCTCATGGACCTTAAATTGATATAAGCCCAATAAATATAAACAGAATAAAATATAAACAAAATTACCTGAAAATCTGGTTAGTTGCTAAATATCTTGAATTAGATATTCTTTCTGATGTTCTTGATTATTTTATATCTTTAATAAGATGTATCGTAACAGCTCGACCCTGATATCATACTGTACACTTCTCAAAACGGTATTTCAGAACCCACAAAAGAAATTTGCTTCTCAAAACACCCTGCATGTAAGATTCATTTCTTAAAATATTATTTGAAATAAGATTTCATTTCTTAAAATATTATTTGAAACGAAGTAATCAAAAGTCGTCACTTCATATTGTAAAAAAGTTGACAAAAATAAATTGTTAAAGAAACATTCTCTTTTTACTCATTAAAAGAAGTTATTACTTTCTACACCCTAATAATTAGTAAGTGTAATATTCAAACACTCTTTATCCGTGCAACAGATTATCATTGTTTTATTGAGGTCGCCCCGCTTGCTATTGCTGCATAGAAAAAATAGGAGAGAGAATCCTGCAAATGAGAAAGAAAACATGAAAAAAAAACTGGAAAACTTTTTACGTCATATATTTTAGAAAGTTTTTTTTAAAATATATTTCATAATATTTCGAAAAACCTTGTTCGGAAAGATATTGTATGTATTCTGAAAAACTTGTTTCAAAAATTTTATTTTGAAAATCTTGTTCTGAAAAACTTGTTTCAAAAATCTTGTTTTGAAAATTCTGTTATGAAGATCTCATTCCAAATATTTCAGAAAGTTTGTTCTGGAAAATTTCCAAAACATATAATCCAAAAATCACTTTTATAGAAGGTAAAGTGGTCATTTCAAAATTTGATGGAATTAGTAAAGAAATTGTAGGACTGCAGAAAGTAAAAACCATCAAAGGATTGGTGTTGGGTTGATCCATCCAATTGAGCTTTTTTGTTGTTAAATGTTTTGATTAATTGTTGTTACATATTATTTTATTATAAACAATATTTGTAATTACTTCGTTGTTTTAGTCTACATCTACCGATATATTTTTTAAAAAGCACTTGTACTAAAATAATTTAGCAAAATAATGTTATTGTAATTGTGATGTTACAATCACTAGGGAAAAGGGAGGCATTTTGTATCTCTACATTTACAAGATACAGTTAGTTAACATAAGCTTTAAGCAAATGGCTGAAATCTGAGTGTTATACAGTTTCTCTCATTCTGCTTCTCCCTTTTTTAGATAAACAATAAGAACAAGGTACTTTCACTCTGCCGTATAAGACAAATGGCCGAACCTTAGGGATATATTACACGCATTTCACCTTTTACAAGGGCCGGTTTGAACCCTGCATTCGAGTCCAAATAAAATAATAGATTTTCAAACTACTCCAAAAGTGTCACACTTCAAACAAATTGTACATAATATCTTCCTCATATTGTTTCACCATTCTTTACTTATTTTTTCTGAAATGTTCTACTTGGTGACAAGAATTAAATCTATAAGTGGTGTTATGCTGAGGCAGTGACATTCCATACTAATAATTTGTGTCAAAACCACCTGCAACCATTGTGAACAATTTGTTGAATAGCATGTTATATGTTTCTCTTGTTCTATTTCAATGAAATTTCAAGTGTTGCTTCTCCTGCTTTCCATCACCCTTTGTCTTGGATCTTCTCAAACTTCTGTTTATGATTGTGTACTTGATATTCAATCTTCTTCAGCCTTGGTTAGTTCGAACTGTGAATTGTACAATTGTGGGGGGTTTATCAATGGCTTTTGTGGACCATATTTTGGTGATTACCTTCATGCCTTGGGGGTGAGGGCAAACCAAACTGGAAATATATTCTTGAATCCCTCAGAGCAAAAAAACTGTATGGCATCAATGGAAGCTTTTGACAAAAAATTTACTTGTTCTGGAATGGAGAAGCTAACAAGTGGAACTGGTGGTTGCTCTGATTACACCATCACAGATGTTGTTAATCAGCTTGGGGACAGCCTTAGGAGATTGGAGGAAGAATGCATGCCTTTGAGCACATATGGTAGGCCAAATGAAACTTGTACTAAATGTTTGAAAGCATGGGAGGATATCAGTGCAAAACCAGACACTACAAGAGGATCAGAGCTAGCAAATATCAGTTCTTATCTTTGTAGGTTTGCTGTGCTTGTCTCACTAACAAGCACAGGAATTTATGATAAGGAATCAATTCTAGAAGTTTATAAATGCCTTGGGGAACATGCCCTTTCTGGAGGTGAGATCTAAAACTAGAGTTACTTTACTTTTTTATTTTGATTAGCACCAACAACAGTTGGTAGTATACTTTCTACTTTCAATCCACCGGTTTTACTTCTTAGAGCTTGTTAGTTTCAACTTTTATTCATGAAAAATCATTCTTGAAAATAATCTGAGTGATTTTGCAATTGGCATTGTCAATGAATTAGGATTAGCTTCAGCTAATGAAGAAGTCAAGGCTAGGGGCAATACTAATATCAACACAGGTACATGTATATATATGTTCAGGTTGCTACCGGATATGATTCATGATGATTTTGTCAAACAATACGTGACTATTTTGTTGAAAAATATAATGGCAACAGGTCTCTGGATTGCCTTTGGCATAATAGGAGTTACAGTATTGGTGTTTCTTGTCGCTCTAGCATTATTTGTCACAAGAATGAGAAGTGTTCCATCAGTACAACATGGTACTCAATACAATAAAGGCTTTTGTTCATTTTTATGGTCATGAACCGTCTATTTCTGTTTCTGACGTAACACCATCTATTATCCAGAGTCTGATTCACCTTCACTGAAGATAACTTTGAAGGATGTTTATGTAGCAACAGACAATCTCAGTGCTTCAAATTTCATAGGCCAAGGCATAGCCGGTAAGATTATAACTTAACTTCTGGAATTGTCTTTTCTATTCATCACAATTTCACTTAGATTACCTCCAATTTGTCCAAGCAATGCCAAACTAAATCATGGAAGAAAAATGAAGCTTCATATTTAAAATGAGATAGCATGAAGTACATTCAAAATGGGAAAGATATAAACTGAAATTCAATTTTTAACTTTTCCTTTGGATGACTCAAGGAAAAGTGTACAAAGGTGTACTCTCCAACAATCAATCTGTTGCAGTGAAGCATATCACCAATGAATGTTACATGGAGACATTTGTCAGAGAAGTGAGAAGCCTTTCTCATGTTAGACATCACAACTTAGTAGCTTTGCTGGGATACTGTGAAAGTGAAGCTGAATGTTTTCTAGTGTATGAGTTATGCCACAATGGAAACCTCTCAGAATGGCTATTCGGTATGCTTCTTCCCTTCTCTTTTATTCATTCAAAATTTCCTAAGCCTTTTTCATTATAAAATTTCTTGAACACAAAACCATAATACAACAGGCAATGGTAAAGTTCTTTCATGGATTCAAAGACTAGAAATTGCCATTGATAGTGCAAGAGGCCTTGAGTTTCTCCACACCTACCCAAATGGCTGCATCGTTCACCGTGATATAAAGGTATACATATACACATAATATCTTTCTTATCTTTCTAGAACTCATCTCATTCACTAAACTGAGGCTCTTTCATGATGTGTTGTCAGCCATCAAACATTCTCATTGATGCTAACTTCCAAGCAAAGCTTTCAGACTTTGGGTTGTCCAGGGTTATGGACTTGGGTCAATCCTATGTGAGCTCAGAAGTAAGAGGAACATTTGGTTATATTGATCCTGAATATAGGGCAAATCACCATGTAAAAGCCTCAGGAGATGTCTACAGCTTTGGAATAATGTTGTTGCAACTTTTATCAGGACAAAGGATCCTCAACATTGATTTCGAGAGACCAATGTCTCTGGGTAAAATGGTGGGTAATTATATTCTAAGAGCTTAAGGGTGCATATTTCCTTGATGAGATTCCAAACCTATACTTAAGTCTTAAGTCTTGTTAAAAATTCAAGTATAAGTCTAAGTTTTATTTTATACAAAGATGAGAATATTGAGCATCTTAGAAGGAAGAAAGCCTTCAAACTCATGATCACCAGCTAATTAACACTTCTCAATTGCTTTTCAGGCCAGAGATGTTGTTAGAGGTGGTGATATTTCAGAATTTGCTGATCCTAAACTCGAAGGGAAGTACTCAGTTGAAGCATTTGACATCGTACTAAAACTAGCTTTGTCTTGCATAGGGCTCAAGCGCCAAAGGCCCTCTATAGGTCACGTGTTATATAGCTTACAAAAGACACTAGATATTTCTTTATAATGTAAAAAGTCCTCAAGAGTTTATACATAAGGGAAAAACTCACGTTAAAAAGGGTAACAAATTCAAGTATTTTATAAGCATTGACATCATACTAAAGCTAGCTTTGACTTGTATAATTCGATCAGTAGAAAAAGGACTGAATGACTCATTTCAAGGAAAATATTTTATATCCTGAAGAATATAAAGGACTGGAAAATGAATTACAAGGCAAACATTTTCTATTTGATAACTACAGAGAAATGAATTGAAGTACTTTGTACAAAGCTGTATCATAATAACAGAAGCTGATACACGACCCAATTAAATTCTAGGTAAACTCATGCTATGTTATGCAACACAGTCAACAATTTCTCTTGTTTTAGCATGGATAATGTTTTTAAAATTAAAATTAATAAACATGATCAAATAGTATTATTATTTCTTAAATAAATTGATTTTATTATCAATGGACATATATTAAATTAAAGTACTTAGTAATTTAATAAAGATTTCTATATATCTCTAGAAGATTTAAAATATATTTTAAAATAAAATTATAACAGTATTAGTATATTACTTTTTACTTATTTAAAAAAATCGATCTTAAAATTCATAGATGTAATTAGGATTGAGTAATTAGAAATAATAAAACGCTAGCTTTAGAGTTAGAGAATTCAATCAACTAACCAATTCACATAATTTGCCCAACAACGTTAAGGTTTTTTCTTTTATTTTTTTAATTTATTTAAAAGTAAAAACAGGATTTTTTTTTTTTATTTAGAAGTAAAAAAGGTACTTAAGTATAGCAAGTAAATGTATTTTATGCAAATTGCCTAAAGTAATAACTGAGATTTTGAAGTTGTGATGATAATCTTCTATTATTTTTTATTTTTTCTATTTATTTGTTTATTTTTATTTTACATCTCATACTTGCTCACTTTATTATTTCAATCGAAAACAAAATACATAATATGGAGAAAGGAGAAGTGAATCCATTTCAAAGTCATGAGGTATAACAAGTGATGAGGAACAGAAATGATCAAATTTAGTTTGGTCTTTTAATTAGATGCATAACTCCATCCATATGCAGGGTTGCGAGCTTTTTCTTTGGCACGAAATTTTTAATTTTTTTTTCATTATTGAGTTAATGTTTCACATGTTAAAAAAAATCAAGATAGATGATTATTGTAATTATTTTTATTGTCATATTATATTTTCGGGGTTAAATATGTTTTTAGTCTCTCAACTATCAAACGATTTTAGTTTTAGTCCTTTTTTTAAACTTTGGTTCTTAAAGAAACTATAATTTTCCGTCCTCCAAAATTAACACCATTAAGAGTACCACCTCATTTTCTCTTTTTCTGACACTGAGTGAATCTTTCCATGCTTCTCTCTCTTCCTCTCCCTCTGTCTCCTTCCTTGCATTTTCACGCCAATTTTGAGATTGCTTTTCACCTGGTTTTTTCTTTTCTTTTGAAGGGAGTCGAGTCAGTTTTGAAGACTGAATCGAATCATCACCACCTTTATTGCTAGACTCTGCAATCTCCATAGAGGATTCATGAGCAGCCACAAGTGCACCGAAATCCAAGCCTACATGGTGATAAGTGTGAAAAACAAATGTTTTTACACTTATAAATTACCTAAATTTTGTAATTATCCATTTTATTACTCAGTGAAAAGTTGTAATTTATAGCAGAGTGTTTCGTAAATTATGGTTCAGGAAAAGTTGCATAAATGTGAAGTTGACAGCCAATTTTCGCATAGCCAGCCAAATTCGCAGAGCCAGAAGAATACATTCACACAGCGCACCACTATTGGTTCGCTGAGCGAATCAACCAATTTGGAGGATTACAAGTTAATAATTCGCATAGCGCACCAGTATTGGTTCGCTAAGCGAATTATAGCAGAGAAGAGTAAAAATTGCAAATTCGCAAAGCGCACCTGAGGCTATGCGCTGAGCGAATTACAACAGTTGAGCTGCATAACTTAAAATTTATTCGCACAGCGAAACTGCTTCTGTGCGCTGAGCGAATGGTGATAGTTACTGAAAATTAACTGGCTCTTAAAGATACGTGACAAGGAGGCAGAGGCATCGTGGATGGGGGAACAGACGAAAAATACACAGAACTGCTCTGGAGATCATCAGAAGACTCTCTGAAGACATCAATACTACACATGATGCAAGGAATTGCTGAAATGAGTACGTTTGTGATGTCTAGGATAGGCTAAATTTTCTTTCATTGGAATTGGCTGTATGACAAAACATTGATGTAATTTTCCTGATCAATAAACATATCTGTTCTTGTTCTTTTCTTGACTTGATTTCGATTATATGGAAGTATAATTTTTCTTAAAGGTTCTTTTTGTACTGGGAAGTGTTTTTAGAACCAGAAACGTAAGAAAAGAAGCTAAAAGTGATTACGCTAGGAATAACTTACATGCTTTTGGTCATTCTGAACATCTGAACTCAATGCAAAATTATTTATTAAATTAATTAAGGAATTAATAATTTAATGGATAATTTTAGAACTTGTTTTGAGGAATTGAATCAAGTTATCAACTTGTGAATGCATGAACATGTCATATATTGTACAGGATGTTACTGAGATGTTAGTCAGAATCCAATTCCAGTGATTGTTCGTATTATATTTTCATCTTAATTTTTACGTTGTTAAATTCTGTGTTATTTATGCAACAATCAAAGCAACTTTCATCAACATGAATTGATCTTGATATATAATTTTAAATTAAATAATGTAACACAAATTCCCTGAGGAGAACGATACTTTTCTTATCACTGTATTACTTGTAACGATTTGGTATACTTGCCAAAAAGTTATCACATGGAGAAGTGCATCATACTTCCCACTTTGCATGACTCTCCCTTCTTTCATCACCTTGATTATGGTATCAAAAACAAGAAAATGTTCTCAGTTGAAAGAATTAGACTATTAGAGGTGAAAATAGTTGAGAGTGAGTGAACAACATCTATGAAGCTAGTGAGCAATGTTTGTTGTTTTTTACTTACCTTGAAAATGAATGACCTAGTTTGTGGACAGAATCAGAGGAGGAACTATGACTATGAAGAAGCTCAAAGCAATGAGGAGGAAGGAGGAGGGAGAGTGCCTCCGCATGAGTTTCTGGCAAAACGAGAATCGCTTCCTTGTCAATGCAGGAAGGAGTTGGGAGAATGCTGAAAGGACGCGATCTTAGTAGGGTTCGAAACACGATTTGGGCGAAAACGGAATTTCAATATTAGAATAAAATGAAGCCTTAACATAGGACCACTGCACACACCATGACGCCATTTCCACACGGTTGAGACCCCATCACGATGGTTCAAGGGATATCCTCTTTCCAACAGGAACCTGAAGAGACTTTGAGTCAAACATGGGATAAGTTCAAGGGGTTGCTTAGAAAGACTCCCATTCATGGGTTTGACGTTCCTACTCAATTAAACCTGTTCTTAGGAGGTTTAAAATCTCACACAAAGCTAATGCTAGATGCCTCAGCAGGAGGTAACATTAGGTGGAAGACACCTGATGAAGCCCTTGAGATTATTGAAAATATGGCATCATGTGATAACGATGTTCAAAGTGAGAGAGGGCAAACCCAAAAGAAGGGAATGTTAGAGTTGCAATCCCAAGATGCCTTATTAGCCCAAAACAAAATTATGACTCAACAGCTAGAGTCTCTGATGAAAAAGGTATCACAACTACAACTCCAAAATGTATCACAGGCACAACATACTGTGCAAGGTTGTGAACTGTGTGGTGGAGAGCACCAATATGATCAGTGTGCTCTACAGACCAAGGTAAAGGAAGAGGTTAATTATATGGGAAATCAAGGCCGTCAAGGAAATTATGGAAATTATAATCAAGGATGGAAACCTCATCCTAGCATGGGTCAGGCAAGTTCCAGTAGACCACCACCTCCACAATTTCAACAACAACCCACTCTTTCTGATAGGACATCAAAACTGGAAGAAACTCTTCAGCAATTCATGCAAATGTCTTTATCAAATCAAAAGAGTACAGATGCTTCTATAAGGAACTTAGAAGTTCAAATAGGTCAATTGGCTAAGAAATTAGAAGAGAAGCCTGTGAACACATTTGGAGCTAACACTGAACCAAATCCAAAAGAGCATTGCAAAGCTATTACTACAAGGAGTGGTAAAGTGTTAGAAAGTGTAGTTGTGAGAAAGGAGGATGAAAAAGAGAAATTAAGTGAAGAGCAAGAAGAGAAAGAAGATAACGTTGAGGAAGAAGAAGATAAAAAGAAAGAAGAGGAAGAGAGTCATAAGGGCAAACAGATTGTTCATCCTTTATCGTATCCTAAGACATATTCTAGAAAGGAAAAGGAAAGTCAATTTTCTAGATTCATGGCTCTCTTCAAAAAGCTTGAGATAACAATTCCCTTTTCAGAAGCACTTCAACAGATGCCCTCTTATGCAAGATTCATGAAAGATCTGTTGACCAAAAAGAGGAAGTATATTGAGGAAGAAACAATTGAGGTGCAAGGGAATTGTAGTGCCATCATCCAAAAACTTCTACCACCTAAATTCAAAGACCCTAGAAGTTTTACTATTCCATGTACAATTGGAAAGCTCCCCATTGGAAAAGAGTTGATAGACTTAGGGGCAAGCATTAATTTAATGCCCTTGTCTATGTTAAAGAAGATAGGGGACATGGAAGTAAAACCAACAAGGATGACTCTCCAACTAGCAGATAGGTCTGTAAAGTACCCATATGGAGTTATTGAAGATGTCTTGGTGAAAGTTGACAAATTCACTTTTCCAGTGGATTTTGTTATTCTAGACATGGAGGAGGATACTGAAGTTCCCCTCATATTGGGTAGACCTTTCATGAAGACTGCTAGAGTCATAATTGATGTTGATGATGGTCATTTGAAGGTGAGGTTACATGATGAAACAGTTACCTTTAATGTTGTGGAAGCTATGCAACACCCAAAAGATAGAGGGAACTGTTTCAGAGTAGAAGTATTAGATGATGTGGTGGAGAAAGTTAGAAGTCAGATGTATGTGAAATCTCCATTAGAGCGTGTTTTGGTTAATGCATGTAAAGAGCTAACTGTTGAAGAAGAATCTAAAGTAAAGGAGATTTCACAACATCTGGAAAAATTGAAAGAGGAGAATTCCACTGATGTGAAAGTGGAACAATCGGAAAAGGCTGACTTGGATGATCAGGACAAAATGGAATTGAAAATGCTTCCTGATCATCTCAAGTATGTGTTTTTAGAGGAAAATTCAAAGAAGCCTGTGATTATAAGCAATTCTCTATCAAACAGTGAGGAAGAAAAGTTGGTAAAAATTTTGAAAAAGAACAAAAAGGCAATAGGTTGACACATCTCTGATCTGCGAGGTATAAGTCCAACCTACTGCATGCATAAGATTATGATGGAACAGGACTATAAACCCATAGCACAACCACAGAGGAGATTGAATCCTACGTTGAAAGAGGTGGTGAGAAAGGAAGTTCTTAAATTGCTTGAAGCAGGAATGATATATCCTATTTCAGATAGTGTTTGGGTAAGTCCTGTGCATGTTGTTCCTAAGAAAGGGGGTATGACTGTTGTTCAGAATGAGAAAAATGAATTAATTCCAAGAAGAATAGTCACAGGGTGGAGAATGTGTATAGATTATAGAAAGTTAAATCAAGCCACCAGGAAAGACCATTTTCCTCTCCCTTTTATGGACCAAATGTTGGAAAGGCTAGCAGGACAAGGCTACTATTGTTTCCTGGATGGCTATTCAGGGTACAATTAAATAGTAGTGAATCCCGAGGATCAAGAAAAGACCGCTTTCACTTGTCCCTTTGGCGTGTTTGCATACCGAAGGATGCCTTTTGGTCTTTGTAATGCGCCTGCCACATTCCAACGTTGCATGCTTGCCATCTTTGCTGATTTGGTAGAGAATTGCATTGAAGTATTCATGGACGATTTCTCAGTCTTTGGAAAATCATATGATTTATGCCTAGAGAACCTGGATGTAGTCTTGAAAAGATGTATTGTCACGAACCTTGTTCTAAATTGGGAAAAATGTCACTTTATGGTTCGTGAGGGAATTGTCCTAGGACATAAGATCTCATCCAGGGGAATAGGTGTGGATCAAGCTAAGGTTGATGTGATGGAGAAGCTACGACATCCGTTAAATGTCAAAGGGTAAGAAGCTTTCTTGGACATGTTGGATTCTATAGGAGATTTATAAAAGATTTCTCCAAGATTGCTAAACCCCTTTGCAATTTGCTTGTGAAAGACACTCCATTTGAGTTTGATGGGGAGTGTCTAAAGGCTTTTGAGATATTGAAAGAGAAGCTGATCTCAGCCCCTGTTGTAGTAGCACCAAACTGGACTCAAGATTTTGAGTTAATGTGCGATGCAAGTGATTATGCTATAGGGGCCGTGTTGGGACAGAGACGTGGCAAGATTTTTCACGTTATTCATTATGCCAGTAAAGTTCTGAATGGTGCACAATTGAATTACGCCACAACTGAAAAGGAATTTTTGGCAATTGTGTACGCTCTTGAAAAGTTTAGACCGTATCTGATAGGGTCTAAACTTATCATATACACTGACCATTCAGCCATCAAATATTTACTGGCAAAGTCTGATTCAAAGCCACGTCTCATAAGATGGGTTCTATTGTTACAGGAATTTGATATGGAAATAAAAGATAAGAAGGGGAGTGAGAACGTGATTGCAGATCATTTGTCTCGCCTTCTTAACACTGAGGTTACTGATAAGGAAGGAGAAATTAAGGGAGAATTTATTGATGAGCGTCTGATGCTCATTGAACAGAGGCCATGGTTCGCAGATATGGCAAATTTTAAGGCTGCAGGAATTCTCCCTGATGACCTGACTTGGCAGCAGAAGAAAAAGTTCATTCATGATTCCAAAGAATACCTTTGGGATGATCTTTATCTCTTCAAGCTGGGTGCTGACCACTTACTGAGGCGGTGTGTTACAGCAGAGGAAGCTGCCGGGATCCTATGGCATTGTCACAATTCGCCGTATGGAGGTCACTTTAATGGAGAAAGGACCGCTGCCAAAGTGCTTCAATCTGGTTTCTTTTGGCCAACCTTATTCAAAGATGCACATGCTCATGCTAGAGGGTGTGATAAATGCCAAAGAACAAGAAGCATTTCAAAGAGACATGAGATGTCACTGTAGGCAATTTTAGAAGTTGAAGTATTTGATTGTTGGGGAATGGATTTTATGGGACCATTACCTTCTTCCTACAACAACGAATATATTTTAGTTGCAGTGGATTATGTCAGTAAGTGGGTGGAGGCTGCAACATGCTAAAAGAACGATGCCAAGACTGTGATCAAATTTCTCAAGAGACAAATCTTCTCTAGATTTGGTGTGCCTAGGATCCTCATAAGTGATGAAGGATCACATTTCTGTAATGCCCAATTGGCCAAGGTCTTGTCACACTATGATGTAAGGCACAAAATTGCCTCTCCTTATCATCCACAGACCAATGGCCAAGCTGAAGTTTCCAACCGGGAAATTAAGAAAGTCCTTGAAAAGACTGTTTCATCTTCAAGAAAGGATTGGGCTGCTAAGTTAGATGATGTTTTGTGGGCTTATAGGACTGCCTTGAAGACTCCTGTGGGGCTAACACCCTTCCAGTTAGTTTATGGCAAATCTTGTCATCTCCCGGTTGAGATGGAACATAAGGCTTACTGGGCCTTGAAATTTCTTAACTTTGATGCTTCTCTGTGTGCAGGTAAAAGAAAGCTTCAGTTGCAAGAGTTGGAGGAAATGAGGATGACTGCTTATGATTCTTCAAGGAAATACAAAGAAAGGATCAAGATGTATCATGACAAGAAGCTGATCAAGAGAGAATTTCAACCTGGACAATAGGTACTGTTGTTCAATTCCAGATTCAAACTGTTTCCAGGTAAGTTGAAATCTAAATGGTCTGGTCCTTTTGTGATTAAGGCAATCAAGCCTTATGGTGCTGTAGAATTGATGGATCCAAAGTCTGACGATCCAAATAGAAACTGGATTGTGAATGGTCAGAGATTAAAACATTACTTGGGTGGTGAGGTTGAACGCCTCACCACAATTATTCATTTATCTGAACCATGAGAATGTTTGGGTTAAGCTAGTGACGTTAAAGAAGCGCTTGCTAGGAGGCACCCTAGCACATGTTTGTATATATTTTTGTTTGATCGTTGTTGTTTTTGTTTCTGTAAAATATTTAGTTTGAGTGTGGAGAGGATGATTGGTTGAACTGTGAGTGCTGAATTTTGACGCTCTAGTCGCATAGCGCACAGCTGAGGTGCGCTAAGCGACTAGATTAATTTTAGAAGTGGTGATTGGTTCGCACAACGCACATCATGCGCTCAGCGAGAGAGAGATAGAAATTATTGAGTTTCGCACAGCGAACCCTTTGCGCTTTGCAACTAAAAATTTATTTTTATCTCTGAATTGCTATTCGCATAGCGCATTGGGAAAGCAGAGCGAGCAAAGATCACTGGTGGAGACTGGGTGAAATGTTATTCGCAAAGCGCACAACTGAAGTGCGCTCTGCGAAAGTTGTTCAATTCTTAAAAAAAAAATTATATTCGCAAAGCGCATAACGCATGATGCGCTGAGCGAGTGTTTCCAAAAATTCAAAAAAATAATAAAATAATAAAAACGTTCAGAAAAAGAGAGAGTGCATTTAATGCACTCTGATTCTCATAGCGCACAGAAATTGGTGCGCTTTGCGAATCCATTCTGAGGGGTGTTTAATTTCACGTCTTTCATCTCTTCATTTTACCCCTTTTCTCACTTCTCACACTTCTCATTTCACAACTTCTCTAACGTTCGCACAGCGCCACCATATCTATCATCTTTAATCTCTCTGTTTTTCCTCCATTGCCACCACTACCAAGCTTTCAAGGCTTAATACTTCCATTCAAAGTGCTCCAGTGTTTCTTATTCGTGTCTCTTTTCATCGTTTAACTACCACTGTATCAGGTTCGTTTCATCTTCTCCTTGTCTTCTTCTAGATCACAGTCAACTCAAGCACAAGAGGAGAACCTTGTCCTCAACTATGATCAGAACCGCTTTGTATCCGAAATTACCCAAGAGAGGTTCAATCAGAATATTATGGGCAGAGGCATCTTACCTGAGAGGAGAATTGAGTTGAAAGATGGGGAATATGACCATATCTGGGTAGAGTTGGAGAGGCGAAAATGGGATTATGTGTTGGCGAATCTCCCAGATGAAATTGATGAGGTCTTGGTGAAAGAATTTTATGCTAATGCTTGGGACCCTGAACATTCACAGACACCTAACACTAGAGCTTCTTCGGTACGAGGCAAGCCTATACGATTTGACAGAAAGGCTTTGAACAGGCTGATGCATACACTGATGTACATCCCATGCCCACTTGGCACATTTATGTCCAGCCATCCCGATCATGATCTGATTGCCTCCACTTTGTGCTTACCGGGTTATGGATATCAGCTTGGGACAAGTGCGACGCCAGTGCGCATATTACGGAAACATCTTAACTCACTGGCAACCATTTGGAGTACTTTCTCTTTCACCAACCTCAGCCCCAATTCTCACACATCCGACATTAACTTGGAGCGGTCATATTTTGTTTATGGAATCATTACCGGTATTGATATGGATGTGGGAGCATATATTTCTCAGGAGATTTCACTGATGGCTGATAATGGTTCTTGCAAGCTTGGATTTCCTACTTTGGTGACTGCCTTGTGTAAGGCAAATGGAGTTGCAGGGGTATCTGATATCACCCCGAAGCTGCAACCCCCTCTCAACAAGAAGTTTTTTTATCGTAACTGCACCACCAGAGGGGAGTTGCCTCCTCCAGTTCCCCCTCCACGCCGCAGCGCAGCTAGGCCTCCTCTTTTAGCTTCCTCAGTTCTTACAGCAGATATGTTCCATAGTACTATGGGTCAGGTTCTAGCTAGACAGGATGATCTATGTGACTGGTGTACGACTATGAGGTAGGGACAGGTTTCTATACAGGACAGTTTGTACCATCTTTCTCTGGGCAGACCTAACGTCCCTCCTGATTCACTGCTGACTGGCACCCAGTTCGACGCACAGTTTCCATGGCCTGAGGGCAGGCCTGAGTCTAGGTGGGGGAGAGCTAACCCAGCAGTTCCAGAGCCAGAGCCACCGCAGGAGGGTATGATGCCTGGTGATGGTGATGAGGAGGATGAGGAGCCAGATCCTAGGTGGATGTAGCAGAGTCAGCACACACAGCAGAGCCAGTGGAGATCTGGGCCAGATGGGTCGTGGTAGAGAGCTGTTGGACAAATGCTCTTCATGTTGCCTGTTTCATGATTTGTGTTATGTTTTTATGTTTTAGTTCAGTTGTTATTGTGGAACTCTGTTATGTTTATGTTTATGTTGTAAAGACTTTGACTTTGATGTTTTGATTTAATGACTATGCATTTTCTGATTAAGTTATGTGGTTCTTGAGGATGATGACGTGTATGTTGTGGTTACTGTGTTTCAGAATTTATCTGTGGGTTTGAATATGACCAGATCTGTGAGTGTTGAGAGCATATACTGATTGAGAGATATAGAGTTGTCTGGATATGGAATTAGCTTTTGCATGATTTTGATTGTACGTACATACACACACTTTTTGGTTAAGGATGAAAAAGGCCCTGTTTGATATTGATTATGTAGCTACTTGGCCAGATAGCCAACCCTTAAACAGTACGTCAATTGTAAGCCCTTTTTGAGCCTTAATTATTTCTTCTACCTTGAGCCATATGATGTTATCCTACCTTACACCTTAGAAGAGAACGTATTCCTATTTTAATTGAGGTTAAGGTTGAACCTTAGTTTGGGGGAAGAAATATGTTCTAAAAAAATAAAGGAAAAAGAGATATCAAATTGAGAAAGAAGGTTGAATGATAAAAGAGAATGGTTGTAATGAATGATATATGCTGAGGATTTGAGTACTGAAATGTGAAGTGAAACTGTTCTCTTCTTTAGGTGTCTTTGAATCCGAGAAAAACCATTATTCTTTTTCTAGCCAAGCCATGCCTTATCCTGAAATAACCTTTGGACTTAACCAATAGTGTGTGAAGTGTGTGAATGAAATGAAATGCAAAAGCTGATGAAGTTCTAAGACAATTCTATTGTCATGTGAGGACAAACACTTTGAGAGGTGAGAATTATTTTGATCTGGTTGTACATATTCTATACACAGGTGAATTTGTGAGTACTGTACCATGTCATATTTGTTTGAATCCTTAGGAATGCATGTGATTTGTCTGATGTTTAAAGTCATTCTATCAAAACGTCAAATGTTTGTATTGTGTTGTTCATTTGTTTTTGTAATCTCCTGAGGGCATGAAATAGTTCAAGTTTGGGGGAGTTGATAAGTGTGAAAAACAAATGTTTTTACACTTATAAATTACCTTAATTTTGAAATTATCCATGTTATTACTCAGTGAAAAGTTGTAATTTGTAGCAGAGTGTTTCGTAAATTATGGTTCAAGAAAAGTTGCATAAATGTGAAGTTGACAGCCAATTTTCGCATAGCCAGCCAAATTCGCAGAGCCAGAAGAATACATTCACACAGCGCACCACTATTGGTTCGCTGAGCGAATCAACCAATTTGGAGATTACAAGTTAATAATTCGCATAGCGCACCAGTATTGGTTCACTAAGCGAATTACAACAGAAAAGAGTAAATATTGCAAATTCGCAAAGCGCACTTGAGGCTATGCGCTGAGCGAATTACAACAGTTGAGCTGCATAACTTAAAATTTATTCGCACAGCGAAACTGCTTCTGTGCCCTGAGCGAATGGTGATAGTTACTGAAAATTAACTAGCTCTTAAAGATACGTGACAGGGAGGCAGAGGCATCGTGGATGGGGGAACAAATGAAAAATACACAGAACTGCTCTGGAGATCATCAGAAAACTCTCTGAAGACATCAATACTACATATGATGCAAGGAATTGCTGAAATGAGTACGTTTGTGATGTCTAGGATAGGCTAAATTTTTTTTCATTGGAATTGGCTGTATGACAAAACATTGATGTAATTTTCCTGATCAATAAGAATAGCTTACATGGCTGTATGAGAAAAGAAGCTAAAAGTGATTACGCTAGGAATAGCTTACATGCTTTTGGTCATTCAGAACATCTGAACTCAATGCAAAATTATTTATTAAATTAATTAAGGAATTAATAATTTAATGGATAATTTTAGAACTTGTTTTGAGGAATTGAATCAAGTTATCAACTTGTGAATGCATGAACAGGTCATATATTGTACAGGATGTTACTGAGATGTTAGTCAGAATCCAATTCCAGTGATTGTTCGTATTATATTTTCATCTTAATTTTTACGTTGTTAAATTCTGTGTTATTTATGCAACAATCAAAGCAACTTTCATCAACATGAATTGATCTTGATATATAATTTTAAATTAAATAATGTAACACAAATTCCCTGAGGAGAACGATACTTTTCTTATCACTGTATTACTTGTAACGATTTGGTATACTTGCCAAAAAGTTATCACATGGAGAAGTGCATCATACTTCCCACTTTGCGCGACTCTCCCTTCTTTCATCACCTTGATTATGGTATCAAAAACAAGAAAATGTTCTCAGTTGAAAGAATTAGACTATTAGAGGTGAAAATAGTTGAGAGTGAGTGAACAACATCTATGAAGCTAGTGAGCAACGTTTGTTGTTTTTTACTTACCTTGAAAATGAATGACCTAGTTTGTGGACAGAATCAGAGGAGGAACTATGACTATGAAGAAGCTCAAAGCGATGAGGAGGAAGGAGGAGGGAGAGTGCCTCCGCATGAGTTTCTGGCAAAACGAGAATCGCTTCCTTGTCAATGCAGGAAGGAGTTGGGAGAATGCTGAAAGGACGCGATCTTAGTAGGGTTCGAAACGCGATTTGGGCAAAAACGGGATTTCAAGATTAGAATAAAATGAAGCCTTAACATAGGACCACTGCACACACCATGACGCCATTTCCACACGGTTGAGACCCCATCACGATTCGCGTCAAATTGGTTGAAAATTTGCTGAACCTTCTCCGATCTGGTGCCCCTCGTCGCCATTTTCAGAGTTAGAGTAGAAGTTTAGTAGCGGCAGATGCGATTCCGGCGAAAATTAAAATAAAACAAAAACCTAATTTGTTTTATAAGAGCTTGAAATTGGAACCCATGAAATGTTTTGGAGTCATTAGGATTTGGGATTTGAATCAGAATGTGTTGCTTGTGGCTGCAGAGACGTTGTGAAGGAGCCTCTTGCAGCGTTTGAGGCGTCATGAGAGAATTTGACTTTGCATTGAAAAATATTAAAGTGACAAATGTTAGTATCATCAGACGTGGTCAGACGTTAGCCAACTCAACTTATTTTTAACAATGTTAGTTTTGGAGGATGAAAAATTATACTTTTTTCAAGGACAAGGATCAAAATGTACTAAAGTTTGAAGGAGGGACAAAAAACAAAATCGCTTAATAGTTGATGGACTAAAAACATATTTAAACTCTATATTTTCTGGTAAGTATAAAACCACGTGATCTCTTGCTCATCCATCTTGAGGTGTTTGAAAGTTTTCGATGTTATTATAGATTGCAGTCTTAGTACGTATCGGAGGCATGGTGACATTGTGTGATCATATCAAGATGTTTTCAGTTTGTAAAGTGCGCCATACAAAAACTACTAGATTGAAATAAGGAAAATTGGAAATTTTGTATATATCATTGTATTTGTTTTAGTTTTATTTTACGTATTAAGATATTATTATTTACTTCAACATTAAAATATCTTTAATAAGTATTTCTTTCTTATTTAGCAGGTAATTAATTTGATTTGGTTTAATCATGACATATTTATGTTTAAGAGGCCTTTGAAACTATATTTGTTTGACATGAGATTTTGACTTCACCTATCTACACGTGTCTAAGTTGCCTTTTGCAAGCATAAACATATCATCAGTACATTAAAAAGTTTTCATATTAATTATTTTGGATTCTGTTTCAATTATAGAACGAAACATTTATAGAGGTAAAAAAGGATAATTTATTGACTTTGATTATAAATCAAAGCATAAAGGTTTTCATTATCCTTTAGTTGTGTGAAATCATAAATAAATAATAAAAAATAAAATAAAAAAAATGTTAATTTGGCTTTCGTTTTCATAGTAATTAAAATTTAAACTCTTTTATATTTAAAAAATGTTTAATTTTAAGAGTATTAGACTTTGATTATTTATACAATTGAAGTGTAATAGTCTTAAATTAAATAATATTTTTAATCAGAAAAAGTATTAGACTTCAATTATTGTCAACCTAATATCCTTAAAATTAAATAATATTTTAAATTAGAAAAGATATTAAACTTCGTTTATTACCAAAATTGAACTTAATATCCTAAAAGTTAAACAATATTTTAAATAAGAAAGGATATTAAGTTTCAGTTATAATCATAAATGAAATCTAACACTTCCTTTATTTTTATTTTGAATATAACCGAAGTTTAATATAGTTTTTTTTAAATAACTTTTTTGTTTTTTTTCTTCCTATGTATTAAACCTTCACAAAATACTACAAAATAAATACATAAATAATACATTATATTTATCACACCCAAAATCAATTAGAATATTATTGTACAATAATATGATATTATTACAACAAACAAATGTGTTAAATACTATTGTATTTTGTATTATATATTTTGCACGAACTATTCTACTATACTTTATCAACTTCTTGAGAATTGGTACATGAATCTTGAATTTCTGCACAAGAAAATAATTTCAATTAGTATATAAAAAGACTAAGTTACAAAGTATGTGATTAAATGCAACTATTACCGTTTTCCATCTAGTTGTAATATAAGCACAAACAACAGTTGTCATCTATTGCATTACATAACAATTACATTCATATGAGCTAGTTAATTTATTATACTACACACTACAATATATCACCACATGAAATTTATGTTTACATAAAACTCCCACCAAGCCTACATATCACTTCTTCAATCGTGTTTGCAAACACTAATGCTCCTTATACGGTTTAAATCAATCTCGACGCCAATGGTACACAAAGTTACACCTATTTTTAATTTCAATAATTACACTCGTTCATCTGTTAACCATCCCCTTTTATGTAACATGATGAATAAAAAATCACGATTCTTTTCATTTATGTTAATGATATCGTTCTGATTGGCAATCATGATGCAAAGATACAATGCATTATTGACCTTGTCCATTCAATATTTGAATAAAAATAAAAAAGCTTAGAGATTTAACACATTTCCTTGGCATCGAGGATGCTCAGAAATTCAACTAGTATACATATTTGTCGAAACATGTAATGCTAGATTTTCTTCACAAGATTAGAATGTTTGATAGTTCTCTTATTCCAACAACTATGGTTCCAAAGTACTCCTGCAACATTACTGTTCGACTTCTTGATGAAGTCGCTACTACTGCCTATCGACGTCTCATTGGCTAACTGATCTACTTAACCACAACCTGACCTTATATCACTTTCCATCATCTTAGTCAGTTTCTCTCTTCTCCTACCACTATCCATCAATAAACTACTAGCTCTATATTCTTCATTACCTTAAAGGTTCTCCTAGTTCTATCCTTTTCTTTCATATATAACAACTCACCCATCTAGCTCAAAGCTTTCAGTGACTCAAATTTGGCAACTTGTCCTGCTACATGTAAATATATAACTAGCTTTTGTGTGTATATTAGTCATTCACTTATTTCTTAGAGATCAAAGAAACAACAAATTGTTTCTTGTAGCTTATTTGAGGCACAATATCGGACAATGGTTAACGTTTCTCCTACATGATCTTTAGGTTCCTTTCACTTCACCAACGTTTCTATATTGCAACTAGTCCACTATCCAAATTGCTTATAACCTTGTCTTCTATGAGCCCACAAAACATATTGAGATCGACTATCATCTTGTTCATGAAAAAAAAATTCTTTTAGACTCCTTAAATTGTTTCTTATATCCACTTCTTCATATATTTTTGATATTTTCACCAAAGCTTTGTCACAATATGTTCCAAGTTGGGCCTCCGTAATCTCTACGCCCTACTTGAGGGGGTTGATAAACTCAATCTTCCTTGCTTTTGAATTTTTGGTTAACATGATGTTTCATGCATGCATCTTTAGCTAAGTGTCACGCTATAGCTTAGCATAGTTGTTTCTCCTTTTCTCTTTTCTATTAGTTTTCTATATATTCTTTCCTTTTGTATAGAAGGAGCTTTATAGAAGCTCATGTTCTCTCCTTTTAGTTGGTCAAGATAGATATCAATAGTAATATATAGTCTTCTTTTTTATTATTCTTTCTCTTTCTTCTATAGTTTCCTCTATGCATTCTTTTCCTTTTTTTTCTAGCTCACGTGTTTTATCATCCCAAAAAACTAATATCTTATGAATCTTAACATAACTACTTGTGTTATTCATTAAAAGAACATAGTTTCTATGTCTAAAGAGACTTAACCATCTCACTTAAAATCTTAAAAGTATTAAAGATTAAGTTCGTCCAGTAGTACTCGACCCAACTTGAAACTTTTTGACATACTAATAAACAATGCAATAATATTAAGAACACAATGAAATGATTACTATTGGTGGATAATTATAGGGACGATAATGCATATTTATTATTTTTACTAATTTCTTGTTGATTTTGTTTTTTTTAGAAAAAAAATGAAGTAAAGCTTATTATATTCATTGTTTCTATTCATTTTTCACTTAAATATTGGTTTCACATGACAATATTTTTTATGCTGAAGTTTTTGTTGATTTTGGTTCAAAAGGAATCTTCTATCTCCTATGATTTTCAAAATGGTTGGTCAATGATAATATACAAAAATCTTGAATATATTAATTTAGTTCTTCAAAATTATTTATTAAGATTCACCACAATGATAACACATGTCTAAATAAAGTATTATGATTAATTTATAAAGAAAATATTATGTCTAAATAATGATTCTAACAAGTTAAAGATGATCATTCCAACTGTCCATAGAGGAGAAAACCTATTAAAAAGAATATTATTAGATAATTATCCTTAAATATGAACTACTATAACTTCTAAGAGTTATCATAAAAGACCGAAGACTTTCAATGACATCTTAACACAAATCAGCAAAAAGTCCTATGAATTTACAAAAATGATGTGGTGAGAATAATTTTCATAAGTATTCATTTATTTATACACACGAAAAAAAAAATTAGCAACTATATTAATAATGTTTTGTTAATATTTACTTTGAATAATTATTATATGATAAATATTAATATTTATGTACGTTTGCGTTATGTAATTTAGACATAGTATAGGATCAATACTAATAAAATATTTACATGTTATATGTTATAATATCATTAAACAATTAAAAAGTAATAATAAATAAAATTATAATGAATAAATAAATTTACTCACTTTGAAATTATTTTGTGCTCTCCTTAACTTAATGTACTCAAATTCATTTTTTTTTACTTATTTTCATTATCTTTGTTTACTTTTACTCCCAACTGAAGTTAATATTTCCATAGTAGACGAACAGTGTTTTGATTGTGACGTGTAACACCCTATTTTTCTACATAATCTAATGAACATATTCAAAATAGGTTGCTATTTTCCCCTTCAAAATATCATTACACCACTTTTATTTTCAGTATGTAAATGTGACAGGTAATTCAAATTAGGAAAATATGGCAATAAAGGGTAAATTAGTACAATTTTCCTGAGAAACTCATAGCTTTAGACAAAAAAACAGTAATTAGTAACAGGATTAATAAATTTTTTAGCCATAAATTCGTAACTAACTTCATAATGAATACAGTAGTGACATTGATATGGGTGCATTTTCTGTATATATATACACTATAATTTATGATATGAAAAATGTTAATGTCACACACACTTTGAAGTCTTCATTATGCCAGGTGAGTTTCACATGGATCTCACTAAACAGAGTAAAGTCCAGTTTTCTAGTGAAATATTCACAAAATTCAATTAATTATAGAAAGTGGCTTGCAGAATTTATCTACCATTCTTAGAAATGGAGAAAAAAGTGGCAACATGTTGGCAAATAAAGCACCTTAAATACAGTATCAGCTTTCTGTTTTTTATTCCCCTCCAAGCAAGTGGAGCCTGTTTTTCGCTCAAGCTGTATCGCAAAATCTCAAAAAATCAAGTCCGCGTCTACAAAACAGTAAAAAAACTAATATATGTTCATTTTTATTGATATTAAAAGTTATATTTAATGGGTTATTTTTTTTAATAAATTATAATTTGATTTAAGATAAAGAAAATGATTAATTATTAAATTTGTATTATGATTAAAAATGCATTTTTTATCCAATTTTATTTTATGATATTTTTATTTATTTATGTAATTTTAGAGTTTAAAGAGTTGAAATTTTTGTCTATATTGAATTGCAGAATTACTTAATTAGATTAAAGTTTAGTCTTTTAATAGACAATTATGAAATAAAAAATTTAAATAAATTAATTATGACGATTTAATATATAATTTTGTATAAAAAATTTTGAAAAATAAATTTTAAATAAAAGATCTGTTTTAATTTTGCTTTATGCCTTTCAAATATTTGAGTTGGCCTTGAATATAGCTTAAGGAAGATTTATTTGAAAATTTTAGTATGAATATAAAAGTGATAAAAATTGATAAAGTTGAGTAACATAATAAAATAAAATAAAAAGATAATGGTAGGTTAACACACTTATATTTATTTGACATGATTTTTATAACAAGAGAATGAAAATGTGTGTGAAAAAGAATATATATTTTTTTTCAATAAAAACCTTATAAATAGATTTTAAGGTGGAAATGCTGTGAATCCTTAGTTGAGATAGACTGAAGTTTGTTATTATTATGTGAATGATTCATTATCTGAAAGGTGAGGTGAATTAATGAGGAAATTAGTGGAAGAAAAAGTTTGCTTGAATTCTATCCATTTTGAAACCCTTTTGGGTCCTACCTGCATATTTGTCCATGCTAATTGCTATCTATCACAATCTCTACCTTGTTTTCATTCGCCTATTTAAGATTCAGTAAGCAATTTAGTGCTGCAGGAAAATGTAATTCTGTGCCATAACTCTGACTGTGACAACTACCACCACACGTCCTTTTTCTTTCAATGCGATCCCTGCAACCTTTTCATGCTACTACTACACTACAAAAGAAAAATTACAAAAAACCAACGTGAACGTGCGTAGTCTGAGATGTACCAAGTTATTTTTCTGTCGCATCAGATTCCTCTGCATGCCAGCTAAGTCACCTCTGTCATATTTTCTCAATTGGTATATCATACTTTAGTTAGTTTCATTACCTTTATTATATGCTAATCCAAGCTTATACATTCATTGATTCTCCTGATTAGTCCATTTTACTGTGATTTTTACCTACCACCGCACCATTTTCAGCTTAGCAATTTAAGTTGAAAACCAGACATGCATTTAAGAGATTGCTAGATCTATGCCAATTCAACCCAACTCAACTATCCTAGTTTCGTTCCTCACTTTATCTTATTTCTTCTTCCAATAGCATTATCATTTAAAGCCTCCAAATTAGATCATGTAATGTTAAACAGTAAAAGTATTAGATAACATGATACAACTTAGAAGTCTCGTGCTGATTAAAATAAACTGCTTGAATTTAAGAGGGTAAATGGAATACTAATACTTGAGTGAAGGAAAAATCTAGGTACTGATGTGATGTATGGTCTTCATCATTGTGCAAATTGGAAGACAAATCCAATAAAAGTTTACGCGTTTTTATGAAAATTAGTTGCTCACAATTGGATCACAGCTACAAATACAAATTTAGAAGAATAAGACATGTAACAGATGCTACAGCCATGCAGGGAAGAGTGAGGTTTCCCATCAAACATTAACTTAAAACTCCATTCCCATTTCATACTGCCAATATTAGGCCAGCCCCACAACACAAGCCCTGCCAAACCTAAACAAATCACCCCCACATGACTCTTTGGATCTTTGCCTTTATGATCCAAGACACCTATCAAAAAAGATACTGTGAAATGACTAAAGGAAAAAGGCAATTAGCCACTGGCCAGCTAGAAAACAACTAAGCAAAGACTATGAGGTCCATTCATTAAACCACACCCAATATATACCCAATCAATCTGACATGTTTTCTCCTCACATGTCCACAAAACATGGCACTTTGGAAACAAAAGCTAGGCTTCTCATATCTACTAATCCTTTGCTTAGCCACTGTGGTTTCTTCACACAACAGACCTTTTACAGTTCCAACTGTCACACGGTTGACGGATTCTTTTCCTACTGTCCCAATTGATCAAGCTTTTTCTAAGGCCTTTGGGGCCTCCAATGTCCAGTTTCTAAGCAATGGGTCCACGGCCACACTGGCTCTCGACAAACTCTCAGGTCAATATGAACAACCTCTTCATTTAGTCAAGTTATTGAAAGTTTGCATGTTCCTTGTTTTGTTTTAATCATTTCATAAAAAGGCTATTATACTATAGGTTCCGGCTTGGTGTCACAAAGTAGATACTACTATGGATTCTTCAGTGCTGCAATCAAATTGCCCTCTGGTTTGTCACCTGGAGTTGTTGTTGCTTTTTATGTAAGCTCACTTCTTCTATGCTTAAGATTCTTCTGTTATCATACATGAATGGTTGCACGGCACACAGTACAAACACAGACACTTACTTCATTGACAGGATTTTTTCTCACTGATATGTACCATTGAGGTCATGAATGTCCTCAAGAAATTAACTCGAGAAAACATCAGCTGTCTAATGCAGATAAATTCCCTCACAACCATGATGAAATAGACATTGAAATTTTGGGTCATGATAAAAGAAATGACTGGGTTATTCAAACGAATGTCTATGCCAATGGAAGTGTCAGCACAGGGAGAGAAGAGAAATTCTATTTCTGGTTCGACCCAACACAGCAGTATCATCTTTACAGCATCTTGTGGAACAGTTATCACACAGTGTAAGTTAGATAAGTCTTGTTTCAGTCTTGGAATTGAAAGAATATCACAATGGAAATACTATGCATGATTAGTATTTGATTTCTTATCTTCCTTTTCTATAATGAAAAATTGTATCCTAAATAGCAACATACTCACAATAATCCAATTGCGGATTTTGTAGGTTCTTAGTGGACAATGTTCCGGTGAGGGAATTCATACATAGCAACACAAATCCTTCTATTTATCCATCAAAACCAATGTCGGTGTATGCCACAATATGGGATGGTTCAGAATGGGCTACTCATGGAGGAAAATACCCAGTTAACTACAAGTATGGACCATTTGTTGCTTCATTTGCACAAGTAAAACTCAGTGGCTGTATATCTGATCCCACAGCACCAGTTTCTGCATGTTCTAAGGTCAATCCTTCAGCCCAAGACCCAGTCAATGGACCAGAGTTTACTAAGCTATCACAGCAGCAAGTAGCAGCTATGGATTGGGCAAGGAGGAAACTCATGTTTTACTCTTACTGCAATGACAGACCCAGATTCAAAGTCATGCCACCAGAATGCCACTAATACAAATTTATTCACAAAAATTATGAAAAGAGAATTTCTGAAAACAATTTATGAGAAATCATGAAGGAAGCTATATATCCAAGTCATTTTTTATATATTTTTTTTCACCTGAGTGGAGAATAATACTATTGTTGGAAGTTAAATTCTTTGCCTCAGTATCTGAACGCAGGTATCAGAAGAAGATGGATAAATTAATTGATATAATATACTTTTGTATGTATCGATACAAATTTTAAGTCTATAAACTCTATTTTTAAGTCTATAAACTCTATATATAATTTAGTGATATCTAAGGATGATTCCTGTATCCAAATGTGGGATATTAGTTGAGACAATGAGTAATTGAGTAAACATTATAGCTGTAAGTTGTTGCTTCTGAAATGGCTTAATTATGGTTTGTTAAAAGGGCAAGAAGTGACTATTTTGGGCATGTACGAAATAAGAATATTGACCTAAAATGGAGAGATGAAACAATATAATTAGGCCATCCATAGGCATATGGCATTTGAAAAGGGTTATAAGATAGGTAGCTTCTTTCATAGTTGGAACCTCAGCAGACAGCAAACAGCGTAGACAAACTACATAAGTTTAGTCGTGCCTTTAGCTATGGGGCTGAACTTGGAGAAAAACATATTCACTGGGAAATCACTAATGAGTTTAGAAGTTAGGATTCAGTGTTTATACTTTTACTTTTATTTATAAAATTATAACAACAAAACTCTACATAACACAATATCAATAATACAGCTAGAGTGAACATTACAATTGAAATATAAGATATCTTTAAAAGGGTTGCTTACTAAATTTTATTTATTTTTTTCTTTCTTTTGTAATTTTCTGAACTCTAGAGTGTCATTTATTTTTTTTAAGAAATATGTATCTGGTTTAGTTTCAGATTTCAATAATATTAATAGTATAGTAAATGCACATTACTTACCTCCTTACCTAAAAGTTATATTTATAGATTTTTGAATAAGTTTTATTAACAACGACCTAATTGGGTCCAATTGTGGATAATCACACTTTACATTTATGTTGGTCAACATTAAGGTTAATTGTCCTTATCACTAGTCAATCAGTTCACAAGTCGATGCAAAGGCTGGAAATCCGGTCCATGGCTGACTTAGCGGTCATACAATACATGCCCCCACAAGCCCAAGCCTAGAATGACTGGTGAAAGGGTTTGAAATTGGGTGAATAGTCGTTGTTGTCTATGCCATTTAAGAGTAGTTATGATCCTTGGTCGTCCGCTTAGGAAGCTTCTAGAATGTTTGACTAAATGCTTCGATAATTCTTGAATTATTTGAAAATATGTCTGTTGGGGGGAGGGCATGTAACACTTCGAATCTCATGCCTATCAGAACTCAAAGAGTTGGACATTGTGAGTCGTTGGATCTGACTTGATCCAACAACTAAGGGTGACTGAAAGAGGAGGTCTTCGTGGCTATAAATAAAGGTGTGTCTCTCCTGTCATTTTCATCTTTCCACTCGTACTTTTCTCTGCACACCAATCGTTCTTCAACTTTTAGGTAATAATGTAGATTGTCTAATTGTCTTCATTTAAGGAGTTTGAGGGAAGGAGCGACCAAGGGTATGCAGACGACACTTCTTCGTCATTGGTGTCACTATTTATCCCTTCTCCTATTTTGGGATCAACCGAGCGGGACACAAATTTGGTTAGCAGTATGGCCAATATAAATACAAATAAGGTCGTACCTGCCGATGATGCTGAGGCCAACATTGAGTTGGAAATTAGCAATGCTAATGAGGGGGATGTGGCCATTCAATCTCTCATGGTCATTCAAGGCTATGATTGGGCATCTTGCAAGGTTGAGGAATACGTAACCTGCTTCTTCATTGGACATCAGCTAAGGTGGTGGACCGAGCGGACTCGCTTTGTTTAGTCTGTAGAGAGTGCCAAGATGTTCAACCTAATTGTGTGCAAGGGGAACAAGTAGGTATACCATGAAAAAAACAGTCGTCCTACGAAATTCTCCTTCATGTATGCATGTCCCTTCAATGATTTGCTCATCCGTCTCCCCTTTAATGAATTTCAGATGAGTGTGTTCAATAACTTTATCGTTCGGACCGTCCAACATGACATTGGCTCCTCCATCCTTTTTGTTAGACGATCTATCCACGTATAACATATATGATGGATTTGGACGGTTGTCTTGCCTTAGGAGTTCAACAGTAAACTCCATGAGGTTTTGCCCTAAGACTATGCCGCCCAGTCGAAATGGAGGATGAACTCTGAAACCTCCATTGACTAGCTCATCATGTGTTCGACTAAGTCAAGCTTCCCTAGTGCTGATAGGGAGAGCTATATCTACCATACATATATGTTTTTTTATGATGAACAAGAATGGTTTTATGGTTTCTTGCACAACAAATGACATAACAACTACTTTATCATTATTGTATTTGTGCTTGATATTTGTATTCATTGGCTGATTGATGAATCATGCTTTAAAACAGATTGAACATTTCATTTATGAAAGAAATAATCGGTTAAGTAATGTATATAATTTATTAGATTTCTCTAGAACATTTGTATGCTTAACAAGGGCCAATAACTGTGTAATAACTGATTACATTACTTCTATAATCAATTAAAACACGTTGCTATGCCAATATATGTTTCATTAGTGTATTGATCTTTTTAAAATGGAAATTGATTTGAAAATTTGCTTAAGTGTTGACATAACCGAATACACAAGTTTCAAAATCGGTTAAGTATGTTTCTTTTGTCAAAATCAATTTCATTTAAAGCTTTAATTGTTTATAACGATCAAATAAATTTCTTACTGGCTTATAAGAATTGTATAATCGATTACATGTGCTATATAATATGTTAAATCAAAATAGAGACAAATCTGTTAAAGCAGAAAAGCTTCACATATTACATAAATTTCGTAATTGATTAAAATTCGTCAAGATTTAGAAAATCCTATAAATAACTTTCTTGCACGCTGTTTCAAACCATTTTTTATATCAATTTCATAACTAACATTTTAATCGAGCTTTGATTACAGAAGCGTCCAAGAATTGTCTTGAAGAATCAAGAATCAAACTTGGATTTTACAAATCAAGATTCTATCAAGAACGTGGGTTAGAATTGTACCGATTCATTTTGCATTACTGGAATGTAACTGGATGATCAATTTTAACATTTTGCAATCTGTGTATTATGTTCCTGTGCTATTGTGCCAAGGGAAAGAACTGTGACTGTTCTCATTGAGAGCTAGGATTGTTCTTAAGGTGTAAAGAGAGCTGAGATTATTCTCTGTTTGGTACGAGTGTGAGGGTGTTCACCTCTTGTTTACTATAGTGATTTTGAGTGGGGTGAGAAGTACATTGAGAAGGGATATCTCTGTATTCTTGTAACTCTATCATTATAGTGGAATCCGTTTAACTCAGGTTGTTGAAGGAAGTAGGCTTAGTTGAACCAGTATAAATTGCTTGAGTGAATCTGATGGCATACCCCTTGCCATGACCTAGCACATTCATGAAGAGTTGGAGACATCTATGGAAGATGGGCCTAGACTCTTTCTCTTGGGCAATCTTAAGTCATCATGAAGATATAGTAGAGTTAGAATAATTTTGGGCCTTGTATTTTGGGCCAAGTAGTCTAGATTTTATTTGGGCTTTGTATTATGAGCCAAATAGTCTAGATTTTATTTGGGCTTTGTATTGTGGGCCTAGTAGTATAGGATTTTAATTGGGCCTTGTATTTTGGGCCAAGTAGAATAGGATTTTGACCAAACAAGTCAACAAAGGGTCAAGGCCCAAAGTTGACTATGCTTGGACCTCCAAAATGGGTGTGTTGACCAAGGGGTCAACATTTTGGCTAAGCTTGGAGAACAAGGGAGAAGAATTTCGTCCTAGACATGTGGAAGCATCCCATTGAAGAGTTTTCCTCCTAGTTAGTGGCCATGTGTCACTCTAGGAATAGAGAGTCTTTCCATAGGTAGTGGCCACATGTCACTCTCTCATTTGAGAAGATTTTTGCCACTTGTCTCTCTCTTATTAGAGAGGATTTCTCCTTGCTCTCCAAGACAACCAAGGTGACTCTTTTAGGTTAAAGTTTCAGCCCATTTTGAGACACCTTAGCCTATAAATGGAGGTGTTCTCCATCATGTAATCACCTTTGATTGAGAGTAAAGTTATGCTGCCAATTTTGTGCCATACTACTCTTTTAAGGTCACCCTAGGCTAGAGCAACCCAAGTGGCCTCCTTTAGCCACCTTCCTCCAAGAGTTGGCCCAACCTATCTTAGAGAACCACCAAACACACCTTCCATCACCATACGACTCATCAAAACCATGAGCTATCAACACCTTTCACCACCACCAAATTCTGTAATCTTCAACCATGAACTGATGGCTTGATTTGCTTCTAGATTTGGCTTGTCCTAGCTAGAGCATCTTTTATTTTTGCCATCGGAATCTTTCTCTATTCTTTCTCTTTTGTTGTTGATTCATCACTTGTTGTTTTATTGATTTCAACAAAACCCAACATTTTACAAAGCTTTTGAAAAGATCAACTTTTTAAGCAAAATCCAATTCACCCTCCTCTTAGCTTGAGATATAAGGCACCATTTTCTAACAATTGGCACTAGGGCTAGGATTTCGAAAATTACTCAAAATTTAATCGGTTACCTTTTGTGTTTAATCGATTAAAACGTTCCAGATGACCAATCTATCTCAGAAATTTGGAGAAGGGACATCCACAAATAGACTACCACTATTTGCGGGTAAGAATTACCCATTTTGGAAAATTATGATGAAGATTTTCATGGAATCAGTGGACAAGGATGTATGGGATGCTATTATCAATGGTCCCTTTGAACCAACAAAAATAGAGAATAGTAAGACAAAAGTCAAGGATTGTTCTGAGTGGACCATAATTGAGAACAAGAGAGCTCACTGTGATGTAAAGGCCACGAACATCATCTCTTCAAACTCACTATTGATGAATTCTACAAAATCTCCATGTGTTCAACAACAAAAGAAACGTGGGATATTCTAGAGGTTACTCACGAAGGAACAAATGAAGTTAAAAGAGCAAGAAAGAAATATCTCATCTAAGAGTACGAGATGTTTAAAATGAAGGCTGGTGAGACTATCTACGATGTGCAAAAGAGATTCACTCATATTGTTAACCACCTTCTTGCCTTGGGAAAGACTTTTGACAAGGAAGAAATAAGTATTAAGATCTTGAAGAGTTTAAATAAAAGCTGGCAGCCAAAGGTCACTACCATATCAGAATCAAGAGATTTGACATCTATGAACACGACAACATTATTTGGAAAGTTAAGGGAACATGAGGTTGATCTTGCAGATTGAAAGAAGAAGAAAGTGAACAGAAACACACAATTGCCCTCAAGACTTCAAGCAAAATATCTTCAAGAAGAAACATAGAAGAGGATAATTCAGAATAAGAAAATCCAGAGTTGGATGCAATGAACTTAATGGTGAAAAGATTCTCAAGATTTATGAAATCTAAAAACAAATGTAGTTCTGATTTTGCAGGCAACTCTAAAGAAAACAAGAAGAGGAGTAAAGCAGCTGCACCTCCAACATGCTATAAATGTGGAAAAATAGGACATATCAGACGTGAATTCCCTGTCTTGAAAATGAAGCAAAAGCTGGATGACAGGATAAGTCAAGACAACATAAAGCACAAGCAAAAGAAGGCTTATATAACCTGGGAAGATTATGACTCAAACTGTTCTTCAAGTGACTCTGGTGAAAGCTTAGAAAAGGAGACCAATCTATGCTTGATGGCTACTTCAGTATGTTTAGATAGTAGTGCCAATAGTTTTGGTGATGAGTCTATTGAGGATAGGTGTTATCAATTGCTTGATGCTTTTCAAGAACTACATGGTGAGGCTATAAAAATGCAGTATCAAGTTAATAGATTGAAGAATGAAAAGAGGGATCTAGAGAAGACAATTGAAAATCTTGTGAATGATAATGAAAGCCTGAAAAATGAACCTGAAACTGTTATACAATCATTTAGGAAGGTTGAGAGTGAGTAAAATAAAGGTGCAAGAATGCTTAAATTGTCCCGATCACCTAGAAAGAATTGAATACTTGATGAGTACTTTATCAAAATTCACTCTAGGTAGATCAAACCTTGAGATTGTCTTAAGTTCCCAAAGAAGAGTGATCAATAAGCAAGGAATAAGGTGTACTGGTAAAAGTAATAAAATCAATGCTAGGGAATTTTCTGATCTTAGCAAACCTTCTTATATATCCCGCTTTATTGCAATAACATTGGTCATTTATCCAAAGCTTGCTATTATAAGAAGGTTGGTGTTCCTAAAGGGAAATACAAATGGATCCTAAAGGAAACACAACAGGCAACTAATAGTAAAGGTCACAAATTCATTTGGGTACCTGCAATAAACCTTTCAACTATTTTGCAGGTAACTGAGATAGAGTTGGAAATACAGTGGCTCAAGGAATGCTCAAAAGTGAATCATATACTCCTTGAGGTCATCAAGTGTAGTAACAAGCTTTAATTTTGACAAAACATGCATCATTCATACTTTGTACAATCATTTGGATGTGTGTAATGAATGTTGGTTGATTGGAATGAAAGTATTATGTGGAAATCCATGTTTGTGTGTGTTAACCGATTATACAAATAATATAATCGATTAGCTTTTTCTCAATGTTTTTTCTATTTACCTGAATCTGGATTCTGT
This sequence comes from Vigna mungo, assembly GCA_036885675.1. Classification (NCBI taxonomy): domain Eukaryota; kingdom Viridiplantae; phylum Streptophyta; class Magnoliopsida; order Fabales; family Fabaceae; genus Vigna; species Vigna mungo. The sequence continues at coordinate 52,536,496 of CP144700.1, forward strand.
TATGATTTAATCTGTTATGAAAATAATGTAATCGATTAGAATTTTTCATTGTTTTCTCTGTATGCTGAAACTATGATATGAAATGAAACTAATATGTTAAGACAAAAGGGTTAATCGATTAGTTATGGTTATGGTTGGGCTTTTCAAGTTGTCAAATGGGCTTCCCTCTAGACTTAATCTATCAGAGTGGAACCCTAATCTGTTAAATTGTTCATCACTATCTTCTGAAACTGTTTTCAAATCCTCAACTCCCTTAAAATATCTCCATCAAGCCCTTGGTCTAATCTCTCAAATGGCTTCATCATCATAACCAAAACGCACGAAGGATGGCACGTAGATCTCATGCTCCTACTTTAGATGGTTGGATAAGTGATGATGATGCTCAACAAACTTTATAGATCATTGGAGATTGAGGAAAATAATTCCTCATAAGTACGTCAGTTTAAGCTTCTTTAGAAGGGAAGGTTGTATTTGTCAAGACTGGCTGAAATATTAGGGGTTAAAAACATTTGTGGAAATGGTTAACCCCAGGTACCTGGACCTTGTAAGAGTCTTCTACTTCAATCTAAAGATCAGTGAAGGGACTCTGTGTTCTAAAGTAAATGGAATAAATATAAAGTTAACAGAGCATGTCTGATCCTCCATTGTGGGATTTCATCCAGGGGGTGAAAAGACCCATCTTGGCATTGAGGGTATACACAAATTCTTTGTCTATCAAGACTGCCTAAGGGATTCAAATCAACCATGTGACTACTTTCTCTACAAAACTAGTGGAATGAAGAAGGATGATCGTCTCTGTGCGTTCGTCATTGCTTGGATTCTACTTCCAAGGGAGAGCAATCATGCTCAATTGACTATAGAAGACATTTGTATCATTCATGCATTGAACGAAAATATATAAATAGACTGGGTTGTTGCAATTTCTGACAATATGATTAAGTTAACAAGGCTAGATGATGCTAGTTATCCCTTCGTTATTTTCATTTCAAAGGTCCTTCACCACTATAATATTGACTGTGTTGAGGAGTCATGTGAAATATAGGGTAAGCGGAACCTAGTTGATAAAAATGCCTTGCACCATATGGGACTCAGGCACAATGAAGAAGGTGTTGAGATTGTTGACAACACAATTTCTATTTCAATCTAGTTTTTGATGATGACAACACATTGCTTAATAACATGCATATGTTGTTTGCTGTTATTACATGTTCTTATGCAAATTGATTATTATATCTGTGAACATGCTTATGTACTGTGTTACATGTTCCTATGTTGATTGATTGATATATATGTGGAATGTGTATATATGCTTTATGTGCTATGTGCAATGCATCGTTACATATGTTTTTCTGCACATGTTTTAAAGTTGAAAACCACAAGCACTCTTATGAACTTATAATTGTGTGACAAAGTTCTAGTGCAGTCGACTACATTATTAATGGATTCGACTAAGCTAAATTCTTTGTATAAATTTTAAGAATCATTGCTCAATGATTTTTTGAGAAGAAAAGAATTTCAAAATGTTTTACATTATTGAAGTCGACTATGTGCGCCAACATTCAACTGTATTAGTTATCTGATTTGAAATTCTGTTATGCTCTTGCACTCTAACGACTATATTTTTAAAAGTTAGTTGAGCATTAATGTCTTGGTCAATTGTGTTAAATGAGTTTTGTTTTTGGTTGACTGTATGCTACCAGGTTGACTGTTTGTTATAACTGTCATAATCCAGTCGACTAAATTAGTAGCATAATCGATTGAGAGTCTGTCTGATTAAGAGAAATCTATAAATAGACTGATCACGAATCAATTACGAGACTTTTGAAGAACTGACAATTTCATTTTTGTTTCAGATTGAATTCTCTATTGTAAGAGCTCCAAGAATTCTCCAAGAAGACGGTGTCGATCTTTCTTGAAAGAGATTCAAAGGGAGGTTCTTCTGCGCACACAAAGATTGACCAATATCTGCACAAAGAAGGTGCTTCTGGGTTGATCAGGTTCAGGCTTGGAATCCTTGAAGACTGCTGCACTGTTTTTCTGGCTTGGCATCCATAAAGACTGTTGGTATTTGGACCTATTGGTTACAGGGGATTGTTCACTTTGAGGATTGTTCAAAGTGGTGTTGCAGTTTGCAGAAGAGGGGATTATTGCTGCAAGTCTGGTTGTTTTGTTTTGCAACTATAGTTTGGTTTTGGGTTAGAGAGGAGATTTATATTTTTGACGTGGAGGTCTTCTATAAATTTCTTGTTGTAAAATCCGCAACCATTTTAGTGCATTTGCTTCCTGGGTTGGAAGGAGACTGGATGTAGGCATTGTTGGCCGAACCGGTATAAAAATCAGAGTTTCATTTTCTCTATCCCTACACTTTTATTTTGCAGTTGACTTTACTTTTCACGCAGTCAACTACGTTTTTCCGCTGCATATGATTTTTCATTACTTGCATTTCAAGAAAGTGTAAAAAGTTTAATACTTTGATTGCAAGACTGCGAAAAGATTTTGTTTTTGACAAAACACCAATTCGCTCCCCCTCTTGGTGTAAAAACGAAGCCAGCCTGTTTTTCAACAATTGGCACCAGAGATGATTTTCATAAGATATTTAAAAACTAGTTGATTTTATTTTTCGCTTATTCGACTATATAAACCTGGGGATGGATTCCAGTTTTCAAACTTTTGGTGGAGGTGCTTCAACAAACAGACCACCTCTATTTGCTGGCGAAAATTATCCTTTTTGGAAAATTAGAATGCAAATCTTTCTTGAATCGCCAGATAAAGGAATTTTGGATGACACTTTTAAATGGTCCTTTTGTGCGTACAAAAACTGTTGATGAGAAAACTGTTTTGAAACCTTTTACTGAGTGGACTACTGATGAAAATAGAAAAGCTCAGTATGGTATGAAAGCTAGAAATATTATTGCCTCTGCACTAACTGTTGATGAATTTTTCAGGATATCTCAATGCAAATCCGCAAAGGAAATGTGGGATGTTTTAGAGGTAACTCATGAAGGCACAAATGAAGTGAAGAAAGCTAGAAAGAATTCACTGATACATGCGTATGAATGGTTTAGAATGGAAGCTGGAGAAAGCATTTATGATGTGCAGAAACGATTCACTCATATTGTAAATCATTTCATTGCTCCTGGGAAGGTATTTGAAAGAGAAGAGATCAATATCAAGATTATGAAAAGTCTGAACAGAAATTGGCAACCAAAAGTCACAGCAATATCTGAATCCAAAGACCTCAGAACGATGAACATGACTACCTCTTGTGGCAAGTTACGTGAACATGAATTGGAACTTGGTAGATTAAAGGATGAAGAGGAGATTGAAGAAAAGAAGTCCATACTCTGAAGGTTACAAGCAAGAACAACACAAAAATAGACATGGACGAGAAAGAACCGATGACCTTGATGGTAAGGAAATTTAGTCGACTGTTAAATAATGATAGTCAACTGACTAACCATGCAAGTCAAGGCAAAAAGAAAAGCTTCAGTACAAATGCTATCTAGTGTTATGAATATGGAAATAAAGGTCACATCAAACCTGATTGTCCTTATCTAAAGCCTAAGCAGAAAGGAAAGAAGATATTTCCTCAAGGCAGAAACATGAAAAGAAAAGGAGCATACATTGCTTGGGAGAACTCAGATTCTGGAAGCTCAACTAATGAGGATGCTGATCAAGAGGAGGAATCCAACATCTGCCACATTGCTGGAACATCAAGGGATGAAAGTGATAGCGATGAAGAATTTGAGAAGCTGCCTATAGAAGAAAAGTATCAGCAACGTTTAGAGACATTCAGAGAACTGCATGTTGAAGCAATGCGACAGGAATACAAGGTTAATCGACTAAACTCTGAGAGAAGAAACTATGAATATAGAATTAACAACCTTGTTGCTGAAAATGAAAAATTAGAAAAAAAGTTAAATGAAGCTTAATTATCTGCTAAGGATGTTGAAATTAAAACTGTTATTGTTGAAAAAGCTTGTGAAAATTGTCCTACTCATATTGAAAAGATTGATTACTTGACTAGTACTCTAGCTAAGTTTACTCAAGGAAGAGACAATTTAAATGCTGTATTAAAATCATCTGGCAGAGCTATATACAGGCAAGGAATTGGTTATAAAGCTCAATCTAACAGAACCAATGCTAAGAAATTTACTGATGTAAGTAAACCTACTAGAAATGCATGTTTCTATTGTAATTGTGTTGGGCATACTATTAGAAACTGTTATTACAGAAATGTTGTTGTTCCTAAAGGATTATATGTTTGGATACCAAAGATACAAGTGAGAAAGACTGACAATAATGGACCCAAAGTTAAATGGGTACCAACAACCAAAACTTAAATTGTTTTGCAGGATATATAGCAGATGCAGTTGATCTCAAGCATGAATCAATTATGGAATACATAAAAAATCTTGAGTATCTACAACTGGTAATACTGTATCAATTCACTGCATTATTGCTAAGTTTGATTGGTTGTGATTATGTGATTGCATGAACATCTTGTTTGATTGATTGTCTGGTTGATTGATTGATTGCGTTTGAAACTCTGTTTTTCATGTATCTTACTCGACTGCTTTGTTAATTAATTCGACTATGTTCTGCATGTGTCTTTAAAACTCTGTTTTTGAAGATGAAATTTGATTTTTCAAATCTAAGGTTTTCATACCATATCTGAGTCTTGAAAAAAAAGGTCTGTTGTCTAGCACCAACTCAATAATATCACACAACTATACCTAAACCCTTGTCTACTCTGAGGAGGAACTATTCTCTTGAAATGGCTTCATCTTCAATAAAGCGATTCAAAATTATCTCAACGTCTAAAAGAGAGGCTAATCCTACAGGATGGATAAGCGACGACGATGTCCGAGAAAGATTTACTCATGGAGCTATAAAGATTGTCGCTACCCCAAAGTTCATTGATATAAATCTATTTGAAAGAGAAGGATTCATGTTTCCTAGTTGGTTGTAATCTCATGATCTTTCATCATTGTTCAACTGAAGGGCTAGTGGTACCCTGACTTGGTGAAAGTATTTTTATCACAATCTGAGGGTGATTAATGACAATATTTTTATACTGAATGAATTGATTCGACTGTGATTTGAGTGAAATCGAATATGCTTAATCTGTTTTACATCTTTACATATTGACTTTTGTTGCTATTGATTATCTTTCTTGCTTAACTAAAATGCTTGATCTAGAGAAGATCTTTGAAAGGTTTTGCAGGAAGAACATTGCTTTTGGAACTGCAATAAAATTTGACAACCTTGGAAACCAATGCATTCGATTGAGGAAATAATGCAATCGACTATTCTCAACAGGATTATAAATTCCAATTCTGGAATTTGGTTTTTTCTTTCATTGATTGCTTAATCTAAATATCTGCTATTATCTTTGATATAAATTGATTTTAAATATCTTATTTGAGATAATATTGTGAGATTGTTGATGATTATCATTGCATGACTAAGTTGTTTGATATCTTATCTTTGATACAAATCTGTATTGTACTGTTTTGTATACTCTGTGTTATACTGCGTTGTGGATCTGATCTGGTTTTGATGTGCATGCATAATGACAGGGGGAGTATTACATATTACACATTTTTCTTTCACATGCCCGCATTTTAGGGGGAGTTATCATTTTCTTGTGATTAAATGTGCTAATGAGAGCATTATTCCATCTTGAAAATTGCTTACACTTTTTGATGCATCTCGGTTTGAAATATCAGCATAAATATATAGAGCATTCCTTTTTTTTTTGTTAATGCACAAAGAGGGAGAGAATTTATGAAAGCTTTATGAAAGGAGGAGGATGTTTATTCTATCTCATATTTCCTTGATATTTTGTTGTGTGACTGTGTTACATACAAAGTTACTTGAACTATGATATATCTTTTGTTACTTTGTCTTGTATTTGATTGTGCAAACATGGTTGGTTATTAATCATGGTTGTGCATCATCAAAAAAGGGGGAGATTGTTGAGATTGTTGACATCACAATTTCTATATCAATCTAACTTTTGATGATGACAACACATTGCTCAATAACATGCATATGTTGTTTGCTGTTATTACATGTTCTTATGCAAAGTGATTGTTATATTTGTGAACATGCTTATGTACTGTGTTACATGTTCCTATGTTGATTGATTGATATATACGTGGAACGTGTATATATGCTTTATGTGCTATGTGCAATGCATCATTACATATGTTTTTCTGCACATGTTTTAAAGCTGAAAACCACAAGTACTCTTATGAACTTATAACTGTGTGACAAAGTTCTAGTGTAGTTGACTACATTATTAATGGATTCGACTATGCTAAAATCTTTGCACAGATTTTGAGAATCAGTGCTCTCTGAACTTTTGAGAAGAAAAGATTTTCAAAATGTTTTACATGATTGAAGTCGACTATGTGCGCCACACATTCGACTGTATTAGTTATCTGATTTGAAATTATGTTATGCACTTGCACTCTAACAGCTATATTTTTAAAAGTTAGTTAAACATTAATGTCTTGGTCAACTGTATTAAATGTGTTCTTTTTTTGGTTGACTGTATGCTACCAAATTGACTATTTGTTATAACTGTCATAATCCAGTCGACTGAATTAGTAGCATAATCGACTGAGAGTCTGTATGATTAACAAAAATATATAAATAGACTGATCACGAATCAGTTACGAGACTTTTGAAGAACTGAAAATTTCATTTCTGTTTCAGATTGAATTCTCTGTTGTAAGAGCTCCAAGAATTCTCCAAGAAGACGGTGGTGATCTTTCTTGAAAGAGATTCAAAGGGAGGTTCTTCTGCGCACACAAAGATTGATCAATATCTGCACAAAGAAGGTGCTTCTGGGTTGATGACGTTCAGGCTTGACATCCTTGAAGACTGTTGCATTGTTTTTCTGGCTTGGCATCCGTAAAGTCTATTGGTATTTGGACCTGTTGGTTACAGGGGATTGTTCACTTTAAGGATTGTTCAAAGTGGTGTTGAAGATTGTAGAAGATGGGATTCTTGCTGCAAGTCTGGTTGTTTTGTTTTGCAGCTATATTTTAGTTTTGGGTTAGATAGGAGATTTATATTTTTGACGTGGAGGTCTTCTATAAATTCCTTGTTCTAAAAACCGCAACCATTATAGTACATTTGCTTCCTGGGTTGGAAGGACATTGGATGTAGGCATTGTTGGCCGAACCAGTATAAAAACCAGTGTTTGATTTTCTTTATCCCTACACTTTTATTTTGTAGTCGACTTTACTTTTCACGCAGTCAACTACGATTTTCCGCTGCATATGATTTTTCATTACTTGCATTTCAAGAAAGTGTAAAATGTTTAATACTTTGATTTCAAGACTGCGAAAAGATTTTATTTTTGACAAAACACCAATTCACCCCCCCTCTTGGTGTAACAACGAAGCCAACATGTTTTCCAACAGAAGGCTGGGTTTTCAAATATGAAAATCAAAATGAGGAAGATGTACCTGTCACTCACAATGTTGGTTCATCATTTGTTGCCTTGAGACCGAAAACAAAATTTGAGAATTTCATGATTAGGCAAATACATTCATTGTCAACTCTCTAATAGTCTCGTTTTGACAAGATAAAAGAGGACATTGTTGTTATTCAAGAGAAACTAGGAATTTAGAATTTGAACGATGATGATGAGGATGAAGAATAAGCCATGGAAGAAGATGACGAAGGAGATGATGGAGATGATAATGAAGAAGAGAGTGAAGTAGAAGAAAGTGACGACAATATTTTACTTAGGGATATGATTTAGCTTTGATTCCTGCTTTGGTTTATATGTTTTGTAATGAAGCCATAGGGCTTTATCTCTGAAAAATTTATTTTCTGTTTATTTTGAAGTTGTTTGAATGAATAACTAGTTTATTATATTCTGATTTTGAGAATTATATCCTATGTTTGACATTGTTAAATATAATTTAGATGTTTGAATTAATTTCTATGTCTGGAAAAATTGATTGGATTGATTGAACATATTGGGTGAATGATTAGACTACAATTGTGATTGATTGAATTTGTCCTGAATGATGAAATCTAGAATATCACTCTACAATATGCTTAATTGTTCATGTTCATTCATTAATCATGCATTGTTACACAATTGTTGCTCTTATCATGTTTATTATGACATAACATGTTACAATGTTGAGAAAGTTGTATTTGCAGGTTGCAATATGATCATAATAGTTTAAATGATCATGATTTTGGTCATTTTTGCGAAATTTAACAGAATAAACAATTTCATTATCTGTTAAATAATTCGAACTGCGATTTTCTTAATTTATTACATTAATAATGTAATCAATTAGGTTATAGAATCTGGTTTTATATGTTTTTAACTACATTTTGAGTTACTGGACAGGTTTCAAATGCTCTTATATAAATGTTTAGCACAAAACATATATCATATCTTGCATATAGCTCAAATTAGTTTTGAAATCCATCATATATACATCATTATGAAATGATAACTCTGTTGCAGATGTGTTAAGACATTTATCATATATTCTGCTGCACCATAATTGATATCTTAATGTCATTACTGCAATAATACTTTATGCTTTATCTCCATTGCATACATTATCTTGAGTGTTGGAAATGCACATGATATCATATGCTTTATTCATTTGAATTCAATATAAATGCTCTGATATGTATCTATCATATACATATGGTATATTGTTTCAAATTGATAAACTAAGCTTTGTTGTACGCTATGATAGGGGGAACATCATATTCATGATGGTCTATAAGTATTATTGATGTTCTTTAACACTTGCTTTTTTCGATGTTACTTGTTTTATCATTTTTTGCTAATGCCCTAAAGGGGAGAGTAACTGGAAAACATATCTCTTGTTGTGCATCATCAAAAAAGGGGAAGATTGTTGATAAGGGGAGCTATATCTACCTCACATATATGCTTTTTACGAACAAGAAAATGGTTTTATGGTTTGTTGCACAACAAATGGCATAACAATTGCTTTATCATTATTGTGTTTGTGCTTGATGTGCTTGATATTTGTATTCATTGGTTGATTGATGAATCATGCTTTAAAACAGATTGAACATTTCCTTTCTGGAAGAAATAATCGATTAAGCAATTTATATAATCGGTTAGATTTCTCCAGATCACTTGTATGCTTAACAGGGGCAAATAGTTGTGTAATAACTGATTACATTACTTGTATAATCGATTAAAATACATTGCTATGCCAATACATGTTTCATTAGTGTATTGATCTGTTTAGAATGAAAATTGATTTGAAAATTTGCTTAAGTGTTGACATAACCGAATACACAAGTTTCAAAATCGGTTAAGTATGTTTCTTTTGTCAAAATCAATTTCATTTAAAGCCTTAACTGTTTATAACGATCAAATAAATTTCTTACTGGCTTATAAGATTACATAAATTTAGTAATTGATTAAAATGCGTCAAGATTTAGAAAATCCTATAAATAACAGTCTTGCGCACTTTTTCAATTCAATTTTTTGCAATCAACTTCATAACTAACATTTTAATTGAGCTTTGGTTATAGGAGCGTCCAAGAATGGTCTTGAAGAATCAAGGATCAAATTTGGGTTTTACACATCAAGATTCTATCAAGAATGTGGGTTAAAATTGTAGTGATTCATTCTGCACTACTAGAATGTAATTGGATGATTAGTTTCAACATTTTGCAGTCTGTGTATTGTGTTCCTATGCTACTGAGCCAGGGGATAGAATTGTGATTTTTCTCATTGAGAGCTAGGATTGTTCTTAAGGTGTAAAGAGAGCTGATATTGTTCTTTATTTGGCAAGAGTGTGAGGGTGTTCACCTCTTGTTTACTATAGTGATTTTGAGTGAGGTGAGAAGTACATTTAGAGGGGATATCTCTGTATTCTTGTAACTCTATCATTATAGTGGAATCCCTTCAACTCAGGTTGTTGAAGGAAGACTGGATGTAGGATTGTGATAACAGTTGAAAAATCGTTATTTTCATATGTTATTTTAGACCAACTGACTCCCTTTACTGCTTAGAATGAGCTTGGAATCATTCGATATGTTATCGTTTAACTCATTTGATAACTGTTGTTTGCCTCTATTGATACGGGAACGTATAGTAATGTCATGAACTGGTGAGAAATTCCTTGATCAATGAAATACCACCTAGGGATAGGGAGGTAGGACGATCAATTGTTTTTGCTTTTGTTCGGTAATGCATTGCTAGTTGCTAGGGGAGGCTAGGGATACCAAGCCGGTAATTAGTAATAGCCTCTTTTCGCCGAGGGATCGGGCTAAGGGTAGGTCAAGAAAGTTTGCATAACAATGAGATAACAAAGCAATTTAAACAAGAGGAATAGATAAGAGAAGGCGGATAAGATGAAATTGTAAACCCCCAACAACTCCATTCATCCATAGTCTTTTTCGTCAACTGAATCAACGCATTGCATGTTTATTTTGTGTTCTTGCATCCACAACAATTAATTTTTCTCTATAAGTCTTATGATTTTAATTCACATGAACGATAAGGCCTTTCGAGTCTCTTGGGAAGAACGATATCGGGTTTTACCGATTATATTACTTGGAACGATCTGGTACGCTTGCCAGGGAGTCAATAGATTGGTTGAACCGGTATATGTTGAGATTGTTGAAAACACAATATCTATATCACTCTGGTTTTTTATGATGACAACTCATTTTTAATAACACATGTATTGTTGATGTGCATGTTCTATTGCTTATTGATTGATATCTTGTTGAACATGTTTTTGTGTTTATCTTGATATGTGAATGCACATTTATTGAGCTTGCATATGTTACATCATATCTGGTTGCATTACACATGTTTTGAAAGAAGAAAACCACACACACTTTTATGAACTTACATTGTGTGACATAACTGCAAGCTGTAAGTTGACTTCATTATGGGAGAAGTCGAATTAAGCTCGTGATTATGCACAGATTTTCAGAAATGATGCTGTGAGATTTTGCATTGAAAAGAATTTCAAAGTGAACTATTGTGTCGAAGTCGACTGTGTGCGCCATGCATTCGACTGTATTAGTTGCTTGACTTGAAATTCTGTTATGCTCATGAATAGTAACGACTATATTTTCAAAAATTAATTGAGCATTGAATGTTGGTCAACTGTATTGAATGAGGAACTAATTTGTTTGATTGGACTGCTACTATTTTGACTGAACTGTTATAACTGCTATAATACTATCGACTTTATTAGTAGCGTATTCGACTGTGTCAACACTCAATTTCGTCCGGATGACTGAATACTGTACATTTTTTTTTATTTTTATCTTATTTTATTTTATGCTTTCTTATCAATTTCATCCTACCCTTTTAATATTATTTCTTCCTCATTTTCTTTTATTTTTATTTTTCTTATTTTATTATTTTTACTTTTCTTTTCTTTTTTATTTTTTATTTTTTTTTCAGATTTTTATTTTATTTCTTTTTATCTTTATTCCCTTTTTATGGTCTTTTTACTCATTTTATTTCCTTTTGTTTTCATCCTTTTATAATTTTTATTTTTATTTTTACTTTTCTTTTCTTCATTTTAATTTTCGTTCTATTTTTTTTACTTTTTCATTTTTAATATAAATGATAAAAAATTTATAGCAAATATATTTTAAGGTTTAAATTTAAGATAAGAAAAAGGGTGTGATTTTCGTTTTAAAATAAATAATATGATAATTAAAAAAAAAAAAAAAGGAAAAAAAATTGATGCCACGTGTGAATACGACAAAGGGGGACATGGCAGATGCAGGTTTGATTTTGGCAGAGGTGCGTTTCGGGATTGGCAGAGACACACAACGGTTTTGGGCGTTGCGACTTGGCAGGCACAGAGGCAGCAGCAGAAAAAGTTGGGGAAAGATCAACGCGTATCAAAGGCTACGAAGAAAAGGGGAGGGGAGACGGCATCAGGAAGGCAAGACCTTGAGAACAATATTCATTGGAGGTTTGAACTTGCATAGAGGCAGGAGAAGCTTACTGCAGAGAGCATCATCGGAAGCAAGACTCTAAGCATTCGAAACAGAGGCAAAGCAACTTCAAAGAAGCTCCGAGAGGTAAGTATTACCTCACTCATTAGTATCATCGCTGCATTCTATACCGGGTTGCATTGTATGTGATTTTGGTTCTTGATATTTCTCTACTCGAATGTCTATTATGGTGTGAGCATTTTCTTTTCTCTACCATCATCCAACGCATGAATACACTGCATCTCTACTCAAACCCTCTTGATCCACATTTGGACTCCTCTCCACGACTTCCACCATCACCAACACGTCGACCCAACCACAACAAGTTCAACTGGCCCTTATTTTCCTCCACCCCTGCGTCAACTACCATTCGCCCCTGTTTCTCTTTCACTTGCAATAGAAAACGAAAAAACGCAAACCCAGCCAGCACCTCCTCTCTTACTACCAACATTCTCATTCACCCACCAATCCACCAGCAAAAACAAAAGAGATCAAATCCGTAAACCAATTATCCATCCATTGGAGCCCCTCCACGCCTCTATCCATTCCCTACCATCAAAACCATTACCTCCACAATCTCACCTTCTACACTATAACCCAGAACAACCATCATTCTCCATGACCAAATACCATTTGCCTGCAAGAAAAGGAGCCAGCCAAATATCCAAACACAAGCCACAAGGACAGAGAACAGTTGCCAACACCCACGCACAATATCATACCATCATCAAATCGGTTCCCCAACCCCATCCCAATTTCTTTTCGCTAAGGCAAATTTCCATATACCTTCACCAAAGCTAAGCCGTTTTCACAATATACACCACCCTTATTGCTTCCAAATCCATTCACGGTCTTAAGGGAGTAGAAGAAACAGAGAAACGGGTGAGTTTTCCGATTGCAAGTCCAGCGGCAGTGACGATTAGGGACCGCGATGTAAGCAACCCTATGAGGACGCAACTTTAGTCAGTGGCGATGATGGTGGTCGGTTTTGCTCATGACCCGAGAAGTGGAGATCGGACGAACGGCGGCAGCTTAGGCCGTTATACGTGGCGCTGGTGGTGCTCCCGTGTAAGTCGCCGTTGTTCTACGGAGGAAGGAAAGAGTTTGCGTGCGAATGAGAGAGGAGGCGTAGAAAACCCGACGGTCGGCGACAACTTCGGTGGCGGGCCGCGTCATCGGCGCGGCCTTGGCTCGCGGCTTACGGTTGTGGGCTTCACCGGCGATGGCGAGGACTGTGAGATCGCGGATTGGGGGCCGGTTTCGCGCAAAGAACAAGAGCAAGACGGTGGTCTGGCGCAACCGGCGGCGTTTCTTCCGGCAAAGACGCTGGCGTCGCCGTCGACAACCCCTCGTGGTGGTCGACCCTTGTGGTTGGAGCTGCTGGCGGTAACGAGTGCGAGTTGGGGATGCAAAATCTCCATGGTTCTCTTCCTCTCGAGAGAACCCTAGCTCTGGGGTTTGGGAGGTGAGCGTGAAATGAATGGGGGAAGGTAGAACCCCTGACTGCTGAGAAGAAAATCTAGGGTTAGAGTTATTGGGCCAGGCCCATTTCCGTTTAAAAAAAAAACAACAAGAAAACAAAATATAAAATAAATAATAATAAAAGAAAATCATTGAAAAAAAACAACAAAGTATTTTTGTTTCTGCACCTCCGTTTCTCATTTTGCAGCCTCTTTATTTTCTGCTTGGGCCAGGTTCGCGGGCTGGTCTCTCCCTCACACCCTCATTTCTTGCTAGCACACTCCTGTCCACTCCATTGGCTTGGGCTCGAGCCCATTCAGCCTCTAAAAAAAATCTTCCTTCTTGCACCCCCTCTATTTCGTTTTCATACCACTTTCTGCTTGGGCTTAGGCCCAATCTGTCATTACAAATAAATTAGGTTTTGCACATCCTCTTTAAGCACCTCCACACCTTTCTATTTTTGTTTTCTTATTTTACTTTTTATCTTATTTTTGTTTTTTTATTTTTATTTCTATTTATTTATTTATCTTGTTATTTTTATTTTATTTATTTATTTATTTATTTTCTTTTTTTATTATTATTATTTCTCTATTTTCCCTTTTTCTGTTTTAAATATCTATCTATTTTTTAAGTATACAAATACTCAAAAAAAAATAATAATAATAAAAATATATTTTAAAAGGTTTAAGCACACGTGCGACCATTCTGTCTGCCTTGTGCGAAAAACCTTTTCCTTCCTCTTTAAAAAATAATAAATTGTTTTAAAGGGTTTAAGCACAAGTGCGACCATTCTGTCTGCCTTGTGCGAAAAACCTTTTCCTTCCTCTTTAAAAAATCATAAAAATATATTTTAAAAGGTTTAAGCACACGTGCGACCATTCTGTCTGCCTTGTGCGAAAAACCTTTTCCTTCCTCTTTAAAAAATAATAAATTGTTTTAAAGGGTTTAAGCACAAGTGCGACCATTCTGTCTGCCTTGTGCGAAAAACCTTTTCCTTCCTCTTTAAAAAATCATAAATTGTTTTAAAAGGGTTTAAGCACAAGTGCGACCATTCTGTCTGCCTTGTGCGAAAAACCTTTTCCTTCCTCTTTAAAAAATAATAAATTGTTTTAAAGGGTTTAAGCACAAGTGCGACCATTCTGTCTGCCTTGTGCTAAAAACCTTTTCCTTCCTCTTTAAAAAATCATAAATTGTTTTAAAGGGTTTAAGCACAAGTGCGACCATTCTGTCTGCCATGTGTTGAAAACCCTTTTCTTCCTTATTCTAAAAAAAAACCTTCAAACCCAAAACCTCATTTTCCAAATAACAATCATTTTTACAAAGAACTACGTAACCCTGATTTCTCAGTCCAACTGAGAATACGTAGGAGCAAGGCCAGTCCTTGTCGGGCACAAAAACACAAAAAAATATATATTTTGTTTTCTTTAGAGTAAAATTTTATTTTTTAGGGGAAATTAAACATTTTTCAAAACCACATCAAATTCGCGTTTTTAATTAAAGGTACTGCCTTCGGGCAGGCGTGTAGGGTGTTAATACCTTCCCTACACGTAACCGACTCCCGGACCTTGAGTCTGGTTTTGTAGACCTTGCCTTATTTTTTATGGTTTTTTCCATAGTTTTCCAGAATAAACTATGGTGGCGACTCCAAAAATCTCTTTTTTCAAAACTCTTTCCTTTTTTGGATCGTCGTCCCGTCGCGATTTTTTTTTCGGTTGCGACAGATGGCGACTCCACTGGGGATTCTTTAGAGAGTCAGGCCATTTAATTAAAATGCGAATTTGATGTGGCTTTGTTTTGTGTTTTTTCTCCCCCTTTCTTTTTCTTTCCTTATTTATGTTGATGTTTGAAATAACTGCAATAATTGTTGGATATTGAACCCTAGGGTAGAAAAACATGTTTATATCTGCCTGGGAAAATTTTCTGGCTGTTTTGCAGGTGGGGGTTTGGGGGTATGCATTTGTTTCTCCCTTCACACACACACTGTATGCATATCATGAGTGGGGCCCTATACCCGGGTCCGAGTGTAGTTTAGAAATAGGGGGGTTGTGTAGCGGTACCACTTGGGCCATACTGCCTGTTTGGTTATCGTGAGAACCCCGGCTAGAGTTTGTTCTCTTCATGTGTGTCTTCACACCTAGTTGATTACTCGACTGTTGTGGAGATGCTATGACGGGGGCCATGGCTCTAGTGACCGTTGACCTTTAGGTTCAGGAAACCATCCTTGTGAGGTTGCATATACTTGACTCTCAATCTGAAGCGTTGAACCTCTTTTTAGGGCACAAAGGGAGACATGTGTATTCCTATAACCCCCGCGCTGTTGTTTTCGCACAAAATAGTAATAATAATGTCATTTGCATCTTCATACTAAGCATGCATTTTTGTTAGTCAAAACATTCTTTATTTCATTATATTGCCATGCATCATATTTATACATCATTTGATAACATGCTGGTTTTAGGGGGAATCACAGGTACTTACTTGACCATATACAAGATGGAAGTTGGCGCGAGGTCTAGTGCTACGCAACGGACTGACTCTGCCGTTTTAAGGGTAAAACCTCGTTTGAGAACTCATGGTGGAAACTTAACAGGGTTGATAAATTTGGGGAAAAGACTCAAAACCATAAAGAGAGAGTCTTTCAAGACAAAGTATGGGAATCTTTTGAGTTTGATGGAAATGGAAGTGCAGCTGCCTGCCATTACAGCTCTGGCTCAGTATTATGATCCTCCATTGAGATGTTTCACCTTCCAGGACTTCCAGTTGGCGCCAACTGTAGAAGAATTTGAGTATATCCTGGGCTTGCCAATGGAGGGTACCAAACCATATCAGCACTTGGAGCATCATGCCTCCATTCCTACCATTGCTGCCATCATGAAGTTGCACCCAAAAGAATTAGAAGACAGGATGGTAATAAAGAACCAAGTGCGTGGGCTGACACAAGGATACCTTGAGCAATATTTGCACGATCTGGGCGATAGGGAAGAATGGGAGACCTTCATGGATGTGCTAGCCCTCACTGTGTTTGGCATTGTCCTATTTCCCAAGTTGGAAGACTTTGTAGATTACACTGCTATTGATGTCTTCGTGGCCAAGAAGACGAGATCGGAAAATCCTGTAACAGCAGTTCTCGCAGATGTGTATGGGACTATGAGTTTTTGCCACGAGAGAAAAGGGAGGAAAATCCTTTGTTGTTTGCCGGCGCTATATGCATGGATGACCGCGCGTATGTTTAAGGGGGCAGTTGATATTAGGAGTTCATCTGAAGATCCTACACAACCTGGGGGCAATAAATGGGCCCAATTCTTGGCCGGTTTGAATGGGGGAAAGGTAAAGTGGCGTCTTCCTTGGCTAGAGGCGAAACCCTCTATTCAACATTGTGGAAACTTTCCTAACGTACCTCTCATAGGTGCTAGGTATTGTATTAACTACAACCCTGTTTTGGTCCAAAGACAGTTCGGGTATCCTATGAAGGGGGCGCCTTCACCAGATTATCTCACAGCCTTCTTCATCTACTATGAGGACGGACATTGTACCGAAATGCTGAGGAGAGTTAGAAGTGCCTGGGGAAATGTGGTGCGAGCAGAGAAGGACTTGAGGAGTGGAGTGATGGATAGCAGGGTTAGCTATCACACTTGGATTCTGGAAAGGGTAAAAGAAATCAAGTTGCCTTTCAAGCCAATCAATGGTCAACCGGCTAGTGAAGGACCATCTCAGGCCCCAGAAAGTGAAGAGGTGAAACAGTTAAAGGCTGAGATGGAGAAATTGAGGGTGAGGAATGCCAGTTTGGAAAAGGAATTACAGAGGGCACGCAATGATTTTGTGGATATGAGGAATGATAATGAAGAAAAGTCACGGGCTTATGAAAACATTGTCAAAAGCCAGAAGGCTGAGAGGGATTATATATTCCGAGTGAAGCAGGATCTTGCGGCCGCAAGTAAAGAATTATCCATGAAGAATATGGCTTTAGAAGAAGGCAGACAGTGGAAACAACTCTATGAAGAGGCCAAGAGAGATAAAAGGGAAGCCCTCAAAAGACTAAGAGAATCGCAAGTCCAAGTACAAGAAGCAGGGCATCAAGTGAAGGAAATGGCTACATCATTTGAAGCGGAGTTGAATCAAGAGCGCTGGAAGAGGGCAGAGGCTGAAGAGGAGTATCGAGCCATGTTAAAGCAGATGGAGGATTACATCGAGGAGCAGGAGGAGCGATGGAGGTCGATGGAATTTGAAGAAGGGCATCAGGCCTTGATAAAGCGAATGAAAGAGCACATCGCAGAGCAAGAAACGGATGTAAAGCATTGGAAAGAAAGCTTCTCTCAATTGGCTGCTTTGGCAAACGGGGCAATTGAAGACATCCCCAGAATGGTGTTGGAAGCTGAAGCGAGTACCCACTTTTATAGCCCACCAGTAGAAATAGAGCGTTTTATTAATCACTGTAAATGGTTGATAGGCGAGATGAAATCCTTCATCGCTCGGGCTAGGAATTGATGTATTTAGAGATCTTTATGTTTTGTTTCCTTTAAGAAATGTAATGAACCTATTTTCCTTTAAATGAAAGATGCGGGATGTTTGCTTGGCATCTGCTTGCGCTAATTTCCATCAGTTATGTCATTGTGGTTCTGTGATTTCCCCTTATCACTAGCATGCATCATGTTTTCTTTAGCATGTTTCATTTTTTTCCTCTAATTAATTAAGACAATAAAACAGCGAGTGAGAAAAAACGACGATCAAATTTCCACGACATCCCTACCGGACCCGAGCTCATTCAAGGGCCATGGCAAGCTTGGAGGAGTCACAGGAATCCCTCAAAGCGGATGTTAGCCAGCTGAAGGACCAGATCGGCCAGATCTTGGCGGCTCTTGAATCCATGAAGACTACTGGAGAGTCTTCATCTGCACATGTTGAGGGGAATGCCCACCTTTATCACCCGATGTTCAACGCTGCGGGCCAATCGATTCCTTTCCCATTGTATGGGTTACCCCCGGGTTATACTCCTCCCGTAGGAGAGTACTCGGAGGCGGAGCACGCTTCTTTCTCATTTCCCACGACTGCTAATATACCACCAATCGACACTCAGGGACCTGTCTTGGTGTCGGCCCCCATGGTGGGTATAGGAATGAATGAGACCAATACAACTGATGGAATACGAGTGACCCCAGTACCATATGTGGTTGCTAAGGAGGATTTTTCAGCCGGAGTTGTGCCGCACGCTACGCGGGTTGGGGGATTTGGTAACCTCGTTGGAGCTACGGGTAGGTTGGAAAGTCTGGAGGCGAGGATGAGAGCCGTTGAGGGGGTCGAAAGTTATGGATTTGGAGATGCGGCTAAATTGAGTTTGGTTCCGGGCCTGAAGATACCACCTAAGTTCAAGGCGCCGGAGTTTGAGAAGTATAAGGGTAATACTTGCCCTAAAAGCCATGTGACTATGTACTGCAGAAAGATGGCTGCGTATGCTCATGATGAGCCATTACTCATCCACGTTTTCCAGGAAAGTTTGGCTGGGGTAGCGTTGAACTGGTATACCCATCTGGAGCCATCCCGAATCCGTTGCTGGGCGGATCTAGCTGACGCCTTCGTGAAGCAATACGTATACAACACTCATGTTGCTCCGGACCGTCTGCAGCTGCAGAACATGACAAAGAAGGATAATGAAACCTTCAAAGAGTATGCCCAGCGATGGAGGGAGTTGGCTGCGCAAGTTGAGCCGCCGTTGTTTGATAAAGAGATGGTGTCGATGTTTGTAAACACACTCCAGCCGCCATTTTATGAGCACATGGTTGGGAATGTGTCTGTCAATTTTGCCGACACCATCCTCATTGGGGAGAGAATAGAAATTGGTTTGAAAAACGGGAAGATAGCCTATGGCCCGCCTGCAGCTACAAACTATAAAAAGCCCAGCTTCGGTCAGGGGAAGAAGAAGGAGGGGGAGGTACACGCAGCGACGGTAATGCCGGTGTGGAGAGGACGAGCTCCTAATCCTAATTATCGACCCTACTTAAGCCCACCTCCTTATGCTGCTAATGCCTCGTTTGCTCATCAAGCTAGGCCTCAGCAACAACAAACGTATTATCCACCGCAACGAATCCCAACTGAAGCTTGGAGACCTGGGGCAAACGCGAGCCCGAATCTGAATGTGGGTCAAAATAGCAACCCAAGAAGAAGTCAATTTGTTAATTTCACTCCGATCCCTATGACCTACACCGAATTGTTACCAAACCTGGTTAAAAAGGGGCTGGTCGCCATTTGCCCGATGAGGCCTATACAGCCTCCATACCCTAGGGGTTATGACGCGAATGCCAGATGTAGCTACCATGGGGGAGGTGTTGGTCACTCGACCGAAGGATGTATGGCTTTCAAGTACAAAGTTCAGGCTTTGATCGACTCGGGTTGGTTAAAATTTCAAGAAGACAAGCCCAGTGTTGAGACTAATCCTTTGTCCGGACACGGGAGTTCCTCGACGAATGCCATCGAGGTTGAAAAACATGATCTGATAAGAGATGTGGGCAGGATCAAGAGCTCTAGGAGGTTCATTTTTGAAGCTTTGTTGAAGGTGGGCCTAGTGAAGGGCGAGTATGATGAGGGTATAACATGTGCACTCCATCCGGAGGCCGGGCATTCTATTGAGGAATGTGTAGAATTCGAGAATATTTTACAAGACCTGCTTGACAGAAATATGATGCAGGTATGCCATAAGGTCAGAGAGGAAGAAGTGTTTATGCAAACTGGCGAAGAATCTAATGTAGCTCTGCCCGAACCCTTGGTGATACGTTTCACTAGGACCACCCCTGCACTAGTAACTGAAGGAAATCCGTCTGTTGTCATCCGGGTGCCAACTCCCTTTTCTTATAAGAACGAAAAAGCCGTCCCATGGAGGTATGGGGCAATTGCATTAGATGAGGGAAAGGATGCAAATCCGACAGTTGAAAACATATCAGGCATTGGTGGAATGACCAGAAGTGGTCGGATCTTTACACCACCAGAGTTGGCAAGGGAAAGAGCCAATGACAAGGAAGTAACAATGACAGCAAAGGCGAAGGAGTTCTTGAAGGGGAAGAGTCTGCAGGCTGAAGGGACCCCTGACAAGGAGGAAAAGAGGGAAATATCCGAGGAAGAAGCTGGTGAATTCCTAAAATTCATACAGCAGAGTGAATATAAGGTAGTGGAACAGCTGAACCGCATGCCTGCTCGGATATCCCTGTTAGATCTGCTTATGCATTCGGCATCACACAGAAAGTTGTTAATGAAAATACTCAACGAAGCTCATGTGGAGCAAGGGATTTCGCTGAATAAGTTTGAGGGCATTGTTGGCAACATCGTCGCTAATAATTACCTCACTTTCACTGACGAAGAGATACCTGTGGAAGGGAGAGGCCATAACAAAGCCCTTCATGTATCTGTGAAATGCCTGGATCATGTTATAGCGCGCGTATTGGTGGATAATGGCTCCTCTTTGAATGTCATGCCGAAGACAACATTGGAAAAGCTACCTTGTGAAGGAATGTATATGAAGCCGAGCTCAATGATTGTGAGGGCGTTTGATGGTAGCAAAAGAGAAGTAATGGGAGAGGTGGAGTTGCCGGTTCAAGTCGGCCCGTGCGTTTTCCAAGTAACTTTCCAGGTTATGGACATCCTCCCGGCCTATAGCTGTCTATTGGGTCGTCCATGGATCCATTCTGCAGGAGTTGTGCCTTCCACACTGCACCAGAAGCTTAAGTATGTTACGGGAGATAAATTGGTAATAGTGGCAGGAGAGGAGGATCTCCTAGTAAGTGGACCATCATCCACCCGTTATATTGAAGCAGCTGAGGAAGCTCTCGAGACGGCTTTCCAATCTCTAGAGATCGTGGGAAATACCTATGTGGAGCCATTCACAATCAACCCGCATCTGTCGCGTGCTTCTATCATGATGGCCAAGGTCATGCTGAAGGGAGGTTATATGCTTGGGAAAGGTTTGGGCAAGTATGGACAGGGGCGAGCGTTCCCTCTGGAGATCGTCGAGAACAAGAATAGGTATGGCTTGGGATACAAGCCCACCAAGGAGGACAGGAAAAGGCTGATAGAAGAAAGGAGAGAGCGCAGTCTGGCTCGGGTAGAAAGACGGGAGCCCAAGGTGGGAAGAATTCATATCTGTGACCTCAAGGAGAGCTTTCGCAGCGCTGGTTGGGTTAACACTGGCCACGTAGCAACAGTCGGAGATGTAGATGGATCGGAAGGCTCGAGTTTCGTGTGGGCCTGCTCCCCGGATGCACAACTCGACAATTGGGAAATGCTGGATTTACCCGTGATGCTTAATTTGAATGAGATGTAATAATTTTAATTAATCCTATAGCTTTACCCGGGGCTTTAGGATTCTTGACTTACGGGTTGACGTTTTTAGTTTTTATGCTCAGCGCGATAATCAAAGTGTGTTTGTTTTTATCATCGTTTTGCATTCTTCATCGTTTTTCCGTTTATTTATTTCTTTTTCGTAAACTTAAATAATGCAGATATGACAATGAATATTTTGAAAACAATTATGTCAATATTCCTGACTTTGAGCACCCCATCGATAATACGGAAGATGATTGTGATAATGACCCGGAACCCCCTCCTGAACTGTTGAGATTAGTGGAACAAGAGTCTAAGGAAATAAAACCTCACCAGGAAGATGTCGAAGTACTCAATTTGGGCGACGAGGATGAGGTGAAGGAAGTGAAGATCGGTACAACCATGAAAGCGGAAGTGAAAGAAAAGTTGCAGGTACTACTGAAGGAATTTAGAGATGTGTTCGCTTGGTCTTATAATGACATGCCAGGCCTAGATACTGATATTGTACAACACAAACTCCCACTTAAGCCGAAATGCATCCCAGTCAAGCAAAAGCTAAGACGAATGAAACCGGAAATGTCCTTGAAGATCAAAGAGGAAGTACAGAAACAATTCGATGCAGGATTCCTGGCTGTTGCGAGATACCCACAATGGGTGGCAAATATTGTACCGGTGCCTAAGAAGGATGGTAAAGTTCGAATGTGTGTCGATTATCGTGATTTGAACCGCGCAAGCCCAAAAGATAATTTCCCGCTACCACACATCGACACTCTAGTCGATAATACAGCCAAGTATTCGCTGTTTTCGTTCATGGACGGTTTCTCGGGGTATAATCAGATCAAGATGGCGCCGGAAGACATGGAAAAAACGACTTTTATTACGTTGTGGGGCACATTTTGTTATAAGGTGATGTCTTTTGGACTCAAGAATGCTGGGGCAACATATCAAAGGGCGATGGTGGCACTTTTTCATGATATGATGCACAAGGAGATTGAAGTTTATGTGGACGACATGATTGCAAAGTCCGAATCAGAAGAAGAACACATCCTTAACTTGAGAAAGTTATTCGAGAGATTGAGAAAGTATAAGCTCAGGTTGAATCCCGCCAAATGTACATTTGGAGTGAAATCCGGGAAATTGTTGGGTTTTATTGTCAGCCAGAAGGGGATAGAGGTGGATCCTGACAAAGTACGAGCGATAATGGAAATGCCTGCGCCTAAAACGGAAAAAGAAGTTCGGGGGTTTTTGGGTAGATTGAACTACATTGCTAGATTCATCTCCCAATTAACCGCTACTTGTGAGCCATTGTTCAAGTTGTTACGGAAGAATCAGGCTGTGGTGTGGAATGAGGATTGTCAGGCCGCTTTTGAGAGAGTCAAACAATACTTACAGGACCCCCCTGTATTACGTCCACCAGAACCAGGAAAACCACTCATTCTGTATTTGACGGTATTGGACAAGTCAATGGGTTGTGTATTAGGTCAACATGATGAGGATGGCAAAAGAGAGCACGCTATATATTACTTGAGCAAGAAATTCACAGACTGCGAGCAACGGTATTCATCGTTAGAGCGGACTTGTTGCGCATTGGTCTGGGCTGCTCATCGTTTAAGGCAATACATGTTGAGTCATTCCACTTGGTTGATATCCAAGATGGATCCTATCAAGTATATTTTTGAAAAGCCTGCTCTTACTGGAAGGATAGCTCGATGGCAGATGCTATTGTCAGAATACGACATCGTATATGTCACTCAGAAGTCCGTCAAGGGTAGTGCTCTAGCAGAATACCTGGCTCATCAACCCCTCAGTGATTATCAGCCGATGCAGCCTGAATTTCCCGATGAAGACATCATGGTTCTTTTCGAAGAGAAGAAGGAAGACCGAGATGAGGAAGCATGGACAGTATTGTTTGATGGAGCCTCGAATGTGATGGGACACGGAATAGGGGCAGTGCTTATCTCTCCAGAGCGTCAACACATACCAATGACAGCAAGGTTGTGTTTCAACTGCACAAATAATATCGCGGAATATGAGGCCTGTGCTATGGGTATTCGAGCTGCAATCGAATCTAAAGCAAAAATTTTGAATGTATATGGGGATTCAGCTTTGGTCATCCATCAGTTGAAAGGAGAATGGGAAACTAGGGATACGAAATTAATTCCCTATCAAGCTTACATCAAGGGGTTAATAGAGTATTTCGATGCCATCACATTCAACCACATACCGCGAGAAGATAATCAATTAGCAGACGCATTGGCTACTTTGTCATCAATGTTCGAAGTTGACCAGGACACAGACTTACCAAGGATTGAAATGAAGAGCCATGCAGAGCCAGCATATTGCCATTTCATCGAAGAGGAAGTAGATGGGAAACCTTGGTATTTCGATATCAAACACTATCTTAAAACCCGAGAATATCCTAACAAGGCGTCGGAGAACGATAAAAGGTCGTTAAGGAGGTTGGCTGGTAGCTTCATCTTGAGTGGGGATATCTTATACAAGAGAAATCACGATATGGTTCTCCTCAGATGCGTGGATGCAAAGGAGGCCGAGCTGATATTGAAGGAAGTGCACGAAGGTATATTTGGCGCACACATGAATGGGCACTCAATGGCCAGGAAGATACTGAGAGCTGGGTATTTCTGGTTGACCATGGAACACGATTGCTGCACACACGTGAGAAAGTGTGAGAAATGTCAGATGTACGCAGACAATATCAATGTGCCACCCACAACCCTAAACGTATTGACTGCGCCATGGCCATTTTCGATGTGGGGAATAGATGTCATCGGTGCTATAGAGCCAAAGGCGTCCAATGGACACCGTTTCATACTAGTTGCAATCGATTACTTCACCAAATGGGTTGAAGCTGCTTCCTATGCCAATGTGACTAGAAAAGTGGTTACGAGGTTCATAAAAAAGGAGTTGATCTGCAGATACGGGCTCCCCAACAAGATTATCACTGATAATGCCACCAACCTGAACAATCAGATGATGACGGAGTTATGTAAGGATTTCAAAATTCATCATCTAAATTCTTCTCCTTACCGTCCGAAGATGAATGGGGCAGTAGAGGCTGCTAACAAGAATATCAAGAAGATTGTACAGAAAATGGTGGTCACCTATAAAGATTGGCACGAAATGCTTCCTTTTGCTTTGCATGGATATCGTACGTCGGTACGAACATCGACTGGGGCAACACCTTTCTCGCTCGTGTATGGGATGGAAGCAGTACTTCCATTTGAGGTAGAAATTCCATCCTTACGGGTGTTAATGGAAACCCAATTAGAGGAAGCTGAGTGGGTTCAAGCCCGATTCGACCAACTCAATCTCATCGAAGAGAAAAGGTTAACAGCTGTGTGTCATGGGCAACTGTATCAAAGAAGAATGAAAAAGGCGTTTGACAAAAGGGTGCACCTGAGGGAGTTTCACGAAGGGGAGTTAGTGTTGAAGAAGATCTTGCCCATTCAAAAGGATCATAGAGGCAAGTGGACCCCAAACTATGAAGGGCCATTTGTGGTGAAGAAAGCGTTCTCTGGTGGGGCACTGATTCTCACAAGGATGGATGGGGAGGAATTACCGTTACCGGTCAATTCCGATGCGGTCAAAAGGTTTTATGTATGATGATTCCGTGATAGGAGTTGCTGTTAGCAAATATTGACATTGTCTTTAAAATTGTTGTAATCTGTGTTATTTCATTCAATAAATATCACAAGTTCTCATTCATAATTTCGTTCTTACTTTTTGAAATATTGCACGTCACGCTGAGCTGTTAGGTAAGTATAGGAAAGTGAAAATAAAAATAACTGAACAAATGTCCATAAAAGCATCATGGGTATATTCGGTCGGCTGGCTCGGTCCTGGTGGATGTCGTGAAAAAACAAAGAGAAAAAAAAAAGCAAAACGCATGTTGAGTTCGTTGTCAATAAGGTTGTCAATGGCATAATGTTTTCGAAAAACAAAAGGAGAATAAGTTTTGAAAAATATCAAAGTTGAGTTTTCTCCTGACGCCAGGTTTCGGGGGTAACCATCATTTTTTTTCCGGTTAAAGTGACTGCATTCATACTACTTGAACCCTTAATCCTCTCTTTTCCCCTTAAAACACAAAATTGTCTGAAAATACTGGGGCAGTTTTCATCGTGGTACGTAGGCCCAATGATCCGCTGATCGGGAGATGAAAAAATTTTGTAAAAAGAAAAAGAAAGAAAAAAAATAAAGAAGTCGATGTGTGAACCACTGCAGAGTTTTGTTTCGGAGTTAAGGTCGCGAGAAAGTAAGGCAAGCAAGCTTCAGAATGACGTGTGGCCATTTTTTTTCTTGATCCAAACGACAAAGGAAGTTTATCCAATTGCACCCCTTTTGAGCCATAAATTATAGTTGTTTTCATTACCCTCGACAAGAATCATTAGCATATCAATGTCAGCCTAAAGAGTACATCAAGAGCATCCGAGATCATGAAGAAAATTGCTGAAAGGAAAAGAAATAAAAAACAAAGTTGCAAAGAGATCCATAATAGAAACAACGAAGCAAACAACCCAAAAGGGGAAGAAAAGAAAATGAAGAAGAGACGAAAAGAAAGAAAAACAAGCGATGGAAAAAATAAAAGGATGCCCGAATTTTTAAATCCATGGTAACAGCTGACTAAACACCTTGCAAATGATTCTTGTTAAAATGATTTAAGCCCTCAAACACTTATTTGGGCCTTCATTATCCATTTCTTTCAAAACCCTTTGACCCGTAGCCACGGTACAAGCCAAGTAAAGTCCACGCCGACTAAAGAATGTTTGTTCTGATCTTTCTCACGAATTTAACTCTAGAACGAAAGGATGGGAGGTATGACACAATCACTTGAAAGAAAAAGAGTATCGAAAAAAAGTATCGGAAAAGAAAAATTTTGTGAAATCTCCCCGTCAATCAAGAATCACCAAATTGAAGCATTCCTTCCTACCCAAACTTTTCCACCTCTCCAAAGCATACTTGTCGTGCAAAACTGGGGCAGTTTTGTGAGCCCAGCATGTCAATAACATTTCCTCTAGATAAGGGGAACACATCCATTAATATAGCTCACAGAAAATCATTCAATCCCCTACCTTTCATACTCATCTTTATCACTTCCTCAGGTTCAAGCTAGTTTGAATTGCAAAAAGCATTAAAAGGAATTTGAGTGCATGGTATCACCCTTTTCCTTTTCGTCAAAGGACCCACCGACCTCTCGACATTATTTTCAACGAATGCAGTTCGAATGTACATCGTGTTTGACGATAATATTGACAACGGATTCCAAGCATGGAATTTTCAAAAAAAAAGGGAAAGAGAGAGCAAAAGAAAAAAAACGAATCAAAATTCTCATGCCATTACGTCATACATATCAAAAAAAAAAAAGCCAGAAAATTGTTCAAAAAATCTCAATGTTTTGCTCAGTATTTACCAACGTCTCTTCAAACAAATTGAATCTAAGTTTTGCTTCTATGGCAACTAATGATCATTTCATTCATCCATAGGGTTTGTACACCCTCCACGAGGTTAGTACACCTCATATCATTCATCCATAGGGTTTGTACACCCTCCACGAGGTTAGTACACCTCATATCATTCATCCATAGGGTTTGTACACCCTCCACGAGGTTATTACACCTCATATCATTCATCCATAGGGTTTGTACACCCTCCACGAGGTTAGCACACCTCATTTCATTCATCCATAGGGTTTGTACACCCTCCACGAGGTTAGTACACCTCATATCATTCATCCATAGGGTTTGTACACCCTCCACGAGGTTAGTACACCTCATATCATTCATCCATAGGGTTTGTACACCCTCCACGAGGTTAGTACACCTCATATCATTCATCCATAGGGTTTGTACACCCTCCACGAGGTTAGCACACCTCATATCATTCATCCATAGGGTTTGTACACCCTTCACGAGGTTAGTACACCTCATATCATTCATCCATAGGGTTTGTACACCCTCCACGAGGTTAGTACACCTCATATCATTCATCCATAGGGTTTGTACACCCTCCATGAGGTTACTACACCTCATTTCATTCATCCATAGGGTTTGTACACCCTCCACGAGGTTAGTACACCTCATATCATTCATCCATAGGGTTGGTACACCCTCCACGAGGTTAGTACACCTCATATCATTCATCCATAGGGTTTGTACACCCTCCACGAGGTTCGTATACCTCATTCATCTCAAGCACAATTGTGGACTAACTCTTTAAGCCCAGTTTCATCTGGCACCTTTAGTTTTTGGTTTTGTGTTTTTGGCCCTCTGCTAGGCAACGGTCGAGTCCCGGTTTTCCGTTCGTGTGATCGATCCTCTGCTAGGCAATGGTCGGTTTCTTTTAGTGCAAGTTCACCATTCATAGATTTGGTTAATCTTACTTTTTGTGTTCATCCTCTTTCATTTTTGCCTCCTTAAAAATCCGGACGAAATTAGTATTTCTATCTTTACTTAGCTTTTACCTTGATAATACGAAAATATCAAATTTTCATATTATCCAGTAATATCTAAGTAAAGAGGGGCAGCTGTCAACACTCAATTTCGTCCGGATGACTGAATACTGTACATTTTTTTTTATTTTTATCTTATTTTATTTTATGCTTTCTTATAAATTTCATCCTACCCTTTTAATATTATTTCTTCCTCATTTTCTTTTATTTTTATTTTTCTTATTTTATTATTTTTACTTTTCTTTTCTTTTTTATTTTTTATTTTTTTTTCAGATTTTTATTTTATTTCTTTTTATCTTTATTCCCTTTTTATGGTCTTTTTACTCATTTTATTTCCTTTTGTTTTCATCCTTTTATAATTTTTATTTTTATTTTTACTTTTCTTTTCTTCATTTTAATTTTCGTTCTATTTTTTTTACTTTTTCATTTTTAATATAAATGATAAAAAATTTATAGCAAATATATTTTAAGGTTTAAATTTAAGATAAGAAAAAGGGTGTGATTTTCGTTTTAAAATAAATAATATGATAATTAAAAAAAAAAAAAAAAGGAAAAAAAATTGATGCCACGTGTGAATACGACAAAGGGGGACATGGCAGATGCAGGTTTGATTTTGGCAGAGGTGCGTTTCGGGATTGGCAGAGACACACAACGGTTTTGGGCGTTGCGACTTGGCAGGCACAGAGGCAGCAGCAGAAAAAGTTGGGGAAAGATCAACGCGTATCAAAGGCTACGAAGAAAAGGGGAGGGGAGACGGCATCAGGAAGGCAAGACCTTGAGAACAATATTCATTGGAGGTTTGAACTTGCATAGAGGCAGGAGAAGCTTACTGCAGAGAGCATCATCGGAAGCAAGACTCTAAGCATTCGAAACAGAGGCAAAGCAACTTCAAAGAAGCTCCGAGAGGTAAGTATTACCTCACTCATTAGTATCATCGCTGCATTCTATACCGGGTTGCATTGTATGTGATTTTGGTTCTTGATATTTCTCTACTCGAATGTCTATTATGGTGTGAGCATTTTCTTTTCTCTACCATCATCCAACGCATGAATACACTGCATCTCTACTCAAACCCTCTTGATCCACATTTGGACTCCTCTCCACGACTTCCACCATCACCAACACGTCGACCCAACCACAACAAGTTCAACTGGCCCTTATTTTCCTCCACCCCTGCGTCAACTACCATTCGCCCCTGTTTCTCTT
Source organism: Vigna mungo (assembly GCA_036885675.1). Taxonomy (NCBI): domain Eukaryota; kingdom Viridiplantae; phylum Streptophyta; class Magnoliopsida; order Fabales; family Fabaceae; genus Vigna; species Vigna mungo. Next base: position 52,565,936 of record CP144700.1, read on the forward strand.
TCACTTGCAATAGAAAACGAAAAAACGCAAACCCAGCCAGCACCTCCTCTCTTACTACCAACATTCTCATTCACCCACCAATCCACCAGCAAAAACAAAAGAGATCAAATCCGTAAACCAATTATCCATCCATTGGAGCCCCTCCACGCCTCTATCCATTCCCTACCATCAAAACCATTACCTCCACAATCTCACCTTCTACACTATAACCCAGAACAACCATCATTCTCCATGACCAAATACCATTTGCCTGCAAGAAAAGGAGCCAGCCAAATATCCAAACACAAGCCACAAGGACAGAGAACAGTTGCCAACACCCACGCACAATATCATACCATCATCAAATCGGTTCCCCAACCCCATCCCAATTTCTTTTCGCTAAGGCAAATTTCCATATACCTTCACCAAAGCTAAGCCGTTTTCACAATATACACCACCCTTATTGCTTCCAAATCCATTCACGGTCTTAAGGGAGTAGAAGAAACAGAGAAACGGGTGAGTTTTCCGATTGCAAGTCCAGCGGCAGTGACGATTAGGGACCGCGATGTAAGCAACCCTATGAGGACGCAACTTTAGTCAGTGGCGATGATGGTGGTCGGTTTTGCTCATGACCCGAGAAGTGGAGATCGGACGAACGGCGGCAGCTTAGGCCGTTATACGTGGCGCTGGTGGTGCTCCCGTGTAAGTCGCCGTTGTTCTACGGAGGAAGGAAAGAGTTTGCGTGCGAATGAGAGAGGAGGCGTAGAAAACCCGACGGTCGGCGACAACTTCGGTGGCGGGCCGCGTCATCGGCGCGGCCTTGGCTCGCGGCTTACGGTTGTGGGCTTCACCGGCGATGGCGAGGACTGTGAGATCGCGGATTGGGGGCCGGTTTCGCGCAAAGAACAAGAGCAAGACGGTGGTCTGGCGCAACCGGCGGCGTTTCTTCCGGCAAAGACGCTGGCGTCGCCGTCGACAACCCCTCGTGGTGGTCGACCCTTGTGGTTGGAGCTGCTGGCGGTAACGAGTGCGAGTTGGGGATGCAAAATCTCCATGGTTCTCTTCCTCTCGAGAGAACCCTAGCTCTGGGGTTTGGGAGGTGAGCGTGAAATGAATGGGGGAAGGTAGAACCCCTGACTGCTGAGAAGAAAATCTAGGGTTAGAGTTATTGGGCCAGGCCCATTTCCGTTTAAAAAAAAAACAACAAGAAAACAAAATATAAAATAAATAATAATAAAAGAAAATCATTGAAAAAAAACAACAAAGTATTTTTGTTTCTGCACCTCCGTTTCTCATTTTGCAGCCTCTTTATTTTCTGCTTGGGCCAGGTTCGCGGGCTGGTCTCTCCCTCACACCCTCATTTCTTGCTAGCACACTCCTGTCCACTCCATTGGCTTGGGCTCGAGCCCATTCAGCCTCTAAAAAAAATCTTCCTTCTTGCACCCCCTCTATTTCGTTTTCATACCACTTTCTGCTTGGGCTTAGGCCCAATCTGTCATTACAAATAAATTAGGTTTTGCACATCCTCTTTAAGCACCTCCACACCTTTCTATTTTTGTTTTCTTATTTTACTTTTTATCTTATTTTTGTTTTTTTATTTTTATTTTTATTTATTTATTTATCTTGTTATTTTTATTTTATTTATTTATTTATTTATTTTCTTTTATTATTATTATTATTTCTCTATTTTCCCTTTTTCTGTTTTAAATATCTATCTATTTTTTAAGTATACAAATACTCAAAAAAAAATAATAATAATAAAAATATATTTTAAAAGGTTTAAGCACACGTGCGACCATTCTGTCTGCCTTGTGCGAAAAACCTTTTCCTTCCTCTTTAAAAAATAATAAATTGTTTTAAAGGGTTTAAGCACAAGTGCGACCATTCTGTCTGCCTTGTGCGAAAAACCTTTTCCTTCCTCTTTAAAAAATCATAAAAATATATTTTAAAAGGTTTAAGCACACGTGCGACCATTCTGTCTGCCTTGTGCGAAAAACCTTTTCCTTCCTCTTTAAAAAATAATAAATTGTTTTAAAGGGTTTAAGCACAAGTGCGACCATTCTGTCTGCCTTGTGCGAAAAACCTTTTCCTTCCTCTTTAAAAAATCATAAATTGTTTTAAAAGGGTTTAAGCACAAGTGCGACCATTCTGTCTGCCTTGTGCGAAAAACCTTTTCCTTCCTCTTTAAAAAATAATAAATTGTTTTAAAGGGTTTAAGCACAAGTGCGACCATTCTGTCTGCCTTGTGCTAAAAACCTTTTCCTTCCTCTTTAAAAAATCATAAATTGTTTTAAAGGGTTTAAGCACAAGTGTGACCATTCTGTCTGCCTTGTGTTGAAAACCCTTTTCTTCCTTATTCTAAAAAAAAACCTTCAAACCCAAAACCTCATTTTCCAAATAACAATCATTTTTACAAAGAACTACGTAACCCTGATTTCTCAGTCCAACTGAGAATACGTAGGAGCAAGGCCAGTCCTTGTCGGGCACAAAAACACAAAAAAATATATATTTTGTTTTCTTTAGAGTAAAATTTTATTTTTTAGGGGAAATTAAACATTTTTCAAAACCACATCAAATTCGCGTTTTTAATTAAAGGTACTGCCTTCGGGCAGGCGTGTAGGGTGTTAATACCTTCCCTACACGTAACCGACTCCCGGACCTTGAGTCTGGTTTTGTAGACCTTGCCTTATTTTTTATGGTTTTTTCCATAGTTTTCCAGAATAAACTATGGTGGCGACTCCAAAAATCTCTTTTTTCAAAACTCTTTCCTTTTTTGGATCGTCGTCCCGTCGCGATTTTTTTTTCGGTTGCGACAGACTGCAGGAGCGTCTATTTTATAGAAATCTATAAATTGACGAGACTTAAGTTGTTTCAAAGAACTTTTGGAAATCTAACATTTTCATATTTTGTTTCAGATTGTTTCTTTGAAGATTAGAGCTCCAAGAACTCATTAAGAAGACGATTGTGATCTTTCTCTGAAGAGTTTCTGAAGGAGGATTGTATCGCGCTCATTGCTTAATCATAATCTGCACAATTGAGGTGTTTTTGAGTTGATCAAGATTGTTCTTGGCATCCGTTGTGATTGCTGTGTTACCTGTTGTGACTACAGGGGTTGGACTCGTGGAGTCTCGTACACTTTGAGGATTGTTTAAAGTGGGTTGCAGATTGCAGGAGAGGGGATATCTTGCTGCAAGTCTTGCTGTGTGGTTTGCCTATATTTTGGTTAGAGGGTTAGAGAGGTGTTTTATATTTTTGACGTGGAGGTCTCTATAAAAGCCTTGTTGTAAAAACCTTGACCATTATAGTGCATTTGCTTCCGGGTACTAGAAGGACACTGGATGTAGGCATTGAGGCCGAACTAGTATAAAAACCTGTGTTTGAATTCTCTATCCCTACTCTTTTACATTTAGTCGACTTTACAATTCATGTAGTCTACTTTGATTTTCCACTGCAGTTAATTTTCCATTACTTGCGATTCAAGAAAGTTTGTAAAGTTTTTTACTTTGAATCAAAGATTGCAAAAAGACTCTAATTTTGAAAACTCACCTATTTACCCCCCTCTTGGTGTTAAAACGAAGCCTACCTGTTTCCCAACAGTAAAAATTGCTTGAGTTAATCTTTCTTTATTCTTTCTCTTTTGTTGTTGATTTATCACTTGTTGTTTTATTGATTTCAAGAAAACCCAAGATTTTGCAAAGCTTTTGAAAAGATCAACTTTTTAAGAAAAATGCAATTCACCCTTCTTGGCTTGAGATATAAGACATCACTTTTCTAACACCTAGAATCTTTGTAATAGGGTGATATCAGTGTAGAAAACACCTGATGACTTTGGAAGTACAACCTTAACTAACGAGCTATTGTGAGTAACGCTAACGCCACCTTCTCGATCTATTGATAACACATCTCTAGATCCTACAAAACTATGCTAATGAAGTAGATTACTTTATGCTTTAGGGCCTTCTGGATCAAGGTTGCACTGATGGCTTCATCTGAGACGGCTAAGATAGAGTTGCAACTCATTTCCTGCGGTCGATCATGCCATGACAGGCGGATGGGACAAAAAAAAATTTATTTCTACAAATGCGGCTTCACACTACTTGTCCCACTTTATAAGAGAGCTTTTCTTCATTGTTTTCAAGACAAACTTTATTTTCTTAGCCAGTTGAGGGTGAACCAGTTGATGGCACACTAGCTGCTGCACTTTTAAAGATTATATGGGTTCCTCATTTCTAAGATGGTCGCGCACATGTCTAGATTCGCCTTGATGCCTTGTGTAGTGAGCATGAAGCCTAGAAACTTATTTGCTCTAATACCGAACGTGCACTCAAAGGGGTTCAACCACATGTTGTAGCATCTGATTTGATCAAAGATCTCATTTGGGTCTTTGATGTGTTCCTAAACTAAGTGAGATCTTACTACCATGTTATTTACGTAGACGTTCATGCACCGACTAATCTAATGGGAAAGATCTTATCCATTAATTTTGGGTATGTGGCCCGTCATTCTTCAGGCCGAATGACATAACCTCGAAGCAATAGTTAGCCCGCTTTATGACGACGGCCATTTTGTCTAGGTTTGTAGGGTACATGGGTATCTGGTTATACTCATAGTACACGTACATGGATACATGGGTAGTGCACCAATTTATCAATCTTGGGGAGAGGATAAACATCCTTTGGACAAGCCTTGTTCATGTTAGTGAAGTCTGTGTACATCCTCCACTATTCGCTCGGTTTCTTGACTATGACCAGGTTTGCTAGCCACTTGGTGTAAGTGACCTACCGAATGAAGTCTACTTGCTACAACGTCTTCACCCCGACCTCCATGACCTTTCTTTTCTCTTCGCCCAAGCGATGTTTTGTCTACGCCACCAGAAGCAGGGACGAGTGCTCTTTAAATAAGATCATCTTATGGGACAAGTATATCCACTGTAGTCTAGGCATACAAGTCATTGTTGGCTTTCAACACTTGCGTCAATGCTTGTTTGTGGTCTTTTCTTATATTGTTTTTTATATTTGTTATTTGGTCTTCCTATTTTCCCAAACACAATTGGTTGATCTCACCTTGCCGCTCCACGTGGTCCTTAGGTCTAGGTCAGCCATGGCCAATTCCAATCGTATGGCCTTGCGGTGGGGTACGTAGGACATCACTTTAAGCCTTGGCGCATAACATTTTTGCACAATTTTCTAATTCTTGTTAATCATACAGATTGTCCTTATTGTCGAAGAAGAACTTCATAGCCAGGTGATGAATGGAAACTGTGGCACCAAATGCATTCCAACATGGTCACCAATCAATACAATGTGGGAGATGTTAACCTCCACTGCGAGATAACTCACCCATATTTCTTTGCTATCCCGGTCAGTTCCTAGCCTCGTTCTCAAGTCCACATAGTCGCGAGTGTCTACTCTTTCTCCCACAAAGCCGACTATTTGGTCATTATAAGGCGCAATAAAGTCTTCTAAAAGGTCAATCTTGTGGAAGGTTTTCTAGTACAATATATTGACCAAATTCTCCTAGTCAATCAACACTTTACTCACCCTCTAACGACCTATCTCAATTGTAATAACTATATGGTCGTCTTGATTGGGGTTAGGAACCTTGATGTCCTCGTTAATGAAGGTGATTTGAGACATGAACTTTGGTTTCCTTGCCCACAAGATGGACGATCTTTAAGGCTCAGATATGATCTTGCATGTTGACGATGAAAATTGACGTCCTATGAACTTTCCCAAGATAATGTTGATATAACCACACAATGGGCGGTCTTTGCTCCTGCTTTGGCTTTTGCTCCTATGCTTGGAGTCACGTCGTCGTTCTCTTTTTGTGGGGGAGGACTCTTGTCCTCCTGCTCAATCTTAACATATTTATTGAAATGACCCGCTTGGATCAACTCTTTATTGTCAGAAAGGTTGATGCGATTCTTTGTGATATGTCCCGTGTTCTTGTCGTAGAGGCAATTTTTTATTGATGTCAGCCCTTGGGGGTGTGACCCTCGTTCTTTGAGGGGGAATCAGGTCAGTGCTCAAGTCCTTCTCAAGTATCTTTGCTCTGGTTGCGCTCAACGAGTATACTAGTAAAAACATGGTGTTTTGAGTAGGCCCTTAGGGTAAGACTCGTCCCATTGCCACCACCACTATTCAGTTTCTTGCCTTCCTTCTTCTCGCTTGTCGAAGCCTCTTGTTGCCTTTAAAGCATGTAGAAGTCCCATATGTCCTCCACTCGCATATACTCTATGGTCGTCTCTCTCAACATCTCCATGGTCTTTGTTCGTCTCATGCGCAAGTTGTTAGTGAATGACCCATGTCTTAGGGTCGTTATTGTTGAGATTGTTGATAAGGGAAACACTGCTTTAGCTAAATCTTAATCTCACAGTGTTCTGATTTTTAATTATGACAACACATTATTAATAACACATGTATTGTTATGTGTTACATGTTCCATTCTTTATTATGAATGATATATTAAAGAACATGCTTGTGTTGATTCTCATATATGTATGCATATTCACTGATTTTATACTTGATACATAATTTTTTATTGCATTACATATGTTTAAGAAAAGAAAACCACATGCACGTTGTTGAACTTATATTGTGTGGCAAAACTGCAAGTTTTAAGTCGACTTCATTATGAAGTAAGTCGATTAAAACTTGTGACTTTGCACAGATTTTTAAAAACAGTGCATGAGTAATTTTGCAATGAAAAGTTTTTCAAAACTGATTTGAAGTGCTAAAGTTGACTGCATGCACAGTGAATTCAACTTAGTTAGTTAATGTTTTGAAATTCTCTTAATGCTAATGAACTATAACAACTATATTTCAATTCTTTGCTAAAGCATTAAATGCAAGTCAACTGAATTAAATGTGTAATCAATTTGGTTGTTATGACTGCTGTTATTTGTTTTAACTGTTATAGTTGTCTGATGATAGTCGACTACATTAGTGGCAAAGTCGACTGTAGGAGCGTTTGTTTCATAGAAAACTATAAATAGATGTGATTTTGTAATTCACAAAGAAGGAATGAGACTTTGGTTGTTCTAACATTTTCATTTGCTGTTTTAGATTGTGATCTTTGTGAAAACGCTCCAAGAACTCATCAAGAAGACGAAGGAGATTTTTCTTTGAAGAGTTTCTTTAGGAGGAAGAAATCTACGCTTACTGTTTGATCAAATTCTGCACTGCTGGTGTTCATCATAATGGTCAAGACTTTATCAATCTATTGAAGATTGGACTTCTCTGTTGGGATTACAGAAAGAGAACGTGGAGTTCTGTATACTTTGAGGATTGTTCAAAGTGGGTTGAAGATTGCAGAAGAGAGGATATCTTGTTGTAGATCTTTGTGTTACTGCCTATACTTTTAGTTAGAGGGTTAGAGAGATTGTCTATATTTTGACGTGGAGGTCTCTATGGAAATCTTGTGTAAAAACATTGACTAATATAGTGCATTGGCTTCCTGTTTGTGGAAGGACACTAGATGTACGCATTGAGGTCGAACCAGTATAAAAACTCTGTGTTTGCTTTCTCTTTCCCTACACTCTTTACTTTAAGTCGACTTTACATTTTACACAATCAACTTCGCTTTTCCACTGCACTTAAACTTCTTATTCCTTGCGATTCAAGAAACTTTGTAAAGCTTTATACTTTGCAAAAAAGATTTTAAAAAGGCTCTGATTTTTAAACCTCACTAATTCACCCCCCTCTTGGTGTTGAAAAAGCCATCTTGTTTCCAACAATTGGCACCAGAGCTGGTTTTGATAAGATATTTGAAAAACTAGTCGACTTTTGTTTTCTTTGAATCGATTATATTCCTGGATAATGGCTTTCAGTTTTCAAACCTTTTGTGAAGGTGTATCTACAAATAGACCACCACTATTTGCGGGTGAAAATTATCCTTTTTGGAAAATACGAATGCAAATTTTTCTTGAATCTGTCGATAGAGGAATTTGGGATGCAACATTAAATGGTTCTTTTGAGCCAACTAACATTGTTGATGGAAAAACTATTTTAAAATATTTTTATGAGTGGTCTCAAGAAGATAATAGGAAAACACAATATGATGTCAAAGCTAGAAATATCATTGCCTCACTAGTAGTTGATGAATTTTTCAAGATATCTCAATGCAAATCTACCAAGGAAACGTGGGATGTCTTGGAAGTTACACATGAAGGCACTGATGAAGTCAAGAGAGCAAGAAATAATTCATTGATTCAAGAGTATGAACTTTTCAGAATGAAAACTGGTGAAACAATTTATGAAGTCCAGAAAAGATTCACTCATATAGTCAACCATCTCATGGCTCTTGGAAAAGTCTTTCACAAAGAAGATATCAATATCAAGATTCTTAAAATTCTGATCAGAAGCTGGCAACCCAAAGTCATAACAATCTCTAAGTCCAAGGGTCTAACAAGCATGAATATGGTTACCTTATTCGGGAAGCTAAGAGAACACGAGCTAGAGCTTGGAAGATTGAAAGATGAAGAAGAGATTGAATAGAAAAGGTCCATAGCATTGAAAGCCACAAGCAAGAAAGCCTCAAAGATTACACAATCAGAGGATGATTCAGATGCTGAAATGGACAACAACGAATTGATGTCCATGGTGGTAAGAAAGTTTAATCGACTTATGAAAAATAATAGTCAACTTACTAATCATGCAGGTAACAACAAAGCCAAGAAAACTTTCAGGTCAAATGCGATTCAATGTTATGGATGCGGGAAAGAAGGACACATCAAGCTGGATTGTCCAGACCTGAAGCCGAAGCAAAAAGCCAACAAAAGGTTCCCTTAGGACAAAAACAGAAAGCAGAAAGGAGCTTACATTGCCTGGGAAAACAGTGATTCTGATTTATCAAGTGATGAAGATGTTAATCGTGAAGAGGAATCAAACATTTGCTACATGGTTGGAACATTATTAGCTAATTATGAAAGTGACACAGAGTTTGAGCAAGAACCAATAGAGGTGAAATATGACCTGCTGTTGGATGCGTTTCAAGAGATTCATGCTGAAGCAATGCGACTGCAGTATAAGGTTAATCGACTACACTATGAAAGAAAAGATTATGAATATAGGATTAACAATCTTGTCACTGATAATGAGAAACTACAAAAGGAGTTAAATGAAGTTTTGTTGTCTGCCAAAAATGTTAAAACTGAGATTATTACAGTAGAAAAGAAATGTGAAAAATGTCCTGCTCATGTGGAACAAATAGATTACTTGACTAACACACTAGCTAAATTCACACCGGGTAGATATAACTTTAATGTTGTTTTAAAGTCTTCAGGTAAAGAAATTTACAGACAAGGAATTGGTTATAAAGCTCAACCTAATATAACCAATACAAAGAAATTTACTGATTTAAGCAAACCTGCTAAGCATGCTTGCTTTTATTGCAATAGTATTGGTCATGCAATTAGAAACTGTTATTACAGAAAAGTTGGAGTTCCTAAAGGCTTATATGTGTGGATACCTAAGGAACATCTAGCTACAATTAACAATCAAGGACCCAAATTTAAATGGGTACCTGCATAAAAAACTTGAACGGTTTTGCAAGATTAGCAATAGATGCAGTGATGGGCAATGAGATCTCAAGGATGAACAAACATGACTATATCAACCATCTTGAGTGTGTAACAAGTATTATCTTACTGCATCATGCATAAAAAGATTGATTGATTGATATGTGATTGTATGTATGATTGTTTGATTGATTGTTTGAATGATTTCTGTGAAAGTGAAATTTTTACGAATTATAGTCGACTTGATTATGAGCATAGTCGAATGTATGTCTCTGTATGTTTGTTTCTATTTTTGAAAACTCTCTGTCATACAGTAGTCAACTTTGGTTATATTCAAATTGACTTAGTGTCTTTGTTTTGGGCTTTCCAAATTTGAAAATTTAAAATGGGCCTTTTTGAGTCGAATCTTTGTTCGCACTTTTATATATGGGTGCATTTATGTCTCTGTTTCATGCACGTTGTGAGCAAAACCCTTTTTCTGGTAAAGAAGTCTCTACACTCACAAATATTGAAGATGGTCGCCTCTTCATCACGACCAGGGAAGCGATCTGCTTTTGCAAGAAGGGAGGCAAACCCTTTTGGATGGTTTAGTGATGATGGTCAACGAACTGACTTTATATGGAAATGGGGCTTCAAGGAAGTAATCCGTCACAAATTTATGAGCATTCTCTTCTTCTTTAATGAAGGCTTCGCATTTCAAGAATGGTTGGATAAGGCTGGTTTGACAAAGTTTGTTGAACTTCAAGGTGACTGTTATCCAAACCTAGTAAAGGTTTTCTATTCTAATATGAGAAAAGAAGGAAATTGTCTTAAGTCTAGAGTGAAAGGTGTAGATATCAACATAGACTATTTCATCTAGAAATATGTCGCAGGGCTTCAATAAGAAGACTAATGGCTCATCAAGGGATTCCTGGTTTTTATAAAAATGAGTTATACATCTACTTCTTGAAGAATCCTGATTTGGCTGGAAGATAGGAATCCTTTGATGTTAGGAACTTGTGAATGAATGAATGTTTGTGTGCATATGTGATCACCTGGATATTGCTTCCAAGGGGTGATGATCAATCGCTGCTAAGTGGGGGAGGACATATACCTATTATATGCTTTACAGACTGCTACTCCAACAAACTAGGCATATGTGATATGTGATCACATGTTAAAGTTTACAAAAAGCAAAGAGCTCTGTCTACCATACGGGGTTTTTATCAGCAATGTACTAAGAAGCAGAAGGTAGATCTCACAAATGAGAAGACTATTAGTTGCAACAAGAAGAATGTGATGGAAAAATTATTTTTGGACTCTGTGGGATTCAAAAACTTGAAAGAAGTTTGGATCAAAATTGACGACATTCCAAACACTGCAGAAATGAATCCTGTAAACATTAATTCATCTAGATACAAATTTCGTCCTCAAACCATATTTAAAGAATTTGTGGATGAAAGATTCAAAAGACTTGATGAAAAGATGATAATGTTGCAAAAGTCTTTCACTAAACTGCATAGAAAAATGGATTATGCACTAAGGATAAATGCCTTCGAGAATACATCTATAGATGACTCTGACAGTGGAAAGAACAGTGCTGACAAAAAGATTGTAGAGTCTTCCAAAACAGAATAGAGATTTTGTGTCTACAGCACTGTGTCATGTGTTTTTGTCTTGTTTGATGTTTTTTTTTTTTGGTTTCTTTTGGTAATGGCTTAACTTGCCATGTTGTTTGTCCCTTTCCAGTAGTTAATCAGTTTGTAATGTCCTTTGAAAATTAATGAAATCAGTTGGTTATGCTTTAAATCCATTTGATTTAAATTTCTTGATTGAATCTGTTTTAATCAATATTGAATCGACTGAGCGATTGTTGAAGTTGATTATGCACATGTTTACTGTTACATTGATTCTTTTGCATACTCACTTCTTAACTGTATAATTTCTTGCAATACTGTGATTCTAAATTGCTTGGTCTTCAAAAGATCCTGAAAGGTTTTGTAGGAAACATTGCTTCTGAACTTACTACTAGAGTCACAACTCAATGAAAAACAATGAAATCGACTTGAACAATGGACCAATCGACTATCACTTATAGGGGTTATAAATTCCATTTATTGGAATTTGTTTATTCTGTTGTTTGATCATTTTATATTATTTATCTTCAATATATCTCTGTTTCTATTTGATTAATATATATGTGAGAATATATTGTGAGATTGTTGATAATTGTATCTTTGCTTGATTGAATTGTTTGCAATTCTGACTCTAATACAATTCTAATACAAACTGTTATATGCTCTGATACTTGTGAAAACTGCATTGTGCATTTGGTTTTTGATTTTAAAACATGCATAATGACAGTGGGAGCATTACATGATTGTATAGACTTTTCACATGCCTACACTTTAAGGGGAGATTTTCTTTCTCATGTGAATATCTGTATAAGGGCGGCATCATTGAATGTTTTATCTGTTTACATTGATGCATCTCTGGTATTTCATTTTATGAGCATATCATTATCTTAGAGCAAACCTTTTTTGCTAATGCACAAAGGGCGCCTTGATATTTGATTGCTTGATACTGAATAAATATTGTCTGAACTGTTTCTGATCTGAAATATTTTGAAATAGACTTATGTTGCTCTGATATATTGGAAAAAGCATTTAATCACTTGTTCTTACTTCTGATATTGGGTGATTACATGATTGATTTTATGTGCTGTTTGTGTACAAACATGGTTACTTATTAATCATGGTTGTACATCATCAAAAAAGGGGGAGATTGTTGATAAGGGAAGCACTAGTTTAGCTAAACCTTAATCTCACAGTGTTCTTGTTTTTTATGATGACAACACATTATTAATAACACATGTATTGTTATGTGTTACATGTTCCATTCTTTATTATGAATGATATCTTAAAGAACATGTTTGTGTTGATTCTCATATATGTATGCATATTCACTGATTTTATACTTGATACATCATTTGTGATTGCATTACATATGTTTAAGAAAAGAAAAATACATGCACTTTGTTGAACTTATATTGTGTGGCAAGACTGCAAGTTTTAAGTCGACTTCATTATGAAGTAAGTCGATTAAAACTCGTGACTTTGCACAAATTTTCAAAAACAGTGTTTTGAGTAATTTTGCAATGAAAAGTTTTTCAAAACTGATTTGAAGTGTTAAAGTCGACTGCATACGCAGTGAATTCGACTTAGTTAGTTAATGTTTTGAAATTTTGTTAATGCTGGTGAACTATAACGACTATATTTCAATTATTTGTAAAAGCATTAAATGCAAGTCAACTGAATTAAATGCGTAATGAATTTGGTTGTTATGACTGCTGCTATTTGCTTTAACTGTTATAGCTATCTGATGACAATCGACTACATTAGTGTCAAAGTCGACTACTGGAGTGCCTGTTTCATATAAAACTATAAATAAACGTGATTCTGTAATTCACAAAGAAGGAATGAGACTTTGGTTCTTCTAACATTTTCATTTGTTGTTTCAGATTGTGATCTTTATGAAAACGCTCCAAGAACTCATCAAGAAGACGAAGAAGATCTTTCTTTGAAGAGTTTCTTTAGGAGGAAGAAATCTGCATTTACTGTTTGATCAAATTCTGCACTACTGGTGTTCATCATATTGGTCAAGACTTTATCAATCTATTGAAGAATGAAGTGCCCTGTTGGGAATACAAGAAGAGAACGTGGAGTTCTATACACTTTGAGGACTGTTCAAAGTGGGTTGAAGATTGTAGAAGAGGGGATATCTTGCTACAGATCTGTGTTGTTGCCTATACTTTTAGTTAGAGGGTTAGAGAGATTGTCTATATTTTGACGTGGAGGTCTCTAGAAATCTTGTGTAAAAACCTTGACTAATATAGTGCATTGACTTCCTGGTTGTGGAAGGACAGTGGATGTAGGCATTGAGGCTAAACCAGTATAAAAACTTTGTGTTTGCTTTCTTTTTCCCTACACTCTTTACTTTAAGTCGACTTTACATTTTACACAGTCAACTTCATTTTTCCGTAGCACTTAAACTTCTTATTCCTTGCAATTCAAGAAACTTTCTAAAGCTTTATACTTTGCGAAAAAGATTTTAAAAGGACTAAACCTCACCAATTCACCCCTCCTCTTCGTGTTGAAAATATACCATCTTGTTTGCAACAGTTATCACGTATGTAAGGGAAAATAAGTGGCTAAGATCCCTGATCTGTCGGGTTTCCATGAATTCATGAAGGGACTCTTCCTTTTCTTGCTTAAGGTTCACTAGGGTAAGAGTTGTTAGTGAAGTGACTAGCTCGTGGCAAACTACATGTTGAACAATGAACAGATGACAACGAAGTTGTCAATGGAATTAGGTGGTAGCAAGTTGAACCATGCCAAAGCTTCCCCTTTTAGAGATAGGTAGAAAGCTTTACACCACATCCGGTCGCCATGTTGATGATGTTGTTGTTAGGCTGATGCGTGAGGAACCAACTGTCGAGCGTTTTGCTCTTGTCGTATGGCTGCATTCTCGGCCTTGAGGGTCATCATCTCCTCTTCGTACTTCGCTGCATTTCTTCCACCTGCCTTTACATGTTTTTGATCATCTCCAGTTGACTGGGGTGATTCTTTGATTCATCTGCCACGATGTTTCTCGTCATATTCCTTGTAGTTAACATAGCGTTTGTTGGTTGTTGAATACTCGCCCACGGAGGGTGCCAAAATGGTTCGAGATGTAGGGTCAAGGTCAACAATCCAACGTTGAGTAAGTCGTCCAAGGTCTAAAAGTTGTCCTGAATTGCTAGCTCTCTATAGCAACTCGTCCAAATTGTTCGGAGGGTACCTGCAGAAGACACTCTGATGCCAAAGTTAGTTCGACATTGGTAGTTCAAATATTAATGGTGAAGTAAAATGCAGATCACCTACCTCTTTACTTAAACCTATATTTATAGATATTGGAGTGAGCTTTTGATTAACAACGATCTAATTATGATCCAATTGTGGATAATTACATTTTACCTCTAAGTTGATCAATATCAAGGTTAATTATCTTGACCACTCATCAATCAATTCACCTTCTTGATCGTCCAATCTTACTAGTGGTTCGCTCACAAATTGATACAAAAGCTGACCATTTAATCCTTAGCGGTCATACAATATGCACCTCATCTCCTCCTTCATTTAGTGCTACCTACTCTACTATCATCGTGATGTATTATTGAAACCATTGTAGTTGTGGAAATTCTAACGAGTTTATGTGTTCATATATTAACTTTCCCAATTGTAGAATTTGAAAAGTAGTTATGGATCTTGCAATTGGTAAGTATTTAAAGTACAAAAACTTTCCAAAATTTTTAATCCATAATACATTTTTTGAAAATGTATTTTAAATTAAACAATTCATAATGTACTTCTCATAAATCATGTTTTAAATTATGCAATTCAGTTCTGAATCTATGTTTTACATTACACAATCTAAAATATAATTTATTTATGAAAAAATACATTATAAATCCTAACAGATTGTAAGAAATAAAACACAGTTTAGGTAAATAGTTACTTTATTACAACATGTACTTACATATTTCATTTTTACTATAATAAGTAAATAAATGTAATTTTAATAAATAAAAAAGGAATTCTGTTAATAGTTTTTAAACTTCTCTGAAGGTTAAGATAATTAAACGTATATTTGGTCTTTAATAATTATTGTTTATTAAAATGAAAGATAAAGGTAATATGTAATTAACCTTGAAAAAATTACTAAAGATTTTAAATTTAGAAAAACAAAAAGTAAATGTTCCTTTAACGATTAAATTTTGTTTTAAACAATTACTAAAGATCAAACATGTGTTTTACTGTCTTAATCATTAATGAAACTTAAACAAAATCAACAAAATTATTCATTTTAACTGAGTATTTTTTTTATAACTAAAAAGTAAAATATATCAATATTTATTGTATTTAACCGACTATTAGGAATGGATTATAAAATTTAGAGGATAATTCATTTATTAAAAATACCTTGTTTGTGGAATCTAAAATATATGATGTATTTATATCTGAAGTTGGTCATAGATAGAGAGACCTCCAACCTAAATTGTAGGAAAAATTAGGTTCTTGTTGATGGTGATGCTGATGTAGTGAATGACCCTATAAGGACTTATTCATCACCAAGCATTTTCAAGAATACTTCGTACCCTAAATAGTAGTAAAACCAATAAAGGAGAAAAAACAAGAAAAACACAACTACGGAAGATTTATACACTTATAAATCACAAAAAGACAAAATAGATAATATGAAAAATATGAAAGTATATGAAGTTATGGGGTGAAAACAAATTGTTATAGAAAAATATACGAAAGAGCCAATATAAAATATATTTAGCCCAATGTTGCAGTCGTTGCAGGGTAAAGCCCCAATAACTAAAAACTCAAAAATAGGTGAAGAAATATAAAAATATGTAATAAGTATGATAACAAATCTCAAATGAGACCGAAGTGAAACTACCAAATTCAAGAACAATATTTTTATATATTTTTTAGAACCAAAAGCAAAGTAAATAATTACTGAAATTAATATCAAATAAAATAAAATTATTGAAGATAAATAATTATTAAAAAAGTTGTTCTTTTCTTTTATATGTTTTTAAGAAGATATAATTTTAAAAGTTTTGAATAAATTTTTTATTTTATTTTCACTTATTTCTACTCTTTTTTACATCCATCTCCTCCTTTATTGTCTATTTTTTTTTTCAAGAAGACCTTAACTATCATTGTATTTCTCACTCATCCTTTCTATTTCATTTATTTTATTTATCTCCTCCAATTAATATGTCATATATATATATATATATATATATATATATATATATAAAAGATACATACGTTTTGTGTAAGTGTAAGTATTTAATTTTTTTTTATCGTGTGGCGTATTGTGTGACGTATATAATAGATTATTTTCATTTAAATTGTAGATATAGATTATATATCAAATATAAAAAGATAATAATATATGAAATTAATATAAATAAAAATAGTCTAAAAAATTTAGAAAGAATTCCTATAATTCGTGCTTAAAATACTATTAGATCCACCCTCTTCTCACTATCATTGGACTAATTAATTTTTTTTTTATCTGTCTATAATTCCTGCTTAAAATATTATTTGATCCACCTTCTTCTGCCTATCATTGGACTAATTAATTTTTTTTAATCTTCGACGAGTTTTGTATTTCACATGATCGGTTAAAGGCTGAAGTTTCTCCTTATCTCTCGTGAATCTTTGACTTTGAACAATCTTTGACTTTGAAAAACCAATTAATTTTAAATAATATAATTCCAACATGTATAATTAAAAATTAAATTTAGCTTGAAACTAATATGTCATTGGTTTGAGTGTAGCAGTAGAATTTGAATCCAATTGGTTTGGAAAGAGTAGCTTTGACTTTTTTTAAACAATTTTCTTTTTATAACTTTAAACCTACTTTGAGACTAATTTCACTTACCATATTATTTTTCTTCTGACAAGTTTTTATATCTCATTGAAACCAGAAACTGATCTAACTTAGGATAATGTAAACTATCTCTAGTGTTGTTTTGGCATCCATAACAGAACATGATAAAAAAAAACAACCTAGATGAGTTTGCCAAATCAGGAGTAACATAGTGTGTCAGGCTGACGCATACAAATGTTGCGCCTAGAAATAGGAGAAAGAGATAAAAGGATGAAGATGAAGAAAAATATAAAAAATGTAATGAGTCATGGGTTACACCAAAAAAACAGGATTTTATCATGTTATTGAAACAGCCAGAAAATGCTAGAAATGCCCAAAAGGCTCAAACTCAAAGCCAGGCTGGGTTTTTCAAGGGATGAACAACAGCCTTCACTTGCAAGTAGTTCTTGAGACTATACTCTCCTTTTTCTCTGCCCTGACCACTCATCTTGTAACCCCCAAAGGGGATTGCAGCATCGAATGTGTCAAAGCAATTTACCCAAACTGTTCCTACTCTCAGTGCCCGAGTCAAAATGTTGGCAGTGTCTATGTTCTTTGTGAACACTCCTGCTGCAAGCCCATAACGTGTATTATTTGCTCTTTGAACTACCTCACCAAGGTCCCTGGGATCATCAACACATACATTAGTTGTCAGATATGTAGCATAATACCATTCTCTTCAAAGAAATTCACAGTCGTTGCTTTCTTACTTGAATTTTAATATGGATTGGACTGGACCAAAGATTTCATCCTTTGCAATCTTCATGTCATCCTGTTGATGGTTGTCACAAATTGAAAACATTAGGAGTTGTATTTTTATTTTTCAGTCTAGTTTATAACATGTTAAATGTAACTAAGAAGATATACCTTAACATTTGAGAAGACAGTTGGTTGAATATAGTAGCCCTTGTTGCCAAGTCTGTCTCCTCCGGTTTCAAGGGTAGCCCCACTTTCAACACCATATCTGATATACCTCAGGATTTTCTCAAATTGATCTGAATCAATCTGATTGTTTGGATTGTACATGAAACCATCAGTGTATTTATACATTTTATAAGAATTATGAATTAACCTATTTCCAGTCCTCACCAATTAGTATCTAAGTCGGTGAAATGCAAACACAATGTCAAATTGTCAGACATTTTATACCCTCAAATGAGGATGCAATGTACGGGATTCTTATCATTTTACCTGAGGACCCTGCTCTATACCCCCCTTGAATGGATCACCAACAACTCGTTTCAAAGCACGAGCCTTCGCTTTCTCAACAAACTCATCGTACACTCTTTCGTGTACATATGTTCGTGACCCCGCACAGCAACATTGTCCCTGAATGTCACAAACAACACCAATCAAATTTTCCAAGTCCCATGACCACTGGTTGATTTACTCAAGTGCACTATATTTTATATACCTGATTAAAGAATAAAGCAAAGTGTGCTAGCTCAACAGCCTGATCTACATCAGCGTCTTCACACACAATAAACGGGGATTTCCCACCAAGCTCCAAAGTTACAGGCTTAAGATTGCTTTTAGCCGCCAATTCAAGGACAACTTTCCCAGTATCAGTGGAACCAGTAAAAGCAAGCTGTGACAGAATACCAAATATTTATGCTGTTAAGTCATTATCGTGTTTATATCTCTCATAATCCAAATAAATACCATATTAGAACTTGAAACTTTTACACAAGACAAGGAAACTGAAATTGATTGCCATGGCAATTTATCTGTATACCAAAACATTATTGAGGAAAATTATGAAAGAAATAATTCATGCTTCATTGAAAACGGTATCTTTTCAAAAGACTAAAACTGCAGCCATTGTGGGACAGAGGAAGTACACTATACCAGTACCGCAGAGGCCAAACATTTTAGTACCTTATCAACCTCCATGTGACTTGCAAGAGCAGCACCAGCAGTGGGGCCAAATCCCGATATCACATTTAAAACACCAGTAGGAAGTCCAGCCTGCCAGACAGATCACAAACTAAAAATGATGAGGATTGCAGATATTCTGAGTACATTAAACTCCACAAAAAATTATGCTTCTTAAAAAGTAAATATTGGTCAATATTACTAGCACAAACCTCAAGAAATAGTTTTGCTACATATAAAGCAGATAATGGTGTCTGCTCAGCTGTTTTGAGAACAATGGTGTTGCCACAGGCCAATGCTGGTCCAACCTTCCAGGCAAACATGAGAAGAGGGAAGTTCCAAGGAATGATCTGACCCGCAACACCAATGGGTTCGTGCAAAGTTTGCACATGATAAGGTCCATCAGCTGGAACTGTCAGACCATGAATCTTATCTGCCCAACCTGAGGATCATGAAAACACAATTGTCACCAAATTTTCACAACGACAAAGAGGGGTAGGCTAAGTTCCACATTTTGTGTGCCACCTACCAGCATAGTATCGAAACAGACGAACAAGCATTGGAATCTCAATCTTAGCAGACTGTTCAAAAGGCTTTCCATTATCCCAAGTCTCAAGTGCTGCAATCTCATCATTATGCTTCTCAATCAGATCAGCGGCACGTAACAAGATCCTTTGCCTTTCCTATAAAATCAAACAACAAAGAAGCAAAAAAGGATTACCCCCGGAATCATGAGACCAATGATCACGACTTTGTGAACCAGAGGAAAAGTCTTAAATAATGAGAATCATGCTGAGAGAAAAAACAGAGAGACAAAGAATAATCTGTGTATTATCTTAATTCTGCATAATACAAATACAAATATTTATACATTAAGATTATAATAGAATTAATTATAATTCTATCTAATCTATCAGCTATATACACAGAATAATAACAAACAAAAATAATAACAAATAAAATCTTAAAACTTAAAAGGATATCAAATATTAAATCCTAACAAATATTAAATCAAATATTAAATCCTAACAAAAAGAAACATTATAGAGGGGGGTTATGATCAAATACATAAGCTGTCATCCTAGGCCATGGACCATGATCAAATGCCTTGCGTGCAGCTGCAACAGCTCGATCAACATCTTCAGAGTGACCCTCAGCAACATGAGCAATCACTTCCCCCGTTCTTGGATCTAAAGTTGGAAAAGTTTTACCTGATGCCACCAGAATCCGAATCGTCAGATACCCCAAACAGTCCCCCCTTAAAAATCAATTATCTTTTTTTTTTCTTTTTTTTTGTCCTTCCACTTTTTGATTAGCCAAAAAGCTCAACTTTTTATGTCCCAAAAGGAAACAAGATTAGCAAAATAAACACTCACCAGAAGCAGCATCTACGAATTTTCCATCAATTAAGAGTTGGGTATATTCCACTTGCACTGATGGTTTAATGGGTTCTTCAATGGCAGCAGCAGTGCTGTATTTAGAGAGTCTTGAGCCAAGGTAACTATTCCCACCTGAAAGTTTTACCTTTTAGTCTTTAAAATTTTGATCCGTACACATAATTAATGAAGACCTTAAACGACAAACCATAAATCCAAATCAAAGCACCCAGTTAAAAGCCCATTCGAAGTGACAAAAAAAAAAGTAATTGTAACTGAAACCGATGATCGACAAGTATAATTATGAAAACATGACACAACTAAACACACAGCAGTTGACACTAACCGAATACCAATGATTAAATGAACCTAACCGTACACTCTAACATATTTTCTTTGTCAAACAATAAGAAATCAGTTCAAGAAAAAACAGAGAAATGAAATAAACAAAACAGATAACAAAAATCATTTGGTTACTGTTTTTAGACAGAGAAAAATTATGAGACCATCTTGAGATGGGGTGCGATAAAGAACACACCTCTACCTCGTGAAAAGAAGGAAGTAGAAGAAAAGGAGCGAGAGATGAGCCTTGAAATTCTGAGTGGGGAAGCCATGATATGAAGATGGTGATAGTGTTCTTTTTTTCTCTCTTTACTTATCTAATCTATAAATGGAGATTTGCTCCAACTTTATATATAAAATAAAACGCATGACCAACCCAAACTTTGTGCAAGTCACTCCACGCGATAACACTGACTTATTTTTAATTATTTATTAGCCCCTAGGCTTTGTCATATTATATTACATCATATAATAATAATAATAATAGCAAATGTAGTTTAGGTGTGTTTGTCCTCCTTCGAAACGGCGTATCTTATCATTCTCTGTTATCTCAATTATGAAATGTGTTAATAATTGAAGTTAGAGAGTATGGTAAAATATATTTTTGTTTTGTTTTTGGATTATTTTTATGATGAAATCAAACGGAAAAGAACTTCCCCTCCAAAAGAGAAATATAGGTACATCTTTTGCTTCTGAAAAAAGAAGAAGATCCGTATGATAATGATGACGCTCGCGCTTCTAACTCACGATAATGTTTCTAATTTTTTTCATTATTTGTATAAAAAATAAATAAGATATTCTTTTCCAATTTAAAAAATATAGACCTGCTTTATATGCATTTATTAATTGCTAATTCCTTTTATAGCTTTAATAAATTAGGAAAGACCAAATCAAATATTGTTCAGAGGAGTATATACATTTATTAACTGAATAAGACATAAGTAACAGCCACAGTCACTTGTGAAAACAAGTGTTTGCATATAATTAGAGATGAAAAAAAAAATCCGCATTCGCGGATATCCGTGCATAAATTAGTTGATACGTGCAGATATTTATTATTCAAAACTCATGGATAGCGAATATTTAATATCTGCTTATAAACGGGTTAGGTGCGGATATTATATTATTCGTACTCGTAAATATCCGCTATCTGTAAAAAATAAAAATAAAAATTTAATTTTTATTTTATTAAGTTAAATTTAATTCAAATTAACATTAATTAATATTTTACAAGGTTAAATTTAATTAAAATTGTAATATATGAAGTATACAGATCGGAATTAATTGTCATTTATGGACAATTAACATGTATTAATAGGTTAGATTGTCTTACTCTTTAGAAAATATAATGTATTGATTATTGATGATTGGGTTTGATTGCCTAAAAATATGTTGCACTAATTTACAGGTTAGATTGTCTTACTCTTTACAAAATATACGGTATTAATTGATTATTGGGTTTGATTTCCTAAAGAATATATTGTACTAATGGTTAATCAATGGGTTTGCCTGACACAGGCTCTATAAATATACAATTGATGTCTAGGTACAATCTTCCTTTTCTATCCTAATAAAATTTATTTAGACCTTTTTATATCTTGAGCGTTGGAGTGTCTTCTACACGTCAACAACCCATCGGAGTAGATGACATTATCAGGAAGGATTGAAGATCAAAAGAGAACAAAGCAAAGAAGAACGACTGACCCTCAGACCAATTCAACCGAAACAAAAATTAAATTTTAATTTATATTATATTTTATATATTTTTTTGTCATTTTATTTAAATTTTATTTTAATAATTTATAAAAATATATTTTTTAAATATTTGCAGGAATCCGTGGATATCCGCGGGTTTTAAAATATCCGTGGATATTTTTTAAGCGGGTATCCGTGCAGGTAACGGGTCGGGTGTTAAGTCCCTGGCAAGTGTACCAGATCGATATCAAGTAATATAAAATGGGTAAGTCCAAGTATCGTTTCCCAAAGGATTCTTAGGCCTTAACTTTCGTGTAACCTAATTTCGTAAGACTTGAGAAAAGAATTAAATTTAGGTTTTTGAATGCAAGAACAAAAGTAAACAAGCAAATGCAGTGAATCAATTGGCAAGGGAAAAACTATGAATGAATGGTGTTGTTGGGGTTTACAATTTCATCTTATTCACTCTCTTATATATACTCTTCTTATTTAATTTGCTTATTTATCATATTGTCATGCAAATTTTCTTAGTCTACCCTTCACCCAATCTCTTGGCGAAAAGAGCCTATTACTAATTACCGGTTTGTTATCTCTAGCCTCCCCTAGTAACTAATAATGCATGATAAACGAAAGCAAAATACAATTGATCGTCCTACCCCTATCTCTAGGCGATATTAGCTTAATCAAGGAATTCCCCCTAGTTCATGACATTACTATATGTCTTCGTCTCAATAAAGACAAACAAAATTTACCGAATGAGTTAAACGATAAAAGCATTAAGCAAAGGTAAGGAACCCAACAATTGATAAATCAAGCATATGCAAGCATATAAAATAAATAAGAATTTGGATATATAAGAGTTTCAAAAGATTACATTGTTCCCCAACAACAAAGGGTTTAGTTCACCATAATCATGATGAACTAGATGAAATACAATGGAAAAATGAAAGAATAAACCCTAGATTTAGTAGATTGGAGCCTAGGCATCCAAAGAACGGCCTCCAAGGAGTGTAGAGTTGTTGTGGACGTTTCTCTCTGCCAAAAGAATACAATTTGAATCGCCCTGGGGCTATTTATAAAGCAGAAAAGTAACAAAATTTAAGCCCAAGCCCAGCACACAACCGCTCAGCGGTTTGCTGGACCGCTCAGCGGTTTGCCTCTAATCGCTCTGGACGCTCAGCGGTCCATTCTAGTGCTCAGCGGTTCACTTGACTCTTCTTTTCATCCTTTTTCTTCTTCTTACACGAGTCTAAGTCCACGTTGCTCCACTTCCATCTCCAATTCACCTCAAAACCCTGCAAAACAATGTAAAACAAGCATAATATCTCTAAAACCAACTTTTGACTCTCACTTGACTCAACTAACTATTTTTCTTGATTTTAAGCTCATTCTAAGCCATAAAGGATGTGTTTTGATATCAAATTTAAGTACGAAAATAACGTTTTTTAGATTGTTATCACAACCCCAAACTTAGAACTTTGCTTGTCCTCAAGCAACAAGACAAAACTTGGCTTTTCACTTTTTCATCAAATAGTTCAACACTTTTCAAAAATCCTTTTCCTCACAACAAGTTATTATTCAATTCAGATTTTCAGTGGAATCCTATCAAGATGTGTGCATGCTTTCAATTCAATCAGTTCACATAAGCACATATTTCCCAATAGATGTTTCATTTATGAATGACCAATCCATTAAGCATAGATGTAAACATGGATTTCAACAATTCTCACCAAGCAAGTGTTTCACTCAATCACTTGAGTGTATAAGAGGTCACTCCACTCTCTACTGTTCACATGTCACATAAAACAACATTGTCATTCATCTAAAATAATCAAAATCCTCACATGCAAATGCCATCACAAGGAATTTTCCAGGGCTTGTAATGAGACTGGGCTAACAAGAAAAATTGGTTTTTCTAGAATACAAAATCCTTGAGTTAAGAGAGCTTATATTATCATTCAAAGTTCAAGCACCACTCTCTTTTGAACCAATCTCACTCATTCCCAACTTCTTCCTTTTTTTATTTTTACATTGAGCTCATTTTACATGCTTTTTCTTTTCTTATTTTTCTTCCTTTTTTTCTCATGCATTTTTCTTTTTCAACACTTGAGCTCAATGTTTTCCTCTTGCCTTTCAATTTTCCCAAACAACCCCAAACTTGAACCTTTTCAACACATACAATTATTCTCAACCCAACTCAAGGTAGATAAATTCAAAACAAGGGTTTTCATCCTGTTTAAGGCCAAGGTTCAAAAAGGTATAATATTTTAAGCACTTTGAGAGAAAATTTGGCTAAGTAAGGGCTTCCAAACATGGCCTTGATCATACGACATCAACAAGCAATTCAATCAATTATCAAGACTCAGGCAATATCATTCATGCTTTCCTATGAACAGTACATATATCAATGAAAACTCTGAAGCTCAATACCTCACACAACATGCTTTCTCACACATCGTTCATGCATCCTGCTTAGCATCACAATCACAATCATAAACCACTACACATTTGTTCACACAATCAGTGAACCATTCACCTGGATATAAACATCCACACATTCTCAATTATCAACCACATTCAATCATCATCATTGAATAACTCATCATGAAATATACTATCAAACCATCATCAGAATCAGTGTATTAGCTAAGGATAGAAAAAAAAATAATATTCTCTTAATCTAAAAATCAAAAGTACAAAAGAAAAAGAAAAATCCTTGTCTAAGTGTTGGCATCCATCAATAGATGCCCTATAAATCCATATTCTCGTCCGAGTCGTACTCATCCCCAGCCTGTGCATCCTCAAAATCATCATCATCATCATCATCTCTACCTGGTGCTCCAGCTGCTCTAAACCCACTACCCTATGCTTGCTCCTGAGGCCAAGCCATCGCACTATGGAACTCATCCATAGTTCACCTATGCACTGGTGGCGTGCCATACAGTCCTATGATCATCTCAACAGTGGCCACCTGCCCTCTGCGAAGAGACTCCATCCTCGCCTCCATCATGAACATGTACATGTCCCTCATCTGGAAAGGCTCAACATGCTGTACCGATGCATCTGCAGGTACATCCTCCTGCTGTGTTGCTGGCCTCCTAGGACATCTCCTAGGAACTGCTCCGACTGGCTCATCACCTCCACAGAACTAACGATAACAAGAGGCATCAATAGCCCTCCTCGGCCTCTCATAGGGTGGAACTGTAGTGTCCACTCCGGCCTGCTGGCACAGGTATGTGATTAGGGTCGGATGTCCAGTGGTGTCCTGTTACTCACAGTAGTAGCGCAACTGTGAATCTCGTTGGCCATAACCTTAGTGATGGGTTGTCGCAGCCTATACAAATTTAATTACATATAAGAATGCAGTATAACTAGGAAGTGACTCCTAGGTCGTCTCTCAAGGACATATTTTGCGGTTCGAGAATTAAGTCACACACGAAGGGGAGGTTTGTGAAAGGGTTTTGGAATTTGGATGAATCAACTTGAAAACACAAATGCAAACAAAGATGTAAACACAGATCTAAAGAAAACGGTTTCAAACAAAGTAGTGAATTCAAGGTAGGAAAGTAGTGAAAAGCAAAGAATAAGCTAAAACTCAAACTCAAAGTTTGAGTTTTAAGTACATAAAAAATGAACTTTTAAGGTAACAATTTGTCAATTCACCTAATGTAGACTTACTATAAGGTATGTAAACATCCTAACAAGTCTAACTTAGTCTAATAAAGGCAGGAAAGTAGTCAAAAGCAAAGAATAAGCTAAAACTCAAAGTTTGAGTTCTAAGTACCTAAAAAATGTACTTATAAGGTGAGAATTTGTCAATTCACCTAATGTAGAGTTATTCTAAGGTATCTAAACATCCGAACAAGTCTAACTTGGTCTAATAAAGGTAGGAAAGTAGTCAAAAGCAAAGAATAAGCTAAAACTCTAACTTTGAGTTTTAAGTACCTAAAAAGTTAACTTTTAAGGTAAGAATTTGTCAATTCACCTAATGTAGACTTATTCTAAGGTATGTAAACATCCTAACAACTCTAACTTAGTCTAATAAAGGTAGAAAAGTAGTGAAAAGCAAAGAATAAGCTAAAACTCAAAGTTTCAGTTTGAAGTACCTAAAAAGTGAACTTTTAAGATAAGAATTTGTCAATTCACCTAATGTAGACTTGTTTTAAGGTATGTAGACATCCTAACAAGTCTAACTTAGTCTAATAAAGGTAGAAAAGTAGTGAAAAACAAAGAATACGCTAAAACTCAAAGTTTGAGTTTTAAGTACCTAAAAAGTGAACTTTTAAGGTAAGAATTTCTCAATTCACCTAATGTAGACTTATTCTAAGCTATGCAAACATTCTAACAAGTCTAACTTAGTCTAATAAAGGTAGGAAAGTAGTGAAAAGCAAAAAATAAGCTAAAACTCAGTTTGTCTGTTAAGTAGCTAAAAAATGAACTTTTAAGGTCAAAATTGGTCAATTCACCTAATCTAGACTTCTTCCAAGGTATGTAAACATCCTAACAAGTTTATCTTAGTCTAATAAAGGTAGGAAAGTAGTGAAAAACAGATAAGCTAAAACTCAAAGTTTGAGTTTTAAGTAAGTACCTAAAACGTGAACTTTTAAGATAAGAATTTTTCAATTCACCTAATGTAGACTTATACTAAGGTATGTAAACATCCTAACAAGTCTAACTTAGTCTAATAAAGGTAGGAAAGTAGTGAAAAACGAAGAATAAGCTAAAACTCAAAGTTTGAGTTTTAAGTACCTAAAAAGTGAACTTTTAAGATAAGAATTTGTCAATTCACCTAATGTAGACTTATTCTAAGGTATGTAAACATCCTAACAAGTCTAACTTAGTCTAATAAAGGTAGGAAAGTAGTGAAAAACAAAGAATACGCGAAAACTCAAAGTTTGAGTATTAAGTACCTAAAAAGAAAACAAGAGGGTTTTCCATCATGACACACATAGGACCTATCATAAGAGGAATG
The DNA here is from genome assembly GCA_036885675.1 of Vigna mungo. Lineage (NCBI taxonomy): Eukaryota > Viridiplantae > Streptophyta > Magnoliopsida > Fabales > Fabaceae > Vigna > Vigna mungo. The sequence continues at coordinate 52,593,162 of CP144700.1, forward strand.
ACCAAAAAGCTTCAAGAAGAGTATTCTCCAAAAGGTCAAGTACTCTTTGCTATCTTTGTATGGGAAATTGGAGATCAAGAAGATGCTACAAATTTGCCAAAGCATGGAGAAGGGTAAAGTGGACATTGCCACATAAGGAGGGGTGTGCTTATCATCATAGGGGGCGGTATTAGTGATTTTTCCCTCCATATGTACAAAACTCAATTTTCATGTGTTCCATAAGGCTTTCTAGAAGCCAAACACATTTAGCACATGTTGATGAGATGACATCAGATCCGTAAATTGTGGATCTAGGCATTTTCCATGAAGAGGCTGAGAGGTTCATCTATAAAACCTCTTGGCATAGCTTGTATCTTCACTTTTGGGTTTATAGAAATGAAATTCTACTGCAATGTTAGCACAATTCTTCTCCAAGAGTCCTCTTCCTAGCTTGATCTTCATTGCAACTTTCTTCCACTCTAGGGAAGCCTTCTGTGAATCATCTCTCCAAGCTAACCTTCATTTCCACTCACCACAAACACTTCTAATCCGCTGCCTTCACTCCAAAAATCTCCAGCCAAATCTGTTCCAGAAGAGCATCTAGATCTACAGCTGCTGCCGGTTACTGTTCCATTGGTTCCAGCTGCCTTCCAAGCCTCAATTCACCTCCAATCTCACGGCACATCTCCAACACATCTCCTTGGATGTATCAAGTGGTATTCAGAGCTTAGGTTCTAGCTTGAACCGTGAGATAAGTGCCTCCTTCTTCCATTTCCGTGCTGTCATCAAATTTTGCTATGTCTTGTTTGTTTTTCTGAATTTCTGTTTCTGTTTCCAGAATCTGTGATGTGTTTAGGCTTCTGTGTTTGAGTCTTCTTGATACCAGCGTGTTTTCTTGAGTCTCTTCTCATTTTTATTCGGTTTATCATTGTTGTTTTGATTCATTTTCATCATTTAAGCATCATTTCTGTTTTGTCTGAACTCATGTCTGTTTAATTGCTTTTACTGTCTTTGCATCCGGTTTTTCAACCAAGTCTTTGCCAAAACTGAAGTGTTTGGATGTGGCTACACCAATTAAGAGCAATGAACTATCAAAGATGAGCTCAGGTGTTTAAAATTGCCCAACCAAATCAGATCTGCACTGGATCTCAGATTCTGTTTTCAGAAAAAAAAAAAATTTTGCTGCAGCATTGGTACTGTTCATTTGGCACATTCTGTGTACTGTTTTATTGAACAGCAACTGCCTGAGCTAATGTTTGAATCAATTGGAACATGAAATTGATTTGATTTCCAGTTGTTTTGTCACGTTGCAAAGTCCACAAGGCAGTAAACCGATCTGCCAAATTCTTTGAAGAAAAAATTTTGCATAATTTGAGTTGGATTGGTACTAGATCATTGCCAATCATCCTTAAGTTGATTCTGCTATTTTGAGCATCTTTCAAACACTATTTTCAAATCATTTGTGCTGTTTTCGATCCAGAATTAAAGCCAATTTGCATTTTGACCATTGGAGTTGTGAATTTGAGTGAAAAATGGTACTGCACTAGGCATTTTTTGATATATGCTGTTTTGATCCATCAAATTCGATTCAACAAGTCTTAATTCACTATTGAAACATGTTTGAATCATTGGAATGAGTATATAAGCAGTACTGTTCATTTGGTATATAGCAATGGTCAATTTTCTGGGCAGAATTTGTTGTGGTCGAGAGCTATGCAACATTTTCCCAAACTTGCATTGATTTTCTGTTTGATTCAACAAGACTGGATGTAGCAAAAGCCTTTGGTCCATAAAATATCAAAAGAACAATTCAAAAAGAGTTATTAAAGCATTAAAAGGCAGAATAGGACCAGTGCATCTTAATTTCGAAAATCTGTTCTGCACATTGAACTTTGCTGTCAAATTTATGCAAGTTCAGTGAAACATTTCATCAAACAGTTTGGTCCAATTTCATTGCATAGCTTATTCGTGCTTAATTCTGATTTCCGGTCTTTTATTGTGTTTTAAATCTGTTCTAGAGCTATTCTTAGGATCCATTTGAAGTGCCTCCGTGTTTGATACCCACTTAATTGCTTGATTTCAAATTTTTAAACACTCTGCACACCAACTGTTTGACGTAAGTCCTGGTGTCGCTGTTATTTGGCTGCGAATTTTCTAGCAACTGTGGTGATATTTCCTGTGGCTAATTGGTTTGCTGGATAGGGGACTTGTAACTCAAAGGGATTACCACAAGTGGAAGCATCAAAGAAGGTTCAATGATGAGACACAAGTGCAAGAAGATGGTCCTTGGATAAGGAAAACCGTGACCAGTTTCTGCACCAGAATTGTTGAAGGTTGTGTGACAACAACACAGCAACAACAACATAATTGCCTTTTCTGTAGAATTTTGTCCAGATTGAGTGATCACATCGCAGCTGAGAGATTTGCGTGTGAATCCAGTAGATTCAATCTTCTTTGAGAGAAACCAAAGCTGCACACATTATTTCTTTAACCTATTCATGTGATTCTTTTCAAATTCACAAAGTTTTACTTGTAAAAGTTCTTTGGTTTTCTTATTTGTAAAGGGCCAATTCAAGCAAGTGAGGTGGTAGAGTTCACAAGTGCTCTTCACTCATTTGTTAACTAGACTCAAGAAGTCTCAACTTAAAATTGGGTAGACGATGAGTGTGTCTTAGATCCAAAGTCTAAGCCTCACCTAGGAGACCTCATCTTTACTTTCCATTTTACATTCAAGCTTTCTTTGTTTTTTTTAAAGGACTAGGAGCGCGCCTAGAGTCCGAATTTTTTTAGAGTCCCAATTCTTGTTTTCTTTTGTTTTTTTTTTGATTTAGAATCACAAAATGTCAAAGCATCAATCTCCAAGAGTTAGTGATTCTGAGGAACAAGTTACTCTCAAAGATATTTCAAAACAACTTAGAGAGTTAACTCAATGGAGAATTGATACTGAAAGAAAAATGGATTATGCTCAACAAGATAGGGAAAGACAAATCACCATAATTCAAGATGAGTTGAGAGTCATGAGAGATGAGCAAGGGAGAATGAGGGGAAGTAGGAGTGGAGATTCTCACCATGAGGTAGAGAATTTTAGAATGGGAGACTATGATGGCGACTACTCTTCTTTTAGAAGACATAGGAGGGAAACTCAAGAACCTCCTCCCCCTAGGGAAGTCAATGTAAACTTGCCTCACTTTCATGGCAAAGATGATGTTGAAGCCTTTCTAGATTGGGAAATGAAGGTGGAACAACTTTTTGCTTGCCACCAAGTAAGTGAAGAGAGAAAGGTTCCTCTAGCTACCCTTAGCTTTCAAGGGTATGCCATGTATTGGTGGACTGCCATAGTGGAAGAAAGAAGGCGCCACCAAAATCCTCCAATAAGATATTGGAATAATTTGATCACTGCCCTTAGAAGGAGACACATTCCTTCTTACTACCATAGGGAGCTTATGGATAAGCTCCAAAGACTCCAACAAAAATCTATGTCTGTGGAACAATATAGACAAAAGATGGAGTTGTACATGATAAGGGAAAGGATAGAAGAAACAGATGAACTCACAATGGCTAGATTTTTGAGTGGTCTTAATTTTGAAATAAGAGACAAGGTTGAACTTCTACCTTATATAGATTTGGATAGTCTTGTCCAAATGTGTATAAAAGTAGAACAACAAAATTTGCGAAAATCCTCTCTCAAGAGAGCTCAAGTTCAACCATTTGAAAGAAGAAGTTTTAAAGAAAAGGAACCATTCAAACCTTTAGCCAAGATTGTTGAGAAACCCAAGCAAGAGTCTTCCTCACACACTAGATCAAGTGAAATCAAGTGTTTTAAGTGTCTAGGAAGGGGTCATGTAGCTACTCAATGTCCTACAAAAAGAAACATCATTTTGAAAGGCAAGGACATTTATAGTAGTGAAAGTGACACCCCAACTAATGAAAGTGAGAGTGAGGAAGAAGAAAGAGAAGAGGAAATATATGCTGATGATGGACAACTTCTCATGGTGAGAAGGATACTTAGTAACCAACCAAGTCTTGAACACCTATCACAAAGAGAAAACATCTTTCATACATGTACATCTAGTGACTCCAAAAATTCAATTCTTTCTCCTCCCATTCAAAACCTTTTGAAAGAATTTGATGATCTATTTCCAAAAGAAATTCCAAAAGGGCTTCCACCTATAAGAGGAATAGAACATCAAATTGATTTCATTTTAGGGGCAAATCTTCCTAATAGGCCTGCTTATAGGACAAATCCCCAAGAAACCAAGGAAATTGAGTCACAAGTCCAAGAGTTGCTAGACAAAGGCTTAGTCCAAAAGAGTCTAAGTCCATGTGTTGTATCGGTGTTGTTAGTACCAAAGAAGGATGGGAAGTGGCGCATGTGTTGTGATTGTACGGCTATCAACAACATCACAATAAAATATAGACATCACATCCCTAGACTTGATGATATGTTAGATGAATTACATGGAGCTCAAATCTTTTCAAAGGTAGATCTTAAAAGTGGATATCACCAAATAAGAATCAAAGAAGGTGATGAATGGAAAACTGCCTTTAAGACCAATTTTGGATTATATGAATTGCTAGTTATGCCTTTTGGTCTTACAAATGCTCCAAGTACATTCATGAGACTTATGAATCATGTCCTTAGGGATTGCATTGGGAAGTTTGTAGTTGTTTATTTTGATGACATCTTGGTATATAGTCAAAATTTGCAAACCCATGAAAATCATTTGAGAGTTGTTCTAACAATTATTAGAAAACACAAATTGTTTGCAAATTTTGACAAGTGTACCTTTTGTGTTGATAGCATTATCTTCCTTGGATTTGTGGTCACCAAAAATGAGGTTCATGTGGACCCAGAAAAAATAAAGGCCATACAAGATTGGCCTCCCCCAAAGAATGTAGGAGAAGTAAGGAGCTTCCATGGTTTGGCAAGCTTTTATAGAAGATTTGTTCTTAACTTCTCTAGTCTTGCTTCACCCCTCAATGAGTTGGTGAAAAAGGATGTTACATTCCAGTGGGGGAAAAAACAACAAAAGGCTTTTGAGCTACTCAAGGAGAAGCTCACACAAGCACCCATTCTAGCTTTACCAAATTTTTCCAAAACTTTTGAGCTAGAATGTGATGCTTCAGGATTTGGCATAGGTGCTGTATTATTACAAGAAGGACACCCAATTTCATATTTTAGTGAAAAACTTCATGGTGCTTCTTGTAATTACCCCACCTATGACAAAGAACTCTATGCACTTGTGAGGGCTCTTCAAACTTGGGAACATTATCTTGTTGCCAAGGAGTTTATCATTCATAGTGATCATGAATCACTTAAATATTTGAAGAGTCAACACAAGTTACAAAAGAGACATGCTAAGTGGTTAGAATTCATTGAGCAATTCACTTATGTTATTAAATACAAGAAAGGAAAATCCAATGTGGTGGCTGATGCTTTATCAAGAAAAATTAATCTCTTAGCCACATTAGGAGCTCAAATTCTTGGATTTAATAACATTATTGTTTAGGGTTTAGGGTTTAGGGAAAAAGGATGTTACATTCCAGTGGGGGAAAAAACAACAAAAGGCTTTTGAGCTACTCAAGGAGAAGCTCACACAAGCACCCATTCTAGCTTTACCAAATTTTTCCAAAACTTTTGAGCTAGAATGTGATGCTTCAGGATTTGGCATAGGTGCTGTATTATTACAAGAAGGACACCCAATTTCATATTTTAGTGAAAAACTTCATGGTGCTTCTTGTAATTACCCCACCTATGACAAAGAACTCTATGCACTTGTGAGGGCTCTTCAAACTTGGGAACATTATCTTGTTGCCAAGGAGTTTATCATTCATAGTGATCATGAATAACTTAAATATTTGAAGAGTCAACACAAGTTACAAAAGAGACATGCTAAGTGGTTAGAATTCATTGAGCAATTCACTTATGTTATTAAATACAAGAAAGGAAAATCCAATGTGGTGGCTGATGCTTTATCAAGAAAAATTAATCTCTTAGCCACATTAGGAGCTCAAATTCTTGGATTTAATAACATTATTGAGTTGTATTCACAAGATCCTGAATTTGCTCATATGTATGAGGAATGTCTCAATAAGTCCCAAGGAGGATTTTATGTGAGAGAGGGGTATCTTTTTAAAGAAGGAAAAATTTGCATCCCTCAAGTATCACATAGAAAACTCCTTGTCAAAGAGACACATGAGGGTGGTTTAATGGGGCATTTTGGGGTAGAAAAGACCCTTGGCATGATAAAGGAAAAATTATTTTGGCCTCACATGAGAAGGGATGTTCAAAGGCATTGTTTTAAGTGCATCACTTGTTTGGAATCAAAGTCTAAATCAATGCCTCATGGACTTTACACTCCTTTGCATGTGGCATCAACCCCTTGGGAAGAGATAAGTATGGATTTTGTGTTAGGACTTCCCAAAACTTCTAGAGGTTTTGATTCTATCTTTGTGGTGGTAGATAGATTTAGTAAAATGACTCATTTTATACCTTGCCACAAAGTAGATGATGCAAGCAACATTGCAAAGTTATTCTTTAGAGATGTGGTTAAACTTCATGGTCTACCTAAGGTAATAGTTTCGGATAGAGATACAAAATTTCTTAGTCACTTTTGGAGGACCTTATGCTCTAGATTAGGGACTAAGTTATCTTTTTCTACTACTTGCCATCCTCAAACAGATGGTCAAACTGAAGTAGTCAATAGATCTCTATCCACTTTACTAAGGGTAGTTCTAAAGGGAAATCACAAATCTTGGGATGAGTACCTTCCTCATGTAGAGTTTGCCTACAATAGAGTAGTTCATGGAACTACTAAAATGTCTCCTTTTGAGGTTGTCTATGGCTTTAACCCTTTAACTCCTATGGATTTGATACCCCTTCCAAATTCTATTAATTTTGTTCATCAAGATGGGGTATCTAAATCTAAGTTTATCAAAGAATTACGTCAAAGGGTTAGAGTTCAAATTCAACAACAAAATGAGAAATATGCCAAGAAACATAATAAAGGCAAAAAAGAGTTGATCTTCAATGAAGGTGATCTAGTTTGGGTTCATCTTAGAAAGGAAAGATTTCCTCAACTAAGAAAATCGAAACTCAATCCTAGAGGAGATGGTCCTTTTAGAGTTTTAAGGAGGATTAATCCTAATGCTTATCACATTGATCTTCCTCCTGAATATGGTGTTCATACTACTTTCAATGTATCTGATCTTAAACCTTTTGCAGGTTATGAAAGTGAAGATGAAGATCCTTTGGATTTGAGGACAAATCCTTCTCAAGAGGGAGGGGATGATACAAAAGGGTCTAGCATCATGACACACATAAGACCTATCACAAGAGGAATGACCAAAAAGCTTCAAGAAGAGTATTCTCCAAAAGGTCAAGTACTCTTTGCTATCTTTGGATGGGAAATTGGAGATCAAGAAGATCCTACAAATTTGCCAAAGCATGGAGAAGGGTAAAGTGGACATTGCTACATAAGGAGGGGTGTGCTTATCATCATAGGGGGCGGTATTAGTGATTCTTCCCTTCATATGTACAGAACTCAATTTTCGCGTGTTCCATAAGGCTTTCTAGAAGCCAAACACATTTAGCACATGTTGATGAGTTGGCATCAGACCCGTAAATTGTGGATCTAGGCATTTTCCATGAAGAGGCCGAGAGGTTCATCTATAAAACCTCTTGGCATAGCTTGTATCTTCACTTTTGGGTTTATAGAAATGAAATTCTGCTACATAGTTAGCCCAATTCTTCTCCAAGAGTCCTCTTCCTAGCTTGATCTCCATTGCAACTTTCTTCCACTCTAGGGAAGCCTTCTGAGTTGTGAATCATCTCTCCAAGCTAACCTCCATTTCCAATCACCACAAACACTTCTAATCCGCTGCCTTCACTCCAAAAATCTCCAGCCAAATCTGTTCCAGAAGAGCATCTAGATCTGCAGCTGCTGCCGGTTACTGTTCCATTGGTTCCAGCCGCCTTCCAAGCTTCAATTCACCTCCAATCTCACGGCACATCTCCAACACATCTCCCTGGATGTATCATAAGAATTTCTATATTCACCTAATGTAGACTTATTCTAAGCTATGTAAACATTCTAACAAGTCCAACTTAGTCTAATAAAGGTAGGAAAGTAGTGAACAACAAAAAATAAGCTAAAACTCAAAGTTTGACTTTTAAGTACATAAAAAGTGAACTTTTAAGGTGAGAATTTGTCGATTCACCTAATCTAGACTTATTCCAAGGTATGTCAACATCCTAACAACTCTAACTTAGTCTAATAAAGGTAGAAAAGTAGTGAAAAGCAAAGAATAAGCTAAAACTCAGAGTTTGAGTTTGAAGTACGTAAAAAGTGAACTTTTAAGATAAGAATTTGTCAATTCACCTAATGTAGACTTATACTAAGGTATGTAAACATCCTAACAAGTCTAACTTAGTCTAATAAAGGTAGAAAAGTAGTGAAAAGCAAAGAATAAACTAAAACTCAAAGTTTCAGTTTTAAGTACCTAAAAAGTGAACTTTTAAGATAAGAATTTGTCAATTCACCTAATGTAGACTTATTCTAAGGTATGTAAACATCCTAACAAGTCTAACTTAGTCTAATAAAGGTAGGAAAGTAGTCAAAAATAAAGAATACGCTAAAACTCAAAGTTTCAGTTTTAAGTACCTAAAAAGTGAACTTTTAAGGTAAGAAATTCTCAATTCACCTAATGTAGACTTATTCTAAGCTATGTAAACATTCTAACAAGTCTAACTTAGTCTAATTAAAGGTAGGAAAGTAGTATAAAGCAAAAAATAAGCTAAAACTCAAAGTTTGACTTTTAAGTAGCTAAAAAGTAAACTTTTAAGGTGAGAATTTGTCAATTCACCTAATCTAGACTTATTCCAAGGTATGTAAACATCCTAACAAGTCTAACTTAGTCTAATAAAGGTAGGAAAGTAGTGAAAAGCAAAGAATAAGCTAAAACTAAAAGTTTGAGTTTTAAGTACCTAAAAAGTGAACTTTTAAGATAAGCATTTGTCAATTCACCTAATGTAGACTTATACTAAGGTATGTAAACATCCTAATAAGTCTAACTTAGACTAATAAAGGTAGGAAAGTTGTGAAAAGCGAAGAATAAGCTAAAACTCAGAGTTTGAGTTTTAAGTACCTAAAAAGTGAACTTTTAAGATAAGAATTTGTCAATTCACCGAATGTAGACTTATTCTAAGGTATGTAGACATCCTAACAAGTCTAACTTAGTCTAATAAAGTTAGGAAAGTAGTGAAAAACAAAGAATAAGCGAAAACTCAAAGTTTGAGTATTAAGTACCAAAAATTTCAACTTTTAAGGTAAGAATTTCTCAATTAACCTAATGTAGACTTATTCTAAGCTATGTAAACATTCTAACAAGTCTAACTTAGTCTAATAAAGGTAGGAAAGTAGTGAAAGGCAAAGAATAAGGTAAAACTCAAAGTTTGACTTTTAAGTACCTAAAGAGTGAACTTTTAAGATAAGAATTTGTCAATTCACCGAATGTAGACTTATTCTAAGGTATGTAGACATCCTAACAAGTCTAACTTAGTGTAATAAAGTTAGGAAAGTAGTGAAAAACAAAGAATAAGCGAAAACTCAAAGTTTGAGTATTAAGTACCAAAAATTTCAACTTTTAAGGTAAGAATTTCTCAATTCACCTAATGTAGACTTATTCTAAGCTATGTAAACATTCTAACAAGTCTAACTTAGTCTAATAAAGGTAGGAAAGTAGTGAAAAGCAAAGAATAAGGTAAAACTCAAAGTTTGACTTTTAAGTACCTAAAAGGTGAACTTTTAAGATAAGAATTTGTCAATTCACCTAATGTAGACTTATACTAAGGTATGTAAACATCCTAAAAAGTTTAACTTAGTCTCATAAAGGTAGGAAAGTAGTGAAAAGCGAAGAATAAGCTAAAGCTCAGAGTTTGAGTTTTAAGTACCTAAAAAGTGAACTTTTAAGATAAGAATTTGTCAATTCACCGAATGTAGACTTATTCTAAGGTATGTAAACATCCTAACAAGTCTAACTTAGTCTAATAAAGTTAGGAAAGTAGTGAAAAACAAAGAATATGCGAAAACTCAAAGTTTGAGTATTAAGTACCTAAAATTTGAACTTTTAAGGTAAGAATTTCTCAATTCACCTAATGTAGACTTTTTCTAAGCTATGTAAACATTCTAACAAGTCTAACTTAGTCTAATAAAGGTAGGAAAGTAGTGAAAAGCAAAGAATATGCGAAAACTCAAAGTTTGATTATTAAGTACCTCGAATTTGAACTTTTAAGGTAAGAATTTCTTAATTCACCTAATGTAGATTTATTCTAAGCTATGTAAACATTCTAACAAGTCTCACATAGTCTAATAAAGGTAGGAAAGTAGTTAAAAGCAAAAAATAAGCTAAAACTCAAAGTTTGACTTTTAAGTACCTAAAAAGTGAACTTTTAAGATAAGAATTTGTCAATTCACCTAATGTAGACTTATACTAAGGTATGTCAACATCCTAACTAGTCTAACTTAGTCTAGTAAAGATAGGAAAGTAGTGAAAAGCAAAGAATAAGCTAAAAGTCAAGGTTTGAGTTTGAAGTACCTAAAAAGTGAACTTTTAAGATAAGAATTTGTCAATTCACCAAATGTAGTCTTATACTAAGGTTTGTAAACATCCTAAAAAGTTTAACTTAGTCTAATAAAGGTAGGAAAGTAGTGAAAAGCGAAGAATAAGCTAAATCTCAGTGTTTGAGTTTTAAGTAACTAAAAAGTGAACTTTTAATATAAGAATTTGTCAATTCACCGAATGTAGACTTATTCTAAGGTATGTAAACATCCTAACAAGTCTAACTTAGTCTAATAAAGTTAGGAAAGTGGTGAAAAACAAAGAATACGCGAAAACTCAAAGTTCGAGTATTAAGTACCTAAAATATAAAGTTTTAAGGTTACAATTTCTCAATTAACCTAATGTAGACATATTCTAAGCTATATAAACATTCTAACAAGTCTAACTTAGTCTAATAAAGGTAGGAAAGTAGTGAAAAGAAAAGAATAAGGTAAAACTCAAAGTTTGACTTTTAAGTACCTAAAAAGTGAACTTTTAAGATAAGAATTTGTCAATTCACCTAATGTAGACTTATACTAAGATATGTAAACATCCTAACAAGTTTAACTTAGTCTCATAAAGGTAGGAAAGTAGTGAAAAGCGAAGAATAAGCTAAAACTCAGAGTTTGAGTTTTAAGTACCTAAAAAGTGAACTTTTAAGATAAGAATTTGTCAATTCACCGAATGTAGACTTATTCTAAGGTATGTAAACATCCTAACAAGTCTAACTTAGTCTAATAAAGTTAGGAAAGTAGTGAAAAACAAAGAATACGCGAAAACTCAAAGTTTGAGTATTAAGTACCTAAAATTTGAACTTTTAAGGTAAGAATTTCTCAATTCACCTAATGTAGACTTTTTCTAAGCTATGTAAACATTCAAACAAGTCTAACTTAATCTAATAAAGGTAGGAAAGTAGTGACCAGAAAAATATGAGCTAAAACTCAAAGTTTGACTTTGAAGTACCTAAAAAGTGAACTTTTAAGTGAGAATTTGTCGATTCACCTAATCTAGACTTATTCCAAGGTATGTAAACATCCTAACAACTCTAACTTAGTCTAATAAATGTAGAAAAGTAGTGAAAAGCAAAGAATAAGGTAAAACTCAGAGTTTGAGTTTGAAGTACGTAAAAAGTGAACTTTTAAGATAAGAATTTGTCAATTCACCTAATGTAGACTTATACTAAGGTATGTAAACATCCTAACAAATCTAACTTAGTCTAATAATGGTAGAAAAGTAGTGAAAAGCAAAGAATAAACTAAAACTCAAAGTTTCAGTTTTAAGTACCTAAAAAGTGAACTTTTAAGATAAGAATTTATCAATTCACCTAATGTAGACTTATTCTAAAGTATGTAAACATCCTAACAAGTCTAACTTAGTCTAATAAAGGTAGGAAAGTAGTGAAAAGCAAAGAATAAGGTAAAACTCAAAGTTTGACTTTTAAGTACCTAAAAAGTGAACTTTAAAGATAAGAATTTGTCAATTCACCTAATGTAGACTTATACTAAGGTATGTAAACATCCGAACAAGTTTAACTTAGTGTCATAAAGGTAGGAAAGTAGTGAAAAGCGAAGAATAAGCTAAAACTCAGATTTTGAGTTTTAAGTACCTAAAAAGTGAACTTTTAAGATAAGAATTTGTCAATTCACCTAATGTAGACTTATACTAAGGTATGTCAACATCCTAACTAGTCTAACTTAGTCTAGTAAAGATAGGAAAGTAGTGAAAAGCAAAGAATAAGCTAAAAGTCAAAGTTTGAGTGTTAAGTACCTAAAAAGTGAACTTTTAAGATAAGAATTTGTCAATTCACTTCATGTAGTCTTATACTAAGGTTTGCAAACATCTTAAAAAGTTTAACTTAGTCTAATAAAGGTAGGAAAGTAGTGAAAAGCGAAGAATAAGCTAAAACTCAGTGTTTGAGTTTTAAGTAACTAAAAAGTGAACTTTTAATATAAGAATTTGTCAATTCACCGAATGTAGACTTATTCTAAGGTATGTAAACATCCTAACAGGTATAACTTAGTCTAATAAAGTTAGGAAAGTGGTGAAAAACAAAGAATACGCGAAAACTCAAAGTTCGAGTATTAAGTACCTAAAATTTCAAGTTTTAAGGTAAGAATTTCTCAATTAACCTAATGTAGACTTATTCTAAGCTATGTAAACATTCTAACAAGTCTAACTTAGTCTAATAAAGGTAGGAAAGTAGTGAAAGGCAAAGAATAAGGTAAAACTCAAAGTTTGACTTTTAAGTACCTAAAGAGTGAACTTTTAAGATAAGAATTTGTCAATTCACCTAATGTAGACTTATACTAATATATGTAAACATCCTAACAAGTTTAACTTAGTCTCATAAAGGTAGGAAAGTAGTGAAAAGCGAAGAATAAGCTAAAACTCAGAGTTTGAGTTTTAAGTACCTAAAAAGTGAACTTTTAAGATAAGAATTTGTCAATTCACCGAATGTAGACTTATTCTAAGGTATGTAAACATCCTAACAAGTCTAACTTAGTGTAATAAAGTTAGGAAAGTAGTGAAAAACAAAGAATACGCGAAAACTCAAAGTTTGAGTATTAAGTACCTAAAATTTGACTTTTAAGGTAAGAATTTCTCAATTCACCTAATGTAGACTTTTTCTAAGCTATGTAAACATTCTAACAAGTCTAACTTAATCTAATAAAGGTAGGAAAGTAGTGAAAAGCAAAGAATAAGCTAAAACTAAAAATGTGAGTTTTAAGTACCTAAAAAGTGAACTTTTAAGATAAGTATTTGTCAATTCACCTAATGTTGACTTATACTAAGGTATGTAAACATCCTAACAAGTCTAACTTAGTCTAATAATGGTAGGAAAGTAGTGAAAAGCAAAGAATAAGGTAAAACTCAAAGTTTGACTTTTAAGTACCTAAAAAGTGAACTTTTAAGATAAGAATTTGTCAATTCACCTAATGTAGACTTATACTAAGGTATGTAAACATCCTAACAAGTTTAACTTAGTCTCATAAAGGTAGGAAAGTAGTGAAAAACGAAGAATAAGCTAAAACTCAGATTTTGAGTTTTAAGTACCTAAAAAGTGAACTTTTAAGATAAGAATTTGTCAATTCACCTAATGTAGACTTATACTAAGGTATGTCAACATCCTAACTAGTCTAACTTAGTCTAGTAAAGATAGGAAAGTAGTGAAAAGCAAAGAATAAGCTAAAAGTCAAAGTTTGAGTTTTAAGTACCTAAAAAGTGAACTTTTAAGATAAGAATTTGTCAATTCACTTAATGTAGTCTCATACTAAGGTTTGTAAACATCCTAAAAAGTTTAACTTAATCTAATAAAGGTAGGAAAGTAGTGAAAAGCGAAGAATAAGCTAAAACTCAGTGTTTGAGTTTTAAGTAACTAAAAAGTGAACTTTTAATATAAGAATTTGTCAATTCACCGAATGTAGACTTATTCTAAGGTATGTAAACATCCTAACAAGTCTAACTTAGTCTAATAAAGTTAGGAAAGTGGTGAAAAACAAAGAATACGCGAAAACTAAAAGTTCGAGTATTAAGTACCTAAAATTTCAAGTTTTAAGGTAAGAATTTCTCAATTAACCTAATGTAGACTTATTCTAAGCTATGTAAACATTCTAACAAGTCTAACTTAGTCTAATAAAGGTAGGAAAGTAGTGAAAGGCAAAGAATAAGGTAAAACTCAAAGTTTGACTTTTAAGTACCTAAAAAGTGAACTTTTAAGATAAGAATTTGTCAATTCACCTAATGTAGACTTATACTAAGATATGTAAACATCCTAACAAGTTTAACTTAGTCTCATAAAGGTAGGAAAGTAGTGAAAAGCGAAGAATAAGCTAAAACTCAGAGTTTGAGTTTTAAGTACCTAAAAAGTGAACTTTTAAGATAAGAATTTGTCAATTCACCGAATGTAGACTTATTCTAAGGTATGTAAACATCCTAACAAGTCTAACTTAGTCTAATAAAGTTAGGAAAGTAGTTAAAAACAAAGAATACGCGAAAACTCAAAGTTTGAGTATTAAGTACCTAAAATTTGACTTTTAAGGTAAGAATTTCTCAATTCACCTAATGTAGACTTTTTCTAAGCTATGTAAACATTCTAACAAGTCTAACTTAATCTAATAAAGGTAGGAAAGTAGTGAACAACAAAAAATAAGCTAAAACTCAAAGTTTGACTTTTAAGTACCTAAAAAGTGAACTTTTAAGGTGAGAATTTGTCGATTCACCTAATCTAGACTTATTCCAAGGTATGTAAAGATCCTAACAACTCTAACTTAGTCTAATAAATGTAGAAAAGTAGTGAAAAGCAAAGAATAAGGTAAAACTCAGAGTTTGAGTTTGAAGTACGTAAAAAGTGAACTTTTAAGATAAGAATTTGTCAATTCACCTAATGTAGACTTATACTAAGGTATGTAAACATCCTAACAAGTCTAACTTAGTCTAATAAAGGTAGAAAAGTAGTGAAAAGCAAAGAATAAACTAAAACTCAAAGTTTCAGTTTGAAGTAACTAAAAAGTGAACTTTTAAGATAAGAATTTGTCAATTCACCTAATGTAGACTTATTCTAAGGTATGTAAACATCCTAACAAGTCTAACTTAGTCTAATAAAGGTAGGAATTAGTCAAAAACAAAGAATACGCTAAAACTCAAAGTTTCAGTTTTAAGTACCTAAAAAGTGAACTTTTAAGGTAAGAAATTCTCAATTCACCTAATGTAGACTTATTCTAAGCTATGTAAACATTCTAACAAGTCTAACTTAGTCTAATTAAAGGTAGGAAAGTAGTGTAAAGACAAAAATAAGCTAAAACTCAAAGTTTGACTTTTAAGCAGCTAAAAAGTGAACTTTTAAGGTGAGAATTTGTCAATTCACCTAATCTAGACTTATTCCAAGGTATGCAAACATCCTAACAAGTCTAACTTAGTCTAATAAAGGTAGGAAAGTAGTGAAAAGCAAAGAATAAGGTAAAACTCAAAGTTTGACTTTTAAGTACCTAAAAAGTGAACTTTTAAGATAAGAATTTATCAATTCACCTAATGTAGACTTATACGAAGGTATGTAAACATCCTAACAAGTTTAACTTAGTCTCATAAAGGTAGGAAAGTAGTGAAAAGCGAAGAATTAGCTAAAATTCAGATTTTGAGTTTTAAGTACCTCAAAAGTGAACTTTTAAGATAAGAATTTGTCAATTCACCTAATGTAGACTTATACTAAGGTATGTAAACATCCTAACAAGTCTAACTTAGTCTAATAAAGTTAGGAAAGTAGTGAAAAACAAAGAATACGCGAAAACTCAAAGTCTGAGTATTAAGTACCTAAAATTTGACTTTTAAGGTAAGAATTTCTCAATTCACCTAATGTAGACTTTTTCTAAGCTATGGAAACATTCTAACAAGTCTAACTTAATCTAATAAAGGTAGGAAAGTAGTGAACAACAAAAAATAAGCTAAAACTCAAAGTTTGACTTTTAAGTACCTAAAAAGTGAACTTTTAAGGTGAGAATTTGTCGATTCACTTAATCTAGACTTATTCCAAGGTATGTAAACATCCTAACAACTCTAACTTAGTCTAATAAATGTAGAAAAGTAGTGAAAAGCAAAGAATAAGGTAAAACTCAGAGTTTGAGTTTGAAGTACGTAAAAAGTGAACTTTTAAGATAAGAATTTGTCAATTCACCTAATGTAGACTTATACTAAGGTATGTAAACATCCTAACAAGTCTAACTTAGTCTAATAAGGTAGAAAAGTAGTGAAAAGCAAAGAATAAACTAAAACTCAAAGTTTCAGTTTTAAGTACCTAAAAAGTAAACTTTTAAGATAAGAATTTGTCAATTCACCTAATGTAGACTTATTCTAAGCTATGTAAACATCCTAACAAGTCTAACTTAGTCTAATAAAGATAGGAATTAGTCAAAAACAAAGAATACGCTAAAACTCAAAGTTTCAGTTTTAAGTACCTAAAAAGTGAACTTTTAAGGTAAGAAATTCTCAATTCACCTAATGTAGACTTATTCTAAGCTATGTAAACATTCTAACAAGTCTAACTTAGTCTAATTAAAGGTAGGAAAGTAGTGTAAAGCAAAAAATAAGCTAAAACTCAAAGTTTGACTTTTAAGCAGCAAAAAAGTGAACTTTTAAGGTGAGAATTTGTCAATTCACCTAATCTAGACTTATTCCAAGGTATGTAAACATCCTAACAAGTCTAACTTAGTCTAATAAAGGTAGGAAAGTAGTGAAAAGCAAAGAATAAGCTAAAACTAAAAGTTTGAGTTTTAAGTACCTAAAAAGTGAACTTTTAAGATAAGTATTTGTCAATTCACCTAATGTAGACTTATACTAAGGTATGTAAACATCCTAACAAGTCTAACTTAGTCTAATAAAGGTAGGAAAGTAGTGAAAAGCAAAGAATAAGGTAAAACTAAAAGTTTGACTTTTAAGTACCTAAAAAGTTAACTTTTAAGATAAGAATTTGTCAATTCACCTAATGTAGACTTATACTAAGGTATGTAAACATCCTAACAAGTCTAACTTAGTCTAGTAAAGGTAGGAAAGTAGTGAAAATCAAAGAATAAGCTAAACGTCAAAGTTTGAGTTTTAAGTACCTAAAAAGTGAACTTTTAAGATAAGAATTTGTGAATTCACCTAATGTAGACTTATACTAAGGTGTGTAAACATCCTAAGAAGTCTAACTTAGTCTAATAAAGGTAGGAAACTAGTGAAAAGCGAAGAATAAGCTTAAACTCAAAGTTTGAGTTTTAAGTACCTACAAAGTGAACATTTAAGGTAAGAATTTGTCAATTCACCTAATGTAGACTTATTCTAAGTTATGTAAACATTCTAAAAAGTCTAACTTAGTCTAATAAAGGAAGGAAAGTAGTGAAAAGCGAAGAATAAGCTAAAACTCGAAGGTTGAGTTTTAAGTACCTAAAAAGTGAACTTTTAAGATAAGAATTTGTCAATTCACCCAATTAGACTTATACTAAGGTATGTAAACATCCTAACAAGTGTAACTTAGCCTAATAAAGATAGAAAAGAAGTGAAAAGCAAAGAATAAGCTAAAACTCAAAGTTTCAGTTTTAAGTACCAAAAAAGGGAACTTTTAAGATAAGAATTTGTCAATTCACCTAATGTAGACTTATTCTAAGGTATGTAAACATCCTAACAAGTCTAACTTAGTCTAGTAAAGGTAGGAAAGTAGTGAAAATCAAAGAATAAGCTAAAAGTCAAAGTTTGAGTTTTAAGTACCTAAAAAGTGAACTTTTAAGATAAGAATTTGTCAATTCACCTAATGTAGACTTATACTAAGGTTTGTAAACATCCTAAAAAGTTTAACTTAGTCTAATAAAGGTAGGAAAGTATTGAAAAGCGAAGAATAAGCTAAAACTCAGTGTTTGAATTTTAAGTAACTAAAAAGTGAACTTTTAATATAAGAATTTGTCAATTCACCGAATGTAGACTTATTCTAAGGTATGTAAACATCCTAACAAGTCTAACTTAGTCTAATAAAGTTAGGAAAGTGGTGAAAAACAAAGAATACGCGAAAACTCGAAGCTTTAGTTTTAAGTACCTAAAAAGTGAACTTTTAAGATAAGAATTTGTGAATTCACCTAATGTAGACTTATTCTAAGGTATGTAAACATCCTAACAAGTCTAACTTAGTCTAATAAAGGTAGGAAAATAGTGAAAAGCAAAGAATAAGCTAAAACTCAGAGTTTCAGTTGCTAGTACCTAAAAAGTGAACTTTTAAGGTAAGAATATGTCAATTCACCTAATGTAGACTTATTTTAAGGTATGTAAACATCCTAAAAAGTCTAACTTAGTCTAATAAAGGTAGGAAATTAGTGAAAAGCAAAAAATAAGCTAAAACTCATAGTTTGAGTTGTTAGTAGCTAAAAAGTGAACTTTGAAGGCAAGAATTTGTCAATTCACCTAATGTAGACTTATTCTAAGGTATGTAAACATCCTAAGAAGTCTAACTTCCGCTAATAAAGGTAGGAAAGTAGTGAAAAGCAAAGAATAAGCTAAAACTCAAACCTTGAGTTTTAAGTACCTAAAAATTAAACATTTAAGGTAGGAATTTGTCAGTTCATCTAATGTACACTTATTCTAAGGTATGTAAACATCCTAACTAGTCTAACTTAGTCTAATAAAGGTAGGAATGTAGTGAAAAGCGAAGAATAAGCTAAAACTCGAAGTTTGAGTTTTAAGTACCTAAAAATTGAACTTTTAAGATAAGAATTTGTCAATTCACCGAATGTAGACTTGTTCTAAGGTATGTAAACATCCTAACAACTCTAACTTAGTCTAATAAAGTTAGTAAAGTAGTGAAAAATAAAGAATACGCGAAAACTCAAAGTTTGAGTTTAAGTACCTAAAATTTGAGCTTTTAAGGTAAGAATTTCTCAATTCACCTAATGTAGACTTTTTCTAAGCTATGCAAACATTCTAACAAGTCTAACTTAATCTAATAAAGGTAGGAAAGTAGTGAACAACAAAAAATAAGCTAAAACTCAAAGTTTGACTTTTAAGTACCTAAAAAGTGAACTTTTAAGGTGAGAATTTGTCGATTCACCTAATCTAGACTTATTCCAAGGTATGTAAACATCCTAACAACTCTAACTTAGTCTAATAAATGTAGAAAAGGAGTGAAAAGCAAGGAATAAGGTAGAACTCAGAGTTTGAGTTTGAAGTACGTAAAAAGTGAACTTTTAAGATAAGAATTTGTCAATTCACCTAATGTAGACTTATACTAAGGTATGTAAACATCCTAACAAGTCTAACTTAGTTTAATAAAGGTAGAAAAGTAGTGAAAAGCAAAGAATAAACTAAAACTCAAAGTTTCAGTTTTAAGTACCTAAAAAGTGAACTTTTAAGGTAAGAAATTCTCAATTCACCAAATGTAGACTTATTCTAAGCTATGTAAACATTCTAACAAGTCTAACTTAGTCTAATTAAAGGTAGGAAAGTAGTGTAAAGCAAAAAATAAGCTAAAACTCAAAGTTTGACTTTTAAGCAGTTAAAAAGTAAACTTTTAAGGTGAGAATTTGTCAATTCACCTAATCTAGACTTATTCCAAGGTATGTAAACATCCTAACAAGTCTAACTTAGTCTAATAAAGGTAGGAAAGTAGTGAAAAGCAAAGAATAAGCTAAAACTAAAAGTTTGAGTTTTAAGTACCTAAAAAGTGAACTTTTAAGATAAGCATTTGTCAATTCACCTAATGTAGACTTATACTAAGGTATGTAAACATCCTAACAAGTCTAACTTAGTCTAATAAAGGTAGGAAAGTAGTGAAAAGCAAAGAATAAGCTAAAACTAAAAGTTTGAGTTTTAAGTACCTAAAAAGTGAACTTTTAAGATAAGTCTTTGTCAATTCACCTAATGTAGACTTATACTAAGGTATGTAAACATCCTAACAAGTCTAACTTAATCTAATAAAGGTAGGAAAGTAGTGAAAAGCAAAGAATAAGGTAAAACTCAAAGTTTGACTTTTAAGTACCTAAAAAGTGAACTTTTAAGATAAGAATTTGGCAATTCACCGAAAACTCAAAGTTAGGAAAGTTAGGAAAGTAGTGAAAAACAAATAATACGCGAAAACTCAAAGTTTGAGTATTAAGTACCTAAAATTTGAACTTTTAAGGTAAGAATTTCTCAATTCACCTAATGTAGACTTTTTCTAAGCTATGTAAACATTCTAACAAGTCTAACTTAGTCTAATAAAGGTAGGAAAGTAGTGAAAAGCAAAAAATAAGCTAAAACTCAAAGTTTGACTTTAAAGTATCTAAGAAGTGAATTTTTAAGATAAGAATTTGTCAATTTACCTAATGTAGACTTATACTAAGGTATGTAAACATCCTAACAAGTTTAACTTAGTCTCATAAAGGTAGGAAAGTAGTGAAAAGCGAAGAATAAGCTAAAACTCAGAGTTTGAGTTTTAAGTACCTAAAAAGTGAAGTTTTAAGATAAGAATTTGTCAATTCACCGAATGTAGACTTATTCTAAGGTAAGTAAACATCCTAACAAGTCTAACTTAGTCTAATAAAGTTAGGAAATTAGTGAAAAACAAACAATACGCGAAAACTCAAAGTTTGAGTATTAAGTACCTAAAATTTGAACTTTTAAGGTAAGAATTTCTCAATTCACCTATTATAGACTTTTTCTAAGCTATGTAAACATTCTAACAAGTCTAACTTAGTCTAATAAAGGTAGGAAAGTAGTGAAAAGCAAAAAATAAGCTAAAACTCAAAGTTTGACTTTTAAGTATCTAAAAAGTGAAATTTTAAGATAAGAATTTGTCAATTCACCTAATGTAGACTTATACTAAGGTATGTAAACATCCTAACAAGTTTAACTTAGTATAATAAAGGTAGGAAAGTAGTGAAAAACAAAGAATAAGCTAAAAGTCAAAGTTTGAGTTTTAAGTACCTAAAAGGTGAACTTTTAAGATAAGAATTCGTCAATTAAGCTAATGTAGACCTATACTAAGGTATGTAAACATCCTGACCAGTTTAACTTAGTCTGATAAAGGTAGGAAAGTAGTGAAAAGCAAAGAATAAGCTAAAACTCAAATGAGTTTTAAGTACCTAAAAAGTTAACTTTTAAGGTAAGAATTTGTCAATTCACCTAATGTATACTTATTCTAACGTATGTAAACTTCCTAACAAGTCTAACATAGTCTAATAAAGTTAGGAAAGTAGTGAAAAACAAAGAATATGCGAAAACTCAACGTTTAAGTATTAAGTACCTAGAATTTGAACTTTTAAGGTAAGAATTTCTTAATTCACCTAATGTAGATTTATTCTAAGCTATGTAAACATTCTAACAAGTCTAACTTAGTCTAATAAAGGTAGGAAAGTAGTTAAAAGCAAAAAATAAGCTAAAACTCAAAGTTTGACTTTTAAGTACCTAAAAAGTGAACTTTTAAGATAAGAATTTGTCAATTCACCTAATATAGCCTTATACTAAGGTATGTCAACATCCTAACTAGTCTAACTTAGTCTAGTAAAGATAGAAAAGTAGTGAAAAGCAAAGAATAAGCTAAAAGTCAAAGTTTGAGTTTTAAGTACCTAAAAAGTGAACTTTTAAGATAAGAATTTGTCAATTCACCTAATGTAGACTTATACTAAGGTATGTAAACATCCTAAAAATTTTAACTTAGTCTAATAAAGGTAGGAAAGTAGTGAAAAGCGAAGAATAAGCTAAAACTCAGAGTTTGAATTTTAAGTAACTAAAAAGTGAACTTTTAAGATAAGAATTTGTCTATTCACCGAATGTAGACTTATTCTAAGGTATGTAAACATCCTAACAAGTCTAACTTAGTCTAATAAAGTTAGGAAAGTAGTGAAAAACAAACAATACGCGAAAACTCAAAGTTTGAGTATTAAGTACCTAAAATTTGAACCTTTAAGGTAAGAATTTCTCAATTCACCTAATGTAGACTTATTCTAAGCTATGTAAACATTCTAACAAGTCTAACTTAGTCTAATTAAAGGTAGGAAAGTAGTGTAAAGCAAAAAATAAGCTAAAACTCAAAGTTTGACTTTTAAGCAGCTAAAAAGTAAACTTCTAAGGTGAGAATTTATCAATTCACCTAATCTAGACTTATTCCAAGGTATGTAAACATCCTAACAAGTCTAACTTAGTCTAATAAAGGTAGGAAAGTAGTGAAAAGCAAAGAATAAGCTAAAACTAAAAGTTTGAGTTTTAAGTACCTAAAAAGTGAACTTTTAAGATAAGTATTTGTCAATTCACCTAATGTAGACTTATACTAAGGTATGTAAACATCCTAACAAGTCTAACTTAGTCTAATAAAGGTAGGAAAGTAGTGAAAAGCAAAGAATAAGGTAAAACTCAAAGTTTGACTTTTAAGTACCTAAAAAGTGAACTTTTAAGATAAGAATTTGTCAATTCACCGAATGTAGACTTATTCTAAGGTAAGTAAACATCATAACAAGTCTAACTTAGTCTAATAAAGTTAGGAAAGTAGTGAAAAACAAGCAATACGCGAAAACTCAAAGTTTGAGTATTAAGTACCTAAAATTTGAACTTTTAAGGTAAGAATTTCTCAATTCACCTAATGTAGTCTTTTTCTAAGCTATGTAACCATTCTAACAAGTCTAACTTAGTCTAATAAAGGTAGGAAAGTAGTGAAAAGCGCAGAATAAGCTAAAACTCAATGTTTGAGTTTTAAGTACCTAAAAAGTGAACCTTTAAGATAAGAATTTGTCAATTCACCTAATGTAGACTTATTCTAAGGTATGTAAACATCCTAACAAGTCTAACTTAGTCTAGTAAAGGTAGAAAAGTAGTGAAAAGCGAAGAATAAGCTAAAACTAGAAGCTTGAGTTTTCAGTACCTAAAAATTGAACTTTTAAGATAAGAATTTGTCAATACACCTAATTAGACTTATACTAAGGTATGTAAACATCCTAACAAGTTTAACTTAGTGTATTAAAGGTAGAAAAGAAGTGAAAAGCAAAGAATAAGCTAAAACTCAAAGTTTCAGTTTTAAGTACCTAAAAAGTGCACTTTTAAGATAAGAATTTGTCAATTCACCTAATGTAGACTTATTATAAGGTATGTAAACGTTCTAAAAAGTCTAACTTAGTCTAATAAAGGAAGGAAAGTAGTGAAAAGCGAACAATAAGCTAAAACTCGAAGCTTGAGTTTTAAGTACCTAAAAAGTGAACTTTTAAGATAAGAATTTGTCAATTCACCTAATTAGAGTTATACTAAGGTATGTAAACATCCTAACAAGTTTAGTCTAATAAAGATAGAAAAGAAGTGAAAAGCAAAGAATAAGCTAAAACTCAAAGTTTCAGTTTTAAGTACCAAAAAAGTGAACTTTTAAGATAAGAATTTGTCAATTCACCTAATGTAGACTTATTCTAAGGTATGTAAACATCCTAAAAAGTCTAACTTAGTCTAATAAAGGTAGGAAAGTAGTGTAAAGCAAATAATAAGCTAAAACTCAAAATTTCACTTTTAAGTAGCTAAAAAGTAAACTTTTAGGATAAGAATTTGTCAATTCACCTAATGTAGACTTATACTAAGGTATGTAAACATCCTAACAAGTTTAACTTAGTCTAATAAAGGTAGGAAACTAATGAAAAGCAAAGAATAAGCTAAAAGTCAAAGTTTGAGTTTTAAGTACCTAAAAAGTGAACTTTTACGATAAGAATTTGTCAATTCACCTATTGTAGACTTATTCTAAGGTATGTAAACATCCTAAAAAGTCTAACTTAGTCTAATAAAGGTAGGAAAGTAGTGAAAAGCAAAGAATAAGCTAAAACTCAAAGCTTTAGTTTTAAGTACCTAAAAAGTGAACTTTTAAGATAAGAATTTGTGAATTCAACTAATGTAGACTTATTCTAAGGTATGTAAACATCCTAACAAGTCTAACTTAGTCTAATAAAGGTAGGAAAATAGTGAAAAACAAAGAATAAGCTAAAACTCAGAGTTTCAGTTGCTAGTACCTAAAAAGTGAACTTTTAAGGTAAGAATTTTTCAATTCACCTAATGTAGACTTATTCTAAGGTATGTAAACATCCTAAAAAGTCTAACTTAGTCTAATAAAGGTAGGAAATTAGTGAAAAGCAAAAAATAAGCTAAAACTCATAGTTTGAGTTGTTAGTAGCTAAAAAGTGAACTTTAAAGGCAAGAATTTGTCAATTCACCTAATATAGACTTATTCTAAGGTATGTAAACATCCTCACAAGTCTAACTTAGGCTAATAAAGGTAGGAAAGTAGTGAAAAACAAAGAATAAGCTAAAACTCAAAGCTTGAGTTTTAAGTACCTAAAAATTAAACATTTAAGGTAAGAATTTGTCAGTTCATCTAATGTAGACTTATTCTAAGGTATGTAAACATCCTAACTAGTCTAACTTAGTCTAATAAAGGTAGGAATGTAGTGAAAAGCGAAGAATAAGCTAAAACTCGAAGTTTGAGTTTTAAGTACCTAAAAAGTGCACTTTTAAGATAAGAATTTGTGAATTCACCTAATCTAGACTTATACAAAGGTATTTAAACATCCTAAGAAGTCTAACTTAGTCTAATAAAGGTAGGAAAGTAGTGAAAAGCAAAGAATAAGCTAAAACTCAAAGCTTTAGTTTTAAGTACCTAAAAAGTGAACTTTTAAGATAAGAATTTGTCAATTCACCTAATGTAGACTTATTCTAAGGTATGTAAAAATCCTAACAAGTCTAACTTAGTCTAATAAAGGTAGGAAAATAGTGAATAGCAAAGAATAAGCTAAAACTCAGAGTTTCAGTTGCTAGTACCTAAAAAGTGAACTTTTAAGGTAAGAATTTGTCAATTCACCTAATGTAGACTTATTCTAAGGTATGTAAACATCCTAAAAAGTCTAACTTAGTCTATTAAAGGTAGGAAAGTAATGAAAAGAAAAAAATTAGCTAAAAGTCAAAGTTTGAGTTTTAAGTACCTAAAAAGTGAACTTTTACGATAAGAATTTGTCAATTCACCTATTGTAGACTTATTCTAAGGTATGCAAACATCCTAACAAGTCTAACTTAGTCTAATAAAGGTAGGAAAGTAGTGAAAAGCGAAGAATAAGGTAAAACTCAAAGTTTGAGTTTTAAGTACCTACAAAGTGAACATTTAAGGTAAGAATTTCTCAATTCACCTAATGTAGACTTATTCTAACGTATGTAAACATCCTAACAAGTCTAACTTAGTCTAGTAAAGGTAGGAAAGTAGTGAAAATCAAAGAATAAACTAAAAGTCAAAGTTTGAGTTTTAAGTACCTAAAAAGTGAACTTTAAAGATAAGAATTTGTGAATTCACCTAATCTAGACTTATACAAAGGTATTTAAACATCCTAAGAAGTCTAACTTAGTCTAATAAAGGTAGGAAACTAGTGAAAAGCGAAGAATAAGCTAAAAATCAAAGTTTGAGTTTTAAGTACCTACAAAGTGAACATTTAAGGTAAGAATTTCTCAATTCACCTAATGTAGAGTTATTTTAAGGTATGTAAACATCCTAACAAGTCTAACTAAGTCTAATAAAGGTAGGAAAATAGTGAAAAGCGAAGAATAAGCTAAAACTCAAAGTTTCAGTTCCTAGTACCTAAATAGTGAACTTTTAAGGTAAGCATTTTTCAATTCACCTAATATAGACTTATTCTAAGGTATCTAAACATCCTAAAAAGTCTAACTTAGTCTAATAAAGGTAGGAAAGTAGTGAAAAGCGAAGAATAAGCTAAAACTCGAAGTTTGAGTTTTAAGTACCTAAAAAGTGAACTTTTAAGGTAAGAATTTCTCAATTCACCTAATGTAGATTTATTCTAAGGTATGTAAACATCCTAACAAGTCTTACTTAGTCTAATAAAGGTAGGAAAGTAGTGAAAAGAAAAGAATAAGCTTGAAGTCAAAGTTTCAGTTTTAAGTACCTAAAAAGTGAACTTTCAAAATAAGAATTTGTCAATTCACCTAATGCAGACTTATACTAAGGTATGTAAACATCCTAACAAGTCTAACTTAGTCTAATAAAGGTAGGAAAGTAGTGAAAAGCGAGGAATATGCTAAAACTCAAAGTTTGAGTTTAAAGTACCTACAAAGTGAACATTTAAGATAAGAATTTTTCAATTCACCTAATGTAGACTTATACTAAGGTATGTAAACATCCTATTAAGTCTAACTTAGTCTAATAAAGGTAGGAAAGTAGTGAAAATCAAAGAATAAGCTAAAAGTCAAAGTTTTAGTTTTAAGTACCTAAAAATTGAACTTTTAAGATAAGAATTTGTGAATTCACCTAATGTAAACTTATACTAAGGTGTGTAAACATCCTAAGAAGTCTAACTTAGTCTAATAAAGGTAGGAAACTAGTGAAAAGCGAAGAATAAGCTAAAACTCGAAGTTTGAGTTTTAAGTACCTAAAAAGGAAACTTTTAAGGTAAGAATTTCTCAATTCACCTAATGTAGATTTATTCTAAGGTATGTAAACATCCTAACAAGTCTAACTTAGTCTACTAAAGTTAGGAAAGTAGTGAAAAGCAAAGAATAAGCTTAAAGTCAAAGTTTCAGTTTTAAGTACCTAAAAAGTGAACTTTTAAGGTAAGAATTTGTCAATTCACCTAATCTAGACTTATTCTAAGGTATGTAAACATCCTCAAAAGTCTAACTTAGTCTAATAAGGGTAGGAAAGTAGTGAAAAGAAAAGAATAAGCTAAAACTCAAAGCTTGAGTTTTAAGTACCTAAATATTAAACATTTAAGGTAAGAATTTGTCAGTTCATCTAATGTAGACTTATTCTAAGGTATGTAAACATCCTAACTAGTCTAACTTAGTCTAATGAAGGTAGGAATGTAGTGAAAAGCGAAGAATAAGCTAAAACTCGAAGCTTGGGTTTTCAGTACCTAAAAAGTGAACATTTAAGGTAAGAATTTCTCAATTCACCAAATGTAGACTTATTCTAAGCTATGTAAGCATCCTAACAAGTCTAACCTAGTCTAATAAAGGTAGGAAAATAGTGAAAAGCAAAGAATAAGCTAAAACTCAGAGTTTCAGTTCCTAGTACCTAAAAAGTGAACTTTTAAGGTAAGAATTTGTCAATTCACCTAATGTAGACTTATTCTAAGGTATGTAAACATCCTAAAAAGTCTAACTAGGCTAATAAAGGTAGGAAACTAGTGAAAAGCAAAGAATAAGCTAAAACTCATAGTTTGAGTTGTTAATACCTAAAAAGTGAACTTTGAAGGTAAGTATTTGTCAATTCACCTAATGTAGACTTATTCTAAGGTATGTAAACATCCTAACAAGTCTAACCTAGTCTAATAAAGGTAGGAAAGTAGTGAAAACCAAAGAATAAGCTAAAACTAAAGCTTTAGTATTAGGTACCTTAAAATTAAACATTTAAGGTAAGAATTTGTCAGTTCACCTAATGTAGATTTATTCTAAGGTATGTAAACATCCTAACAGGTCTAATTTAGTCTAATAAAGGTAGGAAAGTAGTGAAAAGCAACGAATAAGCTAAAACTCAAAGTTTGATTGCTAGTACCTAAAAAGTGAACTTTTAAGGTAAGAATTTTTCAATTCACCTAATGTAGACTTATTCTAAGGTATGTAAACATCCTAATAAGTCTAACTTAGTCTAATAAAGGTAGGAAAGTAGTGAAAAGCAAAGAATAAGCTAAAACAGAAAGTTTAAGTTGCTAGTACCTAAAAAGTGAACTTTGAAGGTAGGAATTTGTCAATTCACCTATTGTAGACTTATTCTAAGGTATGTAAACATCCTAACAAGTCTAACTTAGTCTAGTAAAGGTAGGAAAGTAGTGAAAAATAAGAATAAGCTAAAAGTCAAAGTTTGAGTTTTAAGTACCTAAAAAGTGAACTTTTAAGATCAGAATTTGTCAATTCACCTAATGTAGACTTATTTTAAGGTATGTAAACATCCTAACAAGTCTAACTAAGTCTAATAAAGGTAGGAAAATAGTGAAAAGCAAAGAATAAGCTAAAACTCAAAGTTTCAGTTTCTAGTACCTAAAAAGTGAACTTTTAAGGTAAGAATTTGTAAATTCACCTAATATAGACTTATTCTAAGGTATGTAAACATCCTAAAAAGTCTAACTTTGTCTAATAAAGGTAGGAAATTAGTGAAAAGCAAAGAATAAGCTAAAACTCATACTTTGAGTTGTTGGTACCTAAAAAGTGAATTTTGAAGGTAAGTATTTGTCAATTCACCTAATGTAGACTTATTCTATGGTATGTAAACATCCTAACAAGTCTAACTTAGTCTAATAAAGGTAGGAAAGTAGTGAAAAGCAAAGAATAAGCTAAAACTCAAAGCTTTAGGTTTAACTACCTAAAAATTAAACATTTAAGGTAAGAATTTTTAAGTTCACCTAATGTAGACTTATTCTAAGGTATGTAAATATCCTAACAAGTCTAACTTAGTCTAATAAAGGTAGGAAAGCAGTGAAAAGCAAAGAATAAGCTAAAACTCAAAGTTTGATTGCTAGTACCTAAAAAGTGAACTTTTAAGGTAAGCATTTGTCAATTCACCTAATATAGACTTATTCTAAGGTATGTAAACATCCTAAAAAGTCTAACTTAGTCTAATAAAGGTAGGACAGTAGTGAAAAGAAAAAAAATAATCTAAAACTCATAGTTTGAGTTGTTAGTAGCCAAAAAGTGAACTTTGAAGGTAAGAATTTGTCAATTCACCTAATGTAGACTTATTCTAAGCTATGTAAACATCCTAACAAGTCTAACTTAGTCTAATAAAGGAAGGAAAGTAGTGAAAAGCA
Organism: Vigna mungo; assembly: GCA_036885675.1. Taxonomy (NCBI): domain Eukaryota; kingdom Viridiplantae; phylum Streptophyta; class Magnoliopsida; order Fabales; family Fabaceae; genus Vigna; species Vigna mungo. The sequence continues at coordinate 52,621,994 of CP144700.1, forward strand.
AAGAAGAAGCTAAAACACAAACCTTGAGTTTTAAATACCTAAAAATTAAACATTTAAGGTAACAATTTGTCAGTTCACCTAATGTAGACTTATTCTAAGGTATGTGAACATCCTAACAAGTCTAACTTAGTCTAATAAAGGTAGGAAAGTAGTGAAAAGTGAAGAATTAGCTAAAACTTGAAGTTTGAGTTTTAAGTACCTAAAAAGTGAACTTTTAAGGTAAGAATTTCTCAATTCACCTAATGTACACTTATTCTAAGGTATGTAAACATCCTAACAAGTCTAACTTAGTCTAATAAAAGTAGGAAAGTAGTGAAAAGAAAAGAATAAGCTTAAAGTCAAAGTTTGAGTTTTAAGTACCTAAAAAGTGAACTTTCAAAATAAGAATTTATTAATTGACCTAATGTAGACTTATACTAAGGTATGTAAACATCCTAACAAGTCTAACTTAGTCTAATAAAGGTAGGAAAGTAGTGAAAAGCGAAGGATAAGCTAAAACTCAAAGTTTGAGTTTTAAGTAGCTACAAAGTGAACATTTAAGGTAAGAATTTCTCAATTCACCTAATATAGACTTATTCTAACGTATGTAAACATCCTAACAAATCTAACTTAGTCTAATAAAGGTTGGAAAATAGTGAAAAGCAAAGAATAAGCTAAAACTCAAAGTTTCAGTTGCTAGTACCTAAAAAGTGAACTTTTAAGGTAAGAATTTGTCAATTCACCTAATATAGACTTATTCTAAGGTATGTAAACATCCTAAAAAGTCTAACTTTGTCTAATAAAGGTAGGAAAGTAGTGAAAAGCAAAGAATACGCTAAAACTCATAGTTTTGAGTTGTTAGTACCTAAAAAGTGAACTTTGAAGGTAAGTATTTGTCAATTCACCTAATGTAGACTTATTCTAAGGTATGTAAACATCCTAACAAGTCTAAGTTAGTCTAATAAAGGTAGGAAAGTACTAAAAAAAGAAGAATAAGCTAAAACTCAAAGCTTTAGTTTTAAGTACCTAAAAATTAAACATTTAAGGTAAGAATTTGTCAGTTCACCTAATGTAGACTTATTCTAAGGTATGTAAACATCCTAACAAGTCTAACTTAGTCTAATAAAGGTAGGAAAGCAGTGAAAAGCAAAGAATAAGCTACGACTCAAAGTTTTATTGCTAGTACCTAAAAAGTGAACTTTTAAGGTAAGAATTTGTCAATTCACCTAATGTAGACTTATTCTAAGGTATGTAAACATCCTAACAAGTCTAACTTAGTCTAATAAAGGTAGTAAAGTAGTGAAAAGCAAAGAATAAGCTAAAACACAAAGTTTGAGTTGCTAGTACCCAAAAAGTGAACTTTGAAGGTAGGAATTTGTCAATTCACCTAATGTAAACTTATTCTAAGGTATGTAAACGTCCTAACAAGTCTAACTTAGTTTAATAAAGGTAAGAAAGTTGTGAAAAGCAAAGAATAAGCTAAAACTCAATGTTTGAGTTCTAAGTGGCTATCAAGTGTACTTATAAGGTGAGAATTTGTCAATTCACCTAATGTAGACTTATTCTAAGGTATCTAAATATCCAAACAAGTCTAACTTAGTCTAATAAAGGTAGGAAAGTAGTGAAAAGCACAGAATAATCTAAAACTCAAACTTTGAGTTTGAGTTTTAAGTACGTAAAAAGTGAACTTTTAAGGTAAGAATTTGTCAATTCACCCAATGTAGACTTATTCTAAGGTTTGTAAACATTCTAACAAGTCTAACTTAGTCTAATAAAGGTAGGAAAGTAGTGAAAAGCAAAAAATAAGCTAAAACTCAAAGTTTAACTTTTAAGTACCTAAAAAGTGAACTTTTAAGGTGAGAATTTTTCAATTCACCTAATCTAGACTTATTCTAAGGTATGTAAACATCTTAACAAGTCTAACTTAGTCTAATAAAGGTAGGAAAGTAGTGAAAAGCAAAGAATAAGCTAAAACTCAAAGTTTGAGTTTTAAGTACCTTAAACGTGAACTTTTAAGATAAGAATTTGTCAATTCACCTAATGTAGACTTATTCTAAGGTATGTAAACATCCTAACATGTCTAACTTAGTCTAATAAAGGTAGGAAAGTAGTGAAAAGCAAAGACTAAGCTAAAACTCAAAGGTTAAGTTTTAAGTACCTAAAAAGTGAACTTTTAAGGTAAGAATTTGTCTATTCACGTAATGTAGACTTATTCTAAGGTATGTAAACATCCTAACTAGTCTAACTTAGTCTAATAAATGTAGGAAAGTAGTGAAAAATAAGGAATAAGCTAAAACTCAAAGTTTAAGTTTTAAGTACCTAAAAAGGGAACTTTTTGTTGACATTGTTGACAACACAAACTCTATATCAAACTGGTTTTTTATGATGACAACACAATGTTTAATAACAGTACATATGTTCCAGTATTACATGTTCTTGTTCTAAACTGTTTGACATATCTGCTTAACATGTTTTGTGGAGCTACAATGTATGTTCCTATGTTTTATTATGTGATATTTTTGTGGAACATGCTTGTTTTGAAATGTGAGATAAAATATTTTTTATTACGGCACATTTCTGAAAGAAAAAGATCACAAGCACCTTGGTGGACTTATATTTGTTGTGACAAAGTTCTTGTCTAGTGGAATACACTCATAATGGATTCGACTATGCTAAAATCTTTGTTCAGATTTTGTGAAATTGTGCTTGTGAGATTTTGAGTTGAAAAGAATTTCAAAGTGTTTTTTCATGTGGTAGTCGATAGTGTAGATCACTTATTTGATTGTATTACTGATCTGTTTGGAATTCTGTTAAGCCTACTTACTCCAATGGCTATATTTTTCAAAAGTTAGTTGAGCTTGTGTAACTTGGTCAACTCTAAAAAATATGTGTTGATTTTGTTGACTGAGGAGCCTTTGTTGACTGTCTGTTATAATTGTTTTAACACAGTCGACTGAATTAGTAGGCTATTCGACTGAGAAGCAATTTGATATAACACAAAACTATAAATAGACAGAACACGAATTGTTCTATGACTTTTGATGATCTAACATTTTCATTTTCCTGTTTCAGATTGAATTCTCTGTTTTAGAAGCTCCATGAAGATGGTGGTGATCTTTCTTGAGAGAGATTCAAAGGGAGGAGTCAATCTCGCTCATTGCTTGATCATAATCTGCACAAAGAAGGTGCTTCTTGTTTGATCCTGAAGGTTTGGCATCCTGTGAAGACTCCTGTATTTGATTGAAGGCTTGGCAACCTGTAAAGTCTGTTGTGATAGGCTTGACATCCTGTGAAGAGTGCTAGTTACACGTTGAGGATTGTTTGACGTGGGTCAGATTGCAGAAGAGGGGATTCTTGGTGCAATTCTGGTTTTTGTGTGCAGCTATATTTTGGTTTTGGGTTAGAGAGGAGACTTATATTTTTGTGTGGTGTTTCTATAAATTCCTTGTTGTAAAAACCGCAACCATTATAGTGCATTTGCTTCCTAGGTTGGAAGGACACTGGATGTAGGCATTGTTGGCCGAACTAGTATAAAAGCCAGTGTTTGATTTTCTTTATCCCTGCACTCTTTATTTTCAGTCTACTTTATTTGTTCTGCAGTTAACTACGTTTTACTACTGCATTGAAATTTCAATTACTTGCTTTTCAAGAAAGATAAAAAAGCTTTGCACTTTGCTATAAAGATTGCGAAAAGATTTTTTTTTTGAACTAAAACCAATTCACCCCCCCCCCCTCTTGGTGTAAAACGAAGCCAACCTGTTTCCTAACAATTGGCACCAGAGCTGGTTTTCATAAGATATTTGAAAAATCAGTCGACTCTGTTTTTATTCTATTCGACTATAAAACCTGGGGATGGCTTCAAATTTTCAAACTTTTGGTGAAGGTGCTTCAAACAAATGGTATGTAAACATTTAAGGCAAGCATTTGTCAATTCACCTAATGTAGACTTATTCTAAGGTATGTAAACATCCTAACAAGTCTAACTTAGTCTAATAAAGGTAGGAAAGTAGTGAAAAGCAAAGAATAACCTAAAACTCAAAGTTTGAGTTGCTAGTACCTAAAAGGTAAACTTTTAAGGTAAGAATTTCTCAATTCACCTAATGTAGACTTATTCTAAAGTATGTAAAGATCCTAACAAGTCTAACATAGTCTAATAAAGGTAGGAAAGTAGTGAAAAGTAAAGAATAAGCTAAAACTCAAAGTTTGAGTTTTAAGTACCTAAAAAGTGAACTTTTAAGATAAGAATTTGTAAATTCACTTAATGTAGACTTATTCTAAGGTATGTAAATATCCTAACAAGTCTAACTTAGTCTAATAAAGGTAGGAAAGTAGTGAAAAGCAAAGAATAACCTAAAACTCAAAGTTTGAGTTTTAAGTACCTTAAAAGTGTACTTATAAGGTGAGAAATTTTCATTTCACCTAATCTAGACTTTTTCTATGGTATTTAAACATCCTTACAAGTTGAACACAGTTTAATAAAGGTAGGAAAGTAGTTTAAAGTAAAGAATAACATAAAACTCAAAGTTTGAGTTGCTAGTCTAATAAAGCTGAGAAATTGGCAATATACCTAAAGTAGATACTTTTTTTACCTAATTGATTGCCTAAATTATGTTAATATGTAATATATATCCACGCTTTTATACATATTGGATTGCGTAAATTATGTTGATGTCTATATTGTATGTTCATGTATATTGTATTTCATTAGGCTACAATTTGATTAAGGTAAGTAGTCATTTATACTATGGTACTACACACATTCTCAATGGAATGAGAAGGGTGAAAATACTATAATCACTTAGAACCTACAAAATATGTGGAAGTACTTTGTGAAAGAGAACTTCAGTAATAATAAGTTTTCTCCCCCAACTTTAATACACAACCCCTTAGGATGTCTAAGGCATTTCAATACTGAGGACTTCTCTTTGCATATACATATTGTATGCTTGTGACAGTAGCGTTCAAATTGTCTTCCATGTTCGACTTGAGTAGTAATAGGTTTATTACTTATGTCACATGGAGTGTTGCTATTTTGGCTAAGTTTTCCTCTGTTTGGCTTGTGACAGAACATGGCCCATTTTCCCAACCACCGTAGATGGATGTATGACTGTTGTTATAGCGGAAGGAGAGGTTTGAAGGAATCTTTTGTCATCGGAGTTGAAGAGTTTGTGGAGACGGCTCGACGATATCAATATTATGCTCTTGATGGAGGGATTCGATGCCCATGCATCAAGTACGAATGTACAAGGATTTTAAAAGATGAAGACGTCAAAGTTCACCTATACCGAAAAGGGTTCATGCCTAATTACACGGTTTGGACATTTCATGGTGAAGAAATTCCTTCGACCTCCAATGCAGCTGAAAATCGGCTTGAATTAGGTTCGAATACTATTGTACAAACATCTAAGATAGATCAATTTGCCTATATGCAAGAGATGGTCGACAATGCTCTTCGTCGACATGACGAACAAGAAGCAAACGATAGTCATGATGAAGAGTCTCCAAATGAAACCACTTAGAGGTTTTACAAATTACTGACAGAGGCAAATCTACCTGTATTTGAAGGTTCATCTGAGTCAAAATTGTCAGTGACCATTAGACTTTTGGATGGTAAATCTAATTAGAACGTTCCCAATCAAGCAGTGGATCACTATACAAAATTGATTTTAGATTTGACACCACCAAACACTTCTATTCCGAAGAATTGTTATGAAGCCAAAAGATGTGTTTCAATGTTGGGATTTGAAGCCAAGAAGATTGATTGTTGTGTTAATGGATGTATGTTATTCTATGACAATGACAGTGCCCAAAATGATGCATTGTTGGTTGAATGCAAGTTTGTGGCTCTCCTCGATATCATACGATCCATGCAGGACAGAGGCAAAAGAAACCAATTCCCTTAAAGTCAATGTTCTATTTGCCCATTATTCCAAGATTACAGAGAATGTTTACTTCAATGCAAACATCACAACACATGACATGGCATGATGGTAAAAAAACTGAAGGAGTTTTGCGTCATCCTTCTGATGGTGAAGATTGGAAGCACTTCAATCATAAACATCCGTCCTTTGCTAGTGAAACGTGTAACATGAGACTTGGTCTATGCTCTGATGGGTTTATGTCGTACATTCAGGCGTCTGCATCACCATATTCATGTTGGCCCGTGATAGTTACCCCATACAATCTACCACCTGAGATGTGTATGACAAAGCCTTATATGTTTTTAAAATGTATAATACCAGGTCCATCTGGATTCATGTTTATTTGGAGCCTTTGATTGATGATTTGAAGAAGCTATGGAATGGTGTTTGAACGTATGATATTTCAAGGAAGCAAAATTTCCTTATGAGGGCATCTTTGATGTGGACTATTAATGACTTTCTAGCATATGGCATGTTATCTGGTTGGAGCATGCATGGTCGATTAGCTTGTCCACATTGCATGGAACATACAAAGTCATTCCAATTGAGGTATGGTCGGAAAAGTAGTTGGTTTGACTGTCATTGACGGTTCTTACCCATTGATCACCCCTTTAGAAGAAACAAAAATGCATTTCACAAAAGGCAAGTTGAAACGGACATGCCCCCATCGAAGTGGACTGGATCACACGTTTGGAGAAGAGTGAAAGACTATCCAAAAGTCAATAAATCTGGACAGAATAAGATAAAAGGGTTTGGAGAATGGCATAATTGGACTAAAAGAAGCATATTTTGGGATCTTCCCTATTGGAAAGACAACTTGCTAAGACATAACCTGGATGTCATGCACATAGAAAAAAATTTCTTTGACAACGTCTTGAACACAAATATTAATGTTATTGGTAAGACAAAAGATAATGACAAAGCAAGAAAAGATTTACCTCTGTATTGTGCACGAAAAGACTTAGAGTTGAAGGCGCAAGGTAACGGTCGATTGTTCAAACCAAAAGCAAACTACACCATGTCAAAAGATGAGGCAAGAATAGTTTGTGATGGATCAAAGAGCTTAGAACGCCAGATGGATATTCTTCCAACTTGTCCAGATGTGCCAATGTTCAGAACGGTATTATTCAAGGGTTGAAAAGTCATGATTGTCATGTATTCATGGAGACTTTCATCCCTCTTGCGTTTAGTTGTTTGCCACAACACGTGTTACATCTACTAATAGAAATCAGTAACTTCTTTAAAAATTTGTGTTGCACGACACTCAAGGAAAGTTGCCTAAGAAAGATGGAAGAAAATATCCCAATTATTCTCTACAAATTAGAAAGAGTATTCCCTCCTACATTCTTTGATTCAATGGAGCATCTTCCAATCTATCTTGCATATGAAGCTTAGCTTGGGGGACCTGTGCAATATAGTTGGATGTATCCCTTTGAAAGGTTTATGGGAGAATCCAAACGTTCAGTTAAAAATAAAGCTACAGTAGAAGGCTCAATTTGTGCAGCTTACTTGCACAGAGAGACAACGTCTTTTTTTTCACATTATTTCAAAAACTTCATGTTGTCCCCCACTAATGTCAGAAACGAAATGCAATGGCAAGCTGAACCATGTTAAGGTTCATTATCAGTTTTTCGACAATTAGGCCGTCATGCGGGGAAAGAATTCACTCATTGGTTAACTGATGCTGAATTCAACTCTGCTCATGTCCATGTCTTAATCAATTGCAGTGAAGTTAAGTCGTACCTTGAGTATGTCATCATCCAACTCTTACCTTTGCAATGGTTAAATTGTTATACACTAATTCATTTCATTTGTACCAGCTCATTTCTTGTGGTTGAGCAAGTCGCAGAAGGAAATGCTTCTGCTAGAATACACTCAGAGTTTCCCCAATGGTTCAGAAATCAGGTCCGTACTTTTTCCTATGTTTTGAGCAAGGTTAATTTGACTCTTGCTTTAAATTTTTTTTGGTATCTTTGTAGGTTTTTAATCAGGCATTAACTCCCACGGTTCAAGAGTTAAGACATCTCTCCAATTGGCTAATGAAATGTGTGAAAGAATGGCACACTTACTTCATCAATGGTTATAAATTTCATACACATGAATGGTCTAACGAAAAGAAAACAACAAATTGTGGTGTGTACGTCAAGGGCCTTACAGAGGGTTGTTATGATGATTTCTACGGCATCATTCATAAAATATATGAGCTAGAGTACAACAACACTACTTCTCCAAACAGAGTAGTACTTTTTTATTGTGAATGGTTTGATCCTTCTAGAGCTGGTACTAGAGTGGATCCTAGGTTTAACATTGTTGAGCTCCACATGAGAAACAGATATAGACCGTTTGATCCTTTCATTCTTCAAACTAATGTCAGACAGGTTTATTATGTGCCATATCCACCATTCCGCAATAAAGCGTGGTTGGGCTGTAGCAATACAAACCAAGCCTAGAGGTCGCATTGACTCAAATGAGGTTGAGGAAGATGTTGCCTACCAACTTGACCAAATGTCACAACCACAAGAAAATATTGAAGTTGAACGTATAACCGCATTGCGTGACCCTAATGGTGATAGAGATGAATTAGAAGCACCTGCACAAGGTGATGATGATGATGAAGAAGAAGAAGAAGAAGAAGAAAAAGAAGAAGAAGATGATGATGATGATGATGATGAAGATGAAGATGAAGATCATGATGACGATGATTTAATGTTCGACTATCTTAAATATTGTAGCAAATTGAATTATCATTTCAATAGAGTTATGTAAAATACAATCTTAAATTTGTAGTGATCCTTCCTTATTCTTTTTTATGCAATAATTTTACATTCACTTTAATTTGTAGTGATCCTTCCTTATTCTTTTGTATTGTTTCACTTTATTTGTTTCACTTTAGTGATCCTCACCCTACTCCTGCAGTACACCATCCCCCTACTCCTGCAGTACACCCTCCCCCTACTCTTGTAGTACACCTTTTTCCTCCTACCCCTGCAATACACCCTCCCCCTACTCCTACAGTACACCCTCCTCCTCCTACCCCTGCAGTACACCCTCCTCCTACCCTTGCAGAAGAGCCTCTTCCTCCCCCTGTGATTATTACCCTCACTCCTCCCCTTGTGATTATTACCCTCACTCCTCCCCCTGACCCTACTTTTATACCTTCCTCTTCTTCTAGACCGCCTTCTGAGACTGTCACACCATTTACTGATCCAGATTAAACTGGTGATGGTGATGGTGTTGACCCGCCCCTCCATGATCGACCATGGATTGAGCCATATGGCAAAGGGTAAGACTTTAATCCCTTTTTTAACTTTGATTGATGTTTTAAGCATTGTCTTATTTGAAATGAATTTTATTTCTTTATATGCAGGTTTATTCCATTCAGGGTTGCTTCCCAGGCCATCACACGATCAATTAAGCAACAGTATTTGACTCCATGGCCTACTTTGGGAGCAATATCTATAGACGACAAAAAGCCATTCTGGGAGCATTTTAAGGTGAACAACTTTAAACTAATTATCATTCTTATTTTACCATGTCTTAATCAATGTTTGTTTTGTTCATCATTACAGATGAAGGTGCAGTGGAAAGCTGAACATGAAAGACAAATACATAGAAATTTCCACATGAAAGCATCTCATAGGCTCTCAGAGATGTTTAGGGATGCCCGAATTGCAGGGGAGCGCCCTTACTGGTTGGGCGAGCACATTTGGAACTCTTTGCTTGCACATTGGAATTCAGTAGAGTTTCGCAAGAAGTGTGCTACAGCCCAGAGGAACAAAGCGTCTGAAAAGGGTGGTGCCTTGCATATTGGCGGGTCGATCACAGTTCACGAGCATGTCATTTGTATGGTAAAGTTTCTTTACTTTTCTGTTTCATTCATATATAACTTATGTATTTTCTATTTCATATACACTAATAAGTCTAAATTATGTTGTACAGGCATAAGCTTTTGGACGGGCGGTCCATGTTGACGAGATTTTTGCACAGACCCATGTTCGGAAGGGCACTAATGAATTCGTTGATGAAAGATCTCGCAAGACTCATGTAAGCAAATAACACTCCTAGTATTAGTAATCCACATGATTATGTTATTGTATCATTCCCTGACATTGCTTTTAATGTTTGAACAGGAAGAATTTTCTACAAGACTTTCACAGGTTAGATCTGAACATGGGTAAGCTCCTACACCGGATGATGCGAGTAATGCAAATGACGACATTCGTAGGACACAGTGCTCGGTCGATGTTGTTGGTGGGAAGAAAAAGGGACGAGTGTACGGTGTAGGACAACTTGCTGCAAACTATACAACATCGAGAGGAGGTACACTGAAGCATCAACCTTCTTCTTCTTCCACCACTTTTGCTGATGAGGCCATCCAGCGCTTGACACAGCTACTACAGCAACGTGACCAGGAAAATCGTGAATTGAGAGAAGAATACAGTGACTTGAGAAACGAGTTTACAAACTTCAAGTCCCTTGATCATGAGAGCGCTGCCTCAGACTTCAAACACTCCTTACACCGTCCCTCCGACCCAGCCACGACCCTCCCCGTCACCCGTCGTCCCTTAGCAGCCCAGATTAGTCCACCCCACATCAGTCCAGCCCACTGATGAGTCGATATTTTATTGATTTCACTTAGTTTATTGTGCTAGAATTAATCAGGGAATTGTGTTTAATTGTCCGGTATTTTCCCGTTTTCACTGATAGTGCTTAATTTGACCGGAAATTCTAATTTTAATTAATTTGAATATTCTGAGCTAATTAATTGCATTTTTAATTGCAGGAAAAATTTTGGAGATATATTTTGGAGCATTGGGACGAAGAAAAATAATTCAAGACTCCCCAATTAGTCATTTTAAATTTAGTTACATTGTAAATTTTATTGTTTAAAGTTTTTAGACAAACTCTTTGCATTGTGGGCTAATTTTGGTAGAATAGCTTAAGCCCAATTGTAAAAATGAACACATGGCACCTAGGGTTTTTGGGGTGGACCCCACCCCATTATTTTTGGACACTTGGCCGAGGAGGCAGCCGGTAGCCGTCATTTTTTTGGAGGTGAGTTTTGTTGGAACATGTTTGGATATTAGGAGGCTGCAACGTTTGAAATGACTCTCGGCATTTGGAGGCAGGGTGCTGGAACATTTTAAAAAGGGGTGCTCCAGCCGACATTGAGGGGGCAAAGTTTTCTTCTCTGGAAGCATGGTTTTAATTGATGATTTTGGTTGAATTTCTATTGTAATCCAATTTGCTTTTAGATAATTGCTAGGTGCTGATTCACCTTTCTTGGGAGAGGTGGCTTTTGGTTTTAACGTTGTTGCTGGAAAAACCAAAAGAAGGAGGGGGTCTTTAAATGTTTTTATGGAGAGAGAGTCGTGACTTGGTTTTGGAAAATTTTTCTTTACGGAGCTTTTGGATTTGGAACCATGTCTCAAGTGTTTGAATATGGATGAATGAACAAGCATTTGTCCATTTTTTTTCTTACGGTGCATCTTGCTTTAATATAAGAAGTGCTAATTTTATCTTGGTTGAGAAAAGGAAGCTGATGGTGTTTTAATTTTCTTTGAAAAATTAGGAGAACAAGGGCATTGATGCAATTGCCTGGGAGTGCATTGATTTTATTTCTCTTTGCTTTTAATAAGAAATAGGCGGTACTCATTTATTGGATAAAGTTTAGCTGCTGCAATGGTAATTAATTTGGTGGTGCATCACGTCCATGAAAAGATGATGCATTCATTTTCTTTTGAAAAGCCTACACGGTGCATTTCATTTTAATTTTCATGAATGATAAATTGGTGCAGCAGGAAGTTGCAGCATGGGCCCCTTCCTTTGGGGATGCGTTGGTTCCTTTAATCAACATTGAGAATAAGCTTTATTGTAGGAGGTGCAGCTATTTGAAGTTGTTTGTTCACCATAGCCATTATTTTTTGAATTGTAAATGACGTATAAGTAGTCCCACATTAGGAGAAATTTGTTATGGCATGAATTAACAATGTGATGCATATGGGAAATACAACAAATAGGTATGTGATATGCGGGACCCAAGCCCAATAAATAAGGTCCAACAACCCAACCCAAGGAGAAGGGTAAAAAGGTCACTCACACAAGAGGGGGTGAGCTTAGCAAGGAAAAGGGCTGCAACATGGAATGCTTTTGCTTTCACACACGTGAAACATACAACATCAATTTTCTTCTTCCATTTTTTCCAGCACATGCTTTGCACACAACCACATGGATGCAGATTTACACTTCACGGGAACCATCTACACCGTTAGCATAGAGTAGGCAAAGGAATTTTTATTATAAATTCATCTTTGCCTCCCATGTAAACTTACTTTGGAAATTATATGAGAATCATTTTCTTCTGCTGTTGTATTAAATTCCAACACGGGAAACTCTCTCCAAAGTCCTTCACCGAGCTTGTACATTCTCCACCCAGCTTTCTTCTTTTAGAAGACCTTCTGAGCTAGCTTCCGCTGCATCGAGCTCTTCACTCCACCATCGATTCAACCTCACACCGTTACTGCATCACGTTGTTTTCCGCATTAGTGTTATTGTTCCATTGCCTCAGCTTCATCTCGCCTGGCTGATTCCCGTGCAAATTTGGAGCGATTGGTATTCAGAGCAAGGTTCTAGAGGCAACCGCGAGCTAAGTTCTCTTGTCAGATCCGCATTGTTAACTACAAATCCTTCACTGTCTTGCTTCAAGTGTTCTATTCCATCCAGTCTCTGAATTTTGATTGTTGTTTAAGTCGTGTTTCTACCAACTTTTTATTTCTTTTATTTACATTCTCATTTTCATTCGGATAACTTCATTCTTGAGTCATTTTAATTTTGATAAATCTAATCTGTAATGTCAAGCCATGTGTAGTGATATGCGTTTTTTTTATTGTTCATTCAATCTGATGTTTGTGTTACAAATCCAGTGTTGTGAGTTAAACGAATTCTGACAGTTAAATACACGATGTCCATCGGTGAAAGGCTATGAAATTCAATTTTGAATGAGCTTGATGGCATTTGTGAACTCAGAATTTCAAACTCTGCATCAGCTCTATAGAAACTATGCATAGCCTGTTACTGTTTCATTGGCTGTCAAATTAGAAACGTCTTTGTTGGCTAATTTTTTCTACTGCTCAAACATGATGTGCATTCATCTAAGCAATTATGTGTTGCGGCATAGCTTTGGAATCATTGATTAGTCATAGCAGAGATTATAAAAGTAGTTGACCGATCTGCACCATCCTTGCTTGAGTCCAAATTTTTCTGGTTTTTGAATCTGGTTTAACATTCAAATTTTCTGGCTAACCATCCAATTTCATTTCTGCCACTTTGTGCAAGTTCCAAATTGTGTTTCTGATTCATTTTGATTGCCTAAAACTCATTTGCACCTGTACAATCCAAAATCACTCTTGGACTTGATTGAAACCGTGAAAATATGGAACTAGACCAGTACAATTTTGATCTACTGGTATTTCACCTCAGCTGAGAGCATAAACAAGTTTCAATTATCTAAACAAACTTGTCAGTGTTAACAAACTGAGAGTTTAAGGTCCAATTGGTGCAAGTCATATGTGAGTGGCGAGTTTTAAGGCAATTCTTTGTTGTTCATACAAGTTTAGTGGAAAATTCTTTGCATATGTTTGATTGTTATATGTCGTGCCACTGAATAGGATTTGGCAACAAGAATTAATTGAAATACTGCATTAAAAATCTGCAGAAGTATATAAAAAAAATATCAAAAATGCAGAAACCGTGTCAATCCTAGAACGTTATTTGTGTAGCACAGAAACATGTCATTTAGGCATTTTAACAAACAATTTTGCCTAATACTATTTTTTTGTGAGAAACCAAAGTTGTTTGCCAATATTGTTAATGATTCTCATTCATTCATTAAAATTCACATGGTCAATTGAGAATTGGATCAAAATCTGAACTGAAGTCTGTCAAATACATATGTTCATCATTGCATTTCAATTCTCTTCATTTAGGTGTTCTGCATTTGCATTGTGATCAATTGTGATTGCGTCAGTGTATACTTCCATTTATTCAATGAAATATGCTTGTTAAGTCTTTTGATTTGGAAATACATTTATGGTTTTGTCAAAGTAATGTGCAATGATTTAATCAGTGTAGTGTTTTTAATTGTCCATTAAATTTGTGTTTAACTAGTTGAAGCCCATATTATTTTGATTCAAACTAAGTTCTGCATTGAGTAAGTTATGTCCATCAAACAAGAGTTGTGACATTCACTTGAATGAGCTTGATGACAGATTTCAACAGTAGCTATGAATATGCCTATTGGGTACACTATGTTTGTAGCAACCGAGGATAATGATGGTATGGAGGAACAAAGAAAACCCTAATAACAGAAAATGGAAGAGAAAGGAGCATTAATAGCGTCGACGAAACTTCTAATTATCGATGATGTCATTAGGAGAGTTTTGGTTGGACGAAGACAACATTGACTATGTGGTTGAGGAAAGAAGAAGTCATGAATGTGTGGTTTTGATGTCATTCTTGTAATGAAGAAAAAATAGAAATTTATATATGAAAAGAAAAAAAAAAGTGAATTGAGTTACCTTGTAATTAGGATATACCATCATCTTCGTTAATGTAAACATCACCTTTCTCCATAAAAATTAACATATAAATAACTACATTTACATATTAAATGTAAAAAATTTGACACTCGTTACACTTTATTACATCATTATCTTTTTAAAATTGTTTTCGAAAATCTAAAAAAAAAAAACCAAAACTTGATTGAAGTATTTTAACAAAATTTAAAATTCAATTCAAACAAAATTTAAACCAGGACTATCTTAAAATTTTCCAACCAAATTTAAGACTCTATAAGCTAGTAATTAAGAAAAAGAAAATAAAAGGAATCCTGTGGGATAAAATAAGTTGGACTATTTGACTATTAGAAGAATATTGGTGGAAAGGAGTAACGTTGACTCTATCCCTAATTGGTTAGACGGAAAAGAATAAGGTGAGAATCACTTTATTTATGATTTGATACTTTTGTTCTTTTCTTTATTATAGAAGAATCATAATTTGTTCTTTTATTAAAAATAAAAATCTATAGAAAGTGCATGTCTTTGATAATCTTTATATGATGGTTGAAAAAAAAAAATCAATTATTGATTTGAAACTTAACATAAGTTTTCAAATATGATAATCAAAGTTAATTTAAAGTGCTCCAGATTTCTTAAAGTGGTTGTATAAAAATTTATTATTACTACTTTAATGGATATGATTAACTAATAGTTAAACATTACTTTATCTTAATTTCTTTGGTTGAATTTATCTTAATTTAAACTGTAATATAATAAACGAACAGTGAATAAATTAAAAATATGCCCTTATCTTTTTAATGTTTTTTTTTAACTTTGAATTTAGATACATAAATTTTATATTTCCTTATATACTATATAACTTAAAGTACTTTTTAATTTATCTAAATAAAAATGTACTAATATACAGATAAACTTTTTTATAAAAATGTTCTATCACGCTGTTTAAGTTGCTTGGTATTTTTTCTTTTTTTCTATCGATACATCAGTCAAAGCGTTAGGAGTCATTTAGGTCCATTGTATAATATATATTTATTTATTATTTACTTGACTGAACCTTAAAGTGAAAATATTTATCATTTATTTACTTGGAAATATTTAGATAAGAGAGGCATTTATTAATAAAAAAAAAATAACCTACCTAGTCAAGTCCTCAAAGCATATGGGTCGAAATGATCATAACATCTTGAAGAGGAAAATATTTCTATACCCATAAAAACAACTCTTGATTTCACAATGGGACAATTATTATATTTTTTTTCTAAAGCAAAACATTAATTTGATATCTGATAAAAAGAAGAGAGTACTCAACTCAGTATAGTATTTAAAGAGAAAAGGGTTTTTACCCTTATTAAAATATAAAGAAAATATTTTATTTTTAATATGTAAACCCTGAAATGATAAATGTGACATCCAAATATTATATGAACATATAATATAATATGATTCAGCTATTATAGTATGAGAAAACAGTTAGTATGTGATAGTATATAAGGGTACAGTCATCACAAATATTAGACAGAATTTAACCTTTACAACTTAAGAGTCTTTCAAAATAAAGATAGTGTAACTAAGGATCCTAAGAACTAGGGGCAGCTGGATTTGTCTCCTCCAATGTCTGCTCCAGAAGCCTCATCTCCTTCTGCTCACATCCAAGTGGATGGTCATCGCAAAGAAAAAAGCACAGCATATACAACACACAAGCGTAAGGGTAAGCTAGGTTCCAAAAACATGTTAATTATCATTCAGAAGTTAAAAGACAAGACATATGCATACATGTGATTAAATCAAGCATCCTATCATATTATGACTCACTAGACTTGTCTAGACTTAGAATGAATATCAATCTGGGGCGGGTTGTGCACTTGTGGTGGCCTCTACTGCTTTGCAAAGCTATTGCCAAGGGGTTTCACCCGACAACACACAAAGTTAATCCGTTACCGTGCGATAGGCCTCTAGTGATAGTGCCTACCCTAGGACCTCCCACTACTCTCACCACATGCGTCAATCCTCTCTAAGTGAGAATGAAAAACCATTAGATTGTTCGGATAACCCCCCATATGGAAGCCTCATATATTCATTCTAAAACACTACAATGATCTCACCTAGAGATCTTACTTCAATACCATTCAAATCACCTTAATCAAATCACAATCCTCTTTGAATCATCAATATACCATACTTGTTACATTCAACACCAATCATAACTTTTATGTGTACATACTTGCAAACTATAATTCACACACAATACATCATGCCCTCAATCATGTTACAAAATCAAGCCATATATATAAACATACAAGACACTCTTTCAATCAAACAACATCAATCAATCCATGGCATAAGGATGCTCATATTTAGGTAAGGAAAAAAAGCTCTGAAACCATCACTATCAGCTCTGAAGGGGTCCAAAACCCCCCAAAACGACCTAAGGAACGTCCAAAATGGACATCCGGAACCCCAAAAACTATCAAAAACAAAAACAACAACATGCTGATACGCCCAGGGGCGCTGGGGGCGCTGAGGGGCGCTCAGCGTGAATCGTTGTTGTATCCAGGGGCGCCAGGGCTCTACCAGGGGCGTTGGGGCGCCATACCAGTTGATAGCAAACATGAAAATAGGCTTTTGATGCACTTGGAACCTATTCTAATGACTAAGGGGGTTCTTTACACATTTGTATTGATGGAAAAACACATTTATAAGTTGAAACAAACATCCATTATATCACTAGATCCAAGACTAGGTGTATCAAACCACTTTTGACACTTAAAAATCCAAATTCTTAGCTTTTAACTCTCAATTCATCAACCCGAGGACCCAATATCAATTTTACCACTTTGAACATGACTTTTATCAGTTTTATGACTCTAACAAGTTCTAATTGACTCATCCAAGCTAGCTAAACTGCCTAAATACGTTCAGAACCCTTAAGGCTAAAATCCACTACCTTACTTCCCCTAATTTGACTTAAAATACCTTAGTTTACTTAACTTTCTGTTTAACAGGCTGCATAATGACAATTTCCAGCATTCCAGTATTCAATCACACCACAAAATCTTACTCATAACGGTTTCTAATCAACCATTTACAGTTTCATACACAATCCATCAACAAACACATGTTCTAAAAAGTAAATTCATCCGATTTTCACTCAACATCAACATATTCTACCACACCACATACACATGCATTATTATACATTAAAACAGGAACCCCAACTCATCCACACGATAATTTCTATAATCAGAAAAAGAAATATAAGCTTCCCTTACCTCTAGACGGAACGCCAAACTCATGAAAAACCCGAAACGCCCACTTACACCTTAAAGAAGACTAAGATCACCTACAGATCACAAATTTGGAATGAAAACAAGTTTTAAAGTCTAAGTGGGGTTAGAATTTGAAGAAAAGCAAAGTGAGTTACATGGGTTAGGGAAAAATGACTTACCGGAGTAAAATTGAAAAGTGATCGGTGATGATCGAAGCTCTCGAAGCCAAGAACACTTATGCGCTTTCTAATTGTTGAATAAACAACTTAGTGATGAAAGGATTTAGAGAAAAGACAGAACTTTAAGAAGAGATTAACTTCTAAAGAGATAAAACGTTTCTGAAAACTGAATTAAGATTTGTTTTAAAGTTATATCTATGTTTAAAAAAAAAATTAGA
The DNA here is from genome assembly GCA_036885675.1 of Vigna mungo. Lineage (NCBI taxonomy): Eukaryota > Viridiplantae > Streptophyta > Magnoliopsida > Fabales > Fabaceae > Vigna > Vigna mungo. The sequence goes on from CP144700.1 coordinate 52,640,133, forward strand.
AATTCTTGAGTTCTTATAATAAATGTGTAGCAACCCAGTTTCTAAAAATTAATTTTTTAAAAGGTTGTTATTTCAAAAAATCACGACCTTAAATAAATGAAAGATTAAATCGTACTACATTATAATCTCTTTTTACTAAACTAAATTAACTATTTTTCGTATCAAATCTAAAGTTTACTCTAACATTTATAGTGAATATGAGTTTAAATTATTTAAATATTTTCGAATAACTAAATCTTGGTTGTATACTATAATAATTTTCGTTCCTACAACAAAGTGATAAATACCATTAGACTAGTCAGTTTCCAAATTTTTTTTTTTTAAATATAAGTCAGTTTCTAAACAATTTCTGAAGAACTTGGCAAAACATACACATTATATTCTTTTTCTTCAAGAAATCCATCCAAAAGTAATCTCAAATATATATCATAATAAAAAAAACAGTTTTTGATTTTGTAAATTACAACTTTTGAAAAATAACATAAAAAAGGAACATAAAAGTTAAAATTGGATTGATTTCAAAATCGTGAAAAAGAAGAATATTTTGTAATTTTATTTTTGTCGTATTAAATGAAGGGATAAGCACTAAGGTGGGAGACAAAGATATGGTGAAACTAGCATTACAAACACAAAGGAAGTACCCTAATTCCAAATTGTGTGACTCCCTCCCATCATTTTCACATGTACTTGACAAGAAACAACACGTAACATGCATATCCTAAGGCAGTGTTTGGCAAGCTATTAAACTTCCCTCAAAACACCGATGCCAAACCATCGCACTTTTCAAACACACCCCTCAAAAGCAGATTCCTTTCTATATTCCCACGTGGCCCACTCCCTTTGCGCTTTATGCTATTCCGTTTCCCCAATAATATCTCAACAAGCCGAGATTAGCCAAACAGAGTGCTACTTCAAAATTTGTCGTCACCGAGAAAGAGCGAGAGAGAGGGATTAAGCCATGGCGGATGAGAGCGTTGTCGAGTCCCCGGTGAAGAGGCAGAGAGACGATGAAGAAAATGGGGTCTCCGTTTCCATGGATACGGAGGGTGGCAAAGACCCACAGGGTAATGGTTTATCGTCTGTGATTCCTGGCTGGTTCTCTGAAATCAGTTCAATGTGGCCTGGTTAGTTCTCTTTTTACCATACCCTTTTCTTTGTTTCTTCCAAAAGTTGTGCCTTTTCCTTGCGTTTTGTCACTGGGAAATGAATTTTACCCTCTCTTTTTTTACTTGTTGGTTTGTGCGTGTGGAAAAGTGAAATTGTATTGTATCAATTTTTTTTATGTGTTCCTTCTCTAATGGGGTTTGTCTCTGTGCGAACAGATTTGGATTTCACTTTTACGGTTGAGACGTATTTTCTTGATTTCTATCCAATTTAGTTGTCTGATGGGTTGTTTTTCTGGTTTTACTTCTTGTTTACGATGGCCACGTTACTTAATAGCTCCTTGTCATGTACCACAGAACAAGCAAGTGTGTAAATATCTCTATTTTTTAAGATTCTTACACTTTCTCTCGTGGAACAATGGAACTTTTCTGTGGTTTTTGGTTATAATTGATTCTTTATATACCTTTTTTTTTACACCTTATATGCCGGCATGCTTTGTTTAATTCTGGTTTTTGTTTTTTATTTTGACATATGAACATTTGGTAGATCAGCTAACAGTGGCGCTGAGCCAATTCTGCTACATGTTCTAGCGATATTAATACTAAAAGTTGATCATCAGCGAGCTAATATGAAATTTATGGGAATATAATAAATTTCACTTTTAAATGTGTTGGAGTGAAGTCCCCTTAGAAGTTGAGTGGCTATTATCTATGTTGTTGCCTCTTTGGGACTTTCTCTACTCAATGCTCATCCTGTAAGATCTTCAGGTTTTTGTTTTCAAAAAGCGTAAATGATTGTTGTATTAAATTAATACCTCTAAAGTGAGCATGCACTTTGGAAGGACTAAAGTTTCATAAGCATTACTAAACAATCAATGGAGTTGATTTAGCAATTTTATTGCTTATTAATATTATATTCATTTGCATTAATTTTATTACAGTTGCTCCAATCATCCCTTTAATTTTGCGCTAGTTTTTCTAAGGGCATCTCTTGCTTTAGAAGTGCTAGATTCGTACAAAAAGTACTTATTCTGGTCCTTTTATTTGATGCATGATTATTTGCATAAACGGATGTGTATATTGAAAAAGGAATGATAATAAACAAATACTTTATAAATTTGAATAGGCAGATACTGTATGCAATCACATAAAAGAACTAATCCCTGTCCTTAAGACTCTGCTTCCCGTTTTAATCATGCATCACCTATAATTTTTTGGGAGTAAACTTTCTCAGTTCTTTGATCTGTCCCAACTTTTCTTCTACGTACTTGAGGAGTCAAAACTTACTTTTAAATAGCTGAGATGCAATTGTTACCATGCCTGTTTCTGCTAGTAAAGTCCATGCCTACTTTGGAAAGGAAAAAGAATCTTCGTATTTTTCTTAGAGAAATGTAATTTGTACATTAAATTTTACAACTAAGAGGAGTATGAGATTTACTAACGTGATAGGGAGAGATAGTAACATAGGTAGTTATTCTAATAACTTTTTTGGTGCCATGAATAATACCTTTGAGTACATCTTATGACATCAATTTTTTCTAAAACCAATGCAATGTCAAAATCCTAGAAATATAAGCACACAGTAATAGGTCTTTTTGAGATAAACTCAGAATAGTTGGTTTTTCCTTTTGTAATAATACTCAAGAATTAAGTATGGTTGTTCTTTTCCAGGAGAGGCTCACTCCTTGAAGGTGGAAAAAATTTTGTTTCAAGGAAAGTCTGAATACCAAAATATCATGGTCTTCCAGGTACATGAGGCTCCAGTAAATTATGAAGTTACTTTACAATTTCCCTTTTTTCATGTTACTACCTTTTTCAATGCACTTCTGTGATGTCTTTTGTAGTCATCAACGTATGGCAAGGTTCTTGTTTTGGATGGAGTAATCCAGTTAACAGAGAGAGACGAATGTGCCTACCAAGAAATGATCACTCATCTTCCTCTTTGCTCTATTCCAAATCCCAAAAAGGTATTACTTGCTTTTGTTAAATGTCAAGATTGTATGTTTACTCGTCAAACTTTTATACTTATTCTGCTTGTATTTTTCATGTTTAGGTTTTGGTTATTGGAGGAGGTGATGGAGGGGTCCTCCGAGAAATAGCACGCCATTCTTCAGTTGAAAAGATAGACATTTGTGAAATTGACAGTATGGTTGTTGATGTAAGGCATACCAAATTTTACAATCTTCTTTCCATTCTCTGACCAAAGCTAAAATATGTTGCTGGCAGGCTATTATGTCACTTGTACACAGTTATATCTATATCTACATTTTCTTGGTTTGAATGAGATTATACAGAAGGAAGTTAGTTATAGCTTATGAAGCTCGGACATGTCTCTTAAATGATGTGTCCCTGTGTCCAACAGTATCCGATACTGACACGTGTGTGACATATTTCACTAAAGTGTCCAATTCAAAAAATATTTGTTTGGGTCTCAACATAATTCTGAGAAGTTTTTACACTTAAGGAAATTAGTTACAATTGTTCTATTCATTTTTAGTTGGCAAAAAGCTTAGTGCTCAGATTTCAAGTAGCTGTATATGCTTCGTATCTAATTTAAGACGTGCAGGTTTCCAAACAATATTTCCCTGATGTTGCTGTAGGGTATGAGGATCCTCGTGTGACACTTACTGTTGGTGATGGTACGATTCTATTATTTTTTTTCTTAAATATTTTATTCTTGTTGAAGAAATTATCTAATGATGGATTTTCTAACAATGGTCTAGGAGTTGCGTTTCTGAAAAATGTTCCAGAAGGAATGTATGATGCCATTATAGTAGATTCATCCGACCCTATTGGTATACCATATTATTTTTTCTTCTCTTCTGTGATATAAAAATAAAACTGTGTGATAAAGGAATGTTACATTTGGCATCCTCAAGGTCCTGCTCAGGAGTTATTTGAAAAGCCCTTCTTCGCGTCGGTTGCAAAGGCTCTTCGTCCAGGAGGAGTTTTGTGTACTCAGGCAGAAAGCATATGGCTTCATATGGATATAATTGAGGACATCGTGGCAAATTGTCGCCAGATTTTCAAAGGATCTGTTAACTATGCTTGGACTACTGTTCCTACATATCCAAGGTTTGTATTTTCAGGTTATTTGTATATGAATGGAGAAAGTAAAGTATATGATTATCCATTTTATGTTGTATTTATTTTTCATTTCAGTGGGATGATTGGTTTTATGCTTTGCTCAACTGAGGGACCACCTGTTGATTTCAAGCATCCAGTGAATCCCTTGGATGAAAATGAGTGTCAGAAGTCAGCAAGACCACTGAAGTTCTACAACTCTGAGGTATGCTCCCCCAACCACCTTCTGTTTGAGATTTTGCATTCTTTCCTCTCTTTCCTGAACTGCTAGTTCTTATCATCAAATTATCCATCTTTGCCTTTAATTCCAGATTCATACAGCATCTTTCTGTTTGCCATCATTTGCAAAGAGGAAGATTGGTCCTAAAGCAAATTAAAAAAGATTTTAAAAAGCATTGAAAGAGCTCACTTGGCTGTTGTAGAAGTCCAACATTGGTCCATTCTATCAATGAGCCATGAAATAAGTCAGGTTTAATTTGGCATTGAAGAGTAAGGTTTATTTCTTGAAATGAGTTCTAGGTGATAATGATAGAGTTGATGGATTCAGTTATCATTAACTTTCCTCATAAACACATTTCACAATGTGGAACTATAACTATCTGTTAAGAAAAATTTTGTTTAATGCAAATTATTGTTTTTAGTGTCTTGAATACATTTGGCGTTATTGGTTCTATCAATACGAAAAATCAGCTGAGTGAACTGCTCTGATTGATTAAAATTAGCAATGTGATTGAAAGTCTGGGCAATCCTAAATGGAGTTTAAAAATGATGGCAATTATTATCATCAAACCAAAATCTACATGTTTTATGATCTATCTCTATATTCGTATTAATGAGTTGGAGAGGGAACCAAATCATTGGCATGATTAAATCAATTTTGAATGCTGATCACTATCAATTTGATGTCCAAAATTTAAAACCTTTTTGTCTTCATTAATTAAAGGAACACACCATTTACTTTGGAAGCAGGGAAACATTGCAGCATAGACAAAAATAACAAGGGTAATAATGCTTTGGTACCTTGAACCATGATGTAACCTTTCTTCTTAGAATATCATTTATCTATGCATACTCAGTTTTTTCCGTTAAAAATAATGATGAGGAAAAATGAGAATGTGGGGATCTGGTAAATTACATACTGATAAGAACCAGCAATGTAATCAACTCAACAGTAAGAAGAAATAAGAAGTATATTCGGAAATTTGATCTGATCAACGTGAATCAAGACTAATTCTATTATTCTATTCAGAAAATATCAGAAAGATAAAGATATCTCAACAATCTAGTCCATTCCATAGCCTCCCCCCTCTCTCACTTCCCCTCCACTATAAACATTTTTCCTTGTAACTAACTTCCTCTAACGCATATTCCCATATGCCAGTTGGGCAGTTTTCTGTTATTCCTCTCCTCTCGAGTTTTTATTCACTGCATCTCGTTTGTATCTCATTCTATACACGTATTTCACTTTGGGCCTAATCTGCTAGGCCGTATCATTCCTTTCCCCGTCAAGACACACCTTGTGCTCAAGGTGGAATCCTGGAAAATGCTCCTGTAACTCAGTCAAATATTCCCATGAATTTTCACATTCTGGTAACTGGTGCCATTTAATTAGAACCTCTCTGATTCCTTGTTGATTTTGACGAATTGCTAAGGCTTATGCAGGTTGCACATTAAGCTCTAAATCCTGTGCCAAACACTTGGGCAAAGGTTGAGTTTGGACATCATCACTTACTAACTTCTTGAGTAAGGACATGTGAAAAACATGATGGATCAAGCTCTCTGCGGGAAGTGCTAATTTATAGGCGACCTTGCTAATTTTTTCGACAATTTCGTATGGCCCATAATATTGCAGATTAAGTTTTTGATTCATTCTTCTTGCCAAACTCCTCAACTTATATGGTTGAATCTTTAGAAATACCCGGTCTCCCACATTATATTCCACATCTCGCCTATGTTTATCAGCCTACTGCTTCATGCGGTTTTGTGCCTTAGCTAATTGTCCTTTTAAATCTTCTAACATTGCATCTCTATCTGCTGTCATCTTGCTCACTTCTTCCACAGCTGTCAATCTTATATCCCCTTTAATTATCGGTGGTGGGTCCCTTCCATAAAGAGCTTTGAAAGGGGTTATATGGGTAGATTCATGATAATTAGTGTTGTACCAAAATTCAGCCCAACTTAGCCATTTAGGCCAATGTTTTGGTTTGGTACCAGTTAAACACCTCAGATAAGTCTCAACACACCTATTGACCACTTCAGTTTGGCCATCCGTTTGTGAGTGGTAAGCCAAGCTGAACCGAAGCTTGGTTCCTGCCAATTTGAATAATTCCGTCCAGAAGGAGCTAATGAATACTCTGTCTCGATCAGTCACGATGGAGGAAGGGAACACATGTAATCGCACCACTTCTTTAAGGAATATTTCAGCGACATCCTTGGCTGTGTAAGGATGAGACATGGCTATAAAGTGAGCATACTTCGTTAATCTATCTACCACCACCAAAATGGTATCTTTCCCTCCTACTTTTGGGAGTCCCCCTATAAAGTCCATGGACACGTCAAACCACACCTGTGTCGGTATCGGTAGAGGCTGCAATAATCCCGAGGGAGTTAAAGCCTGGTATTTATTTCGTTGGCAGATTTCACACCGCTGCACATATTCTTGAATTTGTTTCTTCATTCCCTCCCAATACAAGAACCCTGCAATGCTTTTGTATGTACGAAAATATCCCGAATGGCCCCCTACTGCTGTGTCATGAAACTCCTTAAGAATCAATGGAATCTTAGAAGACACTTTGGGTATTACTATTCTTCCTCTGTAGTACAATCTACCATGCAAGAATTTGTATCCTTTATGAGCATTTGGGTCTCTTAATAATTCTTGTATAATTTCCCTCAACTTCTCATCCATTTGGACTTCGTGATCAACTTCGTCCCATTCATAAAATTGGACAGTGGTTAATGCCCACAGCTGCTGCCTGGAAAGTGCATAAGCTACTGTATTCTCCCTTCCAGATTTATACTTTTATTTCAAAGTCAAACCCCAACAACTTTGAGACCCACTTTTGTTGTTCCTCTCCCATTAGTCGTTGTTCAACCAAGTATTTAAGACTCCTTTGATCCGTGTGTACTTCAAAGTGCCTTCCCAACAAATAAGGCCTCCACTTTTGAATAGCTAAAACCACTGCCATAAGTTCTTTTTCATATACTGATTTACTTTGGTCCCTTTCGGAGAGAACCTTACTCATGTACGCCACTGGCCTTCCCTCCTGCATCAATACTGCACCAATTCCCATACCCGAAGCATCGGTTTCCACTACAAAAAGGCTTCTCAAAATTAGGGACAACTAGGACAGGTGCTGTGGACATAGCTGCCTTAAGCTGCTCAAAAGCCTTTTGAGCATCACTTCCCCATTGAAACTGATCTTTCTTCAACTGCTGTGTGAGAGGGCCTGCAATGTTTCCATAGTTTTTCACAAATTTTCTGTAATATCCTATGAGACCGAGGAAGCCCCTTAACCCTTTCACGTCCTTGGGAGCAGGCCAAGTGAGCATATCTTTGATTTTACAAGGATCTGCAGCCACACCCTGTTCAGAAATGATATGACCTAGGTATTCCAAGCTGCGCAAAATGACATTTCTTCATATTGGCAAATAAGTTGTGATCCCTTAACACCTGTAATACAGCTCTCAAATGCTCCTCATACTCCTTTTCACTCTTGTTGTAAATGAGAATATCGTCAAAGAAAACTAGAACAAACTTTCTCAAGTAAGGTTTGAGTACCTTATTCATAAGTGCTTGAAAAGTTGTAGGTGCGTTGGTGAGACCAAACGACATAACTAGAAACTCATAGTGACCCTCATGGGTCCTGAATGCTGTTTTTGAAATATCATCATCTTTCATTCTAATTTGATGATACTCGGACTTCAAATTCAATTTCATAAAAATCACAGCCCCTCCTACTCATCCAACAATTCATCAATCACGGGTATCGGAAACTTATCTGGAATAGTGAGTTTATTGAGTGCCCTATAGTCTACACAAAATCTCCACCCCGAATCTTTTTTTTTGACCAAAATCACATGGCTACTAAATTGGCTATGGCTTGGCCTTATCACCCCTGCCTGCAACATTTCACCCACAATCGTTTCAATTTCATTTTTGTGGTAATAGGGATACCTATATGGTCGTATGTTGGGTATTTGTCCCCCTTCCTGCAACAAAATTGCATGATCATGATTTCTTTTTGGAGGTAATCCTCTCGGTTCTTGGAACACGTCTCCAAACTCTACTAATGTTTCTTCCAGGGCACATGATACAGGAGTGGAAACAAGTTGGTTTTGTCGTTGGGTTTCGACATTCCCCACGTATTGGTAGGCTAGATAATACCCTTCATTTGTAGAATGTAAAGTCTTTATCATTGTCTTCCAAGAAGCTTGTTGTCTGCACAAGGATGGATCTCCCTTCAAAATCTGCTTACGCTCTCTTTCCTCCCATTGTAGTGTGAAATTTTAGAAGTTGGCCTTAATATCTCCTAAACTAGCCAACCAATCTAGTCCTAGCACCACCTCCGTACCTCCCAGATTAAGGATAAAAAAATCCTGCTCTATTCAAATTCCCCGCATCTCAATTTGTACTGCTTTACATATGCCCCTGTTCTTTTCCTTCTGTCCATTACCCTTCTCCACCGTATACTCTGGAGTTTTTGTCACCTATAATTGTAATTCAGCCACTAGGAGTTGAGAAATAGTTACTCGTGGCTCCCGAATCAATCAAAATCAACACCTCTCTCCCTCCTATTGTTCCTTTTATCTTAAAGCATTTTCTTGAAGTGAGACATTCTTTGCTCTTCAAAGACAACTGCAAATTTTTATTTTCTAATTCCACTATTGGTTCCTCTGTTTTAGCTGGATCGCCATCTTCCTCTATTTCCTTTGGTTTATCCTCTTCTTGGCCCTTCACTAATACAAGTTCATAATGTCGAAGCTTGCATACATGCTCGCTTCCCCATTTTTCTCCACATTTAAAGCAAAGCCCCTTTTGAGTCCTTTCTTGTAATTCCTCTTGAGTCAATCTTCTCCCTTCCAGCAGTTTCCTCTCCCCTGGAGGCTCAGGATTAGATTTTCCTCCTTTTTCCCCCATGGATATCATCGATTTTCCCCAAGATAACTCCCCATAAGCCTTCACGAAGCCACTCTCCTTATCTCGCCAACCTTTCTTCTCTTCCCATCTGAGACCTCCTCTTCTCATCGCCATGTTTTTCTCTTCCAATAATAATGATCGATCCATCAAATCAGATATTGAGTCGGTGTCGTAGAGCTTGAGTTCAGCTATAATCTCCTCCTTCAACCCGTTAAGGAAGATCCCCTTTAACATGGTACGATCTGTTCCTCTCAGCGGTGCTGAAACCATCTCGAATTGCTCGCGATACTCCATCAGTGTCCCCGTTTTTTAATGCTTAACAAAGGTTCAAATGGGTTTTGAGCCAATCCTGGTTGGAATCGTCGAAGCGTCACTGTCTTGAAATCCTCCCAACTCCGAACCGCTGTCTACTCCTCCCACCATTGGTAGCAATTCAGGGCTTGGCCTTCCAAAGCTACCATCACCGCATCTAATTTCTCATCCTCTGAAACTGAATTCAATTTAAAGTAACGCTCCACTCGAACGAGCCAACCGTATGTGTCATCTCCATTGAACACCGGAATCTCCATCTTCCTTCCCCTAAAATCATACACTGGAGGTGGGCTCCCATATCTTCGTGGTGGTCGTGATCTGGACACCGAATAATTACTCCCTTCCTCGTCCTCATCTGTAATCCTGGTCCCGCTACGTGGTCGATGGAACCGTCGATAATATCGAGGTTTATCACGTTGCAGTAGGATCTGCTTGATCTCACTAAGCTCTGATTGCTGAGCTTGTAAGCTTCGTTCTACATTCTCCATTCTACTCTCCATTGTAGATCGTGTGACAACCATTCAAGCTCCCAGAATCAAGAGCTCTGATGCCAGTTGATAAGAACCAACAATCTAATCAACTCAACAGTAAGAAGAAATAAGAAGTATATTCGGAAATTTGATCTGATAAACATGAATCAAGACCAATTCTGTTATTCTATTAATAAAATATCACAAAGATAAAGAAATCCCAACAATCTAGTCCATTCCATAGCCTCCCCCCTCTCTCACTTCCCCACTCCACTATAAACATTTTCCCTTGTAACTAACTTCCTCTAACACATATTCCCATCTGCCAACTGTGTAGTTTTCTGTTATTTCTCTCCTCTCGAGTTTTTATTCACTGCATCTCGTTTGTATGTCCTTCTATACATGTATTTCACTTTGGGCCTAATATGCTGGGCCGTATCACATACCCTTCAGAAATTGACTCCTGTAATGTAGGTGGACACGTAGAAAAACTTGCTTTTGATGGAGTAATGCTAGTTTCTTCTCCTCGATACTCCAAAAAAGCAAGATTCTGATTTATATCTTATTTCGTAACTGACTAATCAATATGGAATAGAAAATCTTCTTATAATCCTCTGATTAAAATTATAAAGTCATAATACAGTAGAAGATAAAATTTATTGACTAATTGTCATAAAAGGCTGCATAACCATTTAGCTATGCCTATTTTAATTCTAGTTATGTTATGAACTCAAATTGACCCCCTTATTTTTGTTCATAGCCGTTTTCATTCACAAGCCATTCTTAACATCCTTACCTGATTCCTCATCAGTTTTCTTTTCCAATTTCCTCTCCTTGCAATCATGAAAATAGATCATGCAAACCACCCATTTCAGTGGATTGACCATGCAAGACAATCCAACTTGTACAAAAATTGCATTCCCTTGCTTATAATCTCCAATATGGTAGCATGAAAGCCTCACAAGATGTCCCCAAGCAAAGAAAATCAGCATCAGAAAGAACCCCCTCCTGTGATTGCCTCTGCTGAAATATGCTGAAACAGCTAACGCATCAACACCATATATACCCTCCAACACTGAGATCACAAGACTCGTGTTCCATTTTGCACTCCCCTCCAAGTAAATCCTTAAGACCTTTGCAAATGCTATGCTGCAAATTACTGCGAGCAACACGGAAAAACTTATGTCTTTCAAGAAAACATGATAATTTAAGACTATCCATAGTAATCCAAGCTGGTGAGTAGTTGTCAAGAAGAGAACATAGATAGAAGTGACAAATGAGGCTCTCAATCTTGATAGGTCAAAGGGTGTCTCAAACATCTCCTTCAGAGTCATTTTCTTCTCTCTTGAATGCAGCTTTGAAGCCAAATCTACCGTAACAGCTGCAGAGACAAACTCTGAGACATACAGAGGCACCATGTAAATGAAACCAACAAAAAACAGCTTCAGTAAATAATCCTTGTTGAATCTGCTGATAGGATCTAGGAAGCTGTCGTAGCGAGTCAAGTGACCATATGACAGGTTTAAAATACTGTAGGTTTCAACAAGGATTTCTTGGAGGTAAATTTCAAAGTAAACCATGATACAAAAGAGAGGAAGAGAAGTGAGAAAGGTGAAGATGATGAAATTGAGATTTCTTAAATAGACCATAACAGATTTCCTGAGGATATCAGATACTTCAAGCTCCTGCTTCTGCTTAGAGTTGTGGTTTTCACTCTCCATAACTCTTCACTTCCAAGAGCAATAGTTTACAAGGTGAAGATTAGCACTCCGTAAAGATCTATGAAAACAAAATTTTTTCTTTTGTTTGTGCTCTATTGGAGAGACACAGTAGGAAGAAGACTTGACTAATGACTATAGAAGATTGACTTGGTTGTGTTTTTCCCTGCTAAGACAAGTTGTTTCCTACTTTGACTTAGTCCTATGAATGTTCACATTGGAACTTGATTCTCTTGTCAGAGAGAATACAAGAACAATATTTATCCATAATTGATTTTTTTTCTTCTACTCATTTAAATGTTAACAAAATACTAAGTTTAAATTTTTTTTTACTGGATCCTGGCTAATGTCAAGAAATTAGAAATGTACAACCACCACAAAATAAAGAGATTTTTCCTTTAACTAAAACTACAGGTTTATAAGTTTCTTTCTTATTTTTTAATACTATGATATAAGGCATTCTTGGAGAAATCTTATACTTCAGCACTCATAGGATAAATAAAAATAAGAAACAAAAATTAAATCAGATTGTATATAAGCTAAAATTAGAGTTTAAAGTAATTTTACATTATTGTTGCATGAGATCGGATGCTATTTTTTTCTCTCTAAAATAGGGATTTTTTTTAGTTCATTCACAATAGAAAAGGCTTTTAAACTTAGAACATGAAAATATCATATAATTGTAATTAATACTACAACTATGTTAATCGTAATTAGACATCTTTAAGCCCTTGGTTATAAAGTTAGTTGTTTTATTAATGGTTAAGAAATATAACTAATAGTATTATAAAATATAACTAATAGTATAAAATAGGTAAGAGAATAAACTAAAATGACTTCTTTATATATTTTCATTAGATGAGATTCTTCTGTGTATAGTTAGCAATGTAACTTAGATGAGATTCATTACAAGGAACTCAAATATCATTATTGACTTTAAGATAATTAAACATGGAATATAAAAAAGTAATGGAAAATCACTATAATAATTATTTGATAGTGTACTCTCTCTTTCTCAAATGTCATGTCTGTAGTTAAAACCTTGAGAGGAAAATAGGTCTAACCTAGTGACGGAAAAAACAAAGTACAAAAATCCTTGAAAACATTATAATCTTCTGCCTCATTAAAAGCTTAGTAACCACGAGGAATGAGAAAAGAGTACATAACTTACTTATTTCTACCCCTCGTGCAAGTTATCTTATTTAAAACAACAAGCTCAATTTTATATACTCATTGTTTAAAAAATCTTTTTTAATGATGACTTTATAAAAGCATCACTAAATTCTCACTTAAATACATCGATAATCTTTTTGAAAATCAAGTGGTATTTTAAAAAGAAAATCACGTCTTGTACAATTTTTAATATATAATTCTTTTAATCTATTATTACTTTCACATTGTAACATCCCAATTTAATAATATAAAACTATTAAAATAAACATTACATGTATAATGATAGAACCAGAATTACAGATTTGTGAAGAATAAAATTCTTCACCTGAAGAACAAAAGTAACTATTTATATTGCAAGCTTTACTTTCAAACTCTGCTGAGCCAACTGAAAAGACTGTATCCCATAAGCTCACACAATTAAGGTGATCATCGCAAAAGAGAAACAACAAACAAAGACAAACCATAGAAAAACAAGGGTAAGTTAGAGTATTAAAAGATTTTACATACCATTTAAAACAATAACGACATACACACATGTTATAATTCAAACAACACTAAAATTTAGTCCGTTCCACTTGAAACCCTTTTTACTATCCGGATGTATGCATTGATGTCAGACTCATGGGGAACTTGCACTCGTGTATGGTGGAGCAACCTTGCTCAGAAATAATACTAATAATAACCACATCCTCAACCACCACAATTAATACCATACATCAAGGTTAATCCGTCAAACATCTATGGTCCTAACCAGTGACCATATACTAGGACCTCATGCTACTCTCCATGACATAATCACCCACCTCTACATGAGATGGGGTTATTGAGAATGTCAGGATCATTCTCCAATCTAGGAGCCCCTACTTCAATACATAACACCACTTAAACAACTTAGGATATTCCTCCTTGGAATTCCTTTCTCACGTGATACTTGAAATCCACACCTCACACATAAATTGAACATCATCATCACACCACCTCTTTAATCATATAATCTATACATATTTGTACATCATTGACAATGAATAGAAATGTAACTCCACTACATAAGAAAACAAGAAAAGAAAGAATAAGACATCCTCTGGACTAGTCGCTCAGCGACCAAGCTCGTTGAGCGAATACAAAGATAGTGGTCCTAGACCCCAACCCACTCGCTCAACGACCCAGTTCGTTGAGCGAATAAAACTTCCAGTGCTCCCAGGGTTCAACCTCTCGCTCAACGATCCTTCTCGTTGTGCGAGAGCAGAGACAGTGGTTCAGATCCCCCATCTCACTTGCTCAGCGACCAACTCGCTGAGCGAAAACCTGAGATAGTGACCCAAACCCCTTGACCTCTCGTTGAGCGACTCCACTTCGCTCAACGAGTCTGCATAATTCTGCAGCACGAAAATTGTAGAATTATCACCCAAAACCGCTCTTGACCAATTGAATCTATTTTTCCCAACTTCTTACCCTCCTAGATTGTTTTATGTACCTAATTATACTTAATTAAGTGTGTCTAAACCCTTCTGGCATCAATCTAAACAAGTAGCCTCAAGATCTCATCCAAAAACTTACAAAAACTCAACTTATAGACCCAAATTGAATTCTACCATTTGTGGCACAATTTCAAGCAACTTAAGGACTCAAACATGTCACAAATAACTTTCCTAAATTTCTCAAACTGACCATTTGCACACAGAACCCCTATCTCACATTTTTACTAGTTCACTTCCTCAAAAACAAGTTATAAACCAAACTAAACTCTACCAATCCACCCCATACACTCCTCAATTCAAATCTCTCACAATCACAATGTTGAACATGTCTTAAAACAGTTCATGACCAATCCCAACTGCAACCAGCAAGTTCACTAATTATTTTTCACCATTTCACCATTTAAGATATCACCTTTTTTCTTCAAAACACCATTAAAACTTCTTTATCTTCAATTCTTTAATTCATACTCTTACATGATACACATTCCAAACAAAATTACAATACATTAACATTCAATCACAGAATTGATGAACGTTTGGCAAGTGAACCATCCGTTATTGTAGTAACAAAAATATCATCCTCTGGGATTGAATGAGTTGAGTACTAGTTTACTAACTTACTTAATTTTGAGCAACAAAGTTTATCAAATAAATTGATGAACATAAACAAGTGATGGAAATTCAAATGATATAAACAATGTTAGAGAATTGATTTCATACCTTTTCATATAAATTCCTCCCCTTTTCAATGGATGTGTTAATTATAATTATCCACTTGAGCTTATTAAGAGCTTGTTTACCCCTAATCCCTTAGATAGGCAAACTTATCCATTGAATTTGAACCCCCAATCCCTTAGGCCAGTTACAAAGTCAATAAGTTCATGAAGAACAATTTTATCTCAATTTCAAACTAACTAGTTGTGCCCAATTTCCCAATTGTGACAACATCTAATCTGTTCTATTTATAAACGCAAACAATTACCAATCTCCCAATTGTGAAACTGCTCATAGAATAGACATTAAAACATATATAGAACACAAGGATAATTAAAATTAAGCAAACATCAATTGAAAAGGTTTAGAAAGTATAATCACAAGTACTACATCAATCCTCTAACAAAATGGAAAATTAGTTCTGCATAATGTAAGGAAAAAACAAAAGAAAAGCAAAAGGAAGCAGAAGAAGAAGATCCTCTGTCCGTGAATGTGCATCCTTTTATGTCTCCATCTCACATTTTTCAAATTCCCCCCATCTTTTCCACTAATTCCTTCCTTTTAGGAGAGTGGTTACTCCCTCTCCATAACTTCCTTCAATTTCTATTTAATTTAATCTCTTTAACTCAGTCATAAAAGAGATCAATAACTGCTCTTGGAAACTTTCACAACCAATGGAAAAATCGCCACTCTGCCTGTGCTATTCTCTGTTTCAATTCTACCATTCCTGATGTGAATCCACAGGTTGTGGTAGAAAACACAACTCACTTGTGAAGCTCTCTGTTTTGTCTTCTATTTTCTCGAGCTAACTCCACAGGTCGTGGAAACTTCCACAGCTCAGTTGTTGAACTCTCTATTTTGCATCTGCATTTTGGAGCAAAATCCACAGGTCATGGAATTATCCACAGCTAGGTTGTTGAACTCTCTATTTTCATCTCTTCATCTTAGACATCAAGTCTTCCCAAATTATGAGTTTGGCACTTAGAATCACCAATCTACAAGAAAAACACAAAATCCCAATGTATGATCCGAAACAGAGATAATGCATGACTAAATCCTTCAATCAATGCAATTATGTATGCAAATGATCTAAACTAAGATATGAATGCAATTACATTTTACTCACACATCAAAATACCCCAAGCTTAGACGTTTGCTTGTCCTCAAGCAAGGAGAATTCAACTAACACAGAATGATTATGCACACAGAATGATGGATGAATCTAAATGGAAACATACCCTCTCATCTCAAGTTCAGTTCCAACAGTGAAATTCCTCAAGCACACACTTCATAATGTTTTCAGCATGACGACTAACTTATTGGGATCCTAAGTGCAATTATTTAGTTGAGGTATGACACGTAAGGCAGATAATATTTGGCATTTTAACTTCTTTTGAAAAAGATTTTCAATACTTAGAAGACACTTACCTGCCAACTAAGCATGGATCTTCCACTCAAATACTTGCCACACTCAGTCTCAAAGGAGTGTCTCTTCCCCAGTAACATACAGTCTCAAAGGGGTGTCAATTTATTCACTCAATATTTATTAATTTTATTTTTTTATTTTTTTTATTTTTTTATTTTGTTTTGACAGACAATTCTCCAGTAACCAAGTGCAGTGAGTGTCACCATAGAAACCTAACAAAAAAAACATTTTCTATCTTGTACATCTCAAAAACTATCTTCCTTAAGTGTCTTAGTGTCAAATCTCACTGTGTAGTGTGTGAAGTTTCCCAACAAGCAATCAGAAATATGTACTCACAGTGTGCTTAGAAAGATTTTATTGTACAAAACATAGAACTCAGAGCTTAGATGATACATTTCCATTCAAACATGATATGCAACATGCAAATGTAAAAATGATGTAAGATGTCATGCACAAGAACACCCTAGCCTAAATATTTACATGGTCCCCAATGTATAGAAAGTAAAAAGTACCGGGGGTTAGAACTCACAAGATTAGTGATGATTAGAGTGGAGCATGGTGAGAACTTCCTGTAAGAGTTGTTCCACCTTTTGCTGATGAAGAATTTGAGTATCTCGAAATTGGATGAACTCCTGATAATGTTGGAGTTGTTGCGCTTGGAGTTCAGTCAGGGATTGCTGGAGATGAGCAAGAGTATCAACTGTAAAAGGTCGAGGAATTGGAGGTATGTGCGATGACGGTTCAGGATCATGATGAAGGTTATTTGGACATTGAGAAGCAGAGAAGGTCCACCTATCTTTACCCCGCACTGTATTGAACTCTGGATTTGGAAGAGGTTGAGGTTGCAAGCCTGTGATAGTACTCATGACTAAGCAATAATGATCTTCCCTTTTCACCAACATTTCATTATGAATTAACATTTCTAAATCAATTCGGGAATTTCCTAAGATTGCCTTGTCATTCTCCAAAGGAATGTTGAGATGTAAAGCAATAATGGTGATCAGTCCACCAATTGCTGTTTGCCCAGATGACGCTTTCTCTACCTTGAGAAACTGACGTGCCAACCAAGCTCCTGAGTCCAATGGAACATCGCTAACCATACCGCACAAAAATAATAATTCTGACTTTCTAACCGCAGAATGACTATCACCCCGAGCAAATAGCGTATGAGCCATGAGTCGGTGAGCATATCTAAAACAGGGGTGTTGAATATTAGCTTCCTTAGAATCAGATGAGACAAACGAGCTTGATTGAGACAATTGAAACCAAAAGGACCCAGCGTCAAAATTTTTTTGATAATTCCTTGCAGCTCCAATTGGAAAACCAAAGATTGCATTAAACTCAACTAAAGTGAGTCTGTAAGAAACATTATAAAATCTAAATGCAATCAGCCCCTCTTCACAATCCTTTCCCTGCAGTATCTCTGCTTTCACAGAACTCAAGAACTCCATTGTGATTTTCTCGTAGGCAGGGTATTTTAAAGTGACAAAAGTACTCCAACCAATATTCTCAAGCATCCAGTAAAATTCCTCAGACATGCCTAACGTGCTTAAGGTATTTTCATCTACATAACGCGTAGGCACAATAACTCGCTTGAGTAATGAAGCATACCTCAACCTCTGCTCTTCATTTTGAAAAGAAATACCACTCGGGTTATTGGCAGAAGAACGAACCCTTTTTCTTGGACGTTGTTCCACGGCTGGTGGCACTGGATTAGGGCGTGCAGATTCAGCAGCAGCAGTGGTTGGTTGCGGCAGTGACACAAAATGCGGTGAAGAAGCCGATGATGCGGTTCGGTGGTCGGGGTCATGGGAATCCGCTGCGGAACGCTAACGGTCCGAGTGGAGTAGTGGTGATGGCAAACAGAGTGGTGACGGTGACGAACGGAGTGGTGGCGGTGACGAACGCTGATCGGTGGAGTCGACATTGATGACTGGCGGAGGACCTCCAGAGTGCCGTGGTGCTCTCGTTTTCTTCCGCATGGAGCGCCGCGGAGCTGTCATGGTTTGCCGCATAGAGGGTGTGACGGTCTGCGGAGGTTGACGGCATTGGTGGTGCGTGCGAGTCATCTTGCCGGTGAGGGTTGCCGCCGGTGATTGGATTGTGGAGACCTTGCAAAATGTTAAGGTTCTTTTGCACCGAAAAGTGACACTGGAATGAAGTACACTTCTTTTTCATTTCAGCCCCCCCCCCCCCCCTCCCCCCCACTTTTTTTTTTTAAATAGGAAACTGAAACTAAGAAAATTCCATTTCACAAGCATCGCATGATGCTGTGAGTGACACACTGGTCCTATTTTTTTCAACATCCCCTCCCAAATACAACTTTAATCTTTGACCATTTACTTCAAAACTTCTCTCAGCATTAAGGTTAGAGATTTCAATTGTTCCAAAAGGAAAAACTTTTTGAACCACAAAAGGACCTGACCACCTAGACTTAAGTTTTCCAGGGAACAATTTAAGTCTGGAATTATACAATAGAACTTGCTGTCTTGGGGTAAAATCTCTCAACACAATCTTTTTGTCATGCCATCTTTTGGTCCTTTCCTTATAAATCTGGGTATTTTCATAGGCTTGCAATCTGAATTCATCTAACTCATCTAATTGAAGCATTCTTTTCTCATCTGCAATCTTCAAATCAAAATTTAGCAATTTAATGGCCCAAAATGCTTTATGCTCAAGTTCAACCGGCAAATGACAAGATTTGCCATACACCAACTGATATGGTGACATCCCAATTGGAGTTTTAAAAGCTGTTCGATAAGCCCAAAGTACATAATCTAATTTTCTTGACCAATCTTTTCTAGACTAGCTCACGACTTTTTCCAAAATTCTTTTTAACTCCCTATTAAAAATTTCCACTTGTCCACTGGTTTGGGGATGATAAGGGGTAGCTATCTTGTGTCTCACACCATATTTGCCCAAAAGTGATGCAAATTGCTTGTTATGGAAATGTAAGCCCTCATCACTAATGATTGCTCGCGGTACCCCAAATCTGGAAAAAAATTGTTTCTTGATGAAGGAAACCACCACCTTAGCATCATTTTTTGGTAACGCAGCAGCCTCTACCCATTTAGATACATAATCCACATCAACCAAAATGTAGTGGTTTGAGAAAGATCGTGGGAAGGGCTCCATAAAATCCAGACCCCAAACATAAAAAATCTCCACTTCAAGTATGTTGTTCATGGGCATCTCATGTCATTTGGAAATATTACCAACTCTTTGGCATCTATCACAGTGTTTCACAAAATTATAGGCATCTTTAAAAAGGGTAGGCCAATAAAAGCCACTTTGTAAAACTTTAGAAGCTGTTCTCTCAACTGAAAAATGCCCCCCATAATCTGACCCATGACAATGCCAAATGATGTTCTCAAATTCAGTTTCAGGAACACATCTCCTGATCATACCATCTCCGCATCTTTTGAACAACAAAGGATCGTCCCAAAAATAGCACTTGACATCATGCAGGAATTTTTTCTTTTACTGAAAAGTGAGATCATTTGGAATTATACCCCCTGCTTTAAAATTAGCAAAATCTGCAAACCATAGCAAGGAAGTAATGGCCATTAACTTCTCATCTGGAAACTCCTCTGCAATAGGCTTGATATCCCGATTCCCTTCATCAAACTTCAATCTTGAAACGTGATCTGCCACCAAATTTTTCTTCCCCTGCTTATCTCGGATCTCCAAGTCAAACTCTTGTAATAAGAGAATCCAACGTATTAATCGTGGCTTGGCATCCTGCTTAGCAAATAGATATCTCAAAGCAGCATGATCAGTGTAAACAATGACCTTTGACCCAACAAGATAAGATCGGAATTTATCAAATGCAAACACTACTGCAAGAAACTCTTTTTCAGTCGTGGCATAATTCTTTTGAGCTTCATTTAACACACGATTAGAATAATATATCACATGAAACACTTTTTCTTTTCTTTGTCCTAATACAGCACCCACAGCATAATCACTCGCATCACACATTAATTCAAATGGTAAAGACTAATTAGGTGCTGTAATTATAGGAGCAGAAACAAGTTTTTCCTTTATGGTTAAAAATGCTTGCAAGCATGCTTCATCAAACACAAAAAGGGGTTTCTTTTTCAAGAAGATTAGTCATAGGCTTTACTATCTTAGAAAAGTCTTTGATAAACCTCCTATAAAATCCTGCATGACCTAAGAAACTTCTTACCCCTTTTACATTCACTGGAGGAGGTAATTGTTCTATTACTTCCACCTTTGCTTTATCAATCTCAATGCCTTTAGCAGAGATGTGATGACCAAGAACAATACCTTCTCTCACCATAAAATGACATTTTTCCCAATTTAGCACTAGATTAGTTTCTTGGCATCTTTTTAACACTAAGGTTAAATTAGCTAAATACAGAAAAGTCATCCATGAAGAATCAAATGAAGAGCCAAATACAGAAAAGTCATCCATGAAGATCTCAATGCAATTTTCAATCAAATCAGAAAAGATGGAAAACATACACCTTTGAAATGTTGCAGGCGCATTGTAGAGACCGAATGACATTCTCCTATAGGCAAAGACTCCATAGGGACATGTAAATGCCGTCTTTTCTCGATCTTCAGGAGCTACTGCTATTTGGTTGTAGCCAGAGTACCCATCTAGAAAGCAGTAATATGCATGCCCTGCCAACTTTTCCAACATTTGATCTATGAATGGAAGTGGAAAATGGTCCTTTCTTGTGACTTGATTCAGTCTTCGGTAATCTATGCACATCCGCCACCGTGTGACTTTCGTGTAGGAATGAGCTCATTGTTTTCATTTGTCACCACTGTCATTCCTCCTTTCTTGGGTACAACATGAACAGGACTCACCCACTCACTATCAGAAATGGGATAGATAATTCCTGCATCTAGCAATTTAATTACTTCTTTCGTTACCACTTCCTTCATAGTCGGGTTGAGCCTCCTTTGTGGTTGACGCACGGGTTTGAAATCTTCTTCTAAATAAATTTTATGCATGCACACAGTAGGATAATACCTTGCAAATCATCAATTTTCCACCCAATGGCAGATTTATACTCCCTCAACACCCTTAAGAGTTTATCTTCTTCAATGGAGGAAAGTTCATTGCTCACAATTACTGGTTTAAGCTTTTGCTCATCAAGGAACCTGTATTTTAGGTGAGAAGGGAGTTGCTTCAATTCTACCTTGGACGTTTCTACTCCTTCGCCTTCACTCTTGTGTAAATCTTCTACTCCTCTTGTGGAATTGAATATTGGTTGCAACACTTCTAATTGATGAGCACACTTCACCACCTCTTCATCATTAATTTCTCTTTTCAACTCCTTGGCGTCCATTCCCGATAATAGAGTTCAATTATTTCCTGCAACACAAGAGACTCAATTATTTCAGCCCTGAAACACAAGAGACTCAATTATTTCAGCCCTGAATCAGTCTTCTTTGTCATGTTTGTGCTTCACTGTTTCACTCATAGAAAATGTGACTTTTTCATCTGTCACTCTTAACATCAACTATCCTTATTCTACATCTATCAATGCTCTTCCCGTGGCTAAGAATGGTCTTCCCAATATGATTAGGACTTTAGCATCTTCTTCCATATTAAGCACCACGAAATCAGCTGGGAAAATAAGTTTATCCACCTTCACTAGAACATCTTCCACAATTCCATAAGGATAAATCAGCTGGGAAAATAAGTTTATCATAGTGGGCTTTACTTCTCCAATTCCCAGCCTTTTAAAAATTGACAAAGGCTGATTTATACTTGGTCCAAGGTCACACAATGCTTTACCCACCGTTATATTTCCAATCTCACATGGAATGACGAAGCTTCCTGGGTCCTTCAACTTGGGAGGTAATTTTTGTTGAATTATTGAACTGCATTCCTCTGTGAGCATAATTGTTTCATCTTCTTGGAGCTTCCTTTTCTTTGACAACAAGTCTTTCATGAATTTAGCATAACTTGGCATTTGCTCCAATGCTTCAGCAAATGGAATATTAATGTGGAGCTTCTTAAAGACATTAAGAAATCTTGCAAATTGCTTGGCTTGTTCTTACTTCTTCAATCTTTGAGGGAATGGAATTGTAGGGACATACTCACGCATCTTACTCTCACTCTCTTGATTTTTTTCTCTATCATTTTTCTCCTCATATTTTCTCTCAACTTCTTTTTCATTACTCTCTTCTACTATGTCATCAACTCTTTTTTTTTCTCTCTCTCCATCTCACTCCTTTTTCCATTCTCTATTACTCTTCCACTCCTCAATTGAATTGCCTTACATTGTTCCTTTAGGTTTGGTATTGTGTCACTAGGGAATGTGCCAGGAGATCTCTCTGAAAGTTGTCTTGAAAGTTGACCAATCTGGTTCTCCAAATTTCTGATCGAAGCTTCCTGGTTCTTGAAGTTAGTCCTTGTCTCATTCATGAAATTAGAAGTCTGCGCCACAAAGGTAGAAGTTTGCATAGTTAGCTTCTCTAATGCATTTTCCCACGTAGACGTCTTGTTTCCTTGATTGCTGAATTGAGCTTGATATTTGTTAGAATCGCTGCAGCGGAATTGTTAGCGTGAAACAAACCAAGAGGGGGGGGTGAATTGGTTATATACTTTTCTCGTGCCTTTTATTATTTTTCTCTTAATTTTTCTTACTGAGCAAATAATTAAATATAAATAAAGAGTAAGGGAAAGAGAAAAATTGCACAGATGATTTTATCCTGGTTCAGATCACACGGATCCTACGTACAGTCGCTTATCTCAAACAAAATAAGCCTTTTTCACTAACACAAAACAATTACAAATATTAATCACAAAGAAAAACAATTTGTAAGAGTTTAGAAATACAACCTCTCTTGAGACCACAAGAGATGAACTTACACCTCCTTTGAATCTTCACAAAGGATGACCACCTCCTTCGAATGCTTCACGAAGGATGATTCTCTTCCAGGCACTTCCTCGGACACACCAAGGATGAACAAGCTATTCCTCTGTCATCGCAGTAACACTTCAGGGCTTTGCAAACAAGAGTTTACTTAGCTTCAGCAATCTCACAGAGTTCTCAAAGAGTTCAGAGGTTTTAGCGCAAGGGAAGAGTTGTTTTTGAAACAAACAGTGAGCCAATTTATAGACTCAGCCCAATACCCTTCCATTCTTCGAAAACAGGCCACCTAACGCATTTAATCGATTGACATAAGTATTAATCGATTAAAATGAGTAGAACGGCTAGTTTTTCGAATCTGAAACCCCCAACGGCTAGTGTTAATCGATTATTCTCAGGAATAATCGATTAACTAATCGATTATTATTAGTTTTAATCGATTATTACAGGGGCAGTTGGGTTTTCAGTGCCAGCCTCGTTTTAATCAATTAAAACTGAGTTTAATCGATTAAAATAGCTTGTGTTTGATTCTCAAAAATAAATTAACCAAGTATAAATTACATGAATCAACCCTAATACATATTTGAGAACAATTACATCAACTTTGATTATTATAAAAGCTTTATAAAATACAGAGATCTTCAATTTGCCTTCATGGATCTTGACTTGTGCAAATCTGTTCATCATCAAAACTTCATCTTTTATTTTTTGCTAACATTCTTCCCCTTTTTGATGATGATAAAAAATTCTCCTGAGTTTAAGGCTTTTTAATAATCTGAAACAAACACAACTCACGAAAGGAGAGATCATTAGAAAATAAAGAGTTTAAACTATCTTCTCCCCCTTTTTGATCAGAAGAGAAAAAATATGTGCTCCCCCTTAATAAAAAGAAAGTATGCATAGAAGAAAAACAAATGAACAACAACTTTTTATTGAATTAAAAAAAATGTATACAATCATAAAGATAAACAAACGAAGAGGATCTAGAAATCATCACTAGCGTCACTATTAAAGTGCCGCTCTAATCCTGAAATCCCAGTGTCTAGATTCCGGAGATGAGTACATATTTCGTCGTGGCGAGTGTTTTGAATGTTCATCATCTCATTTTGGAGGCGAGCCATCTCAGTCATTTGTCTAGAGAGGCTCTCTAGACTATATTCCTCATTCACTTGAGATGGGCCAGCAATATGTGTGGGGTTAGGCATGGGGATATCCGTAACGTCATCTGCATTATCTTGCCCACCAATGGCATCCTCAGGGTGGATGTAGGAGAGTCCTTGTTTGATAAAACCCAT
Source organism: Vigna mungo (assembly GCA_036885675.1). Taxonomy (NCBI): domain Eukaryota; kingdom Viridiplantae; phylum Streptophyta; class Magnoliopsida; order Fabales; family Fabaceae; genus Vigna; species Vigna mungo. Next base: position 52,664,903 of record CP144700.1, read on the forward strand.
TTGCCTCAGGGAGGTATGTCCAACCTTATGACCCGGAAGGACAGTCTCATGATGTTCATCTGTGACATCTACTCCTTTGTACTCACAAATTTGGGAAACAAGAAGAGGATATGGAAGAAGTGCAGCATCTAACCTTTTGGCCTTGAACATTACAGTCTGAATCAGGTGAGGCCAATTGAGTGGAATGCTCTGAAGTATTCCATACATAATGATGAGATCAGTCTCAGAGCATTGGGCATGATTTGACCCTCTAGGGCACAAAAGCCACACAATAAGGTAGTGTAAGAGGCGTTCTTCCATCTTGAATCCACCAGCAAGGAAGAGACGAGCATTATGTTGTCGAGGGTTGCGGAGAAATGACTGGTACACCGCTATCTTGTTGAATTGTGCAAAGTCATTTGGAACAATTTAAAAATTTTCTAAAACAGGGACTTTTGCTACATTTGTCCAAATGTCACTGTCCAAGACAATGTCCACACCTTTCACCCTTGTTTGGAAAACCCCATCGCGAACCTTTAAATTAAAATAGAAGATGCGAACAAGATCCGGATAGTACCTTCCACGGAGTTCCATTATGTGTTGAACCCCTTGTTCAATGATGAGATTGGGAAAGGAGAAGTTGTAGGATGTATACCAAGCGAGATCAATAAATTTTTGCTTGATGAGCTTCCTTTCCTTCCAAAATTGTGAGAATGACTGTTGATCTTGCTCATCGGAAAGCCACCCTTCTATGGTAGCATCTCTTCTGCGAACATTACTCTCCGAAACTTCACTTGTTCTTCTTCTCATTCTTCTTGAACGATCAACAATTGAGATGGATGGAAAGCAAAGATTTTGGAGAAAGAAAGGAGAAAGCAAGAGAGATATGCTCAAGATTGGTTCGAGTATGGAAAGTGGGGACCAAGTGGGGTATAAATAGGCTCAAGAAGGCTCCCCAACGTGCATAATTTGAGAATTTGCCCGTTAATAGTCGTTGAGAGCCGTTTGGCAATGGCTAGTTTATTGAACACTGTAGAGTTTTCGAAAAAAAATTGTCTGGAGCGCATTTAATCGATTAAACTGGATTTTAATCGATTAATACTTGGATTAATCGATTAATCCATTCGTAAATGTATAGGTGACGCTTTTAATCGATGCACACGCAGATTAAACACGTTAAACAACGAAAAATGTAATATTAGGCCCAAAAATGCCTATTATACTATTTCTAATATGCCTAAATCTCTTCTAAGCTCAAAAAATCTATCCTTAGGCAATCTTTGGTGAAAATATCCGCTAATTGATGCTTAGAATCTATGAACTCCATTTCACAATCACCTTTTTGGACATGATCTCTAAGGAAGTGATGCCTAATTTCTATATGCTTGGTTCTAGAATGCATGATAGGATTTTTGGTAAGGCTTATGGCACTTGTATTATCACACTTAAGCGAAATATGATCCAAATGAATATCATAATCTTCTAATTGCTGTTTCATCCATAAGATTTGTGCACAACAACTACCCGCAACAATGTATTCAGCTTCAGTGGTTGATAAGGCTACACAGGCTTGTTTCTTAGACTGCCAAGAGACTAAGGAACTACCTAAAAAGTGACAGGTTCCACTAGTGCTTTTCCTATGTATCTTACAACCTCCAAAATCAGCATCAGAAAATCCTACAAGACTAGGTTCAGCTCCAGAAGGATACCATAAACCAAAGGACGTTGTCCCCTTAATGTATTTAAAAATGCGTTTTACTGCAGTAAGATGAGACTCTCTAGGGCTTGACTGATACCTAGCACACACACATACACTTTGCATGATATCAGGTCTACTAGCAGTAAGATATAATAGAGAACCAATCATACCTCTGTATTTGGTCTGACATACCTCTTTACCTATCTCATCTTTGTCTAAGTAGCAGGATGTTCCCATGGGAGTTGATGCTTCTTTAGCATTGTCCATCTCAAACTTTTTGAGGATTTCCCTGCAATACTTGGTTTGAGATATAAAGGTTCCTTCCTCCATTTGTTTGATTTGAAGTCCGAGGAAGAAAGTAAGTTCTCCCATCATTGACATCTCAAATTCTCCCTGCATGGACTTAGCAAAATTCTCGCAAAGAGTTGCGTTAGATGAACTAAAAATAATATCATCTACGTATATTTAAACAATTAGAAAATGTTTTCCAACTCTTTTAATAAATAAAGTTGAATCAATTTTTCCTCTGTTGAAATCATTTTTTATAAGAAAATTGCTAAGTCGTTCATACCAAGATCTAGGTGCTTGCTTTAAACCATATAGTGCTTTCTTTAATTTGTAGATGTGATTTGGGTATTTAAAATCCTCAAAGCCTGGTGGTTGTTCAAAAAATACATCTTCTTTGTTATAACCATTTAGAAAAGCACTTTTAACATCCATTTGAAATAATTTAAATTTCATTATAGATGCATAAGCAAGAAGTAGGCGTATTGCCTCTAACCTAGCAACTGGAGCGTATGTCTCATCATAATCTATACCTTCTTCTTGACTATATCCTTTTGCCACAAGCCTAACTTTATTCTTGGTGATGTTTCCTTCTTCATCCAGTTTGTTTTTGAACACCCACTTTGTTCCAATTACTTGATGAGTGTCTTTTCTGGGAATTAACTCCCACACTTGATTTCTTTCAAACTGGTTGAGTTCCTCTTGCATTGCGATACACCATTTTTCATCTTGAAGGGCTTCTTTAATATTCTTTGGTTCAATCTGTGACACAAAAGCAACATTCATACAATAATTTACAATATTACTTCTTGTGTTTACCCCTTCTGTGATATCGCCAATTATGTTGTCCAAAGATAATCCTCTAGGTTGTCGCCATATTTTATTTAAATCTTCATCTTGAGGATTGTCATGATTCTTCTCTTCATTTGTCTCCTTTGATGAATCTTCACTTGTTCCTGCATCAGATTCTTCTGACTCAAGAGGTTTTGCCTCAAGGTCCACAATTTCATCAAAAGTAACATGTATGGATTCCTCTATTGTGAACGTTTTCCTAATAAAAATTCTATATGCTTTGCTTGTTAAAGAATATCCAAGAAAAATTCCTTCATCAGCTTTTGAATCAAATTTTCCCAAATTTTGTTTTCCATTGTTTAAAACATAGCATTTGCATCCAAAAATTTTTAAATGGGAAACATTTGATTTTCTGTTTTTGAAAAGCTCGTAAGCAGTACGTTTTAAAATAGGTCGAATTATCATTCTATTCAAAACATAGCAAGCATTACTTACAGCATCAGCCCAAAATTGTTTAGGAACATTATTTTCATTTAACATAGTACGAGCAAGTTCCTCTAAGGATCTATTCTTTCTTTCTACAACTCCATTTTGTTGAGGAGTTCTAGGTGAAGAAAAGTTATGAGAAATACCATGTTTTTCACAAAAATTTTCAAATAATTCATTTTGAAATTCACCACCATGGTCACTTCTAATAGCTTTTATTCTTAGATCCTTTCATTTTGAACTAAAACAACAAACTTTTTAAATTCTTTAAAAGCTTCACCTTTTAGAGTGAGAAACAAGGTCCAAGTGTATCTTGAAAAATCATCAACAATAACCAAGGCATAATAGTTTCCACCAAAACTTTTTATCCTTGACGGACCAAATAAATCCATATGTAAAAGTTCTAAAGGTTTTAAAGTAGAAACAATATTTTTTGAATGAAAGGAATTTTTAACTTGTTTACCCTTTTGACATGAATCACACAATTTATCTTTTACAAACTTTAATTTAGGTAATCCAATTACTAGATTTCTAGATATAAGTTTGTTTAATTGTTGCATATGTATATGAGCAGCACGCCTATGCCATAACCATGGGTTTTCCTCTTTAACAACTAAACATGAAATATTTTTATTTGATGTATTTTCTAAATCATTTAAATAAATATTATTATGTCTAACTCCTTTTAATGCAATTTCAGAAGAATCATTCTTAAAAATAGTGCAAGAATTCTTTTCAAAGGTTACCTTGAGTCCTTTGTCGCACAGTTGACTTATGCTAATTAAGTTGTGCCTTAGTCCTTCTACGTATAGCACATCTTTGATCATCAAGGTGTCTTTGCTTCCTATATCCCCTTTTCCAAGAATTCTTCCTTTGTTGTTGTCTCCATAGGTGACAAAGCCTTGTTCCTTTTCTTTAAAATTTGTGAACTTTGTCTTGTCTCCTATCATGTGTTTTGAGCAACCACTATCAAGACACCACATGACTTTTCTTGATTTCTGTAATACCTGCAAAATAAAAAAGAACAAGCTAATTTAGGTACCCAACTTCTTTGTATGGGTCCTTTTGGGTTAGATTTAAATTATTTAGCAACCCAAACATATCTTCCACTAGAAACACCATAATGTTTAATTCTGCATTTGTTTGAGGTATGGCCTTTTCTCATGCAATAAAAACAAGATACAACATTAGTGTTTCTGTTAATTGTTCCTTTTTCTACCCACGTTCTACGAGTTCTATAATTAAATTTATTGTTAGGAACAAATTTCTTTTTAACAACCTTTCTTTCAAAATTTTTACTACATTCTCCCGTGGTTGTATTTTCTAGTAAATGTTTAAATTTTATGCAAGATTCGCATTCATTACTAGCAACATATTTTTCTTTTTCATGATATAAAATTTTATTTTTCAAATTTCTAATTTCTTCTGCTTGAAATAAAAATCTATTTTTTAAACTTCTGTTTTCTTCTAACATATTTGTAAATTCTATTTTCAAAGCATTATTTTCTTTAGTAAGATCTTCAGTATTAAATTTCAAATTTTCATTTTCTTTAAGAAGGCTATCAAATTTAGATTTTAAATCTTTAAAATCCTTTTTCAGCTTTTTATGAGAAACATCCAATTTTTCAGATTCAATTAATAATGCAGCGTATGTTTCATGTAATTCATCTTCATCAATGTGACTATCATTATCAGAATAATTAGAATTACTTACTTGACTGTCATTATCATCATCTGCCATTAAACAAATGTTTGCTTCTTCATCTAAGTCGCTTAAGTCTGAAATGGTTTCATTGTCATCCTCCCATGCAATGTAGGCCTTCTTTTTCTTGAAGAATCTTTTCTCCTTTTTGTCTTCACCCTTCTTCTGATTTGGGCAGTCTACTTTTATATGTCCCTTTTCTCCACAGCCGTAGCATTGGTAATTTGAGGAAGATACTTGATTATCTTTCTTTTCGTATCTAAATCTTCCTTTACCTCTAGACTTCATGAACCTGTTTAATCTTTTGATCACAAGACTTAAATTTTCCTCTTCGTCTGAGTCTTCATCTTCCGATTTACCTTTGCTTCTTTCAACCTCAGACTTTAATGCCAAACTCTTCTTGTTGTTCTTCGATTTTGCTTCTTCTTCATCAAGTTTTCCAAGATCTAGTTCATGTTCCCTCAATTTTCCAAAGAGTGCCGCCATAGTCAAGGTGTTGAGGTTTTTTGACTCTGAGATTGTAGTCACCTTTGGTTGCCACGACCTGTCTAAAGACTTCAAGATTTTAATGTTAAGTTCATCGGTATCAAATGACTTACCCAGTCCAATGAGATGATTGACAATGTTGGTGAAGCGTTTTTGAACGTCTGAAATTGTTTCTCCTTGCTTCATCCGGAACATTTCATATTCTTGGATTAAGGAGTTCTTCCTTTCCCTCTTTACATCATCTGTTCCTTCATGCGTCACTCTGAGTACGTCCCACATCTCTTGAGCAGTTTTGCAGACAAAGACCCTGTAGAACTCATCAACAGTCAACGTTGATGCAATGATATTTCGGGCTTTCACGTCATTCCGAAACCTTTTCTTTTCTTCAGTGGTCCATTGACCACAGGGCTTTGGTTCCTCTGTATTGTTAGTAGGAACAGAAGAGCCAGACGCAATAACATCCCAAATTTCACAATCAATGGATTCAATAAATATTTGCATTCTTACCTTCTAGAATGCATAGTTCTCACCTGTGAATAGTGGGGGTCTATTGATTGATGCACCCTCTGCAAAGGTTTGATGTGAACCTGCCATTTGAATGACTATCAAAGCAAGCTCTGATACCAATTGTTAGAACCGATGCAGCGGAATTGTTAGCGTGGAACAAACCAAGAGGGGGGGGGGGGTGAATTGGTTATATACTTTTATCGTGCCTTTTATTATTTTTCTCTTAATTTTTCTTACTGAGCAAATAATTAAATATAAATAAAGAGTAAGGGAAAGAGAAAAATTGCAAAGATGATTTTATCCTAGTTCAGATCACACGGATCCTACGTCCAGTCGCTTATCTCAAACAAGATAAGCCTTTTTCACTAACACAAAACAATTACAAATATTAATTACACAGTGAGCCAATTTATAGACTCAGCCCAATACCCTTCCATTCTTCCAAAACAGGCCATCTAACGCATTTAATCGATTAACATAAGTATTAATCAATTAAAATAAGTACAACGGCTAGTTTTTCGAATCTGAAACCCCAACGGCTAGTGTTAATCGATTATTCTCAGGAATAATCGATTAACTAATCGATTATTATTAGTTTTAATCGATTATTATAGGGGCAGTTGGGTTTTCAGTGTCAGCCTCATTTTAATCGATTAAAACTGGGTTTAATCGATTAAAACAACTTGTGTTTGATTCTCAAAAATAAATTAACCAAGTATAAATTACATGAATCAACCCTAATACATATTTGAGCACAATTACATCAACTTTGATTATTATAAAAGCTTTATAAAATACAGAGATCTTCAATTTGCCTTCATGGATCTTGACTTGTGCAAATCTGTTCATCATCTAAACTTCATCTTTTATTTTTTGCTAACAATATTGATTGGAGGCCTGGGTGGGTTAGATTGGACTGGATTACTCCATGGTCTGGTTTGTTGTTGCCTCTAATTTGCATTAAGGTTGGTTGAAAACTAATTTTGTTGTTGTCCCACTGCATTAACTTGTGCCTCTTGTTGAGTTGCATGACATTCACCATTTTGATGCATTCCTCCACAAAAATCACACCCTAGAGATATTGTATTCACATTATTTGCTTACATATTTCCCAGCTTCTGAGTCAAATCCGTGATCTGTTGTGTTAACAACTTGTTTTGGGCTAAAATAGCATCCAAAGTATTAACCTCTGGTGTTTTCAGATTGAATGATCCTCCACTTGCTGCATCCAAAATTGCCTTAAAAGAGGGTGAAATACCATTATAGAAAATCTGCACTTGCAACCATTCTGGTAGAGCATGATGCGGACACTTCCTCATTAGCTCCTTATATCGTTCCCATGCCTCATATAAGGATTCAGTTTCTTGTCGCACAAAGGTAGTGATCTCATTTCTCATTTTAGCTGACTTGGAAGGAGGGAAGTATTTTGTTACAAATTTTATAGCCATATCCCCCTATGTAGTAATACTTCCTTGAGGTTGTGATTGAAGCTAGCTTTTAGCTTTATCCCGTAGTGAAAAGGGAAAAAGCCTCAAACGAATTGCATCATCTGAAACTCCATTAATCTTCAAGGTATCACAGATTGCCAGAAAATTCTCCAAGTGAGAATTAGGATCTTCTGAAACTGCACCTCCAAATTGATTCTATTGAATAACTTGTAACAAGGCAGGCTTGATTTCGAAATTATTGGCTTGAATAGGAGGTCTCACAATGCTCCCTTGATAACAATTAGGATTTGGCATAGAATAATCACGAAGAGTCTTTCTTGCAGGTTGTTCTTCTGCCATTGTTGATGTCTCCTCTGCTTGCTCAATTCGTCTTTGTTCCTTTCTTCTTTCTCTCTTTCTTCTTCTTGCACTACTTCTGTTGCTTTTGGCCGTGCGTTCAATTTCTGAATCAAAAAGTAAATCTTCCGGAGCAACACTACCTCGCATAAACAACTTAAAATAAAAAAATATATACAACTCAAATCTTAATCCAACTAGATCACTAATATCAACTAAAATTCAATCCCCGACAACGGCGCCAGAAACTTGATGAACGTTTGGCAAGCGAACCATCCGTTATTATAGTAACAAAATATCGTCCTCTGGGATTGAATGAGTTGAGTACTAGTTTACTAACTTACTTAATTTTGAGGAACAAAGTTTATCAAATAAATTGATGAACATAAACAAGTGATGGAAATTCAAATGATATAAACAATGTTAGAGAATTGATTTCATACCTTTTCATATAAATTCCTCCCCTTTTCAATCGATGTGTTAATTATAATTATCCACTTGAGCTTATTAAGAGCTTGTTTACCCCTAATCCCTTAGATAGGCAAACTTATCCGTTGAATTTGAACCCCCAATCCCTTAGGCCAGTTACAAAGTCAATAAGATCACGAAGAACAATTTTATCTCAATTTCAAACTAACTAGTTGTGCCCAATTTCCCAATTGTGACAACATCTAATCTGTTCTATTTATAAACGCAAGCAATTACCAATCTCCCAATTGTGAAACTGCTCATAGAATAGACATTAAAACATAAATAGAACACATGGATAATTAAAATTAAGCAAACATCAATTGAAAAGGTTCAGAAAGTATAATCACAAGTACTACATCAATCCTCTAACAAAATGGAAAATGAGTTTTGCATAATGTAAGGAAAAAACAAAAGAAAAGCAAAAGGAAGCAGAAGAAGAAGAAGATCCTTTGTCCGTGAATGTGCATCCTTTTATGTCTCCATCTCACGTTTTTTTCAAATTCCCCACATCTTTTCCACTAATTCCTTCCTTTTAGGAGAGTGGTTACTCCCTCTCCATAACGTCCTTCAATTTCTATTTAATTTAATCTCTTTAACTCAGTCATAAAAGAGATCAATAATTGCTCAATAACTGCTCCTGGAAACTGTCATAGCCAATGGAAAAATCCCCACTCTGCCTGTGCTCTTCTCTGTTTCAATTCTGCCATTCCTGATGTGAATCCACAGGTTGTGGTAGAAAACACAACTCACTTGTGAAGCTCTCTATTTTGTCTTCTATTTTCTCGAGCTAACTCCACAAGTCGTGGAAACTTCCACAGCTCAGTTGTTGAACTCTCTATTTTGCATCTGCATTTTGGAGCAAAATCCATAGGTCATGGAATTATCCACAGCTAGGTTGTTGAACTCTCTGTTTTCATCTCTTCATCTTAGACATCAATTCTTCCCAAATTATGATTTTGGCACTTAGAATCACCAATCTACAAGAAAAACACAAAATCCCAATGTATGATCCGAAATAGAGATAATGCATGACTAAATCCTTCAATCAATGCAATTATGTATGCAAATGATCTAAACTAAGATATGAATGCAATTACATTTTACTCACACATCAAGAACCAACCTCCTTTAACACAACAAAGACATTCAATCTCATCATACCAAACATAGATCACAAAGTATATTAAAATACAAATCTAATTTAACTAATAACATAATTACTCATCCAAATTAATAAGCAAACCATTACTAAACTTGTAAAACACTTATAATTAAAAATAAAACATTTAGCTTTACTTACCTTACACCGATGATACACAACTTCTAAAAACGCCTTGTTACTTTTTGTACAAGAAATTTCTAGAAACACCTACGAATCAGCAATTGGTGATTGGAGACAAAATTTAGAACCCAGATTGAACCAATAATCAAAGAAGAAGATTACTTTATACATGCAAAATAGAATCACCGTGCATGATCAAGAACCCTAGAACCAAGAAAAAGGATTTAACACTTACTTACTCAAATAAACCAATTGATTGGTCAGATAGGTAGCCCTCGACACAAGGATCAGCTAGACACCTCCTGATCGTCGAATAGATGATCTAAGAGCGAGAAATTGTAGAGAGAAGCAAGAGAAAACAAAGAGGAGGAGTTTTTAGACAGATATACTGTATTTTAGATAATGAGACGAGATTAGAAAATTTTATTCATATTATAAGGTTATTTTATAATAAAATATTCGGTCGCATTATTTTAATACATCTACCAACTCTAATACTTTATTTTCTAGGCTCTTACACATACAATTTTTGATGAATTTTTTTAAAAAGATAAACAACAATAGTTTTGTATGTGTTGAATCAAACATCTCAACTAACAGAGCATAATTTAGCAAGTTAGTTGTAAATCTCAAGTAGTTAAACTCATTTGTAATCCATTATGATTAGTTCAACCCCTTAAAAGTATTTAAGAAAAAAATTAAATGTAACTTAGTTTGGAACAAACTAATATAGAAACTAACATGTCTTATTATTTTTGTTTTTCAAAGATTTTTTCTAAATATTATAAACTCAAGTGTTTAACTAGTATTGCAAATAGTCTAACCCCTCCAAAAAAAATTAAACATTATTTTACGAAAAGTTTTAAAACTCTATTCAAACTATCTCTTTTTAAAATTTTCTTGTGTTATCATTTTCAGATTTAAAAATATATTCCAAATTAATTAATCCAAATAATATAAAAAAATATATTTAAAATTATATACTTTAAAATCTATTTTTTGGATCGAAAAATATCTGTCTCGTCATACTCTAACATATGAAAAGAAAACATCAAATAACTGTCAAAACACATTAAAAAAATAGTATGAATTGATCCGTCACATTTAAAAAAATACCGTTATTTTATTTACAGAAATATAAATTAAATCATTTAAAAATAATAAAATTAATTAAAAAATATAAAAAATAAGAATACTAAATTGAATAAAGAAAAAAAAAATAGAAACCGTAATAGTATTTTAACTTTTAAATTTACCAGAAAATTCCCATAAAACGTTACTATAGAATCCAGAGTTATTTACAATTTAAAACAATATAATATATATTTTCATTTAATATTCATATATATATATAGACACAAATATACATACATATATATATATATACATTTACATACATATATATATATATATACATATATATATATATATATATATATATATATATATACATATATATATATATATATATATATATATATATATATATATATATATATATATATATATATATATATATATATACCACCACAACATTTAGAGTTTATTGAGCAATCCATGATACATAAGTTTGTTTCCTTTTTTAGATTTTGGTCATCATCATCATTAGAAGAGCAACTTGAATCACATTTCTCCAGGCTATATAGGCTTTCTTCTGCTTGTTTCTTCTCCTGTCTTGATTTGATCTTTCATCACTTTTATGTTTCATCTTTAAGACTAGACACTCTAGTTTAATATGTCCTTCTTCACCACATTCATAGCAATTGGGAGTAATAGCCCTGCTGCTCCTTTTATTTCCTCTAGCATTTCCTGCAAAATTAGATACATAATTTGTAGATTTCATAAATCTTGAAAATTTCTTTACCATCATGTTTAATACTTCCTTTTCTGGCAAATATGAATTTGAGCCTGCATCACATTCATGCTTTCTTGAACTGTTATTATTAATAGTCTTGAGGGCAATAAAATGTCTCTGTTCACTCTCTTCTTCTTCCCTCAGTCTTCCCAATTCAAGCTCATGTTCCCTAAGCTTTCCAAAGAGTGTTTCCATATTCATAGTGGTTAGATCTCTGGTTTATGAAATGGTTGTAACCTTAGGTTACCAACTTCTATTCAAGCTTTTCAGAATCTTGATGTTTATTTCCTCCTTATCAAAAGTCTTACCAAGAGCCACAAGATGATTTACAGTGTGATTAAAACGTTTCTGGACATCATAAATGTTCTCTCCAAGCTTCACCCGAAACATTTCATATTCTTGGACTAAAGAATTCTTCCTGGCTCTCCTCACTTCATCTGTTCCTTCATGAGTAACCTCTAGGACATCCCACGTCTCTTTTGCCGAAGTGCAGATGGATATCCTGAAGAATTCATCCATAATTAATGTTGATGAAATGACGTTCTTTGCCTTCACATCATAATGAACTTTTTTGCTCTTGTCCAGATTCCATTAAGCAAAGTTCTTTTTCACATTTATGCCATCAACCACATTAGGAGGATCATATGGACCATTTACCATTGCATCCCATACACCTTTATTAATTAATTACAAGAAAATCTTCATTCGGATTTTCCAAAAGGGATAATTTTCTCCTGCAAACAGAGGTGGTCTGTTTGTGGAAGCACCTTCTCCAAATGTTTGAGAAACAAAGGCCATCAAGATCGATTTAATTGATTATAATGAAAACCTAATCGATTAAAATTCAAGTAACTTTCGAAAAAACCAGCTCTGGTGTCAATAATAAAAGGATAGGTCAAGTTTCTCAATCAAGAAAGGGAGGGTGAATTGGTTTCCCTTTGTAAAAATAAGTTCTTTTAAAATCTTTTGAACTTTCTTGGAATGTAATCAAATAAAGAATGAATAGCAATGCAAAAGTATAAGGAAAGAAAGAATCACACAACGATATATATTGGTTCGGCCAACTTGCCTACATCCAGTTTTCTTTCAATCAACCTTAGATTGAAAGGATTGCAATATAATGATTGAGTTCCTACAAGCAAGATACAGAGACAACCTTCTCAATGTACTCTCCTCACAACTCCAAATCACTTATAGCAAATACACCCAGAAAGGACAACACCTTTCTGTCAACCCTTAGGGATACCCCACTCTAAGTCACAAGAACTCCTCTAAGTCATTCTTCCTGGCCAGCAACAACAGGGAACCACAATCACTGTTGATTGCAAATTAAATCTAATCTCTAGAAAAATACACCTCAGTTGTGCAGATACGATTAGTCTATAACAACACTTGAAATCTTCAAGAATCTTTGATAATTTCTTCCCAATTTGATAATCTTGATTTTGGAGAGTTTTTGACACTCCTACAATAAAAGCTCAACAAACTAGTCAGATATGAAAGTTATGAATCATCAAAGTTGTTGAATTTAAAGAGCAATATATCTATTTATAGAAATATCAGTGCAGACGCATTTTAATCAATTAGCTAAATAATGTAATTGGTTAGCCAATTCCTTATGCTATACCAGATTTACATTTTTCAGATTTTAACTAATTAAGTAGAGCACATAATCGATTAAGCAATTAATACAAGTCATACCAATTAAAAATATGATAGTTTACAGTTATGACTAATCAAGAAACAAGTTTTCAATCAACACACATTTAACCGATTAGAGAAATAACATAATCAGTTAAGTATTATACTAAAACAAATTCTGAAAACTTTTTCATTCAAATCACATCAATGCACTCAGTAAACATATGCATGCATAACCATGAGTTTTAATTGATTATACCTATGATCTAATTGGTTAAAGCTTGTTGTTTTGCCACAATTAAACATATACTGATATCTAATGAATCTAACAGATTATATAATCAATGTAATCGATTAATTCATATAGATATGTAATGTGCTAAGTGTTTCAACCAAAGATTCATTTTCATATAATGAATATAAATCACAGATAGTTCAAGAACATACACAAATGTAATCAAGCAACAGTTTGCTAATAAGATGTGCAAGAAACTTATAAAACAATTTTGTTGTCATCATCAAAAACACAATATGAGATATGGGTTCAGCTACATGGCTCCCCTTATCAATAAGAAATAATATAAAAGTAACTAAAGATGAAAAATAAAGATAATATATCTAACACTCTTCCTCAAACTGATGCTTACAAATCGTATGTACCAAACTTATTACTAATATAATCAATAAAGACTTAGTGAAAATATTTGCTTCTGCATTCAAGTGACACTCAATTGTTGATGATCTGCGAAGATGACAAAATACCAACCCAGAAGACTCACCTAAGCAAGAAATCTAGGAGGTTGCTCTATATAAATCTCTTCTTGCGAATTGTAGTTGAAGAATGCATTATTGACATTCAACTAATAAAGAGTGCAAACAGAGGTTGAGGAACAACTAATAGCAGTTATGGAGAATAATATTGGATAGTGGTGTACTACCACAAAACTTCAACTATGATGAATTTGAAAAAGAAGATTACCATCAGTAGTGGATGATGATCAGCAGTGGTGGACAATGACAAACTGTATGAACTAGATTGCCATTAGTAATTGATGAGGGCCTATAATGATGAACAATGATAAACTCCAAGGACTAGATTGCTATCAGTAATGGATGGTGGCCTATAGTGGTTAGTGGTAATATAGACATAGGAACTAACTTGGACTACATAGAAACCGGCCTCCTTCACGATGAACGGCGAAAATGATGATACGTCGATGACGGACAATGAAGGTGGAAGATCTAACACTTTAAAAGAATGGTCTCCTTTAGTCATTAAAGAACCTAGAAACAGACTTCTCCCGTGGAGAACGTTGGTGGACAAAGGCAGTGAACAATGGACAATAGTGAAAAAGATACAATAGAGAACTGAAATTAGTAGAGGAAGACTGAGGTACTCAAACATAGGTGTTGAAAGAAAAAATTCTTAGGGCATTGGTCGAGACGACTAAAATCATGTTGTCACATGTCAAAACTAAAACTCCCACAATGATAGCAGTAGACAATGGCACTGCCGCCGTCAGCGGCGGGTGTAGTGGTAAAGGCGACATAAATTTTTTTCTCCAAAGAACTGGGCTCTAGATACCACTTTTTAGGTTTATCAAGGGTGGGGGTTCATTAAGGATATATAACACCAATGAGACCTGAGCCTAACCGCATAAGAAATTGACACCACTCTCTACCAAAAACCCTAAGACAATGGGTTAATGAGTGCTCACCTTTATATGATGTTCCACTTTATCCTTTCTATCCAATGTGATACTTAGACTCACACTTGAACTTCCAAACATAACCCCCTCCAACGGAAACATTCCTAATCACGAGTACCCATTTTCATACTGCCGTTCATCTTTAACGGAACGCGCTTACCTAGAACCCTTTGCTAGGATGACTTTCGATATAGGGACCATCATCTAAGTTGGTCACCAAGACTAATCATCAACTCTGATACCATGTTGAATATAGTGAAAAACTATGTATGAGATTAATCTCCCTTGTGTTGAATATATACACAAGGTACTGTATTTATAATAGAAAAAATATGGGCTAAGCTCAAAATACAAATAGAGAATAATAACAAACTAACTAAAGATAAAAGATAAAGATAATATATCTAATAATAACAAATTCGTTCGTAAATATCTATATGTAACTATCGACAAATTTTGGCTTTCAATAACATATTTTGGTAAGATACGTGATTAAGGGTGTGTTTACTTGAGGGTAATTGGGGGAGAGTGATTAGGGGAGAGTGATTGAGTAGATTTGAGAGGATTTGAGGGTGATTTTTTTGTGTTTATTTGAGTGGATTTGAAGGTGATTGAGAGTGAATTTGGGGGTGAAGTTTCTGAGAATTAGTGTAGGATTTGATTGATGTGACAATTTTAAAAAATTTGTTAAATTGGTAGAAATTGAAGATTACCAAGATACCCCTAGGTATTAAAGTAATATAAAATGATATTTGTTAATGTTATATTTAATTGTAAAAAATTTTAATAAGAGTTAAAAATTTGGAATAATTATTAAAAATAATATTAAAAATTTAGTTAAATTATAGTTTAGTGAAATGAATTTTTTTTTAAATGTAGTACTTGTTTGTGATATAATTTATTTTTAAGTAGTATAAATTGATTTGTTATGGAAGTGAGATTTATTAATTTTGTAGACAGCCGATAATTAAGCCAAGTTATAATTATCCATTACATGAAATATAAAGTGCAAACATAATAACATACAAATATATTTGTAATACATCATCATGAAGTTGCTTCACGAAGATATCTAAGCAATGTATTGAAACGATATTGTGGCGGCATCCCTATTAAACGTCTTGTATGGGATGGATGTGAACATAGAAAGTCAAAGCATTTGTCTCAATAAATTGTCATCTTGAATGTTCATAGGCCGTAATAAGTTTTGAATTTGTTCCGAAGTTGGATTAGATGATTGATTCCTAACCCTTAACCATTCATTTTCACGCAACAATTCATTTTGACGGTCCATGGCCCGTTCTTGTCGTTCAATAGTCGCATATAGTCTTCTTGTTTGAGTAATCATTCGTTCGCATTCATTAATTACTCGTTGATCCATCTGTTTTATAGTTGAATAAGTTGATAATAAATAAAAGTGTGAAAAGTGATGTTAAAGCAAGTACAATTCATACATAAGTATTATAAGAAATCAATCACATAAGTCAAGAACAGGAAAAAAGTCATGCAATATAGTGACGTCATAGTCAGGAACTTAATCTTCTAAATGGTGAAGAATTAAGTTAACATGTTAATTAAGCTGAGGAAACTGTCGGTTCATGTCCAGAGATAGGTTTGCCAAGTTATCTTCAATACGCTGAACCCGTCCCTGCATTTGTTCCATACCTTGCATTCTGTGTTGCAAGTCTTGTACCCCCTGATAACAGATTAAAATACCGTTATTTGTAAGTGATTTTGATACTAAAAGTACCCTTCTTGACTTAGAAACTTGCTTGGACTCATATGTTTTCAGTAAATTGTGTGAATAAGAGAGTTGAGGTTGATTTCAACTGTTTTCTAACAAACTCCCCTTGTTTTGACAGAGATTGAAGTTATATAGGAAGAAGAAGTGAAGAGCCATCAAGAAGGAGCTCAAAAGGGGTCAAAAAGGCACCAAGAAGGAAGGAAACCCGAAGACCAGGCGACAAGGAAGAAAAACAACGCGCTGAAAATCGATGTTGGTCGCCCGGGCGACGGACCCGATGCCCGGGCAACGGATGCTCGAAGCTTGGGTGTCCAAAATTGGCGCCCAAGCCTTACAGAACCTTCAATTCACGCCTGGGCGAGCTCCCTGCAATGCTTGAGCGAGATTTGACGTGGATCGGGCCTTGTTTCTGCTCTGATTTGATTCTTTTGGACCGGGCCGCACTTTGTGACACTTCTGGCACTATTTAAATGACCCTGGGGCTCTAGGTTTTGCATCTCTAGCAGAAGAGAGCCTACCATACACTCCTAGTCAATTCTAAATCTTCCATTCTTCATTCTTTCTTCCATTTTTCATTGGGTTCCACCATGTTTTGGGGAACTAAACTCTATTTGTTGATGCGGAATTATGTAACCTTGTGAACTCTCATGTATTTGAATTTTTTTCTTAATTATATATGCTTTATTTCATTAATTGTTAGAGTAATTTATTTGTTCTTACTACTTGCCTATACAATGGCATGATATGTGAGTTGCATGAGTGTCGGGAGGTTCCTTACAATTCAGGTCCTTGTTAAATTACTCCTAAGGGTTATATTGCTCAGGGATGAGATGAGTCTTAGTTGTCTTAACCTCTTGATCTTCACATCTTTTTAGCATAAATGCTAGGAATTGTATGAACTGGTAACTAGGGATAGGCTTATTGACGGAGGGATCGGGTTTAAGTGTTTTAGTGAGGGACGTTGGCATTAATGAATAAAGAGTAATTCTTATATACATGAGAGGAAACTTGGTGAAGTCTAACCACAACAACATATCCATCTCATAATTATCAACCTTCATTCATCTCTGTGCTCTTTTGCCACTGATCAATTTTACTATGCCTTATTTTATTCTTTTTGCAATACAAACCATGATCTCTTTTTATTTTTAAGTCTTAATTAATCCTATTTTCACACAACTATTTAGCGCCGAGAGTCCTCTCGGATACGATACTTGGTCTTACCATTTTATATTACTTGTGCGACTCGGTACACTTGCCGATTTGCCCCAACAAGTTTTTGGCGCCACTGCCGGGGACTCACGGTTTAAGCTATTCTATTTGTGTGAATCTTGATTAATTTTGGCTTTATTTTATTTTATTTTTCTATTTTTATTTTTATTCTTATTTTTTCAAATCCCTAATTTCCACGTTTGTTTTATTTTATTTTATGCTAAAAATCTATCTCTAGAATTTTTGTTCAGGCATCACAATATGATCTAACAGGATGCAGTTCTACTAGGATGATTTCAACTACTGGTGGGAACCTTACCCAAGCATAAATTGAAGTCATTAGGAGCAAGATGGAGGACTATTAACTACTCCTCCACAAGATGATAGCATTGCACAGCTTGAAGCAACTCTTCAACAGTTTTTGCAAGACTCTATCTCGTTTGGAAAAAACATTCAAGCTTCATCACAAAATTTTGGGGCTCAGTGCAAGGTCTTAATTTAGATGCGGAATGACATCACAAACAACGAGAGGCCTGATAAGGATTGCAAAGATGTTGTCATTGAAAGTGACAAAGTTCCAGATGAGGAAAGAGAAAATGAAGAAAAGAGAGAAGATGAGAGAAAAATAAAGAGAAAAGAAGAAGAGAGTTTGAGCCATGAAGAGCAAGAAGAAGAAGAGAAAGAGGATGAGATAAAAATAGAGAGAGAAGAAGAAGAAAGTTTGAGTGAGAAAGAGAAAGAGGTAGAAAAGGAAGAAGATGAGAGCAAAGAAAAAGAATTTTTGAGTGAAAAAGAGAAAGATGTAGAGGAAGAAAAAGAAGGGGTTGAAAAAGAAAAGAAAAAAATTGAGAAAATTTCTTTGTGTCCTAAGGACTGTCCTAAGGAGAAAAAGAGAGAGGGGAAGGATGAAAGCAAAAAGAAAGAATCATATCAAAAATCCCTTCCTCACCTAGAGAAGGATCATAGGAAGAAAAAGGAAAAATAGTTTGAGTCTTTCATGGAAATCTTCAAGAAATTCGAAATTAAAGTTCCTATTATTAGGACACTGCAACAGGTTCCTAGTTATATTAAGTTCCTAAAAAAATTCAACAAAAAGAAAAAAAATATCTCCAATCCATTCTCTGAATTTTTTTATTTTGTTTTATTCTATTTTTTTTCTTTTATTTTATTTGATTTCAGTTTATTTGATTTTATTTAATTTGATTTTATTTGATTTGATTTTATTTGATTTGATTTGATTTTATTTTATTTTATTTTATTTTATTTTATTTTATTTTATTTAATCTTATTTGATTTGATTTGATCTTATTGGGTCAAGTTAGTGATGTTAAAGAAGCGCTTGCTGGGAGGCAACCCAGTTCTCTAAACTTTTCATTTTTATTTTTGTTTTAATTTTTGTTTTTGTCTATTTCTTTTTAATTTATTTTATTGTGCTCTGCTTGAATGAATTGAACTGCTTTGATTCAACAGTGCCTGTTTTGTGTGATAAGTTTTACTTTTTGAAAATTTTAGTGTTTGATTAAAGTTGAGATGATGCATGATAATAAAATTTGTGAGACAGGTGCTTGAATAAAGTTTGATTGATATACTGAGCAGGTTGTTTTTCTGAATATGAGAACTTGTGAGTTTACCTGTGTGAGTTTTGAGCTTCAGAGTTATTCTCAAATAATTATTGTTACTCTGGAATCATGAATGATTTTGCCCAAATTTTCTATGATTGAGCTACTTGCCTGCAGGTTCCATATGATCAAGGCCATCTTTTGTTATCCCTTATTATTTTTGGCGTTCAAAATATCTTTGCCCACAGAAAAGAGAACAATTTGTTCTAACCTTTGAACCTTGAGCCTAACATGTTTTGAAAAATCTTTACCTTAAGTTAAGTTGAGAACATTTGATGAGGTACTAATAAAGGTTCAAGTTTGGGGTTGCCAGGTGGCAACCCACTTCTCTAGACGGTGAGCAATAAAAAACAAGTGAAAAGAAAAGGCAAAAGAAAAGAAAAAGTGAGAAAAGAAAAATTCAAAAATCAAAAGAAAAAGCTCACTACAAGGGAAGACTGGGAAAAAGGAAAAAGGAGTTGTTCTTGAAAGATGAACTCATAAATGTTTCTATTAACTCAAGGAACTCTGCTGACCAGAAAAACCAATTTCCTTCTTATCCCGACCAAGTTACAAGCCATGAAAAAGCCCTTGTGATGACAACCTGTTTGTAAGTAGGTTTGATTGTGGTTAAATGAAAGGCAAAATTAACTTATGTGACATTGTAACAACAGAGAGAAACACCACACCATACACTTGTGAGTTGAGTGAGACACTTTTGAATGCTTGAGTGATATATTTTTGAGTGCTTGAGTGACACACTTTCCCTGATGAGGAATAGTTCTCTGAATTTCTAATTGCATCTCTGCTTGGTTGATTGATCATTCTTAAGGATGGTACCTGTTAAATGCATGAAAACATCTGCACATCTTGACTGAGATCTTATGCTGGACTTGATAAAAGTGATTTCTTGTCTTGAAAAGTTTTGAGAAAGGTTGAGTCATTTTAGTGATTGTTCTTAAAAGTTGAGTTGCATTTTGTTTGCTTGAGGACCAGCAAAGTTCTAAGTTTGGGGTTGTGATAACGGATTAAAATACTGTTATTTGCTAAGTGATTTTGATACTAAAAGTACCCTTTTTGACTTAGAAATTTGCTTGGACTCATATGCTTTCAGTAAATTGTGTGAATAAGAGAGTTGAGGTTGATTGTTTTCTAACAAATTCCCCTTGTTTTGACAGAGATTGAAGTTATATAGGAAGAAGAAGTGAAGCGCCATGAAGAAGGAGCTCAAAAGGGGTCAAAAAGGCACCAAGAAGGAAGGAAACCCAAAGCCCAGGCGACAGGGAAGAAAAACAGCGCGCTGAAAATCGACGTTGGTCGCCCAGCCGACGGATGCTCGAAGCTTGGGCGTCCAAAACTGGCGCCCAAGCCTTACAGAACCTTCAATTCACGCCCGAGCGAGCTCCCTGCGATGCTTGAGCGAGATTTGATGTGGATCAGGCCCTGTTTCTGCTCTGATTTGATTCATTTGGATCGGGCCGCACTTTGGGACACTTCTGGCACTATTTAAAGGACCCTGGGGCTCTAGGTTTTGCATCCCTGGTAGAAAAGAGCCTACCATACACTCCTAGCCAATTCTAAATCTTTCATTCTTCATTCTTTCTTCCATTATTTATTGGGTTCCACCATGTTTATGGGGAACTAAACTCTATTTGTTGTTGGGGAATGATGTAACCTTGTGAACTCTCATGTATTTGAATTTATTCTTAATTCTATATGCTTTATTTCATTAATTGTTAGAGTAATTTATTTGTTCTTACTGCTTGCCTATACAATGGCATGACCTGTGAGTTGCATGAGTGTAGAGAGGTTCCTTACAATTCAGGTCCTTATTAAATTACTCCTAACGGTTATATTGCTCAGGGATAAGGATATGAGTCTTAGTCGTCTTAACCTCTTGATCTTCACATCTTTTTACCAGGAATGCTAGGAATTGTATGAACTGGTAACTAGGGACAAGCTTATTGACCGAGGGATCGAGTTTAAGTGTTTTAGTAAGGGACGTTGGCATTAATAAATAAAGAGGAATTATTATATACATGAGAGGGAACTTGGTGAACTCTAACCCCAAGAACATATCCATCTCATAATTATCAACCTCCATTCATCTCTGTGCTCTTTTGCCACTGATCAATTTTACTTTGCTTTATTTTATTTTTTTTGCAATACAAACCATGATATATTTTTATTTTTAAGTCTTAATTAATCCTATTTTCACACAACTGTTTAGCGCCGAGAGTCCTCTGGGATACGACACTTGGTCTTACCATTTTATATTACTTGTGCGACTCGGTACACTTGCCGATTTGCCCCAACACCCCCTCCCATATTTGAGTCATCATATTAGGATTTGAAAGATCTTGAGGAGGTTGCACAGGGTTGTCATCATGCTGTGGTTTTTCTTCTTCTTCATCATCGCCGACATCGTGTTGCGAAACACCATTGACATTAACTGTACTCAACCTCTTCAAAGAATTAAGAGAAAAATGATGTCTGGTCCCAATATGAGTGTTGGCATCGTCATATACATGTACTCCACAATATTGCATGATTTGGGTGATCAATACACCATATGGTAGGTAGGGGTGGGCAAACTGCCCTATAGTGTACTGCACTATAAAATATTATAGTTAACTATGAACTACTTTAAGAAAATTGCACTGAACTAAAAAATAGTTCAGAGTAACTGAATTGAACTATTTTTTAGTCACTTATAATGCAGTACAGTTCAGTTAACTCTTTTTTTGTTAATTATATTTTGATATGAACAAGGATCCTGTTAAATGATGGCTTGGTAGAGTTTCGAAAATCATGATTCTCTACTACAGGCGATTGTTACACAATGCAAGTCATGCTATTTCTACTCAGTTAGCTTTTTCAGAGCAGTTGCTACATCACTGCAACCCATCTCATCACCACCACCTCCAATTTCCAACTTTGAATTTGGAATATCATCGATACAAAGATTCTTATAGCATGGAAGATGCCCATCAGCTTCATCTGCATATCTACAAATCTGGGCTTACCAATGATGTTTTCTGGTGTAATACTCTTATCAATATATATGTCAGAGTCGGGGGCTTGGTTTCCGCACAGAAGTTGTTTGATGAAATGCCGCAAAAGAACCTCGTTTTGTGGTTTTGTTTAATTTTTGGGTATCCGCAAAATGGCATGCCTGAGGAGGCATGCGTTTTATTCAAAGGGGTCATTTCGGCTGGTCTCTTGCCAAACCACTATGCCATTGGTAGTGCTCTGCGAGCATGCCAAGAGATTGGTCCAAATAAGCTTAAACTCGGGATGGAGATTCATGGCTTAATTTTCAAATCTCCTTATGCTTCCGACATGGTGTTGTCCAATGTGCTAATGTCCATGTATTCACATTGCTCGGCCTCCATTGATGATGCTCATCGTGTTTTTGATGAAATAAAAATTAAAACTTCTGCATCCTGGAATTCTATAATTTCGATTTATGGTCGTAGGGGAGATGCAATTTCTGGTTTTAAGTTTTTTTCAAGCATGCAAAGGAAGCTACAGAACTATTAATAGTTAACTGTAGTTTTAAAGGATATAGTTCAGTATTTTTAAACTGAACTATTAATAAGTTTATTTAGTTTTTAGTAAAATTAGTTTCAGTTTTTAAAGTGTAAAAAAGTGCAGATAAATTATAGTTTCAGTTTTTTATATTAACTATGTCCAGTCCTAATGGTAGGGGTGCGTCACCGGCCTTGCATTTGAGCATATGTTGCATGATGTGATGAGGCCAATTGATAGGTATATTATTTTTAAGCACCCATATCATAAAGATATCCTCCTGCAATTCCCTTGCAAAATTTGCAGGTCGGGGAGTTAACATGTGCACAATAACATAATGCAGAAGTCTATCATTAATATTCAAAGAACCAATTGTTCTAACACGTCGACCTTGCATTTCTGGTCTCACCATAGTAGCTAATGCCATCTCCCGATCATAAGGAAAGTCGTTTGGGATAGTCGAATAACACAACTTTTGACCCTCGTACTTCATATTAACAATATTGAACCAATCGGTAGGTTTCAATTTGATTCTTCTCTTATGGACCTCACTAATCAAATATCCATTCCCAGAAATCTTGAGATTTGAATAAAAAACTTTTATTAAATCGGGATAGAATGGTGCCTGCAGTGTCAGAAATTCAACAACCCCTTGAAATATAAGATGATGTTGGAAAAATAACCCTGAACCAGCAAACGATTCAAAATTCATTATTTTAGGAACGACAATATTCCTCGTGTAGAAATCAGCTGCATAGTTTTCCATCTGCTCGCTATGAGTGAAGAAACGATGCTGATCAATTGTTCCACAAGAGATGGTCTAATATATGCTGGATCTTCTGACTCGGATAGGGTTTCTTTTCCCTTACGACTTTTTTGGAACCTTTTGCTTGATGATGAGGCCATTTTACAATTTCTTCAACAAAACAATAAATGAAAACAAATTATTGAATATTATAAACAATATAAATAATAACAACCAATGACAAATAATTACATCATAACCATAAACATTACTTCAAAATTTAAGATAGATGAAAATCATAAGTCGTAATTACACTACAAGTAGATGTCATAATATAATACTAATACAAGTAGTGATATAAGACATCCTAACAATCTCCCCCGGAATACATTTTACATAATTTATTCCACCGCTTATGCGGTGGAAGTCCCATCAACCTCTTCACAGATGTGGGGTTTGCACATAAGAAGTCATAGCATTGCTCCAGCAAAGATTCATCAAATATCTGCGTTCCACTCAGCATATCATAAATGTCAGCTTCTGTATATGTGTAGTTCGGGGTCCGACGAAGTATTTCATTCCTTTCTTTCATCGCTGAGACTTGTTCTACGACTGCATTAGAAATTACCCCGAAATGCACATTTGAAGAGGTAAGGGCATCTGTGAAACCGTCCAGAGTGGTCCTCAATGCACCAAAGTTAGCATCAACAACATCGATCAGCGGTGCCTTCCTTTTGGAGCCTCTTGAGGATGAAGTTCCAGCGGATGGAACGGAAGGCACATACTGAGTGTTCCCTGGACTATATTCATCTCTAGATGGAGGAGGGAATGGAGGAGTTGGGTCTCTATACCCCGTCCAGTCAGGTTGTTCTGGAGTGTACTCAATGTTCTGATTCAAATCAACACTGACACGAGGCGCAACCCGACGACGTGTTTGACGAGCGGTCCGAACACCACTCCCAGTAGTTCTATCAGCAGCCCATAACTCCATCATCAAATCATAATGTCTTATGCTGGTAACTCTCCACTTTGATGCAGCTGGCCTCGACTGAAACAACGTACATGAAACAGTTAGTGCTTGAACTTATGTATTTTAATAATCCACCAAATGTGAATGTTTAACAAATACCTGAATGAGGTCAGCCCAAACTTCTTCTTCAGCCTCAAACCTCATAGTGACGGCGTTCCAAGAAAAACCACTCAATGCACCAAAGAGGTCATGAACCTCACGTCATCTGTCTTTCAATACCTTTTGACGATTTTTTACACTAGTTTTGCTAACATGAACATAACCTGAGTTATGAAGGTATTGAACCATATTATTATACGCTTGTGTTGTCCAGTTACCATCAACCCTGTTACCCAAACGATTCTCCTCAATCATTGAATGCAAAAGCCTTGCATCCATGTCCTCAGTCCATTTGCAGAACTCTCTCATACCACCGGAGGACTAAGTCGCAGCTCCCTTACCCCTGTCCACATTAAACCTATTTGATAAAGAAAATTGTAAGAAGTGAAGTTCAATTATTCATAAAACCAAAAAGATGTCATATTCAAATACCATAGTCATAACAAAATATAAATTACAATAACTATGAATTTTGATAATCTCGCCACATTTGATCCGTTATGCCATCCCTAATAGTACTACCAACCGTATAATTGATAACGGTTGAAAAACCGTTATTTTCATATGCTATTTTAGACTAAATTACTCCCTTTATTGCTTAGAATGAGCTTAGAATCAAGTAAAACTCAATAAATGAGTCAGTTGAGAGTCAAAAGCTGTTTTTAGCGATATTATGCTTGTTTTACATTGTTTTGCAGCAAATCTGATGAAAGTGAAGATTCGAGATGAAAATGAAGGTCTTAGACTCAAGGAAAATGAAGAAAATTGAAGAAAAGAAGAGTCTAGGAACTGCCCAGCGGGAAGGATTCACCGCCGGGCGGTCCGATACGAGGAGGAGACACGTAGCAGTTAACGCCGGGCGGTAGACCCCTGCCGCCGGGCGGTGGTGCGATTTAGGGTAAACTGCCGAGCGGCAAAAGTGCGACGTCGGGCGGTTGTCAGATGGGCCTGGGCCTATTTTCTGTGGCGCTCCTCAGCTATAAATAGCCCTGTTACGATTTCATTCTCATTATTTTGACAGAAGAGGGCGGTCAGACCTACTTTTCACTCTCTGGAGAGGATCTCTTGGATGCTTAGGCTCCCTTTCATTTTTTCTAGGGTTTGTTTTCCATTTCTTCCATTATTTTCATCTTGGTTCACCATGACAATGGTGAACTAAACCCTTTTTGTTGTTGGGGGAACAATGTAATCTTTTGATACTCTATTTTATTGAAACTCTTGTTTAATTATATTATTGTCATATGCGTTTATTATCAATTGTTGGGTTCTCATCTGTGCTTAAAGCTTTTATCGTTTAACTCATTCGATAAATGTTGTTTGTCTTTATTGATACGAGGACGTACAATAATGTCATGAACTGGTGAGAAATTCCTTGATTAACGAAATACCACCTAGGGATAGGGAGGTAGGACGATCAATTGTTTTTGCTTCTGTTCGGTAATGCATTGCTAGTTACTACGGGAGGCTAGGGACAGCAAGCCAGTAATTAGTAATAGGCTCTTTTCGCCGAGGGATCGGGCTAAGGGTAGGCCAAGAAAGTTTGCATAACAATATGATAATAAAGCAATTTAACAAGAGGAGTAAATAAGAGAGAGCAGACTAGATGAAATTGTAAAACCCCAACAACTCCATTCATTCATACTCTTTTCTCGTCAACTGAATCAACGCATTGCATGTTATTTTGTGTTTCTGCATTCACCACAATTGATTTTTCTCTACAAGTCTTACGATTTTAATTCACACGAACGATAAGGCCTTCCGAGTCTCTTGGGAAGAACGATATTGGGTTTTACCGATTATATTACTTGGAACGATATGGTACGCTTCCCATTCCATTAACAATAATCATCTTCACAAACTTGAGAGGATGACACATTCTGCTCTTCCTTTTCATTCAACTAATTATCAACCTCATTAAGCAATGAGTCATCCCTATCAACTCCACAGATAAAGTTGTGTAGGATAGAACAAGCTAAAATAATATTTGTCATCGTCTCTAATCCATAATGTGGTTCAATGCCACTTGCAATGATAGGGAAACATTTCTTCAATACACCATATGTTCTTTCAATAACATTTCTCGGTGATGAATGTCAATGGTTAAATAGCTCTCGTGCATTTTGTGGTCCTCTGCGTGTAAATTCTTTAAGGTGATATCTGACGCCTCTATATGGTGTCATAATCGTACTTTTCAGCATAAACCCAGCGTCGCCCAGATAGAATTTTCCTACAGGTTTTTACACATCAGTATTTATTACGTAACAAAGAACCAATCATTATATCCCAATGAAGACACTTACCTTGGGGGATGACCAACGGATCATCTCGATCAAGAGCATTTTTTAAGATTCTAGAATCAGATGTTGTGCCTTCCCACCCAGCTAGAACGTAGGTGAATTTCATATCAAAGTCACATGCATCAAACACATTTTGAGTTGGCCAATCTTTTCTACCACGAAATCTCTAAGCATCTTCTCTTGGCACCCTTACACGAACTTGAGTACCATCTATCGCCCCTAAGCAATCCTAAACATTGAATTAAGAAGTCATCATACAACTGCATAACATTATCATCGTTTCATAAAATCACAGTCTAACTGAGACATTCAAATCATTACCTTGAAGTAAGGATAAAACTGACTGTTGTTCAAGACATATGGATGAACCTCATCTCCTGATGGCTGAGTTAAAAATTCTGATTCTAGAGTTATAATAACATCCAACACATTGTGAATGTTTTTGCTTACTGTCGCCCCAGATCGATGAAAGAAAAATGCGGCACTCTGATTCTTAACATTATGCCCAACTATATGAAGAAATTGAGTTACTTGTTCCTCCACTGTGGAGCGAATATCGTCTTTAACTAACCCAGTTGCTCTTAATCTCTCACAAAGATTAATGAATGCCTCTGGCCCCATCCGAATAATGTCACGACATCGAGTAGTATGCACCAAGTACAACATTAACTGTTGTCTACGACGGTCTTTGTCGGGAAGGAAATTGCTAACACTACTTGGATCACTCGAGAACATATTCAATATGTTCAAGGCATAAGAAACAATGCATAACATTGTTACTGCAGCCAGGGAGGTGGTTATTTGTACGTGTTGATGTAGCATTGTGACTATTTTAAAGTCAACACCAACCACATCATCATTTATATCTTGACCGTCCAAGTACGACAAGTTTAATCCTTCTCCCATCTATTTTTTCTTAAACAAATAATCATACTATAATTAAAATCATGCATTCAGACATTCATTAAACATAATTCATTCCTATATTCATATATTCATATATCATATCATATATTCATACATAAACAAAATACATTAATACATTCATATATCATATATCATATATTCATACATAAACAAAATACATTAATACATTCATAAATCATATAATCATACATAAACAAAATACATTAATACATTCATATATCATATATTCATACAAAAACAAATTACAATAATACATTGATATATTAAATAAAAAAAATCATTTTAAATAACACATTAAAAAGCATTTGTATATTTTAAGTTCAAATAAACAAAAATAAACAACCAATATCACTAACCTCTTGAAGATCTCTGTATGTGGATTTTCAACCGAGAATTAGACAAAATATTGCACTCAAACTCCAACCAATGTACTCAAAGCTTTTTACTGATGCTTCACAATTGAACTTGGATGGCAATTTTCAATAATTGTCAACTATGCTACACCAAACCTGTCAAAATCATAATATTAGATCATGTTAATAAAATCATAACTTTGATTAAATCCATAATCTACCTTCAACAAAGTGCTTACAATTAATCAACCAAGTCCAGATAAATAAGTATTAGCTGGCCCAAAAAGATGCGCAAAAAAGTTCTTTACATTCAACAAATAAGTGCTGCTTCCTGGCTTTTAATCATGCATAATGAACCTTCTTCACCCAAAGCAATAACTTATGCTAAAGACATGCACAACACCTTCACAATTCAAGTTCAGGCTTAATCTACAATCAATACAGGAACAGGTCAATCAATACAATCCTTATATATTTAATTTAACTTACAAAAAAATTTGTATCTCAACTTCTCCAGCAAAGAAAGCCACCATAGATTTAATTTAACTTACAAAAAACTAGCAATATTGTAAATGTGATAAAACATACTTGGACAGAAGTAGAACGACCAGATAGAAGTCGAACCAAAATAGTTATAATCCTTTCATTCGTCAAATAACCTGCACTCAAATTGTGAAGGAAATTTTATGACAATTATTTATACATAACATGAAAGGCAGAGTGTCAATAGTCACAAGTAATGCACACCGTGAGACATTTTTAAAGAAAAAGGCAAGCAGGACATTGGCATCATCATAGGTTACGACATCAACTAATATATTTAAGACCTGTATTCACAAACACTAAGCAAAAATTGCTACTGGACTTAGTTTCTATTTTTACAACATCATTATCGATATATAATTGCAAGTGTTTTCATAACTATGGCACGTCCACTCAAGACAATAAGTTTTAGATGGATTAATGATAACGGGTAACTAAGCACCACCTCAGCTAATTCCAACATCCTGATTAAAATTTACAAAACCATTGTGCATCATGAACTTTACCTGGACAATAGAAGGTGCTTGATGAACTTTGACGCCGGAAAAGCTTAGAACGTTGAACCTTGTCATGCACCACCGTCACAATACCTGCATCACAAACCATCACAACCAACCGGTTAGGCATATCATATTTCAACCTATAACGCCAGATCTGCACTCTTGTGAGCATCCTGTGTGACCATCGTCATCCTTCGTGCACTACTATCACGGCCATGAAGCTACCGTGCATTCACCACCATCAACCTCCATGTGATGCACGCTGCATCCTCCACCACCACGGAGACCATCCTCCATCGTCATGAACACCTTCGTCGTCGCTATATCGTTGATAACGGTTTAAAATACCGTTATTTGTGATGTAATTTTGATACTAATTCCCTTGATTTTGTGGGCTATTGGAATGATTTAAAGGAAGAATTAAAGTGCTAATTAGTTGCAGTGTTGAAAAGTCAAAGCTAAATGCAGAAAAGTCAACCAGTCAACCAGAAAAGTCAACCCGTCAACCATAATGCAGAAAAGTCAACCAGAGCATCAGAATTTGCACTGTGCAACGCTCGGGCGCCAGAAAATCGACGTTGGTCACCCGGGCGACGAATTTGACCGCCCGGGCGACGGGGCTCGAAGCTTGGGCGTGATTTAACATGGATCGGGCCCTGTTTCTTCTTTGTTTTGATTCTTTTGGACCGGGCTGCACATTGGGATGCGTCTGGCACTATTTAAAGGACCCTAGGGCTCTAGGTTTTGCATCCCTGGCAAGAGCAAGCATAGTAATACACTCCTAGCCAAATTTCTAGTTTTTTCATTATTTCTTTCTTCCATTGTTCATTGGGTTCCACCATGTTTATGGGGAACTAAACTTTATTTGTTGTTGGGGAATGATGTAACCTTGTAAACTCTCATGTATTTTATCTATTCCATCATATGCTTTTTCTATTAATTGTTAGAGTAATTTATCTGTTCTTACTGCTTGCTTATACAATAACATGATCTGTGATTTGCATGAGTGTTGACAAGTTCCTTGTAATTCAGGTCCTTGTTAAATTACTCCTAAGGGTCATATTGCTCAGACATGAGGATATGAGCCTTAGTTGTCTTAACCTCTTGATCTTCACATCTTTTTATCAAGAATGCTAGGAATTGTATGAACTGGTAATTAGGGACAGACTTATTTACCGAGGCATCAGGTTTAAGTGTTTTAGTGAGGGACGTTGGCATTAATAGAAAAAGAAGAATTCTTATATACATGAGAGGGAATTTGGTGAAGTCTAACCCCAACAACATACCCATCTCATAATTATCAACCTCCATTCACCTCTGTGCTCTTTTGCCATTGATCAATTTTACTTTGCTTTATTTTATTCTTTTTGCAATACAAACCATGATCTCTTTTTATTTTTAAGTCTTAATTAATCATGTTTTCACACAACTGTTCAGCACCGAGAGTCCTCTAGGATACGATACTTGGTCTTACCATTTTATATTACTTGTGCGACTCGGTACACTTGCCGATTTGTCCCAACAATCGTCCACCACCACGGACAGCATCGTCCACCACGGCGAAGATCTCATCGTCGCTGCGTCATCCACCTTCAGGGTTCTAGCTGACGCCTTCCAACGCTGCATCATCCACCGTGGTCCATCGCTGCAACTCCATCGTCATCAATATGGCGCCGTAACCACGAAGCTTGCAAGGATGCCAACGTCGACAACCATGGTAACCGAATACCACCAGCGCCTTCACCCGTGTTCATCTTCTTCATCGTGTAACCGGATACGCACTTCGCTGTAACCGAACAACTGAGTGTTGATGTTCTTCATAGAAGCGTAACCGGATACGCTGGGGCTGTAACTGGATACAACTGAGTGTTGATGTTCTTCATAGAAGCGTAACCGGATACGCTGGTGCTGTAACTGGATACAACTGCATCCATCTTCTTCTATAACCGGATCCACTATTTTCATATCATCAATCACCTCCTTTCTTCATCTACCACCACGTGAGCTTCTTCATACACCACCAAGCCTGCAAACATTACACAAACAAACCATTCTAACAACAATACAGTCATACATTTTCACCTTACCTGAGCTTTCTTCTTTCTACTCTTCCAACGTGAGCTTTCACGTCTTTCTCCTCTTAAGCACTCAACGCATGCACTCAACACAATGCTCTCCTTCTTCTGGCTCAATAAACACAACAACTTCATTCACCAAGCATATATTAATACATATTAAAGCTTCTTTTACGGTCGAAAAGCTTGATGGCCATGTCTCAGTGTGTTGTCAATGGTGCAGGCATCTTTTTTGTGTGCAATGCTGTGGGTGAAGGGAGGAATCTTCATTGTTTAGCGCCACAACGAAGCAAAGAAACTCAGACGAATCTCTGTATTTTCAGAATGGATGAGGCTCTCACAGTTCATAGTGTCTCTCGTGAATGCACAGTTCAAACTTTCTTTTATTTAATTTATTATATAACACTGGGAATTTATTTTATGAATAGGAGCATTTCAGACATTGGGACACTGTTACCCCTAAATCTCTTCATACATGCGAGTGATTGAACAGTGTAACAATCCCGTTATTCGCTTCAAATCATCGCTTCTAATTCAGTCGAAGTGAACACAGTAATAGGCGCAATTCATCGCTCGCTAATACTCGACTACAGTAACTTACCCTCATGTGAACACAGTCTAAGTCTCCTTCCTCTTCTTTTCCCTTTATTTCTTCACGTCCTTCCTCTTTTTCTCTTTGTTGTCGTCGCTTCACCATTACTACCTTCAAGTCATCTCATCCTCCTTCCTCTTATTTGTCTACCTCATTTCCTCTTCATCTTCCTCCACCTCCTTTTCTAATTTTGTCAACCAACTATAACGAGTGTCTTCCATCACTATGTCAACATTGAGCCACCATTGCATTACCTTCTTCTCCTTCAATAATAAATCTTTTTTATGAATTTCATACTAATAATTTTTTTATCAGTAAATTAAATTATAAAATTCATAAAAAAATACATTGATAAATTTAAGTTTATCAAAAAATTTATTAGTAATAACTTATAATTAAGAAAATTATTGTAATTATATATATATATATATATATATATATATATATATATATATATATATATATATATATATATATATATATATATACGGAAATATAATATAATGCTATTAATTCAAAATATATTAATTTTTAATTAAAATATCATTTTAAATAAATTTAACAATTATTCTTAATTATTGTGAAAGTGATTTTTTTAGAGAAATAAAGTTTGTTCAAAACTTTTGGGTAATCTACTAACACATTTTTATTATACCACCCACAAATAAATATTCACTATCACGTTACATGGGAGAGAATGCGGTAAATATCTATAATATTTGAATTTGTAATACATATTTAAATTTAGGTTTAAATATCTTTTTAGTTCCTAAGTTGGGGTCTGAATTTTCGTTTTGTCCTCGGTTTCAAAAATGAAGCCTTTTGATCCTCATGTTTTTAATTTTGAATGAAATCGGTCCCTTCCGTTAAATAAGTAGTAACGATGTTAACTTTACTGCACTTTTCTTTTCTCTCTCTTCCGTTATCTGCACTTCCATATATATATATATATATATATATATATATATATATATATATATATATATATATATATATATATATATATATATATATATATATATAAACCCTACCCTTATCTCTCATTCTCATCTCCATCATCTCCAACATCTTTAACATTTCGAAACTCAATCTCATCAAAACACACATCCCATGGCTTCTGCAACCTGCATCGTAGAATAAAGTTTTCTCTCTTGCCCCTGTCCTTTCCCTGGAAGATAGCCCCCACTCACGGAATCACAACATTAACAAAAAAAAGATTCCCTTAACTAAAAGCAGAAAATGGGAAGTGGGAAGATCATGACAACATTAACAGAAAATATTCCATAAAGCACTCCTAAAGGTTATTGTAGGAAGCAGCAGCATGAGAACACTCAAAGGGAGTCACTCCATGACAAATCAGATTCATCACATAATGCATCATACCACCATCCATCCAAAATTAAACTTCTAAAACCATCATCATTCCCATTATCATCGTCATTCTTATTATTCATTATCAGCGTTTCTCGGCGACGTTGTCGAGGAAATTCTGATGTTGAGCCATGTCGGTGGGAGCCTCTGCTGCATATCTATTCCTTCGCTCAGCTCTTGCTCCTCAGTGAAACGCTGAAACGCTATTTCGATTGAAGTAAGAGAAGCGTGGATTCGAGGGAGAAAGAGAAACGACACGTTTGGAAGGAGAGGGATTGTCCATTTGTTTGTTGAATGTTTGAATAGCCTTGGTTGTGTTGTTTGCAGAAGCATATCTCATCGAAACAAAATACCATAAGTAAAAAGGAGGGAAATTATCTATTATTAACAGAGTTGACATGACACTATCCATAATGAAGGAGAACAAGCTCTACACTTTATTTGCCATCAACTATGCATTGCATTCCAACAATTCAGTTGTTCCAAATGTATGAAGATAAATTTGTAAAACTAAGGGAATTTATAGTAATATTTATTTGGAGATTGAATGTTGAAGTAACATACCTATCAATCATAATAAGCATAGCCTGACGCGTGGAGAGAGACGAATGATGCATATCTCGAATGATGGACCAAGCAGTGGAAAACTTTCCATGAGTTGCCGACACCCATACCATCAAGTTGCAAACTTTCTCGTCGTTAAGATGGCAATTTCATTTGAAGGCAAGCAATGCAGGTTTCCATTCCTCCCTCAGTGCCCAAATCGCGGAACACATCAAATCCCTGTTTGCTTGGAAATTTGATGAACGGAGACCCTCTGCTTGCGACGACGAATGGGCAACTTTTTTTAGCAATTCCAGAAACTCTGGTAGTGATGGGTCATCCAAATTGAACTTGAAATCAAAAGGCGCATGGTACTGGTTTTGGGACCAAGAGTGTAGTGAACTGTTTGATGCAATGCCTCAGAGGAAAATTTATTATTTTTTCCAATTCCATTTAGAGACAGAGTCAGTTGGGAATTTCATCTATGCCATGCAATCTGCTTGAAAAGTAAGAATAGTAGCAGCGTAACCGGAGAGATGCAGCCATTGGGACTTCAACTTTCAACCTTAACGCATCTTATGTTACAATCAGACCTTACTTCTATTGAGGCACTTATGATCATAAGAAACAGAGTACCAAATAAAATTATTGTTGATACATTGGTTGGATTTTCAAGGGAAAAATGGATGGTAATGGTGGAAGATAGAAAAAAAGTGGATGAGAGGAAGAGTAGAAGTGCAGAGGATAGAGAGGATAGAGAAATAGAAAACTGAGAAAAAAAATGTGAGGAAGAGGAGATGATAGAAAAGAAAAGTGCAGTTACGTAAGCTTCAGTTAACGCCGTTCTTGCTTATTTAACGGAATGGACCGATTTCACTCAAAATTAAAAACATGGGGATCAAAAGGCTTCATTTTTTAAACTGAGGACAAAATGAAAATTCAGACCCCAACTTGGGAACTAAAAAGATATTTAAACCTTAAATTTACATTGTTTTAAATTATATTATTTTTATATCCAAAATATAGAAATGAGCTTTATACAAAACAAAATAAGCCCTTTAAGTATCTGACATAATTTCTACCAGTTGGTGAATGGTAGATATTGAAATCAGCACATGTTTGTTGTGGCATTGGAATTTGAACATATAGAAATAAAGTTAGACTTCTCAAAATAAATTTGATTCACTGGAACAATCCAAATAATATTAAAAGAATTATGCTCTAAATTAGACTAGATTATTTTTCCTTTGATTTGTTGTTTAAATAGACTTAAATTGAACTAATTCATAGATCCATGGTAGTCTTTTATTAAAAACTATTTATACATTTTAAAAAATAAACAAACATTATTATAAAAAATAATATATATAGATATACTATAATTTTTTATTTTCATATTGCATTTCTGTATTTAACAATAACATTTAAATTCAGAAATATAATTTAATTTTTAAAATAAATATTCCATTTTTTCTATTTAAATTTATATTATTTTCATTCAAATTTATTCTTTTATTTTTTAAACTAAACTAAAATAGTTCCAAACTAAACAAAAACATTATAATTCATTAAAAAAAAATCTTCATTACCTAATACAAAACTTTCAAATAAAATATGAAGCAGATAAGATAATTGTAGGGTCAGATTCTAACGTAAAGATTGAATTTTTGAATTTCTGAAATAGGGTTGTCCCACAGTCCATTCCCGAGCTACCCTTGTGCAGTCATCTCATGCAAATAGAATATATATATATATATATATATATATATATATATATATATATATATATAAATTAGAATTTTAGTAACAATGAATTACTAATCAACAAAGTTATAATAAGCCTAATTTATTCCAAATACATTATTTAAAGTAATTTGTTTATCTTATTAGTTAAATATAAATTTACCTTTGTACTTTGATTGATAATATTATTTATATTTATTTTATTTTATTTACAGTTTTGACGTTGATAAAAAAATATTATATAATCATCAAGAATTTTTAATTTAAGTAAGATATTTTAAACGTATAAAAAACATTTGTTTCTGTAGCAGTTGAACTTATATATAAAAAGTAAATTTAATTTTCTTGTCATAAGTATATCTTTCAGTTTTATAATGTATTTACGGCATACTTTGTCCTGGTATTAATGTAATTTTTTTATAAAGTATTTTATAATTTTTATGAATAGTATTTTTTATTGTTGCGATTAATTATCGTGATTGTGTTTATTTATAATATGAAAAAATGATTAATAACAAAAATAAAGTCGGTACGTCATATCAATTTCAAAATCTGTCCAAATCAGTTGAATTAATTATTTTTATTGATATATGATTATATTAAAATTATCTTATAGATAAACTGAAAGAATAATTTACAGAATTTTTTTCTTTTCCATTTGTTATAAATTTATGTTTAATTGCATGATATCATTTAACTCAACTACAATTTATACGTATTTAATGAAAAATATTTGTAGCATAAACACAGAAGAAAAATATTTATATACATTAATTATGCATATTTCACCTTCTCTCAATAACAACAAGCAACCTTACCTACTCTGGTAGCCACGTGATACTGACCTGGTCCCAAACAAATTAGGAGAATTCATCAAATTGATATTATTATTTACAGAAACTTTATTACATTGAAATAATATAACTGTTAAAAATAGACAAAATATATATAATAATGAAAGAGTGATTAGTTTTTATTAAAGAAATTATACAATATTTTATTAAATAAGAAAATAATTTTATTTGTAAAATGATAAATTTGTTTCATTAACTAAAAAAGAAGTAAAAAAATGAAGTGGACAGGTATTAATATTGTCGTTTTTTTTTTCTTTTTGTGAAAAATCTTGGTTGGATCCGTGTTTTGTTTCCAACCAAAATACTATGCAAGTTACTGTGAAAGGAACCGCTGGTTCCTGCAGTAACGATCATTGATCAACGGTTTAAACTTTTTTAAGTCACATTTTAGTGTAATTTAATAATTATATCAATTAGTTTGAATGAGGAGTATTTCATTCATGGGGCCACAAGAAAGTGATGGAGCAAAACCAACACTTGTCTGGTTTTGTTTCCATATATTAATGATTATATCCATGTCATTGGCTAAATTGCCTCTTGGTATTTCAAGACGCAAGTATTCAACTTCACACTCCTATGGTTTGGGATTTGGCAGTAGGAAGAAAGGGATGAACTTTTATCTGAAGAACCATGAAAACTTGCTGATTAAATTTCACTCTTTTAGAAGCTGATTGTGTTTGGGAGCTGGGTTTCTTATTGTTGGTGGAAGAATGAAGGGGGATAGGATTGAAGAGAGCAGCACGAGGTTGTTGGGTAGAAGCAGCAGTGGTGGGAGCAGTGAGTCAAGGTGGGTTGATGGCAGTGAAGTGAACTGGGATGAGGTTCCTGTGTGGTCAAGGCGTGATGATGGCAGAGAAGGGTATGGATCCGTCAGAAGGAGGCTTGCCAAGTTGCCCAAGAGGGTTGACTCATTTGATGTTGAAGCCATGGAGATTGCTGGAACTCAAGCTCACCACTCCAAGGTTAATCAATCTTTCCTTTTTGCACTTTTCCCTGGAATTATGATACTCTCAATGTTCTAGGTCTTGTTTAAATTCTTAAGTTTCATGTATTATCGAATATTCATAATTACCAAAGGGAGGACATTATTCTCGCTTTACAACTTTTAACAAACACTTAGAAGAGCTAATTTCCACTTCACCATGTCGAATTTAACAGTTCACTTAGAGAGCCAAATACCGTTTTTGATCTTCTGTGCTTATGTGAATCAGGCCCTTTCCTTCTGGCCTACACTTGCTTTGTCATTTAAGACTCTTGGTGTGGTGTATGGTGACATGGGAACAAGTCCTCTGTATGTTTTTGCCGATGTCTTCAGCAAGGTTCCAATTGGGTCAGATGATGATGTCTTGGGGGCATTATCTTTAGTAATGTATACAATAGCAATTATTCCGTTGGCCAAGTATGTTTTTATAGTCCTCAAAGCAAATGATAATGGAGAAGGTAAGAAAGAGTTTCACTTTGCCCCAGAATTATGAACATTGTTCGTGCGTGACTTATTCTAAATCACAAATTAATGGCTCAACTGTAGGAGGAACATTTGCACTATACTCGTTGATTTGCAGGTATGCAAATGTGAGTATGCTTCCAAATCGTCAACAAGCTGATGAATATATATCTAGTTTTAAGCTCAAACTTCCTACTCCAGAACTGGAAAGGGCTTTAAAAATAAAGGATACTTTGGAAAAAACATCATTTTTGAAGAACCTTATATTGGTGTTGGTTCTTGTGGGAGCTTCCATGATTATTGGAGATGGTATTCTAACCCCAGCAATATCAGGTACATAAGCAAGGAACTTTTTGACATGAATCTTTGTTGTTAGTCTTTTAATTTTATCGTATGATCAGTGATCCTTACCGTTATGAAGTTTGATCACAATCAATTGCTTCTTGAGCTAAATTTGTCATACTCATCGTATGAGCTAATATACTGTTCACTGATATCAGTCAAGTGAGGTTCGAAAATTCTTCTGTCAGTCCTTCTCATCAAATCAGAAATTTTGATGTGAACTCTCACCGATTAATTGTCCTTTAGTGAATGAACAGCCATCCTGAATCTTAGTGGCATCAAATGCACAAAGGTTTCTAGTTAATCTCCGCTTTGGGGATGGGGCTGCAATGTGGAATTAGAAAGTTGTGTTGTTTGATAGAGGTTGACTCGATAGGTTCACCAAACCTCATTAGGACTATTTTGTCCATATCTTTAAGATGTGGCATCTAACTCAATTTTATAAAATCAGTATATAAGATGAGGTTTTAAGCCATTTTTATACTCTATTTTAGATTTATCTATGGACAATATGGATCTCCAACAATTGTAGTTTCTTGTAGGAACTAAATTTTGTTGAGCTAGTTGAATTGACGCTTTGTATTTACTGTCTTTCTCAGATAACATACAAACATAGTCCTTGAAATTTTTATTTTCTGTTTATCTTTTTTCTGTATGTTTAAAAGAATTTTCTTGCGGTGTAACTTCAGTATAACCATGGTGCTTCTTTCATGCAGTGATGTCTGCCATAAGTGGTCTGCAGGATCAAATAAATGGATTTGGTACTGGTAGGTATATTTTCCCTTTGTATTTTAATTTTTTTCTGGAAAACGTTTATCACATGATAGCTTTAGATGGATATTCTTTTGGTGGCTGTGTGCCTTATTTTAAAACAAAACTAATATCAAAGTCTCCACATATCTCCAAAGAAAGGAATTTGTGGCATTTGATTAGAGTTGTTTCAGCCACTCACAGTCTAAATAATCTAACAATTTTCTGAAAATTGCAAAATACAAATCCTTTCACAATACTCTGAATTGAATGTAAGATTTCTCAACATCAAGTAATTAGCTTGGTGTATTTTGATCTAAGCAGGTCAAATATGGTTCTCCTACAAAACACCCAATTAACTTATTTTTCCCTCTCTTTTTTCTAAAGATAGTTCAGTTTTTTTTAATGTGAAGAACCAACTACTTGTATTTGGATTTTCTCAAGAATGTTGGCATTTATTCATCTTACGGAACTATGGAAATGAATAAACTCGTATTCTGCACAGCAAAACTTAGATTTGTTGTTCTCATTTTCAGGTGAAGTGGTTGGTATTTCTATTGTAGTCCTGATGGCTTTGTTCAGCATACAAAGGTTTGGTACTGGTAAAGTGGGTTTCTTGTTTGCCCCTATACTTGCCTTATGGTTCTTTTCTCTGGGTTCTATTGGACTATATAATATTATTAAATATGATATCACTGTTCTGAGAGCATTCAATCCAGCTTATATCTATTTTTTCTTCAAGAGAAATAGTAAAGCTGCATGGTCATCTCTTGGTGGTTGCGTTCTGTGCATTACAGGTAATATCCTTTTGTCATTTCCATGACTTCATCCTGTAGGTATTGGAATTGATTGCCATAATATCTTGGCATATTTAATTGTCAACATGGCCTTGAATGGGCCTATGAACTTGACCTTTACGTCTTCCTGGATCTAATTAGGGTGTTTGCAGTAATGGCCATATTGTTCATTTTCATATTGGGTTTTCTCTTGGAGTTTAGCATTATGATTTATGAGCCAGTAGATGAGATCATAGGTATATATGGTTCATTTACCATGATTGATAGGATATGTTATTGTAAAATACCTTTGAGGACAAGAACTTGTGTGCAAGGCGCATGTAAAACTTGGTGCAGAGACTCCCCCTCCCTTTCACAAAATCTCACTTTGTTTCTAAAACACTTGCACAAAGATGTATCACATAAACGGTTAAAAGACAAAGTGTGGATATCAGGTTTTATGATAATGCAGTGGTTACTTGGACTTGAAAATTAAAGCTAGTTGGTTATGAATGTTCTTTTCTTTCAAGATAATTTACTCTGAAGTGAGCATTTTTGTTTGTTTTGCAATTTAATTCTGGGTACTAGCAAAAAAATAAAAAATACAAAAAATAGAAGCTATTTACATGATTTGAAAATATCACATTTTCATTTTCTGAGTTTTTTCCATATTCAAAATTCATTTTTGTTCTTCTTAATGAGAAGTTCATCCTTAAGGGCAAGGTGACAAAAATTATAGAACTTGCTTGTGTATTCCTCTGCAGGTGCGGAAGCAATGTTTGCAGATTTGGGTCATTTTTCTGTACCCGCAATACAGGTCTGTGAATCCTCATTTTGTTGCTTTTTAATGAGCAAACTATTAATTTGGTGTTGTTAGGTAGCTTATACTTATTTAAATTTCCTCTCTTAAACCTCTTGTATAATTTCTTGTATAGATTGCCTTCACATGCGTGGTATTTCCCTGTCTCCTCCTTGCTTATATGGGCCAAGCGGCTTTTTTGACAAAGAACCCAAGTTCTTATTCAAGCGTATTCTTCAAGTCTGTTCCAGGTGATATTTGTTGATTCAGTGACTGCTTATGTTAAAACTATAAATAAGATAATTTTTTTATGTATAGTAATTGTGATGATACCTGCTGTTTGTGCTTTCTGTGAATCAGAGAGTCTGTTCTGGCCAGTGTTTGTGATAGCCACACTTGCTGCTATGATTGCCAGCCAAGCAATGATATCTGCTACGTTTTCGTGCATAAAGCAATCTATGGCTTTGGGATGCTTCCCCAGGCTGAAGATAATTCACACCTCAAGAAAGTTCATGGGTCAAATTTATATCCCCGTAGTTAATTGGTTTCTGATGATCATGTGCATAGTTGTGGTTTCCATATTTCAAAGCACAACTGATATTGCGAATGCATACGGTTAGTGTCTCTCATCTCAATTTTCTTGAAGTAATATTTTTTTCTAGTTTTGTGTTTTTGGATCTGGGATGACAACTGGTATACTATTACTCCGAGAAGTTAAACATCACGTGTCTTCAATAAACTAAATGGGTTAGAAAAAAAAACTTGAAAGCTAAACAGGTCAGGATTTATTGTACACCAGAATTGAAAGGAGAATGTGGTGGATGTAAAAAGGATTTAGGACAAGATTTTATCTCGAACGTTAATAGTTTGTAAGAACTTTTGAAAGATAAGATCGTGCTGTTGTAGCGTTTCAAAATCCAACTTGCACTTTGATGTTGTTATGAACCAAATATTCTTAAGCAGTTAAGTGTATCTATATACTAAATGCATTTTAATGTCATTGTTGCAGGCATTGCTGAAGTTGGTGTCATGATGGTCAGCACCATCTTGGTGACCCTTGTAATGGTATTAATTTGGCAGACTAACTTGCTTTTGGCATTGTGTTTCTGTCTTGGATTTGGTTCAGTGGAGTTAATTTACATGTCTTCTGTCCTATCCAAAATCTTTGAGGGTGGCTGGCTTCCACTTGCCTTTGCTACCCTTTTCCTATCTGTGATGTACACTTGGAACTATGGTAGTGTATTGAAGTACCGAAGTGAAGTTAGAGAGAAGGTTTCAGTGGACACAATGCTTGAGCTTGGCTCCAATCTCGGAACAGTAAGAGTGCCAGGTGTAGGATTGCTATATAACGAGCTTGTGCAGGGCATTCCCTCCATTTTTTTGCAGTTCTTGCTGAACCTTCCAGCTCTTCACTCAACTATAGTTTTTGTCTGCATTAAATATGTCCCAATCCCAGTGGTTCCTCAAGAGGAAAGATTTCTATTTCGAAGAGTTTGCCCCAAAGATTACCACATATTCCGGTGTGTTGCCAGATATGGTTACAAAGATGTAAGGAAGGAAGATCACCAAGCATTTGAGCAACTTCTTATTGAAAGTCTTGAGAAATTCTTGAGAAGAGAAGCTCTTGAGACAGCCTTGGAGTTGGAGGGCAACTTAACTGATGAGCTGGACAGTGTCTCAGCAAATGCAAGGGAATCTGATCTTCCTGTTGGTACTGGTGCTGATGAGCTTAGGATTCCACTGATGCATGATCAGAAATTGGAAGAAACAGGAACTTCTTCAGCATTGCCATCTAGTTACATGTCATCAGATGAAGATCCTGGTCTTGAATATGAGCTTTCAGCCCTTAGAGAAGCAACAGAATCAGGATTCACCTATTTGCTTGGACATGGAGATGTGAGGGCAAAGAAGAACTCTTTTTTCTTTAAGAAACTAGTGATAAATTACTTCTATACATTTCTCAGAAATAACTGCAGAGGAGGTACAGCAAACATGAGAGTACCTCACACCAATATCATTCAAGTTGGAATGACATATATGGTCTGACACGGCCATGTTCTTTTCATATTGTGCAATGCACCCTCAGGTCTGGAACTCATTGTTATTGGTATTTTCTTTTTCTGTCAGTTTTCTTACTGTATGTGCTGGCTCACAATAGCAGTTGGTCGTTAGAAAAGCCAGCGTGTGTGATATAGCCAAGGTGGTTCACATATGAAGCTGTTTCAGAATCTGTACTTCTTTAATTGTTTCGTTTTTCGATTCATAATGTGAAGTATTAGTTCATTAATTTATATGGGCCACACTAGTGAAATTTGAATGATGAAAACAATGTTAAATATTATATTAGAATTTTTTTACCATCTCGTAAGTTTATCTGATTTGAATAGAATTTTCTCTCATAACGAATACATGTGATTCAGAATAATAATGCAAGTGAACAGATAAGCATGCAAGATGGATTTCGAAAATGGATTCTCTTTGATTGGAAGAAACCCTGACCCATTAATAAATTTCTATCCTTGAGTTCTTCCTCTGGAAAGAATTAATATTTTGAACTCAAATCCCAACAAACCCAACACTGGGACATAAAACAAGTGAGGAACAAAATGGGAATAACTGAGAATTTGGTCCCTTTGTCTGCCATTCATCAAATGTTAATGTCAATTGTATAAGTCGGGTGGCTGGGGAACAGATAAGGATAATTTATCATTTATCATTCAATTATTTAATTTTTTATGGCACCAAATAATTTTTATTTTCAATGCATCATATTGCAATTATATATTTGACAGTCATTGATG
The DNA here is from genome assembly GCA_036885675.1 of Vigna mungo. Taxonomy (NCBI): domain Eukaryota; kingdom Viridiplantae; phylum Streptophyta; class Magnoliopsida; order Fabales; family Fabaceae; genus Vigna; species Vigna mungo. Next base: position 52,708,250 of record CP144700.1, read on the forward strand.
ACAAAGTATTAGCTTTCTTATGTCCTACTGCGTCGCCTGGCGTTCTTTCTCTGTACCTTTTATATAGACCATCTCTTGTGTCATTTTGGTTAATCCAATAATAAAAACTTTTGATTTTCTTATCTTTCTCCTTTTCTCTGCCAACGTCTTCCTTTTTCACGTCACTACGTGTGAAACGCTTACCACCTTTCTATGTTGCAGAAAACATGTATACCAATCACGTCTCTTCCTTATGGTATCCGAGCTCTTCATTGTGTAACTCTACGTCTTTCTTCCCTTTCTTGTACTTTCTTTACAGTTTTCTTTGTTTTCTTTCCATGACAGAAACTCAATCAACCAAACCTCGAAGATTGCATTACTATTCAACCTCGAAGATCAACTCGTACTAGAAAGACACCTCATTATCTTCGAGATATTCAAACAAATAGAATTGTTAAGTACCCTATTAATCAATATATTAATTATAATGGTTGCCAACAAGACCTAGATCATCACCGAATTGATTGCCGTTGGATCTACAGAACAAAGTTCAATTCAGATGGATGAATCGAAAGATTCAAAGCTCGCCTGGTAACAAAAAGCTACAATCAACTTGAAGGGTTATACTTTCTTGAAACATTTGCACTGTTGGATAAATTAAAGTTAATGGGATATTTTTGTTTGCTGATGTGCGTTTCATTTAATGCAATGAATCATGGTCATTTGAGTCTTTTGCTTTTATTTGGAAAACAGCACTTGTAGTTTCTATTTCTTGAGCAGTTGTTATCTTTCATATTGTTTCAGATTTTATTTTGGGTTTTGTTATTGTTTCCAATGTAAAGGGCTCAAGGCCTGCGATTTAAAGCCATCATTGATAAATGAAAATAATGATAGCAGTTTTACAATGACATTTATTTAGTGTGTGTAGTGCGATTTTTTTTACAAATTGGTATGAGAACCAAGTGAGATAAAAAAGAAAGTGAAAGTAAAACACTGAAGGAAATACTGTGTGTTTGATTGTTTTGAAAAAAAAAATGACAAAAAGTAGTAAATGGAATGACTGTGCTACTATTTTTAAAGAAGACTAATTATGATAAATGGTGTTTGTAGATGAAGGTTCCTTTTGAATCCTAAGATGTATGTGATATAGTAGAGAGTGAGTATAAAGAACTCGCGGAGGACGAAAACCAGGTTACACAAACTATTACATTGAAGAAGACACGAGTAAAAGACAAATTGACCTTATACTTTCTCTACAATGCAGTGGACGAATCAGATTTTGAAAAGATAGCAAATACGACATCTTCAAAAGAAACATGAGAGATTTTGGAAGTGACATACAAAGGGGACAACTGGATTAGACAAATTCGACTACAAACTCTTAAAAGAGATTTGAAAACTTGAAGATGGAGGACAAATAACAAGTAACTGAGTACATAACTTGGGTAGAGAAGGTGGCCAACCAACTTGACAGAAATGAAGAATCAATGCTAGCTAGTTGGGTTGCAGAGAAGATCTTGAGTTCATTGACCTATTATTTCGAGAGCATCGTAATTGCCATAGAAGAGTTGAAAGACTTGTTAGTCCTTTAAGTGAAAGAGCTTGCTTGGTCACTTGAGGCCCACGAACAAAGGTGAGAGAAGAAGAAAGAACTTGTTGACCTAGACGAAGAGGATGAGGTTGCCGAGAACAAGGTGGACGTGGTCGAGGTGACAATGAAGTCGACACAAATGAGACCGGGCAACAACAGAAAATTGGCGTGGCCATGGTCATGCAAGGGGCCATGGAGGACGGTCTAAGATATGTGTGGAGTGCTTCAAATGTAGAAAACATGGCCACTATGCAAACAAATGCAAATCAAGAAGTTGTTATAATTGTGAGTAGATCAGCCATATAGCAAGGTTTTGATGAACTGAGAAGAACAATGAGAGAAACCTCCTTATAGAAGAAGATGAAGAAAAGATGGGAATTTTGTTGTTTTCAAAAGACTCAAACACATTCAAGATCAGGTTGTCCGAGGTAATGCAAAAGGAGACCAAGCAACTTAATGTTGAGTAGGTAGAGGTCGATCTATTGAGTGTAGAGTTCTCAAAGAGCTTGATACTATTGATGAAGTGCTCATAAAGGAGGAGGAGGAGAACTTGAAAACGAAGGTGGTGAACTCGGATGTAGTGTCGTTCTTGTAATTAGATACTGAGAAGATTGTTATCAACTCGGTTTGGTATTTAGGCACTGGGGCAAGCAATCATATGTGTGGAGATGATGTTTTCTTTGATAAACTCACCAAGATGGAGGTCGATTTTGTGTCTTTCAGAGATTATCCAAGGTCGTCGTAAAAAGGTGTGGAACAATCCGACATATGCAGAAGATGGACGAGTAGGAGAAATTATGGACGTTTACTATGTTCTTGAGATGAAGAGCAACATTTTAAGCATGGGCCAGTTGTTGGAAAAAGGTAACTCAATTTTAATAAAGGGCCATGTACTATATTTGAAGATAAGAATGGTGGTCTTACAGGACGAGATAAAATGAAGAGAAAGCGAATGTACCATTATCATTGCCCGATTTCCTAACTCTCCTACCATAGGCAACATGTAGAAAAAGCATTATGGAATTCCAAGTACAAATATTTTCGTGTCAATTCCAAGAAGTGTTCATTTCGTATAATGCAATGGGAAAGACTCCATAACAGAAACACTAAAACTACCATCAGTGACACTTTGCAAAAGTGTAATAAGAGTGTACAAAATGTGTAGTTATACTTCTTTTTAAGAGGCACTTTTGTCTTCCTTAATCCTTGTCACAATTGAAATTGTTGGGACGATGAACCTAAAAAATAAAAAGTATGAAAACAATGTTTTTGAAATGATCACCATAGTTTATTATGGAAAACTACAAAAAATTAGAAAGATAAAACGTAGTCTACAAAATCAGATTATGGGTCCTTGAGTCAATTACAAATAGAAAATGTGTTAGTACCTTACAATGCATGTCCTAAGTAGGGATGACAAAATATCCTCGGATACGGATATTCATAGATAAAATCCGTCACGGGTAGTTATTACCCACAAATATTTATTACTGCAGGTAACGAGTAACTGATATTTTAAAATCTACTTCTAAAAGGATTGAGTGCGAGTATTATACTATCTGATCCGTGGATACCAGTTACACGCAAAAAGTAATAATAATAATTTAATTTATACTTTTTAAAATTAAATTTAATTAAAAATAAAAATAATTTATATTTTATTAGGTTAAATTTAATTAAAATAAAATTTATATTTCTATTTAAATTAATTTAATTTATATTATATATATATATATATATATATATATATATATATATATATATATATATATATATATATATACACACATATATTCTAATTTTATTTAAATTTTATTTTTAAAATGTATAAAAATATACTTTTAAAGGTTTTTGAGGGTATCTGCATGTACCCACGAGTTTTAAAATACTGGCAAATATTTTTTAAAGGAGTACTGCGTAGGTAGCGGACATGTTACAAGTCAGATTTTCATTTTGCGGGTCGGGTTGTGGGTAGACAATATTTGTGTCCGATCCGACCCGTTGTCATTCCTAATTCTAAGACGGTACAATTAATTAAATATGCAAAAATATGTGATTTTAAGAATATTTAATTTTCTAAAAAAAAAGAAAACTTTGTTAAAAAAGAAACAAAAATATTATTTTGATCCAACCAAGATTTAACTTGCTCTTATGTGTCTCCATTCACAATGGAGAATAAGGATTACATGGTACTTTATGAAAATTTGAAAAAAATATCGAAGAACTTTTGCTTTTTTTGGAATTAAACCTAACAACATTATTCATACGTATCTCAATTTATAATAGAAAATTGAGGATAACTTATTTCTAAAGGAAAAATTTGTTTGAAAATGTTAATATTTTTAATTTTTGAAAATTTATATATATATTTTTGAATTATTTGAAAATGGATGTCACACGACGTGGCAGCCAAACACACCAAAAGGAAAATTAAATAAAATATTTATCATTTTTATTTATATATATATATATATATAATATTTTTATTATTATTTTTAAAAAATGCAAGAGAAAAAAAATGATGTTTAATTAAAATGATGGTAAGAATAAAATAAAAAGTGAGAGGTAATGTGAGATGAGGGCGAAAATGGTAAAGGACGTAGATTGAACCATTTCAAAGCAATGAAGAAAACATACACATGAATAAAACAAATCACATACATGATATTCAATCAAATCATAATCTATTACCTTCAACCACTGAATCATTCACAATATATTAGCGTGACAATTCCAAATAAACAACAAGCCCTTGAAAGCATACTTGGAAGCAAATATTTTATTTCTTTACTCTAGAAAAACACTGTTACAATATCCTATGAGGTGATGAATTTTTGTGTGAGTGTGTTGTGGTGATGGAAAAGAAAGACAAAAGTGTAGAATTTTTTTTCTCTGTGCGTATTTTTTTCATATGATAGATTGTGCCAAAGTGATAGATCAAGATATGTGAGAATTTAATATCTATCAATCTCCATCTCACATTTTGTTTGACTCATACAAGAGGAATTTCTTTTCTTTTCTCTTTTTTTCTCATTATGGGTGTTAATTTTCTCGCTTGAAATTCTCTTTTTTGTTTCCCATAAGGTTTTCACATCAAGTTAACTAAAATAAAATAGTTATTATTAAGATTTAAATGTTTTTTTTCCCTAATGTTCAGTTTAGTCTCCGCTTTTAAAAGTATACTTTTGGTCCCTATGATATGGAAAATGTATCAAATCAGTCCTATCCATTAAGTTGGTAAGAACGACGTTAAATGTTCCTATGATGTGACAAATAAGCTATCCAACGTGGCAAAAGGATATTTTATAGCAAAAACAGATATGAAAATACCATTTAATTAGAATACATTGTATATATTCATGTTTGCCGTAAGACATTCATGTGGAAAGACCTTAGCTGATGGATCTGAGGTGAAGGGCATGAGCTGAGGTGGGATGCCCTAAGTTCTTCGTTGTAAGACAATGTTTGTGTTCTTCGCTGTTTCCTTCGTTTGAGGTGGGTGCCCTAAGAGAAGCAAGTTGTTGTTTGTTTTTTGAAGTACGTACCCTAACTTCAGTCTTTGTTTGAGGTTCTTTTTGGGGATTAAGGTTGTTTTGTTGGGATGGACGAAGCATTATTGTGTTGTTCCGCGAGGCAATGTCAATGAATCAGTGTTCCTCTTGATCATGGGGGAGCTCTCATGGTGCTTCATCATCAAGAGGAATGGTTGGCAGCCAAATATGTTATTGTGGAGAGCTTGCCATATTGAGAGTCACAAAAATTGCTAAGAACCAGGGCAAGCATTTTTGGGGTTGCCCTAATTACAAGGTTTGTTTTCTTGGTTGTGTTTTTTTGGGATACATTTCTTTGGTTTTTCGTGAGATGTTCTTGGTTGGATGTTTTGAACAGTAGAGTCGAAATGAAGAAGTGAGAGGATGTAATCTCTTCAAATGGCGTAGTGAAGATAATGTAGATGAAAGGGATACTACAATTTGATGGCAAAGGATTATTAATTTGGAAAAATCACTTTTGGTTTGTCAGAAAAGGGAGAAGGTCTTAATATCCATGTTATGTATGATGAGGTTGATTAACATCATCTTTGTGTGTCTTTTGTTTTAATTTTGTTGAAGTGGTGTATCAGTCACAATTTGTGATGAAGAACTTGGTTATATTGTAATGAATGAGATTGAGGTTGTAATGAGATTGTGGTTGTAATGACATTGTACTTAATGAAGAAGTTGGTTATATTATAATGTTTGTTACTTCAAGTGTTTGTGATATTGATGAAATCAGAATCTGCTTCCATAAACTTGTAAGCCAAAAATAAAGTAATGAAGTTAATATGGCTATGACAGTACAATATGAGACAACCCAAAATAATATGAATATGATATTCAAGGTGAAACATCACATAAAGCAACAGTATTCATAGTGAAACAAAATACATCACATATCATCCAAAATGAAATTGTTGCTATGAGCAAAATACATGACAAAAAGCAACAATATTTGAAGTCAAACAAAATACATCACATATCATCAAACATGAAATTGTTGCTAAGAGCAAAATACATGACAGAAAGCAACAATATTTGAAGTCAAAGTACATATCCAAAATACATAGTAGAACAATCTAAAGTGGGGTTGTAGTTTGATTTGCTTGGGTTTGTTCAGTAATCTGACTTCTTTGAGTGGGGTGTAATGTAGCTTTGTGGTGTGGTGTAGGTTCCTGGTGTGGCATAGGTTCCTGGTGTGGTGTAGTTTCTTGGTGTGGTGTACCTTCCTGGTGTTGTTGTTGAGTTGCTTGAGGACAATTAGTTCTTCTATGCCCTAATTGTCTGCATATGGAACATCTCTTAGGGATTCCTTTTTGTCCAAGTTGTGTATCATCCTTCTTTTGCTCCCAACTATCAAGTCTTCTTTTCTTTCGTGGTCTACCTGGCAACACCCTTTTGGTGGAGGCAGAATATCAGGAGTTGAAGTCCTTTGCCATAGATGAGGACCATTCATGGGGAAAATGATTGGGTTGTATGTTTCTTCATACGTGCAGGTTCTAAACCAAAGTGGTGTGTACTCTTCTGGATTGATGTTTAAAAACCTCATGGTTGTGAGTGCATGACAGCAAGGGATTCCTGTTATTGTCCACTTTCTGCAGCTACATTGTCTTTTCTCAACATCAACCACAAACTTCTCAACAATGTTGGATGTATGGTCGATATGAAATGTTTGCATCCCTGACCAACTGCCAAATGATAAACAATGAATGTTAACAACAAATCTTATATATAAACAGATAATGAAAGGAAATCCCAACTATAAAAAAATCACAAGTTTTCATACTTAGGTATCCAATATTTTGTCTTATTTTGCTACAAACAAATGAGCTTGACCATTCAATATAACAATGTTCACCACATGACATGCACATTTGTCATCACTTAACAATTCCAACCTATCTTCTAATACAGAACCACCCAGAGAATACCACAACTCCTTAACATTTCTATAACCCATCTCCTTTAGTATGGCCATTATTTCAAAATAACTCCATATGTCTGGGTCAATGATCAAGGTACTAGTTTCACCTCCATGATATCTAAATGACCCAACATTCAGAAACTTACCCCCATGGTGAAACACCACCTCAATATCACAGTTGGACATTTTGTTTAATGTTCAACTATAAAATGCCTATATAAAAGTAACTGTCAGACTACATTGTAAACACACCACATTACCACCCACTATTACACGTGTAGTTATAGCAACTTAGTCACAAGCAATAAGTGTTTCACGTACAACTATTACACGTGTAGTTATGCTTAAATAAATATGCATGAACCACAGAATAAACAATCAAACATAGAATAACCAATATCATCTTCAAATGGGGGACCAAAGACATACAAACAATGTGCACAACGTCATCAAACAAAATAAAGAACGAGACCACAACGAAGGCAACAAAACACACTAGGGGACCACAACACAACACAGTAAGGGGAAAAGAAGACAACATACTTCCATAGGGGACCCCAACAACATAAAATAACTCATAAAAAATGCACCTTTCACCTTTTCACTTTGAAGGAAGACAATGCTGACGAACCATATATGCTTCCCCACCGCAATCACTGACAAACCCTGCTCCTTCACCAAGCGTTTTCGGTCACGAATCTCCTTCGAAGAAACCAAGCAATTCACCTCTGTCTCACAAAACGAACAAAACCAAGCATTTGAACCCTCAAAAAAATCCCCAATTTAAGTATGACCTAATTTTTCCCCAATTACACGTACTACATTCTCTGGCTGCCACATCAACTCATTTTAGGCCAACTAAATGACACGTCAACGTTTCTCGAACACCTCACATGCACAGTGACTTCAACGTTATCTTTTTTTTAATACCGTTAACGAATAGGACTGATTTGATACATTTTCCATATCATAAGGATCAAAAGTATACACTTTTAAAAGCGAAGACTAAACTGAACATTAACACCCAACTTAGTAACCAAAAAAACATTTAAACCTATTATTAATTATCATATCTGTGTGTTTATTTGTTGGTTTAATATTTTTGCCATGCTTTTGAAAAGTGTTTATTGTGGAATAGCTCTAAACAAATTATCGAAAAAATGTTTATCACCCAAAAGACAAACAACTTAGAGAGAAACATCAAATATCACTAGTAGAAGGTGAAGAAAGAACACAAACAAATTACACATAAATATACTATATTTCCCTTGAAGTATTATTGAGCTTTAATTTATATCTACAATAAAATTCAATATGAAACTAGAAGTCTTTGACTCAATAAATTTTTACTCAACTGAGATTTTTTTTTGTTGATATGGATTTCCATTTATTTAATATAGATTTAATATGTCTGTAATTCTTAAAATAAAATTATAATTTGTTTCGCTTTCAAATTTGGTTTTCAAGTTATAGAACAAATAGATATAGTCGTTAATTTATCAACATTAACTTTTTTATTATTATTAAATGACATTTTAAATTAACATCTAAGTTGAAACACGTCAACTAAGTTGAAAAATGTGTTAACCAATATTTTTTATTTAAGATATTTTGATTAAGAAAATTATATTTATTTGTTTTAAAAATTTAAAAATCAAATTATAAAAAACTTGAGAATATAGAAAATTTCAATTTTCTTTTAAAATTTAAAGACTAAAAACATATAAAACTTTGATAAAATTATTTTATTTGAAAATACACTTAGATGAGTGAAAAAAAAAAGATGAAAAATCTTCTATGAAGATAGAAGTTTAAGTCGAAGTTAAAAATTATAATGACATTCAAGTAAGACTATTCATACTAAACTATAACATGTGTGTACATGACATTTTAGAATAATTATACGATTAAAAAACTGAACAAGATTTCTTTTTGAACAAATCTTTGGGAAGATAAGTGTTTGAAACCTACCATTGCTTTCTTAAAAAGAGAGTTTCTAAAATTGTTGGAAGTATCCAACGTGATTCTGGTTAAAATAAAAATACAGTGTGTTAGACTGACGTGATAACCAACTACACCACGACACCAGTAATTGGAAGCCTGCATTAAAGCTGTTGTATTGAAAACCAATGACAAGCTTTCCTTTTCAAATGTGACATCTTACTATGATTTATGGTAAAAATAGTAAAATCAAAATTTTCTAAATATTTTATTAAATTAAAATATTGTTTTTCCAAAAGAATCTTATATGTAAGAATTAAAAAATAAATTGATAAAAATATCTAAAACTGAAAATCTTCAATAAGTTAATGGTAAGAAAGTAAAGTATCAACTCCCCAAGGAAAATATTTAGTTTAATATTTCGATAGGTTGTTATTTTCGTCCAGAATCTTAAATAGGTCCCTTTCTTTTTCGGCTCTCAATTGCATCCTTATTTTTGTAAAATTGGATCAATTAAAGGTTTCCGTCAAATTTACGTGACATACTAACGTAACTGAACCTGTGTTTTTTTAATTTTTGAATTAAAAAACGAAGGATAAATAGTGGAAAAAAGTTTTAAATTAAGGACAAAGTCGGAAATGAAATAAAATTAAGTGTTGAAAGGGGGTGTTCTCTTTTCCCCTCTGTTAACTATTTTTAGTGCATATCTTCTCCTTCAAGGTCCAGTAGACACCACCATACCCAAAATCCTAAAAAAAAAATGTATCCCTTTTCATCCATAAAATGATTCCTCCAAAACCAACTTTCCCGAAATTCTCCATGATTCCAATTTCATCTTCCAATTTGCATCCCATTACCATTCTTCTTTTCAAGTAAAACTCTCAAACCTCTACACAACAATCATCCATCATCATAACTCTTTACCTTCTTTCACCAAATTTACAAAAGAAACCCCAAATCCAGAACACAATACCTTCATCTTCAACTCCTATAAATAAATTTCATTTTCTTTCTTTTATTTTTTTCTTACGCACGCATTTTGAAACACCACATCCCGCCAATAATTTTCTACAATTGTCCACTATAACAACCACAATTAATCACTTCCAAACAACAATAATTCAAATCAGAAACTAAACTTTAAAGAAGAAAATGAAAGGGGATCCTCTCTCAGATTTACAGCTAATTAAAGAAAGAGTTCCAGCAAAACTTAGAGAGGCGAAGCAACGTTCCTCTGTTGCATTCTGATATGCAAGTTTGAAGGAGAAGCGGCAGCGGTGGCATGTTCTTGTTCCGATGGGCGTGGGGAAAGAAAGAAGTTGGAACGACGGTGTGTAGTGGCACCTCCAGCGCGGAGGGCGTCGCCAGTGATGATTCTGACCGGCCGAAGAGAGCCCCGGCGGGACCATGTTATCATGTCGTTTACGCACTTCCGCCACATTGGAGCGATTTCGTTTATGCGTTTCGCCACCAGCATGTCCCCGATGGTCCTAGCGGAAGACAACGGTTTTTGGGAACCAATTTATCTAATGGAAGTTTCGTCTATCTCAATCTCTCCCACGAACCCTAAACCTTAATTTCCCCCAATTTCAGCACTTAATTTTATTTCATTTCCAACTTTGCCCCTACTTAAAAAGTGTTTCCACTCTTTACACTTTATTTTTTAATTCAAAAATTAAAAAAACATACAGTTTTTAATACCACATAATAAAAAATTACCTTGTCAGCATGCCACTTTAACGGCCGTTTGATCAATTTAACGGAAAGCCTTTAATTTATCCAATTTTACAAAAGTAAGGATCCAATTGAGACGCCGGAAAAAAAGGGGACCTATTTGAGATTCTAAGCAAAAGTAGGAACCTACCGAGACATTAAACCAAAATATTTTGATGAAATCATTAGGAAACTTTTTTTTTCTCAGAAAATTTGAGTAAAAGTAATGTTTTTTCTAATAAAAGTAAATAGTTTTCCTTAATTGATAAGTCTTAATATGTTCTCTTTCTTCAAATCATAAGTAATGTAACCATAATAAATAAAATCTTTAAATAGAAAGTGATATTATTTTTTTTTCTTATAATTTATTTTAATATATAATTATTTTTTGTATACTTATTTACCTATTGTAAATAATAAATTATTAATTTTAAAATTTTTATTTTCATCTTAAATATTTTTAGTTTGAAAGTTTAATAGATTGTCTAGCGACCTTGAAATAGAATGATGAAAAGGTGCACTTGAAGACATGCATGGGATTCATAGCAGTTTCAGAGTATCCAATTTTGTCTCACATTAAACGTCGGTGCAGCCATAATCCGAAGGCTAAAGGCAATATATAGACGTCGGAGGAAGCAATAACCGACGTCTAAGAACACATATAGACTTCAAACATGTAACTAACCGCCGTCTAATGTCACTATAGACGTCGGTGTGTGCATTAACCGACGTTTAATATAGTCGTTCTGTTTTAGTGCAATTTTGTTCCTGTCTTTGGATAGCCCAGTAGGACACTCTTTCTTTGCTAGTTTCCCCTGAAAAAAAGCTTACGTCTTTTGAATTTCTCATGACATTTCAACCCAAAACCAAACATTGGTCTTTGCTTAATTCCATTTTCAACCGCAAGAGGGAAAAATTACGGTGAAACGATAACTAGGCAACAACCCAGGGTCGTTTTTGGGTCGAAACGCCATGAGAAATCCAAAAGACGCCGCTTTTTCTAGGAGGCAGCTAGCAAAGGAAGAAAGTGGTACTGCGTTACCCCAAGAGAGGAACAAAACTGCACTAAAACACAACACAAGGAAAACAAATTTTAATCAGTTGAACCAAAAGATAATCGATGAAAGACTGAACAAAGTTTAAACGGTAACCATAAAAAAACACGCACCTGGGGTGCAATGTCACAGGAGAGAAAAATGAGAGGAGGAAGACGATGATGTTATCATAAACAATAATCCAATGCCGCAAGAGAGAAAAGGAGAGGAGCCGCAAGAGAGAAAAAGGAGAGGAGGAAGACGATGATATCAAAAAATGTAATGCCGCGAAGAGTCTGCGGTTTATTTAAAATGAAATGGGGCGTCGGTTGCTGCAGAAACCGACGTCTATAGTCACCTCGACGTCGGTTATCTAACTAATTTGACGTCCAAGATAACATTTAAACTAACTTTTTGAATGCCCATTAGACGTTGGACTCCATGGGAGCCGACGTCTAGGGCGCTGAACCGATTGACGTTTCATTTCCTGTCAGGGAAGTAGACGATAGTTGTGAAGGGGCGCTGACGTCTATAATAATATACGTCGGGGCTCTGCTAGTGGACGTCGAAGCGCCTCGGAGTTTGTTGAACATAATTAATTACAGGCCCATAGATGTCGCGCACCCAAAAATGCGACGTCTATTTTGCAGAAATTTTTGTCTTCCCGCCTTCTGGACAGGCCATAGACGTCAATTTTTAACTACTTGACGTCTAAGCGCCTGAGAATCAGGTGACGAGCATTAACTGCAGCCAAGTAGACGTCAGCCCCCCATCACAACCGACGTCAATGGCGCAGGAAAGGACTATCTTCTCGCCTACCTCATTACATTGGACGTCGGTTTAGGGCAGAGCAGACATGTACTATATAATAGACGTCGCTTACCCTTGAAACCAACGTCTAGGTTACCAAGTTATTTACGGTAATGCCACCGTCCACTCATATACGTCGGGCTACCCTCTAAACGACGTCTTATGGGTGACGTTAAACGCCGTTTTTCTACTAGGGTCTCGTGGGTTTTTCAACTATATTGAGATTTTTCCACATTAAAAAGTTTTGGTGTCTATTGGTTTCTCTCGTTGTTTTATGCATTTTAATATTTTGTATATTATTTATATAGAAAAGATTCGATCTTGGTTTTGCTTCTACTTGCTTATTTGTTAGTTTTTGTTATCTTCCCAACAGTTAGTATTAGAGCTCTAGTTAGGAGTTTTGTGTTGTGCTCTAAAGATGGGAGATAATGATAATGCAGGAACCATGATTACATTGGATTCTACAAATTATTCAATATGGAAATCTCACATGAAAGATTTTCTATTTTGCAAATACTTGTGTGATCCTATTGAAGAAACAAGTGTTAAACCACCAAATAAATCTGATGAAGATTGGAAGAAGATAAATAAGAAGATTATTGACATTACCAAGTAATGGATAAATCAATCTATTTATCATCATGTGTCAGGTGAGACTCTTGCTTACAATTTATGGAAGAAATTAAGTGAGTTGTTTGAGTCTAAAAACTCCTTGAACAAGGAATTCCTTATTATGCTTGTAAACTTAAAATACAAGATACCAGGATGGTTCCTTAGTGGCAGAGCATTTGATCAATTTTCAAAATATGGGGAATCAATTGACCACTATGGAGATTGTATTAGATAGTGAGCTACTAGCATTGTTATTGCTTAGCTCATTACTAGATAGTTGAGAGACATTGGTGGTATCTTTGAGTAACTTTATTCCTAATGAAAAACTGACTTTTGACATAGTTAATAATAGTCTTTTAAATAAAGAAACTAGGAGGAAATGTAGCAGCAAGGTTATTATGAAAGACAACAAATACTTTTTTACTATTATTGATGATTTCTCTCGCTACACCTAATTAATCCCTATGACAGAAAAATATCTTATCATAAAGCATACTATTAATTTCACAACCTATGTTGAAAATCATTTTCATACTATTTTGTGAATTTGCCATGAATGATTTTTTTGCTAGCATACTATTTTGTCTCTTGTTTTTGTAAATAAACCACACAACTATACCAAAGCATTCAAACAATCCCAATAGGTCCAAGCCATGAAGAATAACTTGTTACTTTGGTTGCCAACAAGACTTATATCATTACCAAATTACCTATAGGAAAAACAACCATTTGTGGTTGTTGGGTCCTAAAAATAAGTTCAATTAAGATGGATTAATCGAAAGATTCAAAGATTTCCTTCTAGCAAAAGGCTACAACAACTTGAAGGGTTAGACTTTCTTGACACATTTGCACTTGTTGCAAAATTAGCCATTCTACGTTCTTTACTTGCCTTAACTACTTCAAAACTAATTCTTAAGAAAATTGGATGTCACCAATGCGTTCCTACATAAATATCTCTATGAAGAGGTTTTCATGAAGGTCCTATCAGGTTTTCCTACTTCAAAATCTAACCAAGTGTGGAAACTTCGGTGCTTATATGGCCTAAAATAGGTTGATGGACAATGGTATGCTAAGTTGTCCCAATTTGTTATCTTAAATAATTATCTTTGTTCAATCTTTAACCATTCTCTATTCATTAAACATGATGCTTCACATATTACTGTTCTTCTTGTGTATGTGGACGACATGATCATCATTGGAACAAACACTAAAGAGATACACCACATTACTCATATACTTTACAACAACTTTTGCATTAAAAATGTTGGTGCTCTCACGTATTTCCATAGCCTGGAGGTTGCAAGAAAATCCTACTGAAATCAACCTTTGCCAATGAAAATAAACTTTCAATCTTCTATGGGAAACGAGAATATTGGATTATGCTCCCATACAAACACTTTGGCGCATTCCTCTAAGCTCCACTACAAGCTAGAGTCTCTAAATGAAGAACAATTTACATTTTATCGTCACCTTATTGGTTCCTTAATTTATCTCACAAATACTCGCCCTGACATTGCCTATGCTAACCATCTCAGCCAATTCTTATATGCTCCTACTGATATCCACTAATTTATATCACACTGAAACAAATGAAAATATGTCCTCCCTAAGCTCACACCATTTAAGGTGATCATCGCAAAAGAGAAAGCACACAAAGACAAACAACGACAAAAGCAAGGGTAAGCTAGCATAAACAGAAACATCACAATATTTGATTAGTAACATATAACATATCTCAAACAAAAAAATTTACATATTAAAGGACCACACCACGACCATAAGCCTGACTCATCCGAATATAGTATGAATGTCGAGTTATAGAGGTTCTTGCACTTATGTTGTGGAACAACCGACCCACTCAAAGATACCACACAAGGTTAGTCCTTTAAAACGCCCTTTGCCAACTGAAGAAAGGTCCCCAGGCTAGGACCTCCTGCTATTCTCATGACATGACTCATCACTCTCTAATTGAGCATGGATGATCATTAGAATGTCAGGATAAACCCCAACTTAACTCTGGCCATTCTTATTAACAACACTACAGGGCACCACTATGTAACCTCTCCACGAATATCATGGAATTACATCCATCACTACTGTTGAAAGGGTTTTTGGTCGCACTAAAGCTCAACAAACCTAGTTAGAAACTGAAACCAATCCTAGATCAGAAAAAAATTGAAAGGCCAAAAACAAGTACAAAAACAAAAGCTATGAACAAAATAAGTTTAATCAATTCCTAATGAAAACTTAAACAAAACCTAGAAAGGAAAGAACCTAAAGCAATTCCTATTTACAGAAGGAAAAACAGAATATGAAAACTAAGACACTTACTAATGCTTAAAACAAGACTTGAAGAAAATAAAACAAAATTTGAAATGAAAAGAATCTAATACAATATATGAAACATAAAGCAAGAATAAAAGAAAATCCAACAAGCAACTATGAATTCTAAAAATAAAACCTAATCTTACAACCTAAAACAGAATCTAAAAGCATAAAAAACTAAGTATTTACAAACTAGAAGCAATTATTTACAAACTGAAACAAGAATGGCTATTTATACTACCTATGAGCTAAATATTTACAACTCAAACAGTCATATACTAAAGGGAACACAACTTAGGAAAAAAAATTTACCCTAATTTCAACTACAAAAAAACATATCAAAACAACTCTAATAAAATCAAAAGCAAAAATTTCACTATACCCTCTCACCCCCACACTTAAGAGGCACATTGCCCTCAATGTCTGAGTAAACAAGGTTATTTATCAGCACAAACATATATACAGATGAAACAACAACATATATGTACACAAACAAAATTTAAAGAAAGACTTGTACAAATCAAAACTGAAAAGCTAATCACACTTGAACACAAAATATACATGTACAAAACTATAAAAAAGAAAATTAAAACTATAAAGCTAAAAAAAAGAATTCATTCAAGTGGGCCACAGATCAAAATTAATTCTTTTTAGCTTTATGAAAAACAACATATTTTCTATCCTACTATTTACTATGCTACCTATTAGTATGCAAGCTACTAATAAAGACCTATAACTACAAAAGAAGAGAAAGGTAAAGAAGTGGCTTATTAGTATTGGTTTTGCTCCATGGTCAACCAAGGTGTGCATTATCTCCTTAACTCTCTACTGCAGCAACAATAGCTTTCCATTCAAGGCTTTCAACTGGTTATGTACGTTCAAGATTCCTTATTGCAGCAACTAGAGCTCCTCACATTTCTCCTACTGATTCTGAATGTTCCAAGCTCCTTTAGCAGCGTTGACACCTTATTCTGCCTCAACTAGGACTTGCTTTTTATCTTCAATGTATGCAGGTACCTTAAAATCAGTATATGGAATAATTGTATAAGGTGCCACATCCAATCAAAGTCAAAATGCATAGATGAGTCATCAAACATTGTAGAACTGTCCAAGTTAAACACATAATCATCCAGCAAATCATTAATACAATGTGCATCCACATCACTGATAACGGTTTAAAACATTGTTATTTGTGATGTAATTTTGAAACTAAAAACACCATTTTCACTCAGAAACTTGCTTGGACTCATATTTTTGCTTTAGTTTTATAAATAAGAGAGTTGAGGTGGAACTTGATGACTTTTTAACTAATTCCCTTGATTTTGTAGGCTATCGGAATGGTTTGAAGGAAGAATTAAAGTACCAAACAGTTGCAATACTGAAAAGTCAACCAGTCAACCAGAAAAGTCAACAAGTCAACCAGAAAAGTCAATTAGTCAACCAGAAAAAGTCAACAAACGCGTCAGAAAATCACCGCTGGTCGCCCAGGCGACGAAACTCGAAGCTTAGGCGTCCAAATGAGCGCCTGGGCCTTACATGAGGTCCAATTCTCGCCCGGGCGACCTCCTTGGACGCCTATGAGACGGTTTTAGTGGACCGGGCCCTGTTTCTGCTCCATTTTTTATTCTTTTGGATCGGGCCGCACTCTAGAACACTTCTCTCACTATTTAAAGGACCCTGGGGCTCTAGGTTTTGCATCCCTGGCAGAAGAGAGCATTGCAATACACTCCTAGCCAATTCTTAGTCTTTTCATTCTTTCTTTCTTCCATTGTTCATAGGTTCCCCCATGTCTATGGGGAACTAATTTCTATTTGTTGTTAGGGAATGATGTAACCTTGTAAACTCTCATGTTTTTGAATTGATTCTTAATTTTATATGCTTTATTTCATTATTTGTTAGAGTAATTCATCTGCTTTATTCTTGCCTGTACAATAGCATTATCTGTGAGTTGCATAAGTGTCGGGAGGTTCCTTTCAATTCAGGTCCTTGTTGAATTACTCCTAAGGGTTATATTGCTCAGGGATGATGGTATGAGTCTTAGTTGTCTTAACCTCTTAATCTTCACATCTTTTTACCAGGAATGCTAGTAATTGTATGAACTGGTAATTAGGGACAGACTTATTTACTGAGGGATCAAGTTTAAGTGTTTTAGTGAGGGACGTTGGCATTAATGAATAAAGAAGAATTCTTATATACATGAGAGGGAACTTGGTGAAATCTAACCCCAACAACATACTCATCTATTATCAATCAACCTCCATTCATCTCTGTGCTCTTTTGCCAATGATCAATTGCAATTTATTTTCTTTATTGTTTTTGCACTATAAATCCATGATCTCTTTTATTTTTTAGTCTTACTAATCTTGTTTTCACACAACTGTTCAGCACCGAGAGTCCTCTGGGATACGATACTTGGTCTTACTATTTTATATTACTTGTGTGACTTGGTACACTTGCCGATTTGCCCCAACAATCACAACAACCAATATCATTTGTTTCAATCTGGTCCACAAGAAAATTTTCATCTAAAATCATAGAGTGGCCAGATATAATAACACAAGGTTTAGTTAGAGGTTCTACATTTTTCGCATGCAAAAGGTCATCAGGATTAGTCTACATCTCAGCCAAATATAAAGGGAGTTCAATTTAGAATCTACATGTACTGGCTCCTAAAAAATGACCTCACCAACCTCTACCAAGTCAGCACAGTCCATAAAACTATCATCAAAATTGTTATCAAACTCAGTGCACACATCATTAACAATATCAAGAATCTCCATGTGTTCTATAGTAAATATTGAATCCAAAATGTGATTGTGTGCAGGCATAACAGTAACAACATCCAACATTGGCTTTATTGGTTCAATTCTTAACAATTCAAAAGCATTGAAATTCACTTGAACCTCAGAGAACTCAATTGGAAGGCTGAGTGCAAAATAAACCCGAGTTCTTTGTGCACCAACTACCTTATCAGATTCACTTTCAGCCATTTTGCACAAGTAGCTTTTTTGCCTCTGTTGGGGTCTTGTCTCGTAGAGAGCCTCCAGCTTCTGCATCAACCAACAAATTGTCTTTGTAAAGCAAGTTGTTGGCTGCAAAACCAACGGTAAGTGCATCGATCGTAGCGTAGCAAGTGATAAATATTGTTCTCACCCAAGGGACTTGTGTTACACATGACAACTCTTCCTTTCATAACTAAATTAGATATAACGTCACACGTTTAACGTCGAACCACTCAATAGCCAACGTTAAAAATGATCGGTGACATTTTTGTAAATAAATGCAATTATTAAACGTCGTTTAGAATTGTAATTCAACGTAAAAGAATATAAAACTTTGAATGCCCCAGGGTTAGACATTAAAAGGTTAGTGAAATAAAAAAAAAGTTGAGCGGAAGATTGAAAATTCATTCACTTTATCTTAGTGCGCATGACCCTTTTCTCTTCTCAAACTTTTTTCGAACAAAGTTTGACGACCATCACATGTAATCTTTCTTTAATTTGATACAAATGCATGTTAATTAACTACTTTAGGTATGATCTTCGTTTGTTTTCACCGATTATTTTCGTGTTCTTGTCCTTCATAGGCGCATTCTGCTTTCTCTCTCACTGGTGGCAACACTTTATTCCAATGAACTCAAATTAGTTTTCGTTCTCGTTTTTGTTTTCGTTTTGAAGAACTTATTTGTTGATAACTTGTTTGTCATTTATTTTTGTTGAACTTTTTTCTTGTTGTTGTTTGGTTGAACTTGTTTTTGTTATTGTTTGATTGAACTTGTTTGTTTGTTGTTTGATTGAACTTCTTTGTTGTTTGTTATTGTTCTTTGATTGATCCTATATTACTGTTCATAGTTCATGCTTTATAAAATACCCAAAACTGAAAATTGTTTTTTCTGCTTTTCAGGTCTCTAGAGCTGTAAAAAAAGATCACAATTAATTAAAAAATATTAAAAAAAATTGATAAACGTCGTATATTTACAAAATTTGATGTTAAGTTAACGTCGTATATTGACAAAATTCGACATTAAATTAACGTCGAATTTAAAAAATTCGATGTCAATTTAACGTCTCCTGATATGACGCCATTCTCGAATTCAACGTGAAAGGCCAAAAATATTCGACGTTATACGTTGTTTTTGTACTAGTGGCCTCCCCTTCGCAATTCCATCTCCAATCTGTGATCCATCTTCTTCCTCAACCAAAAAGGGGCAAAATCACCACTGATGAAGATTGAAGACCCAAGGAGGAGTGAGAGAGCTTCCCAACACCCCAAACAGCTTCCAAGGGCCTCTCTCAATCTCTCTAGGTGAATAATGAAGTGTAGGAGGAGAAGAATGCCCAAAAAATCACGAGACCCATGTTTAAATAACCCATTTTGACACATCAGCGTCGTCACCGCTCAGCTGCATCCTAGTTGCAGCATTCTAGAGACAGAGCGCTCAGCTGCAGCCCAACGACAGAATTCCAGTGATAGAGCGCTCAGCTCACCCCAACTGCAGCATTCTAGAGACATATAGCTCAGCTGCCGCTCAGCTACCACTCAACTAAAGGAAGTTTTGACAGCATTCTAAAATTCAAGTTCTTGTGCAATTCCAAAGGTGTCCAACATGGGTATTTGCCTCAAATTGATCTTTTATTGTCCCAAAACATGTTCCCTTAAGTTCTTGCTTGTTTTCCTCCACTAGAATTGCTTCCTATTCATTTATTTCACACACTCACACAAAGAGATTAGAGGTAAAAACAAGCATATACTAAATAAAACACAAGAAAACTATGAAATACACTAAACTTGAGGATAAAACAAGGTAAAAGCTATGAAGGATTTTATTTATTCACAAAATATACACACAAAAACACGTAAAATCAACTGTTATCACAAGCCCTCATAAAGTAAACTAGAAGTCTGGGCTCTGAAATCTGGTGGCTGGAGCAAGCTGTAAAAAACCCTCTGAACCTCTCCCAGTACTCAGCCAAATCTTCCTCTTGAAATTGTCCAATGGATGTGATCTCCCTCTTGAGGTTAACTCCCTTGGCTGTTGGAAAGTACTTATTGAGGAACCTCTGTTGCATCTCCTGCCAGCCACCAAGAGGGAACTACTGATATATGAACCAATGTCTTACTACATCTTCTAAGGACATTGGAAAAACTCTTATCAGCATTGATTCTTCTGAAACCCCAGCAGGCTTCATGGATGAGCACACCCAGCTAAACTCCTTGATGTGCTTGTGTGGGTCTTCATGTGCTAGCCCATGGAACTTGGGTCCTCTTTTAATCAACTTGCATAACCAGTCCTGAGAATCAGCCATCTCTTCAAGTTTGGTGCAAAGCCTGTTTTCAACCTGACTATACTTCAAGCAGAGATTATACCAACACACAAAACCATAACAGGGAGAGAAACCATTATTTACAAATTTTAAAATTTTCAGAAACTAATGCTAAACAGAAAGAAAAACAAAAACCTACAAGGCTAACTCTACAACTCTAAGACTTACGTCGCCAAAGCCCCCGGCAACGGTTGCATTTGGTGAAAAGCATTTTTTTCTTTTTTTCACATTAAAGCTCAACAAACCTAAATTCCCCAGTAATGTAGTATAGGGGCAACCTAGGGAATCAATCCAAGGACTTGGTACTTATTAAGTTAAGAATTGTAGAATTGTAGCCTAATTATTTACTAAAACTAGGTGGGGAAAGAAAATGTGAAACTGAAATCTAAAAGAAAGAAACTAATTATTAACGTAATGTATGATACCTATACTGAATGCAGAAACTATAACCTAAACTAATGAACACTACTATTCATGCAATGCAATAACAAAACCAAAATCTATGAATCACTAAAATAAGCAAAAGAGATCAAAATTGAAATATGAGAATGAAAGTAGACAGAACATAAATGCATGAAACATATGATCAATTAATGCACATTATCTATATGAGATGAATCTGAATCTTCATAAAAGAGAATCAATTAAAAGAAAACAGTGAATTCAACATTTAAACTAAACATACCTAAGATATACTCAACAGAAAGCAAATGTGCATTGGACTGGACAAAAGAATCTCAATTACTCTTAAAAAGAATCACTTAAACTCGATCCCTCGGTAAATAAGCCTGTCCTTATTACCAGTTCATACAATTCCTAGCATTCCTGGTAAAAAGATGTGAAGATCAAGAGGTTAAGACGACTAAGACTCATACCTTCATCCCTGAGAAATATAACCCTTAGGAGTAATTCAACAAGAACCTGAATTGAAAGGAACCTCCCAGCACTCATGCAATTCATAGATAATGCTATTGTATAAGCAAGAATAAAACAAATGATCACTCTAACAATTAATGAAAAAACATATGAAATTAAGAATCAATTCAAATACATGAGATTTTACAAGGTTACATCATTCCCCAACAACAAATAGAAATTAGTTCCCCATAGACATTCTATGACCAATAGAAGAAAGAAAGAGAATGGAAGACTAAGAATTGGCTAAGAGTGTATTGTTATGCTCTTCTTTGCCAGGGATGCAAAACCTAAAGTCCCATAGTCCTTTAAATAGTGTCAGAGGTTGAAAAACAGTTATTTTCATACTTGATTTTGCTATTAATTCACACCCTTTATGGCTTAGAATTAGCTTGAAATATGCATTTTTCTTAAGTTAGAGAATAAGAGAGTCAAAGTTGGTTTTCTTGGTTTTATGCTTGGTTTCGCTTCTTTTTGTAGGCTTTTGGAATGAATTGAAAGAAAGGTTCAAGTATCAAATGGTTGCGATGCAGAAAAGTCAACCAGAATCCAGAAAAGTCAATCAGTCAACCAAAAAAGTCAACCAATTGACTAGAATGTTGACCAGAGCGCTAAGCGGCAGTTTTGGACGCTGAATGGCCAGTTTTGGGCGCTGAGTGGCAGTTTTGGGCGCTGAGAGATCCTACGATTAGAGGGAAACCGTTGAGAGGTTAAATTAGGTGTTGAGCGGTTGTCAGTTTTTATTTGGCGTAGATTCTGATAGATTCTGTTATCTTTGTGGCCTATATATTGCCCCAGTGCGAATCAAAACTCAATCTTTTGGCAGAGAGAAACATCCAGAGCTGTTCCACACACCTTGGTGGAAGTTCCTTGGATGCTTAGGCTCCAATCTACCAAGTTTAGGGTTATTTCTTCCATTCTTTCATTACTTTTCATCTAGATTCACCATGATTATGGTGAACTAAAACCTAGGTTGTTGGGGAACAATGTAATCATTTGAAACTCTCTTATATGGAAATTCTTTTCTTCTTTATATGCTTGCATATGTTTATCTTTATCAATTGTTGGGTTCCTTACCTTTGCTTAATGCTTTTATCGTTTAACTCATTAGATAAATGTTGTTTGTCTTTATTGATACGGGAACGTACAGTAATGTCATGAACTGGGGGGAATTCCTTGATTATGCTAATACCGCCTAGGAATAGGGGTAGGACGATCAATTGTATTTTGCTTCCGTTTATTATGCATTATTAATTACTAGGGGAGGCTAGGGATAGCAAGCCGGTAATTAGTAATAGGCTTTTTTCACCAAGGGATTGGGTTAAGGGTAGACCAAGAAAAGTAGATATAAGAGGGTGGATGAGATGAAATTGTAAACCCCAACAACTCCATTCATTCATAGTTTCTTTTAGCCAATTGATTTACTGCATCTTGCATGTTTACTTTTGTTATTTGCATACAAAACCCTAAAATTAATTTCTTTTCAAGTCTTATGCGATTAGTTTACATGAAAGTTAAGACCTAAGAGTCCTTTGGGAAACGATACTTGGACTTACCCATTTTATATTACTTGATAACGATCTGGTACACTTGCCAGGGACTTAACAAGTTTTTGGCGCCGTTGCCGAGGACTCGTGGTTTAACTTATCTAGTAGTGTAAACTGATTAACTTTGACTTGATTTTATGTTTATTTTATTTTTGTTCTAATAAATGTTTTCTAGGGTTTTGTGCCTAATGTTTGCAGAATGCAGTTTGGACAAGAATTTGACTATATGGACACTCAATTCTATCAAAATGATTTCAACTACTGGTGGGAACCTCACTCAAGCATGGATCAAGGTTGGAATGGACAAGCAGGAGAACCACATCAACAATTACTATTAGGGCAACATGTATTTGTTTTGAATAGCAAATCAACAGATTGGACGAGACATTAGAATGACTTATCCAAATTACTCTCTCCTCTACAGAAGAGAGTGAAGCTAGAAATAAAAGGTTGGAGATACAGATTCGTCACTCCAATGAGATATTGAATTCTAGGTTTAATACTGAGGTTAACCCTAGGGAGGAATGTCAAGCCACTAGTTTTGAAAGTGATAATGTTGTTGATGAGGAAAAGATAGAAATAGATTATGAGAAGATAGAGAAAAAGATAGAGATAAAAGAGGAAAAGATAGAGGAGAAAAGGTTGAGTGAGGAAGAGAATGAAGTAGTTAAGAGAAAAGAAAAAAGAAAAAATGTGCGATAATAGAAAAGAAAATAAGAAAAAAGAAAAAAAGAAAGTTGAGAGAAAATAGGAGAGAGAAAAATAGGAAGAGAGGTAAGAAGAAAAGATCATATGAAAAACCCCCTCCTCATAAAAAGCAATATCATAGGAAAGAAAATAAATTTATGTGCTTTATGGAGATCTTCAAGAAATTGGAGATTAAAGTTCCTATGATTGATACATGGAAACATGTGCTTGTTGTTCTTAATTTTCTGAAGAAATTCAGCTGAAAGAAGAAAAAGAAAAGAATATCAAGCAAGGGGAGTATCAACACCTACTGAGGGGTGTTTTTATTTTTCTGTTTTTATCTTTCCGTTTTTACTTTTTTGTTTTTATTTTTCTGTTTTATTAAAAAAAACGAAAAATTAAAATAAAATAATATTTTTACTGTTTTTATTTTTTGGGCTAATTATGTGCTCTAGAGCAGTGTTCTTTAGTGTGTGCAGGATAAAAATTTGTATTAGGAGCACAAGATCATCAAGAGGCAAATAAGGAAGGAGAAATTGTTCACCAACACCCTGATGTGAAAAGTGACAAACTCAAACATGGCACACCAAGTGAAATTCAAGAATAGGTTATGGGTTGTCAAGACTATTAAAGCAAACAGAGCTCTTAAAGTTGGTGACAAGGAAATTTCCGAGATGTTGTTGGTGTCTGGAAGGAAGGAAGAACACCAAACATAAAAAAAATTTCAACACCTACTGATGGGTGTTTGGGCTTTACCGGGTCAACCTATAATGACGTTAAAAGAGCGTTTGCTGGGAGGCAACCCAGTTTCTAACTTTTTCTTTTTAAATTGAATTATTTATGTGGTGTGGATTTGATTAATTTTTAGTTTTTTTAGGTTAAATGCTGCTTCTGATGGCAGTGATGATAGCATCTACTGATGGATGCTTCTACAACATCTACTGATAGATGTCACTAACAGCATTTATTGATAAATGCTACTGGGATAGCATCTACTGAGGGATGCTAGAAAAGTTTAAGTATCTACTAACGGATACCAGGAAGGTACACCTACTGATGGGTAAGGTTTGCACCTACTGATGGGTGCTAGAAAGATTTTGGATCAGGCTCATGACGTTAAACAACCGCTTCCTGGGAGGCAACCCAGTTTTCTAAACTTATATTTTTAAATTGTTATATTTGCTTCTGTTTTTAGAATAGGAGTTAATGTACTTGGTTTAAAACTTAGATCTGATGCAATGGGTTGATGATGATTTGTGATGAGTATGCTTGATGAGGCTTTTATATTGATTGATGTTGAGATGATATATGAGATGCTATATACAATTTATGGTTCACAATATGTGTTGACTGCCCCCACACATCACCACGAGGCTTTTCAGTGTGCTTTGTCATCACTCGCACACTTTCCGGGAAAACTTCCCGGAAGGTCACCCATCCCAGAATTACTCCAGGTTAAGCACGCTTAACCATGGAGTTCACCCATCCCAAAATTACTCCAGGCTAAGCATACTTAACCATGGAGTTCTTATGGGTTAGGCTACTGAAAAGAAAATGCATTTTGGTGATATGAGTAGCCAAATCAATTCCTTTAAGCTATCCTTCAACTGTATAGTCTCATACCTATACAGTCTCTAGATAGCTCTCATTTCGGTGTATGTTCGATTCGTCCATGTGCCCCTTCCACTGGAAGCCTGCCAGGAGCCGCTCCTTGTCCGTGCTTCTTGCACCGGCGATCACTCCCCACCCTCGTTAGTGCCCGGGCGTCACACGCAGGATGTGTATCTATGTATTGGAACTTGAAATTAGCATATGTGAGGTTTTGAACTCCAGAGTTTTTGATTGAATGATTGTTATTACTTTGAAAGCATGAATGACTTTGTCCAGGTTTCTATGATTAAATCACTTGCTTGCATATGTCATATGATCAAGGCCATTTTTTATTTAGCCCTTTCTTAGCTAATGCAAAAAGTTTCGTCCCAATTAAAAAGAGCACAATGTGTTCTACGCTTTTTGAACCTAAGCCTTAAACAGTATGAGAAAACCATTTTGCAAATCTTTACCTTGAGTTAAGTTGAGAATTATTGTGTGGTATTGATAAAGGTTCAAGTTTGGGGCTGTTGGGAAAGTTGAAAAAGAAAAAGATAAGCATTGAGCTAATGTGTTGAGCAAAACATGAAAAGATGAAAAAAGATAGAAAAGAAAAAAAAATGATAAAATGAGAAGAAAACCTCAATGCAAAGAAAAGGGAAAGTTGGGAATGAGTGAGATTGGTTGTTTAAAGGGAGTTTGTGTTTAAACTATAAATGTGAATAACTCTCTTAACTAAAGGATTTTGTGATCCAGAAAAACCAATGTTCTTCTTAGCCCAACCACATTACAAGCGATAAAAAGTCCTTGTGATGATAACTTGCTTGAGAGGATGATTGATTGTGGTTAAATGAAAGGCAAAGTTAATTTGTGTGACATTGTGATAGGAGAGAGAATGAGTCACCTCAATATACACCTGTGTGCTTGAGTGAAACACTTTTCTTGGTGAGGAGTAGTTCCAGTTATACATGATTGCATCTGTGTTTGGTTAATTGGTCATTCATGATAATAGCATATGTTGGAAAGACTGTGATTATGTGATCACCATATTGAGTTTAATGGAAGTAATGCATCTATACATCTTGACCGATATTTTTATGATAACCTGAGAATGATTACTTGTCTTGGATGAAAGAGTTTTGGAAAGTATTAATCCATTGTATTAATTGTTTGAAAACTGAGTTACATCTTGTTTTGCTTGAGGACAAGCATAATTCTAAGTTTGGGGTTGTGATAACGGTTGAAAAACAGTTATTTTCATACTTGATTTTGATATTAAATCACACCCTTTATGGCTTAGAATTAGCTTGACATCATGCATTTTTCTTAAGTTAGAGAACAAGAGAGTCAAAGTTGGTTTACTTGGTTTTATGCTTGGTTTCCCTTCATTTTGTAGGTTTTTGGAATGAATTGAAAGA
The DNA here is from genome assembly GCA_036885675.1 of Vigna mungo. NCBI lineage: Eukaryota > Viridiplantae > Streptophyta > Magnoliopsida > Fabales > Fabaceae > Vigna > Vigna mungo. Next base: position 52,735,193 of record CP144700.1, read on the forward strand.
AAGGTTCAAGTGTCAAATGGTTGCGGTGTAGAAAAGTCAACCAGAATCTAGAAAAGTCAACCAATCAACCAGAAAAGTCAACCAGTGAACTAGTTGACGAAAATGTTGACCAGAGCGCTGAGCGGCCAGTTTTGGGCACTGAGCGGTCCTACGATTAGAGGGAAACCTCTGAGCGGTTAAATTAAGGGCTGAGCGGTTGTCAGTTTTTATTTGGCCTAGATTCTGATATATTCTGTTATCTTTGTGGCCTATATATAGCCCCAGTGCGAATCAAAACTCAATCTTTTGGCAAAGAGAAACGTCCAGAGTTGTTCCACACACCTTGGAGGAGGTTCCTTGGATGCTTAGGCTCCAATCTACCAAGTTTAGGGTTATTTCTTCCATTCTTTCATTACTTTTCATCTAGATTCACCATGGTTATGGTGAACTAACTCTAGGTTGTTGGGGAACAATGTAATCTTTTGAAACTCTCTTATATTGAAATTTTTATATTCTTTATATGCTTGCATATGCTTTTCTTTATCAATTGTTGGGTTCCTTACCTTTGCTTAATGCTTTTATCGTTTAACTCATTCGGTAAATGTTGTTTGTCTTTATTGATACGGGAACGTACAGTAATGTCATGAACTGGGGGGAATTCCTTGATTATGCTAATACCGCCTAGGAATAGGGGTAGGACGATCAATTGTATTTTGCTTCTGTTTATCATGCATTATTAATTACTAGGGGAGGCTAGGGATAGCAAGCCGGTAATTAGTAATAGGCTTTTTTCACCAAGAGATTGGGTTAAGGGTAGACCAAGAAAGTTTGCATGACAATATGATAAATAAGCGAATTAGATAAGAAAAGTAGATATAAGAGGGTGGATGAGATGAAATTTTAAACCCCAACAACTCCATTCTTCATAGTTTCTTTTAGCCAATTGATTCACTGCATCTTGCATGTTTACTTTTGTTATTTGCATACAAAACCCTAAAATTAATTTCTTCTCAAGTCTTATAAGATTAGTTTACATGAAAGTTAAGGCCTAAGAGTCCTTTGGGAAACGATACTTAGACTTATCCATTTTATATTTCTTGATAACGATCTGGTACACTTGCGAGGGACTTAAAAGAAGCCCGGGCGAGAATTGAAGGTCATTTAAGGACTGGACGTCAGGTTTGGACACCCAAGCTACGAAGTACCACCGCTCGGGCTTCGTGTTTTCCCTCCTTCTGGTGCCTTTGTAGCCTCTTCTGAGCTCTATCTTCTTGGTTTTTCACCTCCTCTTCCAGTATTACCTCAATCTCTGTCAAAAAAAAGGGAATTTGTTAGAAAACCATTGAAATCAATCTCAACTATCTTATTCACACATTTTATTGAAAACACATGAGTCCGAGCAAGTTTCTAAGTGAAAAAGAGTGCTTTTAGTATCAAAATCACATAACAAATAACAGTGTTTTAAACCGTTATCAAAACTTGCTTGGACTGATGCTTTTGCATTAAGTTGTGTGAATAAGAGAGTTGAGGTTGATTTCAATGATTTTATGACTAATTCCCCTTGTTTTGAGAGAGATTGAACTAATACTGGAAGCAGAAATGAAGAGCCAAGAAGGTGGAGTTCAAAAGGGTTTGAAAAAGCACCAGAAGGACGGACAACACGAAGCCTGGGAGCCCTGAACAGAAGCTTGAGCGATGAAAATCGACGTCCACCGCCCAGCGCCCTCCCTGGCCGCCTAGGCGGCGGGGGGAGAGCCTTATATGGAGGCCCAAGCCTTACATGAGGTTTTTCCACCACCCGGACGCCTTAAGTTGGGCGCCTCAGCATCGGGTTTTTATGGACCAGGCCTAGTTTCTACTCTGTTTCGACTCTATTGGACCGGGCCCTGTTTATACGCATTTTCGACTCTATTTAAAGGGCCCTGGGGCTCTAGGTTTGGTATCTTTGGCAGAGAGCAACATAGCAAAACCCTCTTTTCCCAATTATTAGGCTTCCTCTGTCTCATTTTCTTCCATTGTTCATACAGTTCCCCCATGTCCATGGGGAACTAATTTCTATTTGTAGTTGGGGGATGATGTAACCTTGTAAACTCTCATGTATTTGAATTGATTCTTAATTCCATATGATTTTTCATTAATTGTTAGACTATTTCATCTGTTTCAATGCTTGTTGTGTTTAACTCATTCATTAGCATGATTTATGAATTGCATAAGTGTTGGGAGGTTCCTTACAGTTCATGTTTTTGTTGAATTACTACCAAGAGTGATATTGCTCAGGGATGAGGGTGTGAGTGTTGGTCGTCTTTAAGCTCTTGATCTTCACATCTTAGTACTAGGAATGCTAGGAATTGCATGAACTGGTAATTTGGGACAAACTTATTCGCCGAGGGATCAGGTTTAGGTGATTTAGTGAGCGACGTTGGCATTAAAGCATAAAGAAGAATTCTTATATACATGAGAGAGAACTTGGTAAAATCTAACCCCAACAACATATCCATCTCATATTAATCAACATTCGTTCATTTATGTGCTCCTTTGCTATTGATCAATTGCATTCATTTTTCATTTTATGTTTTTGCATTCAAAACGAATGATCTCTTTTCATTTAAGTCTTAATTAATCTTGTTATCACACGACTGTCTAGCGCTGAGAGTCTTCTGGGATACGATACTTGATCTTACCATTTTATATTACTTGTGTGACTTGGTACATGATAACAATTCAAAAACCGTTAGTTTTATACTTAATTTTGATACTTAATGCACCCTTTTTGACTTAGAAACTTGCTTTGACTCATGATTTTGCTTTAGTTTTGTGAATAAGAGAGTTGAGGATATGCTTTATGATTTTACTACTAAATTCCCTTAATTTTGAAAGTTATTGGAATGATTTGAAAGAAGAGCTAAAGTATCAAATGGTTAGAGTGCAGAAAAGTCAACCAAAATGCAGAAAAATCAATCAGTCAACTAGAAAAGTCAACCAGAGCGAGTTTTGGGCCAGTTATCTGTTATTTTATGATCTTTTTTGGACCTGGACCCATTTTCTGTTATTTTTATGTCTTATTTAAAGACCCAGACACCTTAGGGAATGTATCTTTTGATGGCTTAAGCATAGAAACACACTTTTCACCCCTTTGGGGGCAAATTTGGGGATGCGGGAGCTTTCCTCTTTTCTTTCTAGGGTTTCTATCTCTTCCATTCCATTGTTCACCTAGTTTCTCCATGACGATGGAGAACTAATCTTATTTATTGTTGGGGAAAGATATAACCTCTAAACTCTCCTGTATTTGAATTGATTCTTTTTATTAATTGTTAGAGTTTTTCATCCATTATATTTTCATGCTTTGTTTAAGACATTATTCAATAGTGTGATCTTTGATTCTATCTTTATGGACACATATGGGTAGATCTAGACATGAGGGAATTCTCTTGGGAGCAATATTACCTAGACATAGGGATAGGAGGACCGATTGCCTTTAAGCTTCTGTGTGAATGTAATGCATGATTAATTGTTAGGGAGACAAGACATTGTAAACTAGTAATTAGGAGTAGGCTCTCTTCACCGAGACATCGGGTTGAAAGTAAATTAGAAAGTGGCATTAACATTAATGAAGAAGATGAATTTGTTTATGCATGAGAGTGATTAGGTGAAATCTAATTCCTAACAACATATTCATCTCATATTATCAACATCATTCCTTCACTTTTATGTTTAGCCTCAATTGATCAAATTGCATTCATATTTACTTTTATTGTTTTGCATTCAAAAACCCCAAAATATTGTTCTTATAGTCTTGATTGGTTAAGAGAAAGCACAACTGTTTAGTGTCGTGAGTCTCTTGAGAAAACGATACTTGGTCTTACCACTTATTATTACTTGATACGATTCGATACACTTGCCAAAGTCTTAACAAGTTTTTGGTGTCGTTGTCGGAGACTCGTGGTATAACTATTTTATGTGTGTGATTCTTAACCGATTAGACTTTCTATCTTTCTATCTTTTTATCTTTCTAAAAAGAGAAAAAAAAAACAGAGAGAAAAAAATATACATCTTTTACAGTTTTTATTTTTTGGGTTAATTGTGTGCTCTAGTGCAGTGTTCTTTAGTGTATGCAGGATAAAATTTGAACCAGGAGCACAAGATCATCAGAAGACAGATAAGAAAGGAGAATTGGTTCACCAACACCCTGATGTGAAAAGTGACAAACCCAAACCTGGCACACCATTGAAATTTAAGAATAGGTTACGGGTTTTCAAGACTATCAAAGCAAACGAAGTTCTTGAGATTGAGGATCCTTATTCTAGAAGAGTGAAGTTGGTGACAAGAAAATTGTTGAGACTTTGTTGGTGTCATGATGGAAGGAGGACCACCGACATCAGAAATCCGGATTGGGCTTACTTGGGTCAAGCTAGTGAGTTAAAGAAGCGTTTGCTAGGAGGCAACCCAGTTTCTAACTTTTTGTTTTTAATTGATTTAATTGTGTGGTTTGGATGTGATTTTTCTTTACTTGTGTAAGTCTTTTTAGGTTAAATGTTGCTTCTGATGGCAGTAATGATAACATCTATTGATGGATGCTTCTACAACATCTATTGATGGATGTTATGTCATTAGGCATCTACTAATGGATGCCGATGAAGATGAGAAAGATTTATGTCTACTGATGCATACCAATGAAGATAAGAAAGATTAACATCCACTGATGAATGTTATGTGATTAGACATCTACTGATGGATGTTACTGACAACATTTACTGATGAATGCTACTAGGTTAAAGCATCTACTGATGGATGCCATGATGATGAAAATTTAGATGGCAGTATCTACTAATGGATACTGTTATAGAAGAGGCTGACAATGAAATATAGCATCTACTGATGGATGCTATAATATCAAGATTTGTTTTATTTTTATGCTTGTTTGAATTATGTTTATAATAAGCTATGAACTTGGTTAAATGAATAGTTCTACAATGGTTGATATTATGTGATGAACTGTTTTGTGATGAGTAATATTGTCTTGTGTTGCTCTATGGTTTTTAAATGCATGGTTGAGTTAATGTTTGAAATGGCTATTAAGCACAAAGAGTGGTGTGGATTCGATTTTTTTTTTTGCAGTTATAACATCATCTACTGAGGGATGCTAAAAGGATTCAAATATTCAAATATTAACATCTACTGATGGATGTTACTGACAGCATCTACTAATGTATGCCATGATAAGAAAGACTGGGTCAAGCTAGTGACGTTAAAGAAGCGCTTGTTGGTAAGTAACCCAGTTTTATGCACTTTTCCTTTTAAATTTAATTTTTTTTTAATTTTATTTTATTTTTATTGTGCTCTGCTTGAATGAATAGAACTGCTTTGATTCAACTGTTCTGTGTTTTGTGATGAGTAGTGCTTTATGAGATTATGGTGTGTTGATTGATGTTGAGATGATGCACGATGTGATAATATACAGGTGATGGCTCACAATGTATGAAACAGGTGCTTGAGATAAAGTTTGATTGAGATACTGAGCAGAGTGTTTTTCTGAATTCTGGGACTTCTGAGTTTACATGTGTGAGTTTTGGGCTTCAGAAATATTTGTAAATAATTGCTATTGCTTTGGAATCATGAATGATTTTGCCCAATTTTTTTGTGATTGAACTAATTGCTTGCAGGTTTCATATGATCAAGGCCATCTTTTGTTATTCCTTATTCTTTTAGCCTTCACATAATTTTTTCCCACTGAAAAGAGAACAATTTGTTCTAACCTTTGAACCTTGAACCTTATGCATGTTTTGAAAAACCTTTTTGAAAATGTTTACCTTGAGTTAAGTTGAGAGCATTTGATGAGGTACTAATAAAGGTTCAAGTTTGGGGTTGCTAGGTAGCAACCCACTTATCTAGGAATGAGCAATAAAAACAAAAGCAAAGGAAAAAGAAAAGAAAAGAAAAATAAAAAGAGAAGAAGAGCTCACTGCAAGGGAAAGCTGGGAAAAAGAAAGAGAGTTTGCTCCTAAATGATAAATTCACAAATGTATCTCTTAACTCAAGGAATTTTGTTGACCAGAAAAACCAATTTCCTTCTTAGCCCAGCCAAGCTACAAGCCATGAAAAGCCCTTGTGATGATGATTTGCTTGTGAGTATGTTTGATTATGGTTAAATGAAAGGCAAAATTAATTTGTGTGACATTGTGATAGTAGAGTGATAAAGGCACCAACACCTCACTATACACTTTTGAGTGCTTGAGTTAAACACTTTCTCTGGTGAGGAGTGGTTCTTTGAATTTCTGATTGCATGTTTGGTTGGTTGATTGATCTTTCTTAAGGATAACATCTGTTGAAAATCTATGAGCATCACATTGATTTTGATTGAATTAAGGCATCTGAACATCTTAACTGAAATCTTTATGTTGAATTGATAAAAGTGATTTCTTGTCTTGGAAGGAAAAGTTTTTGAAAAATGTTGAGTCATTGTAGTGATTGTTCTGAAAAGCTGAGTTACATTCTGTTTTGCTTGAGGACAAGCAAAGTTATTAGTTTGGGGTTGTGATAACGGTTTAAAACACCATTATTTGTGATGTAATTTTGATGCAAAATCATAATTTTTCACTTAGAAACTTGCTTGGACTCATGTTTTTGCATTAAGTTGGGTGAATAAGAGAATGGAGGTTGATTTCAATGATTTCATGACTAATTCCCCTTGTTTTGACAGAGATTGAAGTAATACTAGAAGCAAACATGAAGAGCCAAGAAGATGAAGCTCAAAAGGGCCTGAAAAAGCACTAAAAGGAGGGGCAGCACAAAGCCCGGGCGCCCTGAATGGAAGCTTGAGCGAGGAAAATCGCGTCCACCGCCCTGGCGCCCTCGTCTCGAAGCATGGACACCTAATTTGGAGGCTCAAGCCTTACATGAGGTGTTTTCACCACCCAGGGTGCCCTAAATGGGGCGCCTGAGCATCGGGTTTCCGAGGATCAGGCCCAGTTTCTGCTCTGTTTTGACTCTATTGGACCGGACCCTGTTTTTGCGTGTTTCCGACTCTATTTAAAAGACTCTGGGGCTCTAGGTTTGGTATCTTTGGCAGAGAGCAGCAAAGCAAGACATTGTTTTCCCAATTCTTAAGCTTTCTCTGTCTCATTCTCTTCCAATGTTCATATAGTTCCCCCATGTCTATGGGGAACTAATTTCTATTTGTTGTTGGGGGATGTTGTTGGGGGACTCCATATGCTTTTTCATTAATGGTTAGAGTAATTCATCTGTTTCAATGCTTGTTGTGTTTAACTCATTCATTAGCATGATTTATGAATTGCATAGATGCCAGGAGGTTCCTTACAATTCAGGTTCTTGTTGAATTACTCCCAAGAGTAATATTGCTCAGGGATGAGGGTATGAGTCTTGGTCGTCTTTAAGCTCTTGATCTTCACATCTTATTACTAGGAATGCTAGGAATTGCATGAGTTGGTAATTTAGGACAGGTTTATTCGCCGAAGGATCGGATTTAGGTGATTTAGTGAGTGACTTTGGCATTAATGCATAAAGAAGAATTCTTATATACATGAGAGAGAACTTGGTGAAATCTAACCCCAACAACATATCCATCTCATATATTAATCAACATTCGTTCATCTATATACTCCTTTGTTATTGATCAATTACTTTCATATTTAATTTTATGTTTTGGCATTCAAAACCAATTATCTCTTTTTATTTAAGTCTTAATGAATCTTGTTATCACACGACTGTCTAGCGCTGAGAGTCTTATGCGATATGATACTTGGTCTTACCATTTTATATTACTTGTACAACTCAGTACACTTTTCAATTTGTCCCAATAGTAAATCAACAAAAAAAAAGAAAATGGAAGCCTATAATAGCAACTCTCTAAAAAAGATTTATATGACATTTAAAGTAAAGAGCAAAAATACTATTTATCATCTAAAAACACAAAATTAACACTACTTCTATTTAAAACCTATTTAATTATACTAATCTACCTTAATTCTAGAAACTTAAAACCTAAACTAACCTAGAAAAAAGAGTATTAACACAGAAAAATGGGAAAAAATTGGGAGTTATCAACTACCACTCACATCATCAACCAATTACTTATCATCATCATCGTATATCCCATCATATATATATATATATATATATATATATATATATATATATATATATATATATATATACATATCTCGTCAAACCATTTCATATCCATCAATGCATAAGAACCAGAAGAAGGCGCTCAATGCCATATCAGTTGATAACACATTGTGTTTATGGACTTTGATGCACTTGAGACTTGTTCTAATGATTAAATAGATTCCTTACACCCTAGAATTGATGTAAAATCTCATTTATAATTAAAACAAAGTACGCCTTTGATCATTAGACCCAAAATTAGGTGCATTAAGTCCATTTGACAACTCTAAAGTGCCCAAACTCAAATATACCCTTTCTAACTCAAAACTCTGTAAGCTAAAGTATGAACGAGTTTGGATGGACTCAATAACATACTCCAACACCTCATTTTCATCACAAGCTCTATACTTTAAGTTTTCATTAGCTAGAACCTCCAATTTGGACAACGTGACAAAATGACAACCTAAGAACTCAGTATCAAATCCACCATAGATTTGGCCTAACTCAACACCTAACCAAGTCCTAAATGACTTAAGAACTAACCCTAAACTATTTGTTTTCTCATTTAACCATTACCTAAAAAACTTAACTATCAAAACCCTTAAATTTCACCTAGAAATAACCCAAAATACCACTAATTAGCTACTACCTATTTCTTGATCATATTTTATCCAATTCATAACTCAAACATGTCTTAAATTGCCTTAAAACCCACTTCCAATTCCAGTTTCCAAAAACTCAACTATCAAAACCCCTAAATTTTACCTAGAAATAACCTAAAATACCATCAATTAGCTACTACCTATTTCTAGATCATATTCTATCCAATTCATAACTTAAAACATATCTTAAATTGCCTTAAAACCCACTTCCAATTCCAGTTTCCAAAAACTCAACTATCAAAACACTAAATTTCACCTAGAAATAACCCAAAATACCACCAATTAACTACTACCTATTTCTAAATCATATTCTATCCAATTCATAACCCTAACATGTCTTAAATTGCCTTAAAACCTACTTCCAATTCTAGTTCCAAAAACTCAACTATCAAAACCCCTAAATTTCACCTAGAAATAACCCAAAATACAACCAATTAGCTACTAGCTATTTCTAGATCATATTATATCCAATTCATAACTCAAACATGTCTTAAATTGCCTTAAAACCGACTTCCAATTCCAGTTTCCTCTCCTTAACCCTTCACCTAGAATCTCATATACCAAAACCCCCCTTTGAAGTCAAAATGACTAACAATTCAACTCATATTTTGTTTTCTCCATGCTATATCAATTTCATATCATCAACCTTCACAACATCAAGCAAACACAAAACCATAATCATATTTAATTCGATTCATTGAACCAATTTCATTCGGACCACACATGTATACTAAAACAAAAACATACAATTCCAACATCAAAGTTATCATACATTCAATCTTTCATATTATTAACTACCAAGACATACTTTGCAACTCAAATTAAAAGAAAATACTAGCTTCCCTTATCTTACACCGAAACTACTTAGCTCAAAAACGTCGAACTCTTGCTTAGAACTCAAGGAATTCTAGAAACGCCTATAAATCACATAAATGAGATCAGAGAGAATTCTTAGAATCTCTTATCAACAAAGAACTAAGAAAAGAGGCTGAAACACACATGCGCTGGAAAATAATCATGCATGACCTCAATCTAAGAGCGAAAGGAAAAAGGAGCAGAAACTTACTTGTTTAAAACTAGAAACTGATTTTGTTAGAAACGTAGACCTCACTGCTGTGGTTATTTAGGAACTTCCTGATCATCAAAGAGATGACTCAGGAGTTAGAAAAGGTAGAGAGCTCAAGAGAAGAGTTTTTAGAGAGATTATTTGTGTTTTAAGTAATGAGACGAGTTTAAGAAATTCTATTTCTATACTGAATTATTTTAACTTAAAATACTCGGTCTCATTATTTTAAAACATCTATCAACTCTAATACTCTATTTTCTAAGTTCTTACAACAATTCTATCATATCCTAGAAATCCAAAAAACAGTATATTATTTTGCAAAGCTCTTCTAAGACAAAATATTGAATCTTAACTTCCACCACCTGCAAGTTCCAATGGTTAATCTATCTTCTCCACTATCTTTTTGCACTCCCTTACACAACCTGTTAGTCTTGTACTATGACAACCAATCTTTCATTTAGTTCACCTCTAACCTCGTCTTCCATAAACACACCAAACACATGCCACATTGTTTGAGAGAAAAAAAAAAACATTTTTAGCTTGAGATGGGCTGTCAAAGTATTAGTTTTCTTATGCTCTACTGTGTCACGTGGCGTTATTTTTTCTTTTTTTTTAACCACCTGTGATTGTTACATCTGTTTTACCTTTGATTCTTTATGTAATACTCTTTATATAGACTATATGAGTTAATCCAATAATAAAAACTTTGTATTCGTTTCTTCTCTGTCCTCTTCTCTTTCTCCTTTTCTCTACATACGTCTTCCTTTTTCACGTCACTACGTATTAAACGCTTCTTACCTTTGTCTATGGTAGAAAACATGTATACCTATCATGTCTCTTCTTATATAACAGCAACACAAGTGTTAATGACTAATTTTGTTTTCCCTCCTAGTTGAAATCCAATTGATTTCTCTGTAATTAATTGGGAAAAGAAAATAACAAATATTAATTATATTGATAATTGAATCATTGAATAACTTGAGATCATTTTATTTCATAACATATAAAGACAAATATTTGCAGACTTTCTTAAAGTTACACTTGGCTATCCCTCATGGTATGATATCAAATATTGGAATAATAGGTGTTGTTGTTCATCAATAATAATTGTTTTTCCTCAGATAAACACGGGAACTTGCCCCATCAAATGGTTAGGGTTTGTCGTGTGAGGCTACATATTTCTTTTTTAAGAATTATTAACATAGGTCGGCTGAACAGCTACAGAAGGAAACAGTGTCTGACTTTCAAAGATTCTATGTTACGATGGAAGCTAGCCACACAGCAACTACTACTAAACCTAAGCCTTACAACTTGCTGCCTATATTTAACAATCATTCATTTGTTTACATCAACTTATTGAAGTTAGAGTATTGTTTATTACTCATATATACAGATCAATAACTAATTCAATCAAATTATTATTCTTCTATAGATCACATATATATTCCTATTCAAGTCAGTTCAAGTTGAATATGATTATTATGTAAAGTTAAGTAGAAAATCTCGTATTATTTAACTTAGATATGATTCATCAAAAGTATATATTTTAATAGGTAAAAAATATATATGTTTTCATCTATTTTCTTTAATATATTCTTAATTAATAAAAAAAAATGTATGATTTCTCACTAAGTAACTTAAGTCTTTCAATAATATTTTTTGTAGACAATTCTGAAATTTGTTTTTTTTTTTCTATGAAAAGGTTTGGGTGAATCGAATCCTAAACTCGTTATAGGATTAAATATGATCCGAGGCATGAAAGTATTTTTTAAAAATATTTTGCACATAATTTCGTCAACAAGTTCTTCATACTAATACAGGATTTGAATCCAATTACATGGGTACTCAATCAAGAGATACATACTATTATTAATTTTCTTTAGTTAGAACCCAAACTTTTGAAGCTGGGAATTTAAATTAGAAAATGATTAATTTAACATTTTTTTAAAATTATATAGAGCTTGTAAAAAACTACCTTAATAAAGTAACTTTTGATTTGATCCGATAAAGTATATTTTGTTATTCTTTTTATTACATTCTATGTTTTTTGTTGAAGAAATAATCTCAAAGAACAAAAGTCATAACCAATAAGTATGGGTTGTGTGTCTTGCTCCCAATTTGAGATGACTCCAAGAAGATGGAAGTATACAGAGGAATGTTGAAGAATCTGGACTCCTATATGAAGGATTGATCACATGGTTGAAGATAAACTATTGATTAGATTCATATATTGGATTTTTACTCCCAAGGAAAGTAATCATCGTACTTAGACATCTAAAGATGGTTTGTTGATAAGTAACATTATGCATGTAATGTTGTAATAAAATAAAAGTATGTTCTCCTCTAGTCTCAAGATTCATTGATCACTTTAAGGTAAACGTAACTGATGAAGTATAAGTTACTTTCCTAGTGGTGTTAATTTGATTAATAGTTGAAAAATTAGTCCTTATACACTTTTAAATAAATTTTCTTTGTATTAAGATGACAATATGGGATGAGTTATGCAGGTTATATGGGTTGAGAACTACAGATAAATTGAGTATTTTAGTTTGTTATTAGTTTAAGATCATCCTACTTGTAACATATGCAAAATAACCCGTAAAAAAAAATTTGTTACCATAATTTAATCTTTAAATCAAACATAATTCTTTTATTTATATTTTTTACTCTCTTACCTATATTTAACATTGATCAACTGCTATAGTTTTTAAGTAGTTTAGACAATAATTTATGTTTTCTTATTCATGACAAAGTTTAACTTTGATATATTTATTTATTTGATGTGATTTGAATCTTATATTTACTTAGTTTATTTTAATTTTATTATTTAATGGTAGACTCATGAGGTGCAAGAAAAATGTAAACATTAAATCAACATTACTGTTATATGAAAAATTATTTTTTTTCTATATTGGTTGGCCCATAAGGCTGCGAACCAAACATTATGTAAGATGAACCTATAAAACTAGTTCGTAATTGTTACCCAGGGTGGGCGTGTTCCACCAGTTTATATAGAAGGAATGCAGAAAATAAGTGGGCTAAAGAAGCTCTAGTCATCAAAATCCTTTTTAAATCAGGTTTGAATCAAGGTCAAAGTGAGTTGACTCTACTTAAAAATTTTAGTTAAATCTTAAATATTTTTTATAATAACACGAATCTTTAAATATTTTAAATTACAAATTATTCTCAAATATTTTATATTAATTATAAATTAGTTCTTATTTAATTTTTACTATTTGTAGCTTAAAAAAAATTAAGATCTAACACCACTTGTTTGACTGGACTAAGTACATTTCACACTGCAACTAGTTAACAAAATTCTTTCAATCATTCTAAATTACATTTTTTAATTATATTTTTCACTTTACACTCAATTACCCAAGTTATCAAGGAAACTCTACAGTAACTATTAATCAACTATTAATCAAATTAACACCACTATTAACCTCCAGTGCAACCGAGGGGCCACCAAGTTGCAAGGAGGTTGTTGCTGGAAGCAAATCACAACTGCAGACAAATCGTCTCCCCTCTTTCTCTTTAAAGTCTCATCAACCAAATCCTTACTACACAAGGTTCGATCATTATGGTCTTAGAGCCTATTGTTACTGAAAAGCATATTATTTTCGTGTCAACAAAAGCACACACAAAACCCAAATCCAAATTCGCCAAAAAGAAGAGATTGAAGGAAAAAAGGAGAATGCTCACATCTTAGGCCGACTAGTAAAGATCTCGCTAGAAGTTATTGACGAAGTTGTTGAGGTTGGAGTGCGCGTGAAGCTTAAGCGAGAGATGGGGCTCGTTGAGCATCGTCAGCATCCCACCTGTGGAACTCACTAAAGTTGTTTAGGGATTTAGGGAACGAGCAGATAAGAGAGTTTGAATGGAGAACTTATAGATTGAACGAATAACACTCCTAGGAGGCCAGGAACAATAGGAATAAAGAAAGGTTAGATAGATTAAACCTGGATAATGAGAACGTACGAGAAAGGAAGAAATAAGGGTTAGATACAAGAAAACCTAAGTAGACACTACGGTAGTGAGCGGCGTCACCGACGATGACCTTGGCCAGCCAAGAGAGGTGCAACAATAATGAGGGACCTGGCGGCAATGGAGGTGGCACCGTAGTTAACTTGGGAAGGTGCGCAAAAGAGGTTGTTGTTGTTGTTTGTGTGAAGAAAAGAGAAGAAACCCTAAAACCCTAAACCCTACGAGGGTTTCTTGTTAGAATTTGAAAGAAGTGTAGAATTTTCAAGAGGGAGAAAACGAAAATAAAGTTTTTTTTTTATTTTTTATTTTTTTAATAATTTTAATTATAAATATCCGTATATAATTTCGATAGGTAATAATTTTTGGAATTACATACGAATTTTAATTTCTTACATACGGATTTTATCCTTGGCTAAAATTCTCGCCCAATCGCGCCAATATTATATACATATTTATATACGGATATATTGGTAGGTAAAATCCGTATGTAAAATCCGTATATAACTTGTTTTTCAAGACCGTATGTAAAATCCGTATGTAATATCTATGTTACATACGGGTTACAATTCGTATGTAAATATCAGTCGGTAATGACCATTTTTCTTGTAGTGACCCACTTTTGGACCTCATATTTGTTAGTGAGTTTCAAGTGGGTCCTCATTTTTTAAACTGTCAAAATTAGGTCCATATACTTGTAAAATTAAGCCAATTTTGCCCCCTCTGTTAAGTTTTGACAAACGGCATTGAGAGATGTTGAGCTGTATTTTTTTTAAAAGTGAGTGACATTGTGTATTAAATTGAATGGTTTATGTGTTAATTCCACGTGGAAAAGTTTAAAGGTGTCACTAAAATAAAAAATTCACAACATCGCGACCTGCAAACCCAAAAGCCTCGCGCCTCCATCAACAATTCACAACATCGTGACCTGCAAACCCAAAAGCAAAAACGCCTTCACACCTTCTTCACTGATCCAACCTGCAAATAAGAAATTATAGAACCAGACAAAAGGAAAACCCTTGAATCGTGAGCCCACCGCAGGGAAAGAAACTAACAATGGGGAAAGTGTTGCTGGTGTAAGAAATAAGCAAACAGGTTTTGCCCACAGCACCATCAATTACACCGTTTCAAGAACCTCTAGAACCTGCACCGCGATTCATGCCTTTAAACAATGATTTGAACAGATCAAATGGATTGCTGAAATCCTAGCATAACACAGAAATCCTTCGTTGAGAAACGAGAATAAAAAATTAAATCATACACCATCAAAGGTAACTTACCCTCATCCTCATTCTAGAACCTTTAAGTCCAGCCTCTCCAAATTTGTCATATATGGATTGTTTCTCATCATCTGATAACACCTATAACATAAATTATTCATAGAAGACAAGTTGTTATTAGGCATAGGCATTGTAAGATCTAAAAAAAAATATTCAATGTTTCCATTTTTATTATTTTGTAATATATACGACTATCTGATTGTATTTTATTAAGTTAGATACGATTATAAACATGGTATGAGTATTGGAGAAAATTTTATAGTAGTTAAAAAAAATAATAATAATAATAATAATAAAATTTAATGAATAGTAAAAAATGAATAGTAAAAATAAATAGTGAAAAAAAAAGGAAAGGGTAAGAAGACACGTAATGTTGAGTCATACTTTTATTAAAATAATATTTTTGAATAGTAAAAATGAATACTAAAAATGAATAGTAAAAATGAATAGTAAAAAAATGAATAGTAAAATTTTTGGCTATAAATAGCCAAGGAGGGAGGAAGAAATTTTTTGCACCGAGAAGTAGAAATTTTTGAGAGAAGAGAGAGTTTGAAAGATATTCTAGTTGCGAGAGGGGAAATTCTGAAAGTTTTGAAGAACGACTGAGCAGAAGATTAAGTCTGGAATAGAGGTAGGGAAGTTAATTTTGAGTCTTTTCTTTCTGTATGATCTGAATTCTTGGATATGTTTGAAATTTTGTTTCTCTTTATGAATTTAGTGTGATATATTATATCTGTTATGTTTATTTTATTTATTGTACTTTCATTTATTTTCTTCCAATTTTGGAAGGATGAGAAGTTGTCTAACGGGCTCTGTCGAATTCAACTTCTTATTTCCCCAAATCATTATTACTTCTTTACATTTTTCCTTACCCTTATTTATTTACCTTGCAAATTTGGAAGGATGAGAAGTTGTCTAACGGGCTCTGCCGAATTCAACTTCTTATTTCCCCAATACGTTATTATTTCTTTACGCTTTTATTTATTTACATTTATTTATTTACTTTGCAATTTTGGAAGGATGAGAAGTTGTCTGACTGGCTCTGCCGATGCAACTTCTTATTTCCCCAATGCTTTTATTTTATTTATCTTATGTCAATGTTGAGATTTAATTTACCTATATGTGATTTATTGAATTCTATTTTTCAGATTATCTTAGTAAATTGTCAATTTTTACTTTGTGTACCGTTAGATGCAGTCCAATTTTTGATATATGATACATAAGAGATATTACTTTGTTTTGACCGTTCGGATTAATATTGTGTGGTTTATACTTAGAGAATTAAATCTCACAAGTTAGAATAAGTTGATGATAACTTTATTTCCTATTATTAAGTCCCCTTGAAAAAACGTAAATTCTGGACAAGTTAACCGTTAGATTAATTCAAAATTTTGATAAATGTTTCATAAGATATAAATGTTGAATTTGACCGTTCAGATTATCATAATAATATATATATGTAGAGATATAAGTTTTACATTTTAAAGTATATGATTTTTCAGCTTAATTTTGTTCCAAAACCATCTAAGGAAAAATTTATAATTTTCTTAACCAACCGTTACATCACACTGAAAATTTTATTACATGTTTTAGGAAAATATTGGGTTATATTGACCAGTCGGATTTTCAATTAAGAGTCAGGAGTTGAATGAATACACTTGTAGTATTCTAACGATATTAAGTAACCAAAACTTTTGTTGATCACTACTTTTACAATTTTACTGCAGTTATTATAGTGGTCTAAAAATTACAAATCTAGTGTTAAAAGAAAGATAATTGAGTCTAGATTTCAACAAAATAAGAACCACATCATTTGGAGTTATGTAGAGAGAAGTATTAGTAAATTAGTCATCAAAGGTCATAGTTGGATAGGCAAAAAACGTTATCAAAATACTTATCTTAATATTTTTACTGCAACTAACCTTGTAATTTAAAAATTATGAAATTAGTTTTAAATTAAAGATTTTTCAGTCCAGAATTCAATAAAACAGAATCAACTCATTCGGAGTTCTCTAGGAAGAGTTATGAGGAAACCACTAAGCAAAGGTCAAAAATTGATTGCAAATTGTTTTGAATGTGTTTTTTGGAGCGATGAGAGAATTGATAAAATTATCTTGATGATACTCTAGTTTTATCATGAAGAAGATTTATGCCGTCTCTCGGTAGTTAAAAGGATAATTTCTTTTGCCTTTGTAAGGCGATTGGTGGATCCGAGTCCTATTAGTTTCCTCTTGAGAGAGTATACAGACATCTCGCCTAAGGTTTCGGTCTAGTGTGGAGTAAGGTGATTGGTAAATGGATGTTACTCACCAGTGTTTTACTCATAAGACCTTGAAGAAATGAGGGAGATGTGTCTGAAGCTGCATGTGGAAGACGACTCTTATCCGTAGTCCATATGAGGGACCGGTTTTGGATGTATAAGAAAAATATAACCGAGACAAGCCCATAAACTGTGATAAACCTAATGTCTAAATGCAAGGGAATGAAAATAAAGAGAGAATCAAATTCATTTGTTTTGATTACGTTGAGGTGATACAAGTTGATAGATATAAAGTATTATTAATGAATGCATGAATGGTATAAGTAAATTTAAAGTATCTTGTTTCTTCCTTGTACTTGATTAGCTCACCCTACTTGTATGACTACGATGATCGTATAACTTATGTTGTTATACGGGAGTAGATAATGTTTCAGGTAATGCTAGAGAAATGTAGAGAGAGAGGATGCATTGAAAAAAAAATATCTATGGGATTTTCAAATATGTAATTTTAAGTTGTGAAATAATTGGCTTGTAATTCTGAACAACTTTTTAGATTCAGTCTCTATTGTAATTATTACTTTTGAAAATTTGTGATGGTATTATTGTGAAATATAAATAAATGTTGTGGTTTTAAATGTGAAGTATAAAAAAAAAGAAAAATTGAGAATTTTTGTAACCCTCTATTTAGGGGTGTTATAGGCATAATGACAAGCTAAGTTCAATAATATGTAGTTTTACCTCATATGCGTTGCTGATTTCTTTAGACTTTTGGTCAGCTCCAGGTTCTCTGCAACACAAGAAAATATAGACTCTAGTTTAACAATATGAAATCCAGTGATTACAAAAGTGATTCAGAATGCATATTACTCCATAAAACTATGCAACTAACAAAATTGACATTTAGGTATTGATCGATTGTTATCATATATGGTTCTATGGGCCTTGAAAACAGAGAAGCAGCCAAAGAATGAGGAGAAGAAGCGAAAACAGAGAAAGAACAAATCCTAGTTGCGAAAATGCAGAAAGAAATAAAGAGTTAGAAAGCAGGGAATGAAAAAAAGGAGAAATGAGGAAACCCTAAGAAAGAGACAGACCCTGTTGTGAGAGTGAGAGGAGAAGGCATTGACGAAGGGGAGAAAGAGAGAGAAAGGAGAAACCTTTTTGGCCCGCAAGATTTTCCTGTTGAAGTCATTAGCTTTAGCCGCAAATCGAACCTGCAAATAAGTCCTAAAATCCAAAATCGCGAACTTTAAATCAGCACCACCACTTCGCGTCTCAAGAGTCACCATGAAAAATCATCACCAATCTTCGAACCTGCCAAGTAGTCCCACTACTAAAATTTCAAAATCCTAAGACTTTACTCATCGAAAGACAAATAGCTTTTTTTATTATGTTTGAGAAGGTTTAAAAATTGAATTTCGAATTTGGCATTAACCTAAGAGTGAGTTCGAGAAGAAGGGTTTTTTAGTGCTGGATTTGCAATGTCTGGCTCACCCAAAGTCTGATCCATGAACTTCGTAGTCACCGATCCAGACGCGCGTCCAGTGCTCGTCCCGACAACCAACAAAGTCTGACCGCAGTCGACAGACGCAAGCCGGTGAAGAAATTGACGCCAAAGACAAAGAAAAAGCCGTAGACCCAAAATCATAAAGAATTTACTTTTCCACGTGGAATTGTTGATTCTAGAACACATAACCCATTAATTTAATACACAATGCCACCATTTAAAAAAAAATACAGTTCAACAACTCTCAACGTCATTTATCAAAACTTAACAGAGAGGACAAAATTGATTCAATTTTACAAATATATGAACTCAATTTTGACAGTTTAAAAAACGAGAACCCACTTAATATTCACCAACAAATATGAGAACCAAAGAAAGTTTAAACCTTATATTTATAATTATTATTTTAAATATATTAAAGGAACTAATATAAAACCTTTTTAATATGTTTAGTAATAACATTTTAATTTACAATGTTCGAAAAATCGTAATAACATTTTAATTTACAATGTTCGAAAAATTGTTAAAATAATCTTCTTTAAGATAGATAATCCATACATTTATAGCAATACATATTTTTGAATAATATAATTTTTAAAAATTTTATATATTATAAATAAACTTTTTATTTTACAAATAATTGTAAGACTTAGTTAATATTTTTAGTTGAGGGAAAAAAATAATATGACCTCATTTTAAAATATGATTATGCTGTATTAAAAAGTGAAGGATTGTTGTTGGTTTACTTGAATGAACTTGGTCGAAAAAGACCCGTAGGCCAATATTGAAGGACAAGGAGGCATGGAGTATCTAACGTTTCATGGACCCAACTCTTAGGGCTTTTAAGGACCCACGTGTCCCTAAGGATTGACTGGTCACACTACTACAGTCTACAGATGTTAATAACAGTGTCCCTCCCTGCTTTTATTAATGGCCTCTAAATTTTAATAATTAAAAACATTTTTTTTTTTAACTTTCAGAAATTTAAATAATATCTTCCCAATGATAAGACTTTCATTAAAAGGGTCATAAGAGTCAATCAATTTAAAATCACTCTCAACTAAACATTAATTTTTTTTTACTTATATGTTTTTAACTTACTTATTTTTACATATAATTTAACTTATACTTTAGCATCACATTTTTTTAATTGTAAGTTTTTCTAAAAAATTACGATCTATTATGCACTTTACTGTATTTGTTTTAGTAATAGTTATCAAAATAAATAGTTATCTTAAATATCGTGTAGGAAAAAATAATTAATTAACAAAACTATATAATATTTGTGAAATATCATATGAAGAAATAATGAATTAATACAAATTATATATTATTTATGTATTTTGTGATTATATATTGTTAAAATGAAATGAACAAAATAAATATTGTTTACATCAATACATAAATTTAGATTTGTAATTTCTTTTCTCATGTCACTTAAAACAATAAATAAATAAATCTGTTTAATTCTTCAATTTTTTTTTATATTATTTGGAAATAAAATTACTTTTATTTAATACTTCAACCAATAATATACATATATTGAAATAAAATTAATTTAGAAAACATATAATAATTTTTTCATTATGTAAGATTGTTTACTTAATTCACTAAAGATATTAGCTTAATGGTTAAATTAATAGTATAATATCTCTGAAAGGAATTATGTATGTACCTATGAATGAATAAATAAACAAACAAATGAAAGAGACAAACAACATTGGTGGTAAATAGTAAAACTGAAACTGTGTTTTCATATCTAACAGGCTAACATATAATTGGAGAGTGAATACACTTTTAAAAAATTTAGAATTTAATTTTCGTAAAAATTGACTAAGAAAAAATAATGGAAAGTCAATTTTCAAAAGGTACAATTTTAGTGGTCTCACTAAACCAACTAAAAGTCCACTTCACTGTTCAATCCATCAGGTTTGGTGACTGTCCCATCCAATTTTTTTAGACACTGTACTCTTTCTCATATTATCAACTACCAATTTACAACACTTTTTCACATTATTTTTTTATTGAGATAAACATAATTGATCATAAATTATTATTAACTACTAAAATCTGATATTATTTACTTCCTTATTTCTTTTTTTATCTATCTTTATGACGTGTTTTGAAGGAACCAAAATTATAATAATGTTTTAAAATAATTATGCAGTTTATTAATTTACTTATCTTTTCTTATCATCTAATACAATAAATATTGTACTATACTCCGATGACCAGATCGGAGAATTCGGGGTCAAAACAGACAATTAACTGATAGTGAGACAAACAATGTTAAAGAAAAGTGAATATCATTAATGGTTAATTAATATGTTTAATGGTCATATTAAATGCGAATATACGTTATTTATGAGTGATTGATAAGTTATATTACAGGATAATATGATATTATGGACAAGTCATATTACATGATAATATGGTATTAATGGACAATTAACATGTATTATTGAATTTGATTGTCTGGTTTAATGATTAATCAATGTGTTTGGCTACCATAAGCCTTATAAATATACTATTAAACGTAAAACAACCTTCATCTATCCTAATAAAATATAGATCTCCTTATAAAATATATCAGACTTGAACTTCGGATTGTCTTTTACAGGTCAACCACCCATCTGAGGATTGTCTTTTCAAAAAAAATTAAACGATCAAAAGAGAACAGAGAAGGAATGACGACTACGATCAAATCAATCCAACCGAAACAAATATACATGTTTGAATTAATAAAAGATTAGGAAACATGAATTAATATAATTGATAAAAGTATAATTGTGTGATATTGAATAATAAGGCATCTTAAAAAAATAATTTTGGGTCTCAATTTTGTATTTTGTTGAGATGTTAAATATATAAAATATATTATACTAGTCTTGAAATAGATGGTATTGAACTTAGGAAATCAAAATATAGAGAAGCAAAATTTTCCACCGCATGTTATACTGGTAACATCTCAAAATCAAAAATTTCTTACCTGAAAAATAACTTCGTAAAAAATAGCCTTATTTTTTTTATGTTAGGGTGTCTACTATAAAATATTTTAATGTAAGAATCTCCTTTAATATTTTAATTTATCTGATTTAAACTATAAAATATCTTGAACAATAATTTATTTTAATATCTTAATTTATGTGATTTAAACTATAAGTGAAACTAAAATAAATTTTTTTATTATTGAGTCTTTATACTTAATATCATAACTATAATTGGTTATTATACAATAGAGAGATTCTCAATTCAAATAATCACTTTATTTTCATTCAACTCATGAATAATATAATTCAATATTTCTATATATCTACATTATAAACAATTAAAACATGCACTTAAAATATTGGATATGTGGATTACGTGAAATATTTTCACTTAAGTGACCTAATTTAAATAAATGAAGAATACTTCTATTTTAAGTTGTGAACAAACTTGTTAAGTAAATTTGTGTCATTTCAACATTAACAACCTAAAAGGAAATATAATTGGTTCAACATATTCCTTATTTCACCATTCAAAACCAGTGTCAAACTCAAGTGTTATATATCATTACTTGATGCAAGAACCTCCTTTAATATCTTAATTTATGTTATTTAAACTATAATCTCTTCATGTTCATTCAATTCATGAAAAATAATTCAATACTTCCATATATCTACATTATAAACAATTAAAACATGCACTTAAAATATTGGAAATGCGAATTATGTGAAATATGTTTGCTTAAGTGACCTAACTTAAGTAAATGAAAGAATACCTCTACTTTAAGCTTCGAACAAACTTGTTAAGTGAATTAGTGTCACTTGAACATTAACAACCTAAAAGAAAATATAATTGGTTCAACATATTCCTTGTTTGACCATTAAAAACCAGTGTTTGAGTGTTAAACCCAAGTGTTATATATCATTGCTTGACTTACATGATTTCATGCATCATTGCTTGACTCAAGTGTTATATATGTCAAACTCAAAGTAGAACAACAACTTTTAAGAAGCAAGCTTCACTCTAGATCTAACATTAAGAAAAACTACAAGAGGGAGGACAAACAAGTAGAAGAATTAGAACCCTCTAAGAATCTAGGGAGAGAAAAAAGAGAAGAGAAAGAAAAAGAAAGACTAATGGTGGGAATATCATCTCACACTCGCACTAATGAGATTAAATGTTTCAAGTGTCTTGGTAGAGGTCACATTGCCCCACCAAAAGAACCATGATCTTAAGGGGTAATGATGCCTATAGTAACCAAGAAGAAGAAAGTGAAAGTGAGAGAATTGGCGCAAAGAAGCAAGAAGAAGGCGCAAGTGAGGATGTCCATCCTTGTGAAGTAGAACTTCTCATGATAGAAGGATTCTCCATAATCAACCTTGTTCACAAGAGCTCACCCCAAAAGACAATATCTTCCCTACTAGATGTAAAATATAAGACAACACATGTTCTCTTGTTGTGTATAGTGGCTCATGTTCAAATTGTTGTAGCACTAGGTTAATTAACAAGCTTAAATTAACTACTTTTCCTTATGGATGCTTGTCACATTTTGTTGGGAAAGCCTTGGCTTTTTGATAAAAAAATCTTTTACATAATGGCCACACCAATGAGATAACCATCACTCATAATAAAAGAAAGTTTTTACTTCATCCTCTCACACCTTCCCAAGTAAAAGAGGATCAAGCACAAATGGGAAAGAAAATAGAACAAGAAAGGGAAAAAGAAGAAGGTAAAAAGAAAAAAAAAATAAAAAACACATATTGTTCTAAGTGTCAAAGCATGATACACAAGTCTCAAGAATGCCCCAACAAGAAAATTATGATGTTAAGGGCCAAAGGCTTTTGTAAAGATATAAAAGTATCCTTACCATCTTCCTCTAGAATCATGACAAGAAAAGACCCAAAGGATCCTTGTGTTGAAATAAAATCTTTAAGAAACATGCTTCTACTTTCCAAGACATTAATCATTCATTTAATTTTAAGGTGTATCCTTCTTGGGAGCTATATCCTTCACAAACTCACTATTATAAAACTTATTTTAGCTTGTGTTATAAAATGAGTATTTGACCCGATAGAAAAGTAAGAGAGACTTGGAGGTAATGAAGAAGAGGAAGTTGCCTTAGCCATGTTGAAGATTTGAGGGCAAATCTTTTTCAAGAGGGGGGGAATGAAGGCAAATCCCCTAGCCATGGTCAAGCACTCTCAAGAACAGTGGAAGTCATCCTTGCAGATGATATCAACTCTACCTTGTGGACCACCTTTGGAGCTATCATGTAACATAGCTTGAAAAGTAGTATAGGTTTCTTTAGGCCATGTATTTCGACCAAGTAGGTAAGTTTGTTTAAGGCTTGTATTAAGGCCTAATTAGTGGTTTTTCCTTAAGCTAGACATTCAAACCATGTGGAAAGTATGTTCCATGTGTCATGCTTCCATTGGAGAGGATTTAACTTTAGTAGTGGCTACATGACACTCTAGGAATGGAGAAGATTATGCTTTGTGAGTGGTCACATGTCCTCCCCTTATTGGAGAGGATTTTTGGAAACTTGTCCACTCCTTAGAGGGTTTCATTTTTTGGCAAATGGGTGCAAAGGTGAGAGATCATGCTTTTGGAATTTTTAAGAGATACCATTGCCTATATATAGATGTGTCTCCTCTCTTGTAATCAACTTGGAAGTTTATTAATGTTATGCGCTACCCAAATTTGGCCGTACGTTTTTTAGATCAAGACTAGAGCAACCCTAGAGGCCCCTCTAATCACCTTCCTCTTTGAGTTGGCCTCACTTTTCTTGGAGTCACCAAACATTATACCACCACCACTATATCTCCTAGAGGTTGTGAACTTTTACATCATCCACAACTTAGCTTATCATCCTTGGATCATTTACCACCATATTTTCGCACTATTCATCCAAGAAAACACCCTTTCATGCACATCTCTTAGTTTTGGCCCAGCCTAGCATAAGGAGATTATTATCATAATATATGCAAAAAATTTCTATTTAATTGCATAAAAACTTTCAAGGTTCTTAGATTAATTCCTACTCATTCCATATAATATATAATATGTTTATACATTAGATACATAAAACATATCCTTTCAACTAATTTTATCTAATGTCGTCTTCAACATCCAATATCCCTTTCAAAATGTTAATATACATAATTCAATCTTCAAAACTTAAAGAAAAACTAACTTTATAGTAATGGATAAATTTAAATATCTTAATATAATTACCTTCATGATTAGTATGAGCTCCTTTTATCTAGAGGTAAATTAATCTTAAGAAAAAAATTAAGACAAAAATTTTCAAATCTTAAGAATGTAAAATGTATGAGAGATTTTCAAATTACTACTAAGCCTTCAACCTAAATCAATTCTAACCACACAACCTAAATCGATTAGAGATAAGGTCAATTTAAAGTATATAAATGAGTGCAAACCTCACCTTACAAACCGGTTTTATGAAGGTAAGTTAATTTTAAAGTTCACTTTTTAACCAAACTCACACTCAAATAAACTTATAGAAAAGTTAAATAATATAGACAACATTTTTTATTCATTTATCTTGATATATACTCAAAGAAATCTATACAAAAACGAAATTTAATAATAAAAAGATGGTTTATTAATTCATAAGCTTAGAAAGAACTCAAACATCTATAATTTTGAAAGATAAAAATTAAAATAAATAACGAATAAATTATTTAAATATATTTATAATTTTTTTTCAAAAAGTATTATTTTTCTATTTGATGTGAATGGATATCTCTTAATATAAATCGTAATGACTTGTAAAAATAATTTTGAGTGGAATACACGTGGCAGCTGGGCATTGGTCAAAGTTTTGGAATGGGACTTTAATTAAAACACTCTTTTTCTAAATTTCAGACTTTTCCTCCACTGTCCCTACACTCCTCTCCATCTTCTTCTTCTCTTTTTCTCTACTTCATTGCCTTCCATTCACCATTACTAAAAATCTAACCGAGTGATTTTCAAATTGAAGTTACCTAAACCTTCAGGACTCCACGAGCTACGTTTCTACCGATTGAAGTTTCTGTTTCGTCCAACCGGTAAGAAAGCCCTCTTTTCTCCTTTGCCCTAGGGTTTCTAGCATGTAAATTCTTGTTGCACGCAACCCATTTCATTTTCCTCCACAATTTAGCTTCAATTAAGTTCTAAAATTCGTTTTCCATCATCAATTGATGATTTTAGGTGATTCTCACACTTTGGGGTCAAAGTATGTGGTCTAGGATCCTTCCTTAAGTTGATCGTACGCACTAGAGGTAAGGAGAGCTAGTTTTCTTCTCATTTTAGTAATATGTTGTGAATGTGTAATAATTGTGAAGTTGTATGTTGTTGGAAGCATGAAATTGGTTGAATTGGTTTGAAATGTATGTATGGAAATGTGTATGTTGTGTGGAATTGAGGATTGATGATGATGGACTGTTTGGAACGTTTTGTTATGATAAATTTTGCATGATTTGGACTGTTTTGATGATTGAAGCTTGTTGTGGTAGTGTTTGGAAGAAAGTCAAGTGCTTTAGAGTCACTTTTTAGCCATTTTAAGAGAAGTGAGGTAGTGATTTTGAGTATATGGGGTTTGTCGTGTTTGTGGACTGGTTAGGACAGTTTCACTTGATGTATTGTGACTTGTTTGAGTCACTAAATTAGCCAAAATAGGTGTAAAATGGTAAGATTGGGTTTTGGGTCCCTAAGTTGGGAAAATGAGTGTTTGAGTTGGAAAGGAGCTTAAACCACTTTAGAAACATGTTAGTAATGTTTAGAATCACTTAGGTAAGTTTAATTATATCTAAAACAAAGATTAGGGGTGTTAGAAGTTGGTAAAAATGGTTGAAAATGGTCTTAGCAGGTTCTGTCGAATTCTGCAGAATTCTGCAGAGTCTGGCCGTCCGGTTTTGTAGGCCTGGTCAGGGAAGGATGACTCCTTCCCTTGACCGTCCGGTTTGGATGTCTGGGTCAGAGAAGGATGACTCCTTCTCTTGACCGTTCGGTCTGGCAGGTGTGCTCTTGGTTAGAGAAGGAGGTTCTGTTCTCTTAACCGTTCGGTCTGGGAGTCTTGGTCAGAGAATGAGGGTTCCTTCTCTTGACCATTCGATCAGGGGTCTTGGTCAGAAAAGGAGGGTTCCTTCTCTTGACCGTGCGGTCTGGCATTGTTCTTGGCCACCTGGGGTTCTCGGTTTAGTCTTTGCTCTCGGCTTAGATAGTCGTTCGGTCTGCAGGGTCTCGGTCAGAGAAGAGCAAGCTCTTCTCTTAACCGTCCGATTTGCCAAGGGTGCTTGATCCTGGCACCCAATTCAGTTCCAGTGGTTCGGCCACTACTCTAAGTACTCGGATTATTACTTAAATCGTGTGGTTGATTGGTCCATCAAATTGTTTGTGGTGAATTAAGGTATATGTGATGGATATTGTAAAAATGTAAGAATGGTGGAAGTATATGATGTATGTATGATTAATATGGCTTGGAGGAATATCAGGTGATTGGATTGGTTGGATTCGGTTGTGAAATTATGATCTCTCGATGAGATCTATTAGTGTATTGAATGAATGGTGAGAGGCTTCCATATGGGGGGTTATCCCTAACGCTCCAATGGTCTTTCATTCTCACTTAGAGAGGATTGACGCGTGTGGTGGGAATAGTGGGAGGTCCTAGGGTAGACGCTATCACTAGAGGTCTATACTGCGGTAACGGACTAGCCTTGTGTATGGTCGGGTGGAACCCCTCGGCAATGGCTTTGCAAAGCAGTAGGGGCCATCACAAGTGCAGAACCCGCCCCAGCTCTATATTCATTCTATGTCCGGACGTGTCTAGGAGTCTTTGCATGATAAGATGATTGATTTGGTTAAGTTATGAACTAAGTGCCTATGATTATGATGACTTGTATGCTTGTATGTGAATTTATGTGTTCGGTAACGTTTGATCACTTTGCTATGATTTGTATGTTCGTTTGAAACCTAGCTCACCCTTGCACTTGTATGTTGTGTGTGTTTGCTTTCTCCCTTGCGATGATCATCCAATCCTTTGGATGTGAGCAGTAGTTGATGATGATGTACCTCTAGAGCAGGCGTTGGAGACTGAGGAAGATCCAGCACCTAGTGCTTAGGACGCCCACTAGTTCTTATTTTCTATAGACTGTTGTTTTGGAGAACGCTCTTTAGGCTTTTCTAACTCCTAGTAGTGTCTCATTACTAACTCTCATGTTTCAGGGTTGTTGATGATGCAGCCTTCCATAGTAATTGTCTCAGGTTTATACCAGTAAATTTTTTTCTAAAATTTAACGGATAGGACTGATTTGATACATTTTGCACATCATAGGGACCAAAGATTTACATTTTTAGAAGGAGAAACTAAACTGAACACCAGCTTTTAACTTAGGGACAAAAAAAGATTTAAACATTGTTTTTATTTTTTTACAGTTGGAGACAAAGAATTACAAATTGATTAAAAGATAAATTAATTTAAAAAAGAGGATAGTAATAAAATCTATATTGAAATAATACAGTACTATTTTTGAACTTTCACTTTGCAATATGAAGAGGAAAAAAATGTTGGATTAATTTTAAATATATGATTGTATTTTATTGTGGTAGATAAATTGTGTAACATATATTAAAATGAATATTATAAAAATGATAATCAATTAAACAAATGAAAAATTACAGTAATTCGTAAATCATGTACTGATTATATAAAAAGTTATATATAAACATTTTATCATCTAATAGAACTTTTTAAAAGAAAAGGAATTATACAAAACAATACAAATTCAAAATTAAGTTATAGCATCTTTCTGATTATATACAACATCAATTGGAGTATATTTATCTTTATATAATAGTCAGGTAATTATTGTAAACAAGAAAAACAAACAAACAAGATGAAAGGGTAAGCTAATGAACAAAAAAGTTTAATATAAACATTTATTATGTACCGATTTATCATGTCAAACATATCACAAATTCATACATTTGTACAAAAGCTAACACTAACTCAATTATCTTTATTCATGCTTTGACATATGTATTCAATGTAGGTGTACACTTGTAGTAGTATTTATACTTTGTAGAGTTCTTAAGAAAGAAGTTATCACCCTACTAACCACAAGGTTGATCCTTTCAAGTTTACGACCTACTCAGTGCTTATAGACTATAATATGTGACTCTCACTACATAATTCATTATACTCTATTTGAATGTAAATAATTATTAGAGTTTAGGATACCTTATTTTCAAAACTCCTATATGTTAAAACATACATTAACTTTACCACATCACATAATTTCTTCTTGAAATTCTCTCAAGAACATCTCAAATCATATTCTCCAACCATAGAAACAACATCACACATATCAAGCATGCATAAGCACCATAATCCATCTCAAATCTATAATAACCATGCACATAATCTAAAATAAACCATTCAAACAGGCAAAGAATTAGAAAACACAAAATATCACATTGACGCTCAAACTAACATTTAGTGCAAAGCCCTTCACAACATGGAGAGCTCAACTCTAGTTTCTGACGCTCAGTACCAGATCTCTCACATTTTCTCTCGCTCAGCGCAAACAATTCATCGCTCAACGAAAAACATTAAAAGAGTTACAAATCTACAATGGTAACTAGCACCCAACGCTACAAAGTCACCACTCAACACCAGACCATCCATAAAATGGTCGTTCAACAGTGAAAGGGTGGCGCTCAACTGTTTGAAGCAAAAATATTTGCAGACCTTCCTAGCCAAACTTGCACTCAGCACTATACCAGTACTGCTCAACATTATATTAGAAACCTACGTATTAAGTTTTGTGAACAAATGACCTATTCCGATGATCAAATTGGTATTCCTGACTTAGTGCACAATTAAAAAATATATCTAGATGTCATAATAAATACCAATTTTCTCAAATGGCTAGTAGATTCTCAGTTTCTCAACTCAATATCAAAACAACCAAAATACACGTAAACACAACAAGCAATCAAACATAATTTCTACATGCCAAACAACCAATTTTAAACCAAAACAAACATGCAGTACCATTTATCACATTACTAACATTTAAAAGTGATAGTTAGTCTCCCTTACCTAACATATGACCAAGTCGCTCTATAAACACCAAACACACAAAAAAAAGCTCTATTTGCTCTTATGAATTATAGGAGCATAATCATTGTACATCAAACCACTAACAAAAACTTAATCTGATGACTCAAAAGATACATGTAAGCTGAACGAGATTCACATACAATATAAAAGAGTTGAAACTCAACTTATTCAAATGTAAAAAATGATAGGTCTAATTTGGCTCACCGCAAGGATTAATCCTATAATCTCAATTCTTCAATTAAACGAACAAAAGATGAAAACTCCTAAAAAGAATCACAAAACTATAAAAAAAATAGTTTATAAAAAAATTGTATATTGAAACTCGTTCCTACAAAATTATTTATACTATAACTTTCTAATATTAATATTAAAATTATTAAGTATATCAAATTTTAAATAATTGACACTTCTAAAATATTATTTTCTAAAATATTTACAAATTATTAAATATTCATTCGATTAAACACGAGTTTTTAGTTTAAGAAATGTAACTTAATTGTAAGCTGAGAAGAAACAACATTTTATAATCATAAAAAGTTTTTTTTTAACTATTATTTTCTATATATGTTCAAATTTTCTTATGAATGATTTTCTGAAAAAACAATTATGTATAAGTTAAGAAAATGGATTCAGATATATTATAAGTGAATATTTTTTATAAATTATCTTGTACACAAGTTGATTTTGACTTATATGTTTTATTTTTATTTTTTTAATTGATCTATTTTAAGAGGTTTATAGAAAGATCTTCTGAAAACAGAAAGCGTGAAAAATACATGTTATCCTACCTAGGTAATATTAGAGGGTAATTTTGTGAAATACTTTTAGACGTAAGAAATGTGTGCCATGCAGATAATACAGCTAGCATTTTTGTTTATGAGAATATTTATGTGTTTGTGACAATTACCGTTGATTCCAAGTTTCGGCATCTAACTATTATTGGTGACTTTGTTCCCTACTTAGGCCTACTTGTCGCCATTGATGACTGTTAAACTGCTGTATAGGTTTTTCATAAACTGAGATAACTTTTTTCACTCTTGTAATAAAATAATAAAAAACGATGTTTCGCGTGTATCTTCCTAATTCTCAAAACACATGCACAACTGGGACCTCCTTGAATCCTTGAATGCATTTCAAACTCCATCATGGATCTGGAAAGTTGAATAAAGTAATATAAAATACAGACAGCTTTATTTTATTTTTCAGAATTATTCTGTCGAGGTGTCACACTTTTGAAGATATATTAATTCCTTTATATGTCTTTTTTATTTTTTCCTATGTGCTACTAACTGGGAGGGAGAGCTTTTGCAGCAACTCGGTCTTGTACAAAACCTATGCTTTTCAGTTTCTAAGTTTAAAATGGTTCACTTAGATTTCTAAGAGCATGTGTCATGGATCTGGAACGTGGGATTCTTCAAAACTCTTCTAAGGTGAAATGGGCATGCTAAAAATGTGCAAACTTTTTCTTTTTGTTAATTTGAACCATGTTAGTGTTGAACCAGAATGTTGGTTTTTTTTTTTGCAGGGGAAAGAATCATGGAAAACTGTTCTGACTCTGGCATATCAGAGTCTTGGAGTTGTGTATGGGGAGATAAGCACTTCACCCCTCTACGTGTACAGGAACACCTTTGCTGAAGATATTGGTCACTCTGAAACCAATGAAGAGATTTATGGTGTTTTGTCTTTGGTGTTTTGGACTCTTACATTAGTGCCTTTGGTGAAGTATGTGTTCATAGTGCTGAAAGCTGATGACAATGGTGAAGGTGGCACGTTTGCACTGTACTCTTTGCTGTGTCGCCATGCCAAAGTTGGGTTGTTGCCTAATTGCCAATTGGCAGATGAGGAGCTCTCGGAGTACAAGAAGCATAGCTGTGGTGTGGCAGCAGAGAGAAGCCTTGCCGCCAGGCTCAAAACCTTGTTGGAGAGCCACAAGGTCTTTCAGAGGATTTTGCTGGTGCTTGCTTTGTTAGGGACTTGCATGGTGATTGGTGTTGGAGTCCTTAAACCTGCTATTTCTGGTGATAATTACAACTTTGGTTTGTTTTGATTTGGGATATTATCTTTTGGGGTCTGTTGGTTACACTATGTTCTTTGGATTGAATGCCCAGTTTTCTCGGCTGTGTCTGGACTAGAGCTTTCAATGTCCAAGGAGCATCACAGATGTAAGTTCATCAAGACTTTCTGCGCTTTGTCATGGCATGTTTTTGTTCATCATTGCTCAATGATCAAAGGAAATTTATTGGGACTTGAAATTTCTCTCTTTTCAATTACTCATTATTTTATCTCCGTGGTGCTTATGTTCTCGTTTTCTCTTCTTGCTGGTGTTTCTCAATACTCAAGTTTCGAAGGTTCGTAATCAAAGTTACCTATGAATATACCTGTACCTCGAAAATTGAAATCAAAAGGATGATAATCACATAAAAGGATTTCCTGTAATCTGGCCAGCATATGCATGTATCTTTACAATGCATTTAGCATGCAAGTTAGCAAGTTTGATAACTGGGTGGATTTTCAATGATGATTTACTGTTACTTTGTAAATTTTGATACTGGTCTAGATTAGTTCTCACCAAGCCTGAGATGAAGCTTGGTTGATGTTGCAGGAATGAAGAAGCTTAACGCAGATGATAGTTTTCTTCTAGACTTTGATTAGAGAATCTTTTATGGTTTCAGTG
Organism: Vigna mungo; assembly: GCA_036885675.1. NCBI lineage: Eukaryota > Viridiplantae > Streptophyta > Magnoliopsida > Fabales > Fabaceae > Vigna > Vigna mungo. The sequence continues at coordinate 52,767,842 of CP144700.1, forward strand.
CAATGTCTAAGTTATTCCAATTTATGGAAAAAGCTTATCTGATTGAATTTTCCTTACTGACAATCTTCCAAAAGTCTGTAAGGAAAATTGCTTTGATTTTTAGTCCAGCTTTAGTGATTAATTTTAGAAATTAATTGAAACTTAATTATGTTGATAAATAAATTCTCGTATTGACAAGATCTATTGTAATCTTAAGCTTTTCTTCATTATATCTCTTCGTTATATCTCTGATACTCCTAGAAATCAAGCAACACTATTGCTTTTCACAAACCATGTCTTTGATGTGAAAGGTCGACAGAGGATTGTCAGATATTGTTGAAGATATGGCTAGACTTAGATGTTAAGCATATCTTATGTGGAAAATGAAAATGCTTTAGTCACATTGTTATTGCCTCCAAGATCGGGAATTGGGACTACCACAAGGCTAAAGTGGACTTACATGTCATCACAAAATTTTATGCTGTTTATGTACAAAGATCTTAAGAGAAAGGATAAGATCATAAAAATAGTTGCTGATCTACCATAAGCTGTGAATTTACTTTATTTAGTTTTTCTTTTATGTGCATTTAGAACTGCGATGCCATACTTGTCCTTTATCTGAGACATAGGTCACATGACTCACTAATAGCACTTGTAAAACTTGACAGATGTAGAAGTTCCAGGTGCATGCATCATATTAATTGGCTTGTTTGCCCTTCAACGTTATGGCACAAACAGGGTTGGCTTCTTGTTTGCTCCCATAGTTTGTGTGTGGCTATTCTGCATCAGTGCCATTGGTCTATACAATATCTTTTACTGGAACCCTCATGTGTACAAAGCACTCTCTCCATATTATGTTTTCCAATTTTTAAAGAAGACTAGAAGAGGAGGATGGATGGCCCTTGGTGGAATTTTGCTCTGCATAACAGGTTCATTTGTTTGCTTTGTGATTGGGTAACTTAGATTTGTGAGAATTTTCTTGATTTTTAATGCATTCCTTTAAATTTTCAGGATCAGAAGCCATGTTTGCTGGTCTCGGCCACTTTTCTCAGCTATCAATCAAGGTATGCTACTTTACATTGGTTTTATTTTACCTCCAACTCGTTTAAATTCATTTTGGCTATATAATATTTTATGAGTATTTCAAACAGTTTCCATTGGCGTTATACTAATTTTATAGGTATTATTTTAGACGTTGGTGAATCTTTGTGAATGGCTTTTTAGCTAAGAATCTAGGTTTAGAAGCTAAGCAAAATCTACCGGTGTGTCCTTCTTCTGTAGTCAGTATCATTTTCTTCTTGTCCCTATCTTACTTTTTCTACTTTATTCCTGAAATATTTCCTCCATTTATTTTTCTACCTGAACTTTATTCCATTTCCCGGTTCAATTCCATAACTCTTTGATAGACGTTTGGATGGCTTCTGCAGATTGCTTTCACCTCTTTGGTTTATCCATCTCTAGTTCTCGCTTATATGGGGCAAGCTGCTTATTTTTCTAGACATCATGATGTTGAGCAAGAGTATCACTTTGGCTTTTACGTATCTGTACCAGGTAGGCAGTGTAATTTGTGGTTTTTCGGAGGTGTAGATGAAAATGATGATGAATTTGGCCAATGATTGGAAGATCTGACTGTTTTGTGTTTCAGAGAAATTGAGATGGCCTGTTCTGGTGATAGCCATTCTTGCTGCAGTTGTGGGAAGCCAATCCATCATCACCGGAACTTTCTCAATCATCAGGCAATGCTCTGCATTGAGTTGCTTCCCAAGAGTGAAAGTGGTTCACACTTCATCCAAAATCCATGGACAAGTATATATCCCTGAGATCAATTGGTTGTTGATGCTCTTGTGTTTGGCTGTAACTATTGGCTTCAGAGACACAAAGCTTATGGGTAATGCATCAGGTAAGGTCACTATTACATCAATGCATCAGGTGTGGTACAATTGTCGTAGTTTATAAGTTCTTATGACATAGTTTACTGAACAACAGGTCTGGCAGTTGTCTCAGTGATGCTAGTCACATCTTGTTTGATGTCAGTGGTTATCGTAATCTGCTGGCAGAAGAATGTTCTGCTTGCAGTTGGGTTTGTTCTCTTTTTTGGCTCCATTGAGGGTCTCTTCTTCTCAGCTTCTGTGATCAAGTTCTTTGAAGGAGCATGGGTGCCAGTTGCTTTGGCATTTGTGTTTCTTTCTGTGATGTGTTTGTGGCACTATGGCACTCTCAAAAAGTATGAATTTGATGTTCAAAACAAGGTTTCAATCAGCTGGTTACTAAGCCTTGGCCCTAGCTTAGGCTTTACAAGAGTACGTGGGATTGGGCTTGTGCACACTGAGCTAGTATCAGGAATTCCTGCTATTTTCTCCCACTTCGTGACCAACCTACCAGCATTCCACCAAGTCCTTGTTTTCCTATGCATCAAGCATGTGCCAGTTCCACATGTTAGACCCGAGGAAAGGTTTCTAGTTGGTCGTGTAGGTCCCAGAGAGTTCAGAATCTACAGGTGCATAGTGAGATATGGATACCATGATGTCCACAAAGATGATAATGAGTTTGAGAAAGACCTTGTGTGCAGCATAGCAAAGTTCATACAAGCAGGAAGTGGTGGATGCAACTCTTCAAATGATGAGAGTGAAAAGGGTGGAAACATGACAGTGGTTGGAAGCTGTTCTACTAGCCACCCCGTTTTGGTGAGTGAGAAAGAAGAGGTTGTTGATGTAGAGTTGGGTGAGAGCTCAGAATCAGAGAAGGTGATGAAACGAAAGAAAAGGGTGAGATTCATTGTGCCTGAGAGTCCAAAGATTGATACTGCTGCAATGGAGGAGTTGAAAGAGCTTATGGAAGCAAGGGAAGTTGGAGTGGCCTACATTTTAGGACAGTCCTACATGAGAGTTAAAGCAGGGTCCAGCATGCTGAAGAAGTTGGCTATAAATTTTGGGTATGAATTCTTGAGGAAAAATAGCAGGGAGCCTTCCTCTGTACTTAGTGCTCCTCATGCATCATCTTTGGAAGTTGGGATGATGTATCATGTTTAATCTTTGGTTAAGCAAATGATTTAGAGTAAGTAATCATCATGTACATGTTATAATCTTTTATCCATATATAGTGAAAGAGCCATCACTTAATCTGGTGGCAGTAAGCTAGTGTACCATATCATATCACAACCTCACTCTTTTTTCTCATCATCAACCTTATGTATGAAATTAACTCAAAGATATTCAATTTAGGAAAAACCTAACTTTATGCTATTACAAAACGTTTTTATCTTAGGTTAGCCTATTTAATTATTATTACTACTATTATTAAAATTAATATACAATTAGTGTAAGCAAAAGATTCAATCTTATTTCTCAATCCTGTCGAAATTAGTGACTCGTAACATTTTCTTTTCTGTACTGATCACAAGAATATTCTTTTGGAAGCGAAATCGATTCATATAAAACATTATGGAATGTGAAAGTTTCTTTTTAAATGTTTAACACATATATAAAACTTAAAATAAAAATAATTAATGTAATTGAAATAATTCTATATTAATTAATTCACCTTGATAATTGTAAGGTATGAGAAAAATGTCACTTAAGTGGTGCACACGTGACAATGAATTGTTAGACTAATTTTAATAGCAAAAATAAAATTTTAGTAAAACTTTACCTTAAATGTTTCAGCCCTGTTTTTTCACGTTAGTTCACCACCAAAAACAGTTTCTTCTTCTTTGTTTATGTGTCCTACTTTTCCATCCACCATAACTCAAAATTTATCCATTCTTTTGCTGAATAAGAAGCTTCTAAGTGTTCTTGAGACTCAAGCAACATTTTTACCGTTCGAAATTCAATTTCTCTCAACAGGTAAGAAAAACCCCTTTTCCATTTTCCCTAGGGCTGTGAGTATGCAGTCCATTTCGTTTCCTTTTCCAAATCTAGATTCTATTTAGTTCTAAAGTTCATTCTCCATCATCAATTGATGATTATAGGTGGTTCTAGCATATTTCCCTTTTGAAGAGTAAAAGAGCAAGTGGGGTTATGTTTCTCTGTGTTTACACTAGAGGTAAGGGAAGCTAGGATATTGTCTTTGTTTTGTGAAGTTATTCAATGCATGTGTAAATTTTACATTAGAGTATGATGATAGTGAGCTAAAGTTAATAATGGTACCTGTTAGAACTTGTGCCTTAGTTGAAATTATTGTGATTGATGAGTGGATACTTATGACTGGTATGGATATGGTAAAATGATGTGTTTAATTGTATGTTAAATGAGTTTCATCCATGATTTGAATGTATGTAATCTGTTTTATTAGCAAACTGGCTATTTAATTGTGTTATACTGGTTTAAGGGAAATCAAGAGGTAGTGAAGTGGTCAAATTGGGCAAACTAAGCTAGGAGTTGTTCTAGTAAGTTTAGATAGCTTAAACAAGTCAATTTTGACTTGTTAGAAGGGTTTAAAGGGTTAAAAACAGTTGTAATGTGGTAAATCTAAAATCGAGTCATTTAGTTGATGAAATTGAAAATTTTAGGTGTAGATCCTTGCATAATCACTAGATAAATAAGTTAGAAAGTATCGTAAACAATTAGGCAAGTCTAATTCATCATATAGATCAAGTTAGAAGTGTTAGAAATTCATAGAAGTGCCTATAAAACAAAATGAGAGTGGGTGAGTTCTGCAAAATCTGCAGAAAAATCTACAGACGCCACGCCTCAGCGCCCCTAAAGGGGGCTGGGCGGCCTTTTCTACTGTTTCCACCTTAAATAGGATGCTTGGGCGCCCCTAGGGGGTTAGGCGTCCTTTTATGTTGTTTCCACCTTAAATATGACGCCTGGGCGCCCCTAAAGGAGGTTGGGTGCCCTTTTCTACTGTTGTTTTTGTTTTTGATAGTTTGTAGGGTTCTAGACGTCCATTTTGGACATTCTTTAGGTCGTTTTGGGGGGTTTTTGACCCTTCCAGAGCCATTGGTGAGGGTTTCCAAGCTGTTTGAATTACTTAAGTATTGGTAATTAAAGGTTATAAAGAAACTTGTGTTAACAAGTGATGTTTTGGTGAAAGTATGGAATGTCTGAGTATGTATGAGTTGTTTTTATGACATGACTAAGGAGTGTCTTCTATGTGAACATGTATATAGCTTGTGTGGTTGGGAAAGAATACGATTGTGAATTGTGGTTCAAATGTATGTGAATTGGGAAAGGAATAAAACATGATTTTCTAGTGTGTTGATGATGGTAATTACAGAATCTCTCAGTGAGATTCTTAGTGTTTAGAATGAATGTAGAGGCTTCCATATGGGGGGTTATCCCTAACACTCTAACGGTTTTTCATTCTCACTTAGAGAGGATTGACACGTGTGGTGAGAGTAGTGGGAGGTCCTAGGGTAGGCGCTATCACTGGAGGTCTATTCCGCGGTAACGGACTAACCTTGTGTGTGGTCGGGTGAAACCCCTCGGCAATGGCTTTGCAAAGCAGTAGAGGCCACCACAAGTGCACAACCCGCCCCAGCTCTACATACATTCTAAATCTGGACTAGTCTAGAGGTCTTATCATGATAGGATGATTGATGTGATTACTAATGATGTCTTGTATGCTGCTATGTTGTTATGCTTTGTGTTGGATTGACTTGGCTTGAATTACTTGATTGGTTTATAAAATCTTAGCTTACCCTTGCATTTGTGTATGTTGTATGTGATTGTCATCCTCCTTGCGATGATCATCTAATCCTTTAGATGTGAGCAGTAGCTAATGATGTACTACTGGAGCGCGCATTGGAGAACAAAGAAGAACCGGCCCTGGTGCTTAGGACTTCAACTAGCTCTTAGTTTGGAGAACTTTTTATTTTGAAAAGACTTATAGTTTTTTATTTTTTCCTGGTCTGTATTTTGAAAATACTCTTTAGGTCTCCTTGATTTTGAAAACACTCTTTAGGTCTCCTTGAACCTTTATTCAGTTATATATTTTGGAAAATTATGAAGCTTGTATTTAAGTTTTAAATTCCTTCTATATTTTGGATAATTTATCCCATAATATTACCATTTGGAATACTCTTAAGGTTCTCTTTTATCATGAGTTGAGACATTCTAAATATATAAACACGTCATATATTTTTGGATGTCACAATAATATACTAAAAATAACTTAAGATTATTAAATATGTATTGTAAAGTATTACGTCATTGTATAAATATGATGCTGAACTTTTTATACAGTTTACTAATTAATCTAACGTATTTAGAAATATTTTTTATTTTAATGAGTTAGGTCAAAATAACTTAAAAATGAAATGGGGGAAGTGTAGGAAGCAAATAGAGAGGTGCAGAGAGTAACACACCGATGAGTTGGATTGGGTTGATTTGTGTGTCAAACTAAACTTAATAATGTGGCAATTCCTTCTTGCACCCCATTAATTTAAAAAATGATCACCAGGATTATTTATTTTGGAACAGCCTTTTCGAAACAATTTTCAGAATTTTTGGACAGATTTCCAAAACGAAAATTTATGGACAAAATTTTCGGAACGAGATTTTTTAAATAAAATTTTTGTAACGTGTGAAATGTATTTCGCAACACATTTTTCAGAACAGATTTCTAGAAAGATCTTTTCGAAATTCATTGAAAAGAATTTCGTAGAACACTCTTACATGTGTTTCAGAAAAAGATTTTCGAAACATAAAATATTTTTTAGAAAAAACTTTTTGGAATGAGTTTTTTTAGTATTTCTTTTTTTTTCTTTTTTTCTTGATGCACGACAGTGATAAGGACAATAATAATAGTGATATGGTAATAATGAAGGATATTTCAGTATTTTTCTTTTTGGTATTATGGGGTATAAGAAGAAATTTGAGGAAGTGCATGAAACAAATAACTTGTATTTCTTCATTAATAACTTATTGTTTATTTTAAAAATCTTACAAAATATACTTTAAATAATGAACAAAATCTAAATATTAGAAAAAACTTCAAATATAACATGAACGTTGTAAACAGACTAAATATATTTTGAGGAAAGGAAATGAGAATACTTTTAATACTTTTTTTAAGGTATTGCATATGTGTAAAAGTTTTCTGGTTTCACTATAATTAACTGCTGTCAATAAATTTAAAAGTTAAATTTTCTCTCTTAATTATATACTTTTATAGAAATTTGAACTCAAATATAGCCTAATTAAAAATATTTGAGCAAAACACATTTCTCTTTCCACTTTTTCTTTTTTATTTTAAGTTTAGTTTGATATTTCCTGTTTCAGAAACATAAAGAAATTTCTTAATAGTTTTAGAAAAATTAAATTAATGTATTTGAAAGTTAATAATGTTTACAATAAAAAAAAATCTCCGGAAATACTTCCATAATTCACTAAAGGTATTTAAAACAATGAATATTACATGACTACAAATGATATAAGGAACAACATGCGAATATTCCCATTATATATATACTGCTTCCGGCGGTAGCATGGACACACACACATACATATATATATATATATATATATATATATATATATATATATATATATATATATATATATATATATATATATAGATATAGATATATATATATATATATAGATATAGATATATATATATATATAAAATAAAGAATATAAGTTCAAACGAGCTAAAAAAATATATTATTCTCTTTTTTAGATAAAACTTTGACTCATAGTAAGAATTTTGAATGAATAAATATAAAAAAATAACTGAATATTGATTAAATATTTCTTCAAATACTACTATATGTTTATGCATTTTTATATTATAATAAAAAACATAAATTAAAAATAACATGTTTGATTGTGAACAATTGATTTTGGATTCTTAATTTAATAATGTTTAAGTCATTTAGTAATTAACAACAATATTTAATTTTAATATCATAATTGTTGATGTATATATAGGAAGTTGATAGATACAATAAATGAATAAATAAATAAATATTAATATAAAAAGGTGAAAAAGAAAAAAAAAACAAGTGCATTCATCATATAGCACGATCCAACACATTGTGATGAAGTTTTTCAGAAGAGGAACATTCCCTGAATATTCTTCTCTCTCTATGGCCACATATTATTACAAATTTTCAGAAAGAATAAGATACTTAACCAAACAATTTTTTTTTCTATCAAAGTTTGCTTGTTCAAGATAAGTTAAATTATTCTAAAGCTAAACCTTAAAATATTGGAAGGTTATATTTATAAACTAAAGAAATAACTTCTATAAGCCAGATCCATGTTATGAGGGTTGGTCTTTGACCAGTTGATTTTTTAATTTTAAACTTTTTATAGATATTTTTAAGTACATATATATTATTTTTATTTTGAAGATAGTTATCTTTTAGAGGAAATGGTGGAACAATATTTATGTTTATAACATATTTTAATTATCTGGCTTTACTGTTTCAGATTTATAAATGGATAATTACAATTAAATGTTTTTAAAAATATTTCTTTCATACTGCTTTCGTTATAGATTTAAAAATTAAATATTATTGACTAAAAAGAGATTGACTGTATTTTAAAACATACAAATAACTATTAAATGTTCCTATCATTCATTTTTTTAGCCAATTTTTAATTCAAATTTATGAAATTTATCATTAATAAATGTATTTTGTTAAAATATATTTTTATTAACATTTTGATACATTACTACTAATTTTATTAACATTCTAAAATATATAAACTATTATTATTACTCACGCTATTATTTAAGAAGCTTTTCTCACTCTATAATATTCTTGCTAATTTGTCATTAAAATAATTATTAAACTATACAGTATGGATAAATTGGTGTGGTGAAGTTTGTTTTAGTTTAATAAGTGGTTTGACTTATCAATGTTAATTCTTCAAAAGAAAAGTTATATATATATATATATATATGGTTTGTTAACTTACGTAACCTCTTCAAGTATACTAAATTTTATGTAACCTTATGTATTATAAGTTTTAAATTTTAAATTAAAGGTATTTAAATAATTTTTAATTTTTTTTTATTTTGTTATTTTAATTTAAAAATAAAAATTATTAAAATATCCATATCTTTAAAATATGTGTTTTAAAATAATTATTAAACCATATAGTATATGGATAAATTGGAGTGAAGTTTGTTTTAGTTTAATAAGTGGTTTGATTAAGTTTTCAGCTGTATTTTCTTATTAATGTTAATTATTTAAAAGAAAAAAAAAAGTTATAATTCTCAATAGTAGTAGTGACCAATTGGAATGGATTATTTGACTTCAATAGAAAATATCTTTCACGGTTTGTTAATTTATGTAATCTTTTTAAAGTGTATTAAATTTTAGTTGATAAAAATATCTTTATGTATTATAGGTTTTAAGTTTTAAAATTAAAGATATTTAAATAATTTTTGATTTTTTTTATGTTGTTATTTTAATTTAAAAATAAAAGTTATTAAAATATCTATGTGTTTAAAATATTTTTTTTATATGAATAGTGATTTTTTTGTTAACTAAAATTTGGTAAATTTTAAAAGTTCCATAAGTTAGTAAACCACGTGTATATATATATATATATATATATATATATATATATATATATATATATATATATATATATATATATATATATCAAGAAGTATTCAATATATTATCTTAAAAAGTAATGTTAAATAATTTTATGTTTAATAGAATAAATATTCTTATTATATGAAGTTATAGCTTCCTAGAAACGAGATACTTTCCCTTAACGTGCATTCAGAATCCGATTCGTTTTATTAATTTTTTGAGGGAAACTTTAAAATTCATTCATTCATTCATGAACGTATGTGATTGAGGCTACTCAAATTTGTTCCATTTCTTATTCCCAAGTCAAGGGAATCACTTGTGTGTTTTATATTTCTCTATGCTAGAAAAAAGATATACAATCTCAATCATGAATGTAGTCATAATATATTACTTATTTAGAAAAGAAACATTTTTTTAATTTATTTTATTTATTTTCTCAAACCAACAGACCAAACATTTTGAAAAGTTATTATTATTATTACTTGTAATAGTCCTGTCCAGTTTAAATAAATAAAAAATCTTAATGTTTCACTTAAAAACATGGTATAAATTATGATAATTATTTTTGTATATTGAAGTGAATTTAACCGTTATATTTTATGATATAATAACTTCAAAAATCATTATAATTTTTGTTGTTGTAAAACTACTTCAAGGAAAACATCACACCAATTGTCATTTATTGTATTGTATAAAGTGACGTTTTATAATTGTAAATTACATCGGTTAGAACTGTCATAATTGTTTTGGAAAAATAAATTCAATGTAAATAATATGACAATTTGAATTACCATTATTTCTTTTGCAATTCTAAATAATTGTAGTTAGAATTGTCATAATATTTTTGGGAAATCAAATTCAATGTAAATAATAGTGGTTTAAAGTGTCATTTTTCTCATCACCTATTTTAATCGTTGTAATTCAAATATTATATAATTGTTAATATATTTATAGTTTATAATCCACTTGTATTTATTATTTTTTAGTTAACTTTGTAATTTAATAAAATTTATTTTTTATAATGATAAATAAAGAAACATAAAAAATTATTACACTACAAAAGAAATTAACCAACTTTAAATTTTATTAACGATTTAAGATAGCAAGGAACAACAATTGTTCACAATAACAATGTAAATATAAAACAATACAAATAGTTTTGATATTACATCTAAATAAAAAAAATAAACTATATTAATATGTCCTTCTTCCTTCACTTCATCCTCTTATAGCATTTGGAGATGACATGTCACTTCTAACATCAATGTGTATAATAAAGAAACAATATAAGTAATGTTTTATTGATATAAATTTAGATAGCAATATAACAAGTTTAAATAATTTTTTTAAGTAAATTATACCTCATTAAATAAGAATGTACTTAGGGATAGAAAAAAATCCGCGGGCACGAGTATTCGCGGATAAAATTCGCGATGGGTGGTTACTATCCGCAGATATTTATTATTTGCGGGTAACGGGTAGCAGGTATTTTAATACATGTTTCTAAACGGGTCAAGTACGAGTGATATACTATCCGATCTGCGGATATTCGTTACCCGCAAAAAATAATAAAAAAATTAATTTATGTTTTTTAATTAAGTTTAATTAAAAATAAAATAAAATTATATTTTATTAGGTTAAATTTAATTAAAATTAAATTTTAATATATATTTAATTTAATTTATATTATATATATTTTTGTAATTTTATTTTAAAAATGTATAAAATATTTTTTTTGTGGATATCCGCATGTACCCATCGGTTTTAAAATATTCGTAGATATTTTCTAAACGGGTACCCGTGCCAGTAACGGGTTGGGTTGCGGGTAATATTTTATCTGGTGGGTCGGGTTGCGGGTAGGTACTATTTGTGTTCGACTCGACCCGTTGTCATCCCTAAATGTACCAAATTAGCAACCATTGCTACGAGATGTTCTAGAAAATCTTCTTTAGAAGTAATGTAGGCAAACATGTCTACATTTGGTTTTTGGCAGAAAACATTTTGCAAATGGCGGATGATAGTTTTTAAAAAGATTGATAGACAAAGGATAAGTTCAAATGGTAGTGTTTAACAAGGAGTTTTAAGAAAGCGTTTGAAGAAGCAAAGCAATAAAACACAAATTTTATACTGGTTCATTCAACTTAAGCTACGTCTAATTCTTCTTTAAGAACTCTTAAGAGGTTCCATTAATATTTTCAAATATTACACGAGTTTTAACTCTCTAGGTTTACAAGTATTCTTACCACTTCTGGTTCACCTAGTCAATACGACTAGTTTGAGTTTAATTACTTATGGTTCACAAGTATTCTAACCAATTTTGGTTCAACCTTAGACAACACGTCTAGACTATTTAACTTAATTAAGCTAAACACCAAGTGTTTTAATTTTCTTCAAAATTTACAACACAAATAGTGTTATGGGAAAAGGTATAGATTAATAACTCTCAAAGAGAAGATAGAAATAATACAAGGAAATTTTTTATTTGCTAAGGTTTTTCTCTTTGTGAACATATTTAGCTTCAGACGATATATGAGCACAGTAAGCTTGTTTGAGCGTTCACGAGTTCACTATATTATCCTTCTTATCTTATTTTCAAGCTTCCATCTATTTTCTTTTATTGAAAGATGATCGTTACACAGAGAAGTTGACTTTAAGAGAGCAAGTAGCTTTTGGGTGGGAAGTCAGACTCTAGTCTACTTTGTAGAGGTATAGAGCTTTATTATAGCTTTTAGCAAAATCAAGCTTATACGATGTGACAAAGCAAAAGGCTTCAAGGGAAACATTCTCAGAATGTTCTTCATCTCTTACAACGTTCTTTTCTTGGGCACAATGATTCTAATAATATCTTTTTGCTTTAATGATTTGCATAAATATCAAGAATAAGGTAAATAACAAGGTTTATTAGCGGACTTCATAGAAACATTCGAGATTTAGTTACACTCCATGATGATGGGCAATTGGATATTGTGGTTCACGGAGCCATAAAGGTAAAAAAGAGACTCTTGAGAATGGAAGTTACGCACAATAAATTTTGAAACTCCTCAAGAGATGCATTTTATGATTCCTTATCATCAAAGGAGCAAGCCAAAGATGTTACTAGGAAACCTTCTAATAAATATCCTCATCTTTCTTCTTTACACTGTCCATTTTCCACTTCCATCTCTCCTTCTAGACCTAGCCATATTAAGTGTTTTTAAATGTTTAAGGCATGGTCATATAACATCTTCTTTTCCTAACAAAAGGGTAGTGTGCATTAAGGGAGAAGAGATTGTCACTGATAATTTAGCACCTTCTTCACCTTCACACATTTATCACTTTTCTTATTCTTCAACAAGATCCACAAGCCATGAAGAAAGTGAGATGGTTAAGCCCACTTGCTTGATTTCTCATCAAAAGGTGCTTGAAGATCGATTTGCAAGCAAGGAAAGCAGAATAGAAGAAAATGAGAGGAGAGCGAGGAGAGAACAAAGAAAGAAAAAAAAGGAACTTGTGAGATGAAAGGAGAAGGCAAGAGTCTTAAAGGAAGTGTTATTGAAGGCACTTTCCCCTCCCATCATTCCAATGGATCCAAGCCATGAAAGGGGGGTTTTCAATCCTTCTTCTTCTCTCCTTTTACTAAGTTCTTTTTCTTTGTTTTGAAGGTATTCTGTACAAATCTTCTACCCCTCCCTCCATTGTTTCCATCTCTTCCAACAATAATTCCAAACCACCTCTTGAGTCAGTGTTACCTTTGTGGTTACCATTAATTCAAGAAAAAAAATAGCTTTTATGAAGTCATCCTCCTAGTTTTTCTTCATACAATAAATCAACCTCTAAGGATTCCATTTTCTAATATTACATGCTTATATACTTTGTTTGGAAAACATAAATTCATTAACAAAATGTTTGATATTTTTTCTAGATTGACATTTGATTTAAGAGGAGTTCTTTTGGATTACAAAAGAAATAAAGTCATTTCATAAAGGCATGCTTCCTTAATAAGTCAATAATCTCTCTTTGTTGCAGGTTTTTCAAGATTCGAGATCGAATCCTCTTTAATCTCGGAGGATGATATGATCATAAATGGGTCAAGACCTAAAGAAAACATGAAGAAATAAAAAGAGTAAAATAGGTTTTATGGCTTGTATTTTTGCCATCAGTAACATATGTTTTCATAGGCTTGTATGTTGTCTTTCTAGTTTCTTTTTCTTAGTTTGGTTGTAGAAAAACTTATATATCCTTCTTTTCTTTAAAGGGCAAGCAATGTGGACTTCAGATAGTTTGGACTTAAAAGAAAGAAAAATAAATAAGTAATTCTCCTTTAGTTTGCTTGTAATGCAAGTTATCTCATGTATAGTTTTAGTTTTGATCTTTAGGCTAGTTAGTGTTAGGAAACAGGTTGGCTTCGTTTTACACCAAGAGGGGGGGGGGTAAATTGGTGTTAATTCAAAATCAAAATCTTTTCGCAATCATGGTATGAAAATTCAAAGCTTTTGATATTTCCTTGAAATACAAGTAATAAAATTCAATGCAGCGGAAAAACGTAGTTGACTGTTAAACAATTAAAGTCGAATGAAATTAAAGAGTGCAGGGATAGAGAAAATCAAACACTGGTTTTTATACTGGTTCGGCCAACAATGCCTACATCCAGTGTCCTTCCAATCTTGGAAGCAAATGCACTATAATGGTTGCAGTTTTTACAGCAAGGAATTTATAGAAGCACCACGCAAAAATATAAATATCCTCTTTAACCCAAAACCAAATATAGTTGCACACACAAAACCAGAATTGCAGCAAGAATCCCTTCTTCTGCAATCTGCACTCACGTTGAACAATCCTCAACGTGTAACCAACACTCTTCACATGATGCCAAGCCTATCACTGCACACTTCACAGGTTGCCAAGCCTATCACAACAGACTTCACAGGTTGTCAAGCCTTCAACAAAATACATCAGTCTTCACAGGATGCCAAGCCTATCAAGATCAAACCAGAAGCACCTTCTTTGTGCAGATGTTGATCAAACAGTATGCGCGAAAGACTCCTCCCTTTGAATCTCTCTCAAGAAAGATAACTGCCGTCTTCTTGGAGAATTCTTGGAGCTTCTAAGACAGAGAATTCAATCTGAAACAGGACAATGAAAGTGTTAGATCACAAAAGTCTTACAGAACAATTCGTGTTCTGACTATTTATAGTTTTATGTTATTTCATATTTCATCTCAGTCGAATAGCTACTAATACAGTCGATTGTACTAAGACAGTTATAACAGACAGTCAACATAAGGCTCATCTGTCAACCAAATCAATACCCATTTAAGACATTTGACCAAGTCAGTCAATCTTAACTAACTTTTGAAAATATAGCCGTTGGAGCGTGTAGGCTTAACAGAATTCCAAATGAAACAGTAATACAGTCGAATGTGTGATCCACACTGTCGACTGACACATGAGAAAACACTTTGAAATTCTTTTCAAGTCAAAATATCACACAGCACAATTTCACAAAGTCTGTGCAAAGGTTTTAGCATAGTCGAATCCATTATGAGTGTATTCGACTGAACTAGAACTTTGTCACAACAAATATAAGTTCATAAAGGTGCTTGTGATCTTTTTCTTTTCTGAAATGTGGAGTAATCAAAAAAACATTTTATTCCACATTTCAAGACAAGCATGTTCCACAATAATATCACATAGTTAAGCATAGGAACATACATTCCAATTCATCAAAACATGTTCAGTAGATATGTCAAACAATAAAACAAATGAACATGTAATACTGGAACATATGTACTTAAGTAATGTGTTGTCATCATCAAAAACAAGTTTGATATAGAGTTTGTGTTGTCAACAATCTCAACAGTTAGGTAGCTTATATACCCTTAGGATGATGTAGAATTAAGATATGTGGGACCTCAAACAGCCTTGGATGCTACTATTCAGACTTGCAGGCCTCAAAGTCCCACATCCCTTAGTTTTCTTAACCTACTTCCTCTCTTAGAGCTATATAAGCAACCTAAGGTCTCCTTTGTAACATACACCTTGAGATTTGAATATTAAGAGTGTTTTTGCATTCAATTGCATTACTTCTTTGAGATAGAATTTATCTCTTAGTCTAACTTTAGGTCTTATCTTTTGAAAAGCAAGTGGTGATCCTTCTTAACACTTATTTTAGCTCCTTCAAACTGGTGTAGCTCCATTTTGCTAAGTGTCCTTTCCTTTCTCTCTTTCATTTTTATTCTTTTTAATTCCACTTATAATTATTCTTGTTTAGCTCCTAGTTTTTTTTTTATCTAGGCATGTTGTTCCAAATCAAGTTGAGTGTACAATTTCAAAAGTTTGTTATGCAAGCTTAGGTTCAATTATTGGTTGTGCAGGTTGAATGCTTAGTCGTGAAAGTTGAGTTTTTAGTTTTATGGAATGAAAACCTTGTTGCTCATGGGTGGCTTGTAAATAGGTCCTCACATGATAGTTTGAATTCGATGCAATATGTTGAATTTTAGAGGGTCAATGACTTAAAAAAATTCCTAATTCTTTTTGTCTAGGCATATATACATATAAAAATAAAATATGATTTAAAATTATTAGTGCAAAGTATATAATATTTATAAAATATTAAATTTGAAAAAATAATCATGTTATGATTTAAAAATGATTACTATAAGCATACAAAATTAATGTAATATTATTACATAGCTAAAAGTTTTTCATTAGAATTTGAAATTATATATCATAGTTTTTATCAAAAAGGTTTTTTATTTTTTATTACATCCCTAAAGTTGGAAAGACTCTTTCAGATTTTATCACTGTTTTAGTTAATTCTCATGTCTTATAATTGAATATTAACGTGGAATGTTCTTAAAATTTTGTAAAAAGGAGGAATGGGATTTTGAATGCATGTCAGTTAATTACAAAAGAAAGTTCTTATGAATGGGATATGAAAAATACTAGTACATTAAGTAAATATGTATTAATATTTAAAACTCCATGTAATGTTCATGATATTTCAAAGCTTTAGCCAATAAAGGTTTATCAAACAATTCTATTTTTTACCAAATTTTCAATTAAATAAAATACATACACGAGCTTTAACACTTGCAACACAAATAAAGCTTAGCACTACTTAAGATTTTCATTAAAACATGCATAATCATCAATTCATGTGTGCAATAAAATAATAATGGAAAATCATAACAAAACATAAAATAAGGTGAGTTAATTAAATTAAAATAATTTTTCAATAAACAATAATGGTATTTCATTTATATCTAAACAATTAGATAAACAATGAATTCATAAATACAAGATTTAACAAATGACACATTTTAGAATATTTGCATTAATTATGCTATACTAGAAACTAATACTTGGACCAATCCAAGACTAAAATCAATAATAGACATAAGAGACAAGAATTAAGGTGAGTTCAATGGAACAAGAGTTTTACATCAATAAATGTCATGTGTTGTAAAAACTTCCTCAAATTTTTATCATTTAATATCTTATTCTATATGACTTAGCCTCTTAATAAAGAAAGGAGATCTTTATTATATTATAGATTCATTTGTTTTAAACCTTGTGAATGCATATAAGGTCAATACATTATCCTATGTGACTAAAATAATTGTAATTCAGCAACTCAAATATTGTACTAATTCACTTAAGTATATCCTTTAAATTTGTGTGTATATCCTTTATGTGTGTATGTATATGTATGTATATATAAGAGTCAATTATCATTAATCAAATAAAATCTTTAAATATTTCAACATATCATATACAAATATACATAACATTTGTCAACTTAAAAAAAGTTGTTGATAGGGGAACACAGTGTTAGCTAATCCCAATCCTTGTCTAATCCCTGTGAGTTTTTTTTTTTTTATGATGACAACACATTATTAATAAAAACGCATGTGTGTGTACTGTGTTATGTGTTATATGTGTTCTTGCTTATTGTGAAATATGCACATATTTTAATTGTCACATTTGTTGACATATTGTGTTGATTGATGCATACCATTGTGTTTATGAAGTGACTATATCTGTGTATGCACAATATATGTTTTGGTGATATAAAAACCACATGCACAAAAGCATATATACATGAATTAATCGATTACAATGTTGTGATAATCAATTAAGGTCATCAGACAGCTTGAGTTTTAAACTGTGGCAAAACAACTAGTTTTGAATCAATTACATTAGTTGGTAAATCGATTAAAACTCGTGTTTTTGCACATATCTTTTTCAAATGTCTTGTGATGAGTTTTGGAAAGAAAAGTTTTCAAAACTCTTATAAGTGTTAAAGCTTAATCGTTTATATGGTTTATGTATTCAATTAAGTCTGTTAAGTTTTGAAAACTGATTTATGCTTGTCATAACTACTATAACGGTCATATTTTTAAATATGTTTGACTAAGCATTTAATGAGAATCGATTACATTAATTGAACATTCAATTATGTGCTTTAAATGTTGTTAGTCTGTTATATGTGCTTAATGTAACCGATTACATTAATATAGTGATCGATTGATTTGCATCAGAATTGACAAAAACTATATATTGACACATTGATTGATTTTCTATAAAAAAGTTGAGAATTACACTTTCATATCTGATTGATTTTCATCTGAGAAGTTTTACAGATTGATCAAAAGCTCCAAGAATCAAGAACGAGAATTAGTTTACAGATCTTGAAGCATTCTTGAGAGGCAAACGTGATTGGATTGAAGAGACTGATCGTTTCTGCACAACTGAGTTGCTTTCTGTTTGATTAGGAGAAGAAGACTTGCAATCTTTGATTTGTTGTTCCCTGTACGTGTGGCGTTAAGAAGAAGAATGGTGTACTCTTGACTTTGAGAGGGGATATCTCAAAGGGGTTGCTGCAACATGAACGAGGTAGTTCTGTATTGACATGTTTTGTTGTTCTATATTTGATTGAGAGTTTGTGAGGTGTTTACATTTGAGAGTTGCTCTATAATTCCTTAGCTATAATACTCGGATCATTGTAGTGAATTGTTATCCAATCTAAGGTTGATGGGGAGGGTGATTGGATGTAGGCATTGAGTCGAACTAGTATAAAAATTGAGTTTGATTTTCTTCTCCTTATCTCTTTACATAATTGATTATACTCTATCATTGCTTTTACATGTATATTGTTACATTGCACACATATTACTTACGGCACAAGAAAAGTTTCAACAACCATACCATTTGCGAAAAAGATTTGAAAAGTGCTAATTTTTATAAAACACCAATTCACCCGCTCTCAGTGTTGAGAAACAAAACTCACCAATTCTAACAAAAATCAACTTCACCATATAAACATCCTTTGAGTAAAAAGTTTCAATAAAAAAATTTGATTTGACATAGGTATTTCTAGATCCCGTGAGAATTTAACTTGAGCTAAAATTTCTAACTTGTGCATAAATTCATAAAAGAAAATCGTTTATTCTCTGTCTCGTTATCACTTGAGCGAAAAACCTTTTACTTAGATAAAAATCATAGAAATTTCAGTCATAAGTATTTTTCATTTTTAGGTTTAATTACTTTGTTCCTCTCAAGTTTGGTTGAAAAGTTTTAAATCGGTTTCACTTAAATTTTTGTTTCGATCGAGTCTGTATTTTTAAAAAAATTACTTAGTTTAGATTTTTTCTATTAATACCATACTAACAACATTAAATATACGTGGCAGTTCGTACTTTTTTATTGTTTTTTTTTTAAATTGTCTATATGTTAGGTCGTCATTAGGGATGGCAACGGGTCGGGTTCGGTCGGGTAGTGTAATATTCGAACCTGACCCGCATGTAAAAAAGTGTACCTGTACCCGCTCTGCTACCCGCCGGATACCCGCATAAAAAAAATCCGTGGGTTTTTTTCAACCCACGGATACCCGTTTTAACCCGCGATTTTTTAAAATGGAGAGAGTCCAAACTTTCTTTTTAGGTTTTCTTTCCTAATCTTTAAGATGGGCCAGGCCCAAATCTATTAGGGTTTTCCTTTTCCCCTCCATCTTCTGCGCAGCCAACAACAATAACCCTCAACCCAGAAAGCCCCAAATCTATGAACCCTAACTGTAGGGAAAATCCCAAAATCGTGTTCTGTCTCCGTCTTCTTCGATCAACAAAATCGCGAGCATCATCTCTCCTTTCAACGGCCACCATGAATCGCATCACCTCCACGGCCGCCGCAGACTCAGTCATCACCGTCGTGCGCGCCTCGTCGATGCACTCCGAGTTGAAAAGAAGAAGTTGGACGGTTGAAATAAAAAATCAATCGGCAGAGAAGTGTTTGATCGGTGGGAAAGGTGGAAAAAGGCGTTTTAATCGGTGAAAGTATAAGAAGTGGTAGAGGAGATGCGAATCTGAGAGGATACCTGATTTGGAATAGTGAGATGCGAAATAGGTGCATTAAAGTTTGCCTCTGCCTGAAAGTTTCTTTTTTGTTTTCAACAAGGAAGTAGGAGCATTGTAGTAGGAGATGAAGAAGCATGTTTTGTTTGTCGTTACCGTTCACAGTGGTGGGAATGGATATGTTGGTGGAGAGGCTTCTATGGGAATGTTTCAAAGATGCATACAGAATGAAATCCTAAAAAAGATATTTGGGCTTTGGCCCAATTTTAAAACAGATTTAAAAAAAAAACTAATTAAAAAGTTAGAAAAAAATTTAAGGATAAAATTGTAATTTTATTTTTTTAATGGGTAACGGGTATCCGCGAGTATGGATAATGTGATACCTGAACCCGACCCGTTAACAAGCGGGTATTTTAATACCCGCTACCCGCGGGTACATCTTACCCGCGAGTATTAAATACCTGTAGCGGATTTTATCCGCGGATATCCACGAGTACGGATTTTTTTGCCATCCCTAATCGTCATATGTTAATGTTAACCTTAGGTATTAAGGTGAATGTCACTTATTAATGTCTTCCATTTAATCTCTAATATCTTTTTTATTCAATTCAAACTTTTAACATATTAAATTAGAATAATTAAAGTAATTACATATTAAATTATTATTATAACAATAATAACAATGACTAAAATTTAATTTGTAGATATTAACTACTTAAATTATTGTATATTTTTATTTTTTAATTATGTAATAAAAATTGATTTTTTAAATTATTTTCATATTAAATTTTAGTATTTTTAAATCAGACAAATATTATTTTTAAGTGGGACGTGACATTAGTATTACATGACATGCTACAAACCTGACACGACATTTTGTTTTTAAGATTAAAAATAAAAAACTACAAACTAACACTTGATATATATTTAACGTCGTTAATAAGATACTAACAAAAATTACTAAATTTTAAAAGATTAGAACTTGATTAAAACAAGAATTTCAGTGAAAATTGACTTAAAAGTTTTTAATCAAACTTGAGACGAATGGTGAACCATTTTCTTTTTATTTTATCTTGAGTGAGAATATTTTGTTTGAATGAAAATAAACCATAAACAAAATTTTACAAAATTGTAAAAATGCAATGTCAGATAAATATGAAACATTTAACAACATTTTCACAATAAAATATCTATTTTAAAGTTCATAAATTCAAATTAAATCCACAAAAAACTAATTATTCTCAATCTCCTAAGTCGTCAATTATACGTTCATTTCGCCTAATCTCATTGTTCAAATCTATAATAAAACCACATGCAAGTCGTTCCAATTTATCCTTTCATGACTCACTCAGAACTCTCTTTTGTATTAAATCAACATTTCTTAAAACTAGAGTAAAGAGTTAAATTAACTTCCATTACTTAAAATTTAACTCCAGATGTATAACTTCAAAAAATCTAAAAACCTACAAACTTTTAACTCCAAAACAACCAAAAGCACACATTATAAAGAATAATCATAAATACGAGATCCAAGATGACTGATTGTTTACAAAAGTTCATGCACGTATCTAAGAACAAAATGTAATTATCTTTATCTTAATTATTTAAATGAAATAATAAATAAAGGGAATGTCAATAGAGACATTGAGACATTTTTATGTGATATTTTTCAGAAATTATATAACACAAAGAAACGAAGAGAATTCCAGCAACTTCACAAATTGTGGATGCCAAACATATCAAGAGAATGAATGCAGTTATGAAAGACTAAATTAAGAACACCATTGGGAAACAAAAAAAAAAGTCCTTTGTAAAAGTCCATGTATGAATGTATAAAAGATATTAACATAAAAGTAGAGTGATAGAGATTGTGTTAGGAGAGAATCATTGTAAAACATTAATTTGACTATGTCTTTTATGGGCTATATATATGTTTGATTATTATTTGAATACACTTTGAACTTATTTATGTTACCTATGAAGTGTGAGGTTTTCATTGTTTGGCATACCACGTCTCAATTATAATAAAAGGGATCTCCGAATCAGACAAGAATCAAATACTATAATGTGTATGGCATGAATAGATAACTGAATAGCTGAGTTAAAAATTAAATAAAGGGAAAGGGTATAAGGAAAAAAATGAAAAAGGAAAGATAGATATATAATTATGGGTGATGTCCTTTTCAGGTATCTTAGCCATAATAATAAGAAGGCTATAAACAGAAAGGTAGGAAAAAAAAAGTAGGTAGAAAGTAGAAAGATTTGGTGTGGCAGCCATATCTATTTCCCACTTTGCCACATTCATTTAATTGGCAATATGAATGGTGTCAAGTTGAGAAAATAATGGAATCATTCATCACAACACTATTTGGGAAGAGAGCAAAGAAAGCCATATCCTCTACCTGTCCCTTTCACATTTCTAATATTTTACAACATATATTGCTTCTCCCCTAATTCACTTTCTTTCCAAAATCAAAGTCAATGGGACAAAGATTTCCATTTTATTTCTTTTCACTCACCTCCTCTTCTTCTGCACAGCCTATCTAGGCTTCATCTTAACTTCTTTCCTTCTCACACTGTTCATCAAGATTTTTCTTTCATAATTATGTCACTACAAAAATAGTATATTTTAATAGGGGTTCTTTTCTGGCGGTTTATAAAACCGCAAGAAATTTCGACGGTTTTAAGGAAAAACCGTCCCTAAAATTATTTATTTTTTTAAAATAATTTTTCGGATTAATCACTGTAAACCTTTTCAGTTCCTCTTCTTCCTCTTGGTTAAGTTTGGAACTTTACTTTTCTTTTTCATTTTCTCTCAATCCTATAAACCCCTTTTTAGTTCCAAACTCCTCCTTCACCTTCTGCAAAACCCTAGATTCCAACTTCCCAGGCTCTGCAACGTATTCGCATCCGACCCGCGGGTCCAGATCCTCCTCGTCTTCCTCCACGCGACTGACGCTGTCTACCAGCACCGATCGTCGTCACCGTAGAAACGCAAGCACAGCACAATGCGACGCTCGGAGACCTCGGACGCAACGCCGTCGAAGAAGAGGTTTTTCTGGCGGTGGGTGACGACGTGGAAGGGGGAGAGCAAGCTGTTGACACGGTGGTGGGCGTTGGTGTCTGCGAGGCTATATGTTTAATAAAAACTAATTTTATCATGATTTCATTTTATTACAACCAGAAGCAAAAAAAAAATTGTACACATTTCCGACGGTTTTGAAAAAACCCTGGTTAGTTCCGGCGGTTTTCTGAAACCCCTGGAAATAGGGGCGGCTTGGTACAACCCCGATTATTTCCGGCGGTTTTCCTAAAAGCCCTGGAAAGAGGGACAGTTAACCCCAGCTAGTTCCGTCGGTAATTTTGTGATGGTGGTTTTCCCAGTGGTTCTCTGAACCACGGGATACGTGCTTTTTGGGGGTTAAAACCCCCGGAAATGTTAAAAAAACCCCTTCTAAAATTAATAATTTTTGTAGTGTGTTATTAAGGATTATAAATGAAAGCATACATTTATTATATATATGTTAAAAGACAAACTTTTTTCTATTTTAAACTATTCACTTTTAGTGAAACACTTTAATAACTAGTTTTACTGTACATTCTATTTAATAATATTTGTTATCAATAATTTCGAATTTGGTTTAATATTTTAAAAATTAAATTTCCCTATCAACATATTATTAAGAAACAAATATTTAGTATTGTACCAACACGTTGTTTGTGTTAATTTTAAGTTTCTTCGGTAAAAAAAAATTCTTAGAATAAAACTATTAAAAACTGTTCGTAATAATAACATAATTATAAAAATATTCATTTTATCGATGTTATTTCATGATATATAGAGAGAGAGTGAGGAGAGAGAGAGAAAGAGAGGAGAGAGAGAGAGAGAGAGAAGGTGATGGTTGATAGCAATGTTTCTTAGATCTATTTTATTTTTTCTTGTGTAATTTTGTTAATATATTTAAAATAGAGGACATGAGTGTATACTTAACTGGGTTTAAAGTCACCTAACCTCAATTTGGATTTCTTATTAGGGTTAAATTGATGTGCATGCTAAATTTTCAGTAAACACAACTGTAAAGAATTAGTTTATTCATTAATAAAAAAATGTATTAATATCACTACAACTGCAACCTGTTTATTTTTAACACAAAATAAATGTTCTTGTATCCTTTAATATGAATTATAGTAGATTTAGGTAGAAAACTTTTGACAGAATAACTTTTTTTATAAAGTATATTAATTATTTATGAAATTATTCGGATAGAAAATTTTAAATAAAAATAAAATTTTGAAATTTGTAATAGTAAATTGATTATTACAATTAAAAAAGATTTGTTTATATTAGTTTACGAATGATTATAGAAGCAGAAGTATAGAAAGCATTTAATTTTATACTGATTCCAAAATAGGTATAGAAAATCTTACATTATTAATGTATTTTTAATTGTTAAAGTGTTAGGTTATTTATGTAATGAACTTAAGAGAATCACAAAAGATTGTTGAAAAAGAATTACTTGTACCTTCTAGTACGTGAATAAAAGAAAATTGATTTTTTTCTTTTATATGTTGCTTGGAGTTTCTTTTTATTGGATGTTTCCAAGCACAACCACATTATCCTTCACACACTTATATACTTGTGATTCACTTAAAGCCATTGGAGCTAATTCATTTTCTTCATACCCATTAAATGTTTTCTTTAATTTACGATATGGATGGTTTGTAGTAAGAAATCTCTTATGTCTAAAGTATACTATTTTCCTTCCATGTTGTAATTGACAATGATATGTGTCTTCTTGATATATAGAGCATGCTTTGTGACCTTTAGTGTTATATAGCCACTTAAATTACCATATGTTCAAAATCCGTTGATTGTACAAAATAACATGGCATGCAACTTGAAGGAATCACTGAAATACCCATCAAACACATCAATACCTTTCTCCCATAACATCTTGAAATCTTCAACTAATGGGGTTAAATAAATATCAATGTTGTTTCCTAGTTAACTTGGACTCGAGATCATCAATGATAACATCACATATTTGCGTTTCATGTATGACCACAAAGGTATATTTTAAATCACTAACATTACAGGCTACAAGCTATGCTTATTACTCAAGTTCCATATGAATTCATTCCATTTGTAGCAAGTCCAAACCTAATGTTCCTTGAATCATTAGAGAAATAAGGGAACATGGAATCAATATTCACCCATTGAAAACCATCTATTTGATGCCTCAACTTCCCATCTTTTATACGTTCATATGCATGTCATCTCATGAGTTTTGCATCATTTGTGTTACTGAATAAGCATTTCAACCGTGAAATAAGAAGAAGATACCACAAGACTTTTGCAGGATGACCCTTACTATCAAATTTAGACTATTCCTCTTTCGCTTGTATCTTGATACCTCACATTGTGAACATTAACGTAACCTGGCAAACTAGTTCTTGTACAAGACATAATTACTTAGGCATGCATGAATTTTTTGATAATTCATACCCATAGGGCATAATATCTTCTTCGCATCATAATTACGTATTGGCAATGTGTTATCTTCAAGAAGTATGTCACTCAACCATTCAAGCAATTATATGAAGCTTTTATAACTCCATTCATGCCTTCATATTGAACAATTTTAAAACTGCTGACAATTGAGTATACTTAGTGCATTATGGATACAAGGGTTTTTTTGTGTCACTGCATAAGTTTTCATACACATAAGCACATTGGAAGGAATCATGTTCAACATCACATATCGTGTCCTCTAATTGATCACCTATATTTAAATCAACTTCTTTTACTTCTATTTGAACTCAATTACACTTGGCATGTTTATTAATTCACCATACCATGTCCACTTTGTGTACTTTAGGAATCCATCACAGAACATACTCTTACTCTTGAATAACTTTAGTTGACAGTTTCCACTTATTCAAACAATTAACAAACGTGAAATAGAATATTCTATTATTATCCGAAACATTCATGTTTGCAAATTCAATAAATTAATTTACTTCATTTTCATACTCTTTTGTTGTGCATAAAAAATTATCCAACTTCAATCCATTGTTGTGCTTATATACCAACACCTCTACTTTTTTATGGAACTAAGAAATAGTCAAACACACAATCCAATATGTGAACTCAACTCTACCACTAAACCACATAAAAAACAATAAATCAATGTATTTGGTTGTTTACACACTAGTGCAAAAAGGGTTTTAGACGTCAGTTATTTTAGGCTTTTACGCCACCTCCCGAACCGACGTCTATACGGGTGACATTAATGGGACGTCGGACTTCTGCAGGTGCGACGTCGCAATAGACGTCTGTTCACTGAAACGAGCGACTTCTACAAGACATCAGACAGTGCACTAACCGACGTCTATAGTGCCCTTAGACATCGGTTAACTGACACATAAGACGTCTATAAATCCATTAGTCATTGCATTAATCGACGTCTAAGGGCACTATAGACATCGGTCAGTACATTAACCGACGTCTATGAAGTGTTCGTTGTGTTTTAATACAGTTTTTCTCGTGTCTGTGGGTAGCTTAGTAGCACCTCCTTCCCTTGCTAGTTTCCTTGTAAGAAAAAGTCGTGTCTTTTGGATCTCTTATGACATTTCAACCCAAAGACGAACCTGGGTCGTTGCTTAGGTCCACTCTGACCGTCAATGATAAAGAATACGGTGAGAATACAGTGACACCGTATTCTCATCGTTTTCTTTTACTTTGGCGGTTGGAGTGGAACTAGGCAACAACCCAAGTTCGGTTTCGGGTTGAAATGCCATAAGAGATCCAAAAAACATAAGTTTTTCTTAGGAGGAAACTAGCAAAGGGAGAAGGTGCACTACGCTACCCAAAGACACAAGAAAAACTGCACCAAAACACAACGAAAACTCATTTTAATCAATTCAAATGAAAGATAATACATCAAAGATTACTTTAATCAGATTAAAAGCAAGTTTAACAAGATCAAAAGAGATTAAACGCACCTGTAAATTCAATGGAGCAGAGAGAAAAGCCAAGGAAGATGATGAAGTGCGCGAAACTGCTGGTTCGCAATCACTGTTTTAACTAGAAATAAGACGTCGATTTCCCAGGAGCCCGATGTCTATAATGGAAAAGACGTCGGGGACCTCACTAATTCGACGTCTTTCTGATTTAAAAATTAATATTCGCGGGGCTTATAGACGTCGATTACTAAGGCCACTGACGTATATATACGATTATAGACGTCAGTGTGGACGCATCTGACGTCTATATGGCGGAAAGGAATTACTTTTCCCCTACCATGCAGACATATAGACGTCGGGTATCGCCTAACGGACGTCTATAGGTCTGTAGGTAGGTGAATAGCCATTAATGTCCGCCATATAGACGTCGGGGTTGTCCCAACGGACGTCTATATGTCTGACAGGTAGGTGAATAGCCATTAATTTCCGCCATATAGACGTCGGGTCCCCTCTTAATGGACGTCTATATGTCTGAAAAGAAATGACTTTTCACCAACCTGTCAAACATAGAGACGTCAGTTAGGACAACCTCGACGTATAAAAGACTATAGACGTCGGAGCACCTCCTAACTGACGTTTATATGGCCAACTTATTAACGAAAATACCACCGATCATCAATATACGTCATGCTTACCCCTAACCGACCTCTAAGGGGTGACGTTAAACAACGTTTTTGCACTAGTGACACCTCGATTTAAAATATTTAAATGCCCTGATCTTGATTTCAGACAGGGATAAGGAGAGGTGGAGTTTGAAAGAACTAAAAGTGTGTAAGGTGAGGATAATTGTTATGTTTTATTTTCCTTCCTTTATTTGACTCATGTGAGGGTAGTAGTGGTGGCAACTTCACACACAATCTTTTGAATTCCTGATGAGTCAATATTTTCTCTACTTTACGTAGTTTATTGCACTTAAATAAATCAGGGAATTGTGCTTAATTGTCCGTTATTTCCCCGTTTTTCCTAATTCTGCTTAATTTGGTCGGAAATTCGTATTTTCACTAATTTGAATTTTCTGAGCTAATTAATTGCATTTTTAATTGTAGGGAAAATATTGGAGACATATTTTGGAGCATTAGGATGGTGGCGTGCACATTAAAGACTCAACATTTAGTCATATTTCAATTTTAATTAAGTTGTAACTTAGTTTTCTAGAAACTTTAATTAGGATTTTGCATATTGGGCTCTTTTTGTGGCAAAATTTGTGAAGGCCCAATTTTGTAAGACACTTGACCTAGGGTTTTGGGGTGGACCCCACCCCATTATTTTTGGACACTTGGCCTAGGAGGCAGCTACACCCGTCATTCTCTCTAAGCACCATACACTCTCGGCTGGAACAATTGGGAGAGCATTCTTTTTCTTTTGAACATGTTTCCGGTGTTGGATTTTGGCTTAATGGAGATGAAGCACACAACTGCACATTTAATTGGTTTGGTTATCATTTAATGTTGGAGAATGGAAACTAATGGTGCTTGAAGGAGATCCAGTCGTCACACTTAGATTGATATTCTGCTGGTGCTGGAACGTTTCAGATTTTTTTTTTCCTTAGACCATGTTTACACATTTTGATTTTGGTTGAATGAAAGAAAGCATTTTCTTTTTCCTCTTTACATTTTCATTAGCTGCAGCTGCCACCACAATGACATTTTGTTAACATTGGATTTTTCTTTGACATCATATTTTGTTTACGCTAGCGAGATGAAGTCGTTTTTAATTCTCTAATTTGAAAGCACACGTCTAGCTGGAGTGATTAAGAGTGATGGATTTTGGGTGATATGCTTATTTCATTTTAAAAGTTTTTGTTAATTTCAATGGAGAAATGGTGCATGTTGTTACGGTTTGGAGATTTAATTTCAACATGGTTGCTTAGGTCCAACAGCAATGAGCGCTCACAACTGACTTCATAATTTTTTTATTATTTTCGTGCTTGATCCTAGATGAGTTTTAAAAGCCTTGAAGCATGAAAACGTGGAGTAGAGTATGCGTTGGATTTTCTTTGCTTGCAGCAGCAAGTTACAGGTTTGGAAGCTAATTAAATTGTTTTGCGACCCCACTTTTCTTTGCTGGAACGGTCTGTGTTTAAAGGTGTGAAGACTGGAATTTTAATTTCTTGGCTGGGAGACGGTGCAGCAAGCTGATTTAATTCTAGAGATCCATTTTTCAATTAGCAAGCAGCACGGTCATGAGGCACACAGGGTATTGTCCAACGGGAGCACATTTTAACCTTTATGGATTTGTTCAATTTGCACTTTTTATTTCAATTAGCCGAGCTTTGTTTATTTGTTTCCATTTTAACGTGCATTGTAAATTTTAGCTTAAGTATTGCTTCATTTTCCAACTACAATGTTTCTTTTAATTATTAGAATGTCTCTTTTAATTATTAGTTTCAATGTTGCATGTTTTTATTTATTTTGCCAGTAATGTGATTTCCTTTGTTAGCTTAAGTGTTGTATTTAATTATGTTTAGATATTTGTTACATACAGTGTTGGATTTACTATTTTCTTTTACTTTAATGTTGTCTAGTATTTGTGGTAGAGATAATTTGACTGTCATGTTAGCTTTAGTATCCAACCGTTTTCAATTATGTTTGGTTGTGTTTAATTTCCAGTTTTAATTTAGTTTAATTCTCTTTGCAAAAACACTTTCAAACCCCCCCCCCCCACTTTGTGTCTGACCTAATTCTCGAACCACATTTGGTCCTTGAGAGACGACCTAGGAGTCACTTCCTAGCACTATACTGCATTCTTTATGCACATCAAATTTGCATGGGCCGCGACAGCCCATCAAATTTTGGCGCCACTATCGGGGACCAACGGTTCAGTTTTAGGTTTTTGTTGTGTTAGTGTGTGTTGTGTTTTGTCTCGTGTTGTGAGTGTGTTGTTCTATTTTGTGTGTTTGTCATTGTGTGTTGCATTCAGGTAGCTTAGGTTGCATATTTTCAGTGCATTCTTCTTTTCCCCCTTCTTTCGCATGTCTACCTTTTCTGGTTATGTGGATACTGTTTCTTCTGCCTGTGCCTATGACTATGATTCTCCTCCTGCATCTAACTCTGATATTGCTTCTCATGCATATTCTGCTGATTTTTATGTCAAGAACAATATGACTCATCCTTCCATTCTTGAGAGTGCTCTTTGGGAGCCGGTTCCACTTGGTGAGGTTGATGTTCATTGCGTTCTTACCTCTGGACTTACAGATTTGCTGCCTACGTTTCATGGGTTTGCAGGTGAATGCCCACATAGACATTTGGAGGAGTTCTACACCATTTGTTCTTCAAAGAAACCTCTTCATGTCCCTGATGATCACATGTTTTAAGGGCATTTCCGCATTCATTAGAAGAAGCAGCATGGGAGTGGCTTATTCATCTTCCACCAGAATTCAGGGCCAATTGGGAAGATCTTAAGCATTTGTTTTTGGATAGATTCTCCCCTACTCAGCATCATTTTGATTCATATAGCAACAACCCTGGGTGGAATGATCCTGACCTGGGATGGTGTGGTACTTCACAGCTTCAATATCAAGAACCACCATTCCAGAGTACTTGTATGCCTTCTCCACCTATTCAGGAACCACAGCAACTGCAGTATCATGAGCCTGCCCAAGCAACTCCTCATCCTTCCACTACTTCTGAGCCTACATTGAAGGAGTTACTGAGGCAGATGACCATGCAGAACATTTAGTTCCAGCTAGAGACCAGAGCTTCTATTCAGAGTTTGACTGATCATATGGGGAAGATGACCACTCAACTCACTGAGGAAAAGTCTTATGTTTCAGAGGAATCACCATTTCAGGTTGTTCAGCTTCTAGATGATGTTGATGTCATCCACATAGGAGATGGGGAGTAGAGTCATGAGTCTACTATTGCGCTATCTACTTTCCCACCCTCCTATGTCCCCACTCCTACACCTGAAGAGACTGATGAAGAATTGGAAGAACAGACAGATATGAGAAACACATTTGAGATAGGTAGACCAGCTTCACCTTCCACCACTCTACCAACATTTAGGGAAGTGGAGGTAAACATACCTATGATTGATTCCGTTGTTGATAGGTATGTTGATGTTGATGATATTGATGAGCATGCTTTTGACTTTCACTCTTTGCATGATGAGAAACAACTTTTGCCATCTTGTTTGAATGCTTATTCTCCATGCACTGAACATGAATCTGAGCCTATTGTTGATATTGCTTCTAAATTTGAACTTGATTCATGTTCTGAGGGAATATCTGAGGTTCAGCCTCTTACACTAGGATTCGGTGTTATACCTCTGCATGTTATTTCTGTGGAACCACATTGCACTAACCATGTTGCAGGAGGTACATATGGATTTGATCAACACACACCCATGGTAGAAGACAAAGGTGCCGACAGTTTGAAGATTAATAGGCACCAGCTGAACCTGCTCATCAACAATCACTGCTTCTTGGATCCAGCTGTAGAGGACATCTCCCTGCTTGATCAAATTTGGAGGATGAAGCAGTTCTTCCTCAACACTTCTTTGCTGAATTCTATGGTGGAAAACCTCTCCCTGAAAGTCCAAAATTGGCAACTGCCACCATGATCAGGGGAGTTTCCTTTTCCCTTCTCCTCCCTTTCCATACTTGTATTGCATTTTTCCTTGATTTGTTGACTGTTTTGGAATTCTGATATGATGCTTATGACACATTGAGGACACTGTGTAGTTTAAGTGTGGTCTATTGGGGGAGACTCTGATCTGTCTTTGATTAGTTTATGTTTTCCGTGTTAAATTTTTTGTTTTCTAGGTAGTTTTTATTGTGTCTTTTGTACAATTTTGCATGTTTCTCTTGATTTTTGGACTTGGTTTAGGTTGTTGACTTGTCTTTCACTTCATTGATACTCTGATTTGTTGGATTCCTTGCTTTTCTTTGCTTGGGAATATGATTATGATGTTTGAGAGGTTGATTTGATTGTGACAGAAATACCCTGTGTGAGAATTTGAGCCACTTGATATTTTTTTTCTTGTGTGTGATATGTCTCTTGATTGCTTGCACATTTGCCTTGACTTGACTCTTGTTGATGATTCTTGATTGATATGCATGTTTGGAAGTGATAAAGGCAATTTTGTTGTTGAGCCTCTCTAGCCAGATGAGCCTACTTTGTTGTGATCCTTTGATAGCCCCTTTTGAGCCTATACTTTCCCTATTTCTTTGTTTTGAAGCTGATACACTAGCCCTAAGTGAAAAACCATGATTACCTTAACCTTAGGGAATTTTGGAGCTTTGGAATTGTTTTGGGAATAAGTGTGGTCTCTTGGGAGATTCAGAAGAATTGGTTAGTTGGCTCCTCTTCTTGTTTTGTTTTGTAAATATGTTATGTATCTTGTCTCTTAGAGTTGTGTTATGAAAAGAGAGAAAAGAAAAGAGACAAGATGAAAAAAAAAAGAAAAATAAAATAAAATAAAATACAAAAAAATGAAAAAAAAAATGAATAATGGAGTCAAGAAGAGGATTGAATTAGAGGTTTTGGGTGTGTTTGAATGTGTCTACACTTGTTCCTCATTGCTCCTCTATTCCTTTTGGTTTGTAGCTTCTCATCCATATCATATCCTCCCTTACCCTTGGCCCCATTACATCCATAAAAGACCTTACCCTTAGCTTTAGTATCCAACCGTTTTCAATTATGTTTGGTTGTGTTTAATTTCCAGTTTTAATTTAGTTTAATTCTCTTTGCAAAAACACTTTCAAACCCCTCCCCCCCCCCCACTTTGTGTCTGACCTAATTCTCGAACCACATTTGGTCCTTGAGAGACGACCTAGGAGTCACTTCCTAGCACTATATTGCATTCTTTATGCACATTAAATTTGCATGGGCCGCGACAGCCCATCAATTCCAACAAGTTCCTATATGTTTATTATCAACATAGTTATTCCATGTGTTTAACAAGTTAAAAGTCGTAAGACTTCAAGAGATGAATTTTTCATTGGGTACTTCATAATGGTTGAGAAAATCTTTTCTAGATATTCTCTAGAAAGATTATTATCTTCCTAGATATTCTTTAGGAATATGAATATCTTCCTAAACTTTATGAGAACTAAAAACAAAACAATTAAACAAATTGAAAATAGAAATAAACCATACATTTTTCTTGTTTCTAAGTTGTTTTCTCTATTTTTTTTTAACTAAGACATCCTAATAGAAGGAAAACATGATAATAGGTTCAAGAAAGTTGCACCACAAGCCTACATTATGTAACCTTTTTGTTTTAATTCCACAATGCAAAATTCAAAACTCCAATACAATGAGTAAAGAGTAATGAACTCACGAATGAAAGCATTGGCTTAGGAAAGGCATGCAAAAGAATAAAAAGTTGTAGCAAAGCAAAATCACAAACTCATGAATGAATATCCCTTTAGTTGTTATTAAGTCTTACAAAGGAAGTAAAAGCGGTACCAAATTCTCTCCTTCAAAGAAACTACAACAAAGTGGTGTAACCTTAGAAACAGGACAAATACAAATTTAGAACTAACGTGTAGTGATGAAAAAGGTTTAAATATATAAAATGGTTTTTCCCATTATAGAGTCTTACAAAGCCTCCAAAAGAACTAACTAGAGCGGTGACCTCGAGTTCCTAAATTATTGCTGCTCAATTGTATAACAAACATCACACAAAAAACTCCCATTGCCTTCGCCAAAACAAAATAATAAAGAAGAGACATCAACACTACAATAATGTAGATATAAGGTTCAAATGGTACCATTTTTTAATGAAGAAAATGTATAGGAGGTGGACAACGAAGGCAACTAAGAGGACGAGACCATGTTATGACAACGACATTGAATATACCTCGTGATGGTGATGACAACACCACACCATGTGAAGATGCCTAAACACCCTCAAGAACGACACATAGAGAATAACCTAGGGCACAATAGCAATGATAATGCTGAAACACCCTTGTGAATGTGAGAATGGGAAGGAATGGAGAAAGGAGAGCAAATGAGAACGCGATGAACACGAATGGAGTACAAGAATGGAGAGAGGACGGAAAATGAAAACATGAACAAATGGAGGAGACCGAAATGAGAACATGAATGAGACAAATGGAGAAGGCAAACTCACTGGAGAAGGGAGAAGGGAAAGCTTGAAGTGATCACTGTAGAGGCAAATGAGGTGAAGCGCAAAAGTTAGGAAGAAGAAAATTAAACATTTTATACCAGTTATAGTGAGTAACTGGTATAGAAAATCTTCCTCAATATTTTTTGTATCGGTTATAGGCCTAATCGATATAGAAAAGATTTGTAATTTATTACAGTTTTGCAACCACGTCACTTTCTATACTGGTTATGGGTTCAATTGATATTGAAAATTTGTGTGATTTATTACAGATTTGTCATTGTGCCACTGTCTATATCGGTTCTTGATGCAACCAATATATGAAAACTTCTCATATATACAAAATTGTCACAACCCCACTTTATATACTTGGTAAACTATAACAGGTATAAAAAGGTTTTTGTATACTAGTGTTTGAAATCCATTTACTCCTACTTAATATTGAATATGTTTAAAGCGGTTGAGTATATTTTTAAGCATAACTCTTAACTAAGACTCTTTATTACAAGAACATATAATCATACAGTCACATGTTTGCTCACTAAAAAAAGATATTATGCCTCATGACATATACAATATTAGATTCATTAACAAATATAGGTTTTTCACATTTCTTATTCTATCTCTATACACATATTATTTCTATACACATATTATTTCTAGTCTTGAGACATGGAGGTGTTTTTTTATTCATGTTGTTCTATTCTTGTAAGTTTAAGAGCTAAGTTAATTGTTGTCTAAAGTGACATAGAACTTTATGAGAAGTTTTGATACTTTAGCATAGCTTTTCAAGCCTAAGTCAAATACTATTATCTCAATTTGAGCAAAAGGCATAATGTACAAAGATGATAATTTATGTTGATTTAACATTCAATTTTTTTTAAAAGAATTTTTTGGAACAATATTATTACATTCTTTAAAGAGATATTTGAAGTCTAAAACATATGTGTTCACTATCATTAGATGAAACATTTTGTATGTCATTGAAATTAATATAGATTCATAATTTAACACTTTATTATAAACACTTAATCAAAATTACATTGGGATTTGTTGATCCTTTTCTCTAGTAGAATTTAATTGATATCTTGATAATTAGATATCATAATACCTATCTTGCTTAAACATCTAACTTTGGCTTTACATCAATGACTACTTTAATACTAATATTTGTTTTTTTTTTTAGATTCAAGTTTGTTTTGTTCATATGAATGATCATTAAATATATACTTTTATCTTCTTAACCAAAGTGTGTTTGTATAAAATGGTCATTAATTTCATCGCTTTTATGATTTTAATCAAGTTTCATTTATTCATGTGAATGATGTAACATTCCAATAAATATATAACCAAAGTTATAATTTACTGTAGGAGTTAACATAAATAATCAAGGAGAACAGTGAGGAACAAGCACTTAGATGAATAAGAAATATGAAATATCATATAGAATTAAAAACTTTTTACAAGAGTTGAATGTACACATAATACCGAACGGTCATGGGTTTACTAAGACCGAGCGGTGATACAAAAAGGGTTATACCGAATGGTTCTACAAAACGTTAAACCGAACGGCTATTTACATAGGGTGATAAATTTAAAATCTAAACTACGGACCGGACGGTCCTGCACTACTCTCAGGTACAATATCTTCTGGCTAATCGGTCTGTAGGGCCTCCTCCAAGGTATCCTCAGTCACACCATCTGTTCACATCCAATGGATGATCATCGCAGTGAAGAGAACAAATCGAACGTCCAAATACCGAACGACAACATAGGCAAAAACAGAACAGATAAGGGTAAGCTTATGTAAATTTAATTAATCATTTCCAACATACATATAAACATGTAAACCGATCCATACCACATTATTACATTCATAACATCCTCATACATTCATAATTATCTAAAACCGAACGTTCAACCACCATAATCGACCACTTAGACACTGTCTAGACTGTATGAACCATGTAGCTCGACGTCCCTAGCACCCGATGTGGTGTAGTAGCTGGTATAACTCATCAGCTGCCACCCGAGGTTAGTCCTACAACGATCATATGGTCTTATGATCGCGAACCTCCTGCCATTCCAACGCATGAATAACCTTCCTCTACATAAGAAAGCGTCATCACGGAATATCAGGATCAGGACGACAGCAGAGTCTGATCATGTTCATACTTTACCAACCATCATCAATCATGATATATTCCTCCATTGGAATTCTCTTACTTAATCAAATTCAACCAATCACACATCATTACATTCATCTTCATAGAACACTATTAAGAGAATGACCGAAGGGTCTATCACTGAGAAGGAAAATGAAGTATCAAGGAAAAATGTAGTAAATGACCGAACGGTCTAACACCGAAAATGATCGAGTACTTGTCCGAAACACAACGAATATGTAATTGATTTATGAAGAAGACCGAACGCTCAATGACCGAATAAAGCTTTAGTAAGACCGAATACTATATCAATCAGACTGAACGTTTTTGGAGTAAAAGAGTTCTCTTCAATAAACTGAGTGTCAGTACAAGACCGAACACTCTACGGGAAGCAAGTGTCAGTATAAGACCGAGCACTTTCACAAATATATAATATTATAAACCGAGTACTTTAAAGATCAGGTGCTGGTGTAAGACCAAGCACTAAAATAACCGAAGGCTAGTCTATGACCTAGCACTTCAAGACCGAGTACTTGGTGTAAGACCGAGTACTTTAACTCATAGCAATACTAGTTTATGACTAAACATTTCATAAGACCGAGCACTAGATCTATGACCGAGTGCTTCACATGACCAAACGTTTTCTAGATGAATAATAATAACAATGTGAAACCGAATGCTTCATAATTTAAGTGTCAATCTAAGACCGAACACTTGCATTACTAAACGTTTGGTTTATGACCGAACGTTCTAAAACATACTATATATATTAAAACCAAGAGGGAAAAGACTCTCTTGAATTATTAAAAGACTAGATTAAGCAAACTAGGTTACAAAACAATAGAATATCACAAGGTCGATCGGTCATCAACTGACTTAAGTCAAGACCGAACGGTTTAGGGGGGAGGACCGAACGGTCCTAATGACCTTCAGTCACAGATTCCAGAATTTATCTAAGTTTCATATACTTACACTAAGTTCCTAACCAATATCAAACAATTCATACAGCAACATACAACATTTCATCATACCATTAAAATCATCAAACATACATTAAATCATGCATACGATCATACAAAGAAATCATAATTAAATTTTATAAGCTTCTCTTACCTCTATTTCCAGCTAAGGCCTTCTAAAGTTCTTTGGCAACAACTACTCCTAGGGTTTTCAAGGTCCAAGATCGGTTCAGAACGAAAATCTGATCGGTGCATATTGAAGAGCTGGACATCGGGAGCAATTAATCTAAAAGGAGGTATATGATCGGAGGAGAAGAATGGGTTAGAAATCTAGAAAGAAGGTTTGAAGGTTTAGAGAGAATGAGGAGGAAAATGGTGGTTTCTGGAGGTAGAAGACGAAGAGTTTGCATGCAGAAAGTGACACCATTTTCAAATTTCAACTTTAAATACAGCCTCCACTAAGACCGTTCAGTCCACTCCCTACACAACACATGTCTTCCACTATCTAGAAGCTCTCATTCCCTCTGCTGCCGCACGGTTTCCGAGGGCGGAAAATTAAATGCACTGCACACCTTGTCTCTCACTAGTCTAGGGAGTTCAGAGGGCGTGACACGTGGCTTCCACTAAAGTGAAGTATTAAATGGGGGCGTGACAAATGATAATTAGCTTTATTGTTTTTATAATTTAGATCAAAATCAAATTCATTCGTATAAATGGATCATGTTGTTTTACATTTTGAATTCTGGTTATCAACATTCAATTTCATTTAAGGTATGTTCGGTTCTGTTGACATGAATGAATGAGTGATTCCCGTGTTTACATCAAAGCATTTGTGTGGATTTATAAGAATGAATTTGAGAGAATGGATTTGCATAGCATCTCTCTAAAATGAGAAAATTTATGTGAATTATAATTGCATTTTGATCAGATCATCATTTTCATAAATAATAATAATAATAAATATTTCTATTAATTTTTTATTTAAAAAATATTTATCCAAATTTTATTTTAAAAATTAATTTTAACTATTTGATTTGATTTTATATTAGTTTTAATTATAATCATATAATTTAATTTATTAAATTTATCCATCAAAATTCACAAATTTCATAACTTTTTAATCAAATCTCTTCACTTTCACCTCTTCTCCCTTAAAACAAACAATACTAAAATGTTTAAATCTATCTATTTATTCTCTCTCATATTCATTTTTCAAGACAAACGAAACCTTAAATAATTTAAAAAATATTGAAAAATGATGTTAAAAATAGTAAAGTTAATTTTGAAAGTTTTAAAAAATGAGATAAATTAAAAATATAAAAGGTAATACAAGAGAAGTGAAAGTATATATATATATATATATATATATATATATATATATATATATATATATATATATATATATATATATATATATATATATATATATATATATCTCGAAAGTACAAATTAAAAAAAAATATTACATTAGAAAAGTGGAGGTCCAACCCATTAGAAAAGTAATTTTAGTTTTAACCTAGGAATTGAAGGCGTACAAAGTAAAGGATATAAGACAGAGGCAGGGAGATTCTAAGGAGAATTTCATTAAAACGGGTATTTTGAGAAAATGTCAAACATATTGAATTATATTTTTTTTTAAAATGTTAAAAGACTTAAGCAACTAGTATCTCATATATTTTAAGAGATTAAAGAAGTTTAATAATCCTTACAAACTATCTGTTAAAATTGATATAAATAACAAGATATATTAAAATAATAATGCTTCACACACTAAAATAAACAACTAATTCTTAACAATTCTAAACATAACTTCTTTATCAAATCTCTTACAATTCATATTCTTTCATAAACAAATTATCCATGCTTATAAATAAATAAATTATTAACTTTAAATTAATAACAAATCAAGTCTTACATTATTCTTATTAACGTTTTTAACAAATAATGTGTTTAATTACTACTAAAAAAGCCGCTGTCAAACCTTGATGTTTTATTATTCCACTTTACAATAAATGGAAACAAGATTTAGTACAATAAGAAAATAATAAACTGATAATATTCTTCTACCAATATTGTAAGATAAGAGTAGGGCTGGGCATATAAGTAACTAAATTGTACCAAACTATATTAAATTATAATTAATTATATTTTTAATAAACTATAAAAAACTGAACTAATATTAATTATACTGTTTAATAGTTCAGTTTTAAAAAACTGATACTATATCAATTAATTGATTACTAAACTATTTCTAGATTGTAATGGAACCTGCATAGTCACTTCGAATCACGTAAGCTTCGATTCCCAACAAATCAGAGTTTCCAAAAGTGAAGCATAAAACCCAATCACTCTCTTTCCTCGCCCTATACAACAACCTCTCCCCTGAAACCTTCATCTCCGCCCCCTCAAACACCAGCGTCACTGCCGGAACCATCGCCAAACTCGTTGGTGCGTGGTAGCACAAGTCCATCGCCCCCTCAAACATAAACTATGGGTCCTCAATTCGGGTCAGCACCCCTTTGTTTGCTCTAAAAACTCATATTTCAATGCTGAATAAACCGACCCGAGAAGAAACATGAACTGGGTACCCGAATCCACCATCGTCTGCCCCGCCCCGGTGTGGTCGGGCAAGAAAACCGACTTCGGAAGTTGCAGAAGTTTCTCCGAAACCTTGATCCCCTAGAGCTGGACCGTATACGCCACGCGGTCAAAGTATGGTAATGAGGTAGTTGCAGTCACTAAAGGTGTATATTTCAGCGGCCCCAGCCACGGCGCGGCGGCGGCTCCCCCACCTAGAAGGAGGACTCCAGAGGCATCCTTCCTGAAGATGCAGTACGAGAATTTGGGGAGTGCCATTTGGGTCACCAGCGCGGTTCATGCCCATGAGACCTGTGGTTTTGGAATCCTCGTCGGCGTCGAAGGTGTACCTGGCGGAGTCCATGCAGCCGAACAAGGTTCCCGGTTGTGCTGCGCCACCGATGGAGAAGGTTTCTGCGGCGAGGGTGCCCTCGACGGAGGAGGAGTCGGCGTATGAGACGATGATGTGGCAGAGTTTGTGGGGATCGTAAGAAGCGGGTAGGATAAGGTCACGAGTTTGAGTGTTGCATATGGATGAATTGCATGGAGCTGTGATGTAGGAGGATGAGAGCAAAGAGTTGAAGGTTGAGTTTAGGTTGGGGAGTTGTTTGCAGTGGAGCAAGGAGAGTTCACTGCCTGTGTCGAGGACCACGGTAACATTCTGTGTTGAAAAGCTTACGTGGTTGAAGGGTATCCATTGCTCATAGAATTGAGTTAACTTAGTTAACCTGAAACTATAAAGGTTCAGTTTTTTTAAACTGAACTGCAAAATGGTATAATTTAGTTATCATTAAAAGTAGTTTAGTTTTTATGGTTTAAAATAGTACAGATAATCTATAGTTTACTGCAATTAGGTTAATTATGCCCAGCCCTAGATAAGAGTGTAAAATTTATTTTTCTATAATTAAAAACTTTTTCTTAAAAATTAAATGGGAGATAAAATATATATCCTAGCTGATTACTTAATTCATAACTGTAATGTCTTAAAAAATATTTTTTAAGTGGAGTACACGTGACAGCTAGTCATTAGGCCAAGGCTAAATGCACAAAAATAAACTTTTGTAAAAGCTTTGCACTCTCATGTTCTTTCACGACACTTCCTCACAAAACACAACTCTTCTTCTTTTTCTCTTCATTGCTCCACTTTCCATCCATCCAAACTCAAATTTTAACCGTTTGTTTCTTGGATTGAAGCTACCTAGACCTTCGGGACTTCAAGAGGAGCGTTTCTACCGATTGAATCTCCGTTTCATCCAACCGGTAAGAAAGCTCCTTCTTCTCACTTGACCTAGGGTTTTAAGCATGTGATTTCTTGTTGCATGCAACCCATTTCGTTTTCTTCCACAATCTAGCTTCAACTTGGTTCTAAAATTCGTTTTCCATCATCAATTGATGATTTATAGGTGATTCTCTCCTTTGGGGTTCAAAACAAGTGGTCTAGGGTTCTTCCTTGAGTTGGTCGTACACACTAGAGGTAAGGGGAGCTAGTCTTCTTTTCATTTTAGTTGCGTGATGTGAATGCATTATGATTTTTGAATTGGTATGTTGTTGGAAGCATGATTTTGATTTTTTGCTAACTTGAAATGCATGTATGGAAGTGTGAGTGTTATGTGAATTTGGTGATTGATGGATATGAACTGTTTGGAATGATTTTGAATGATGAATTATGCATGTTGGAACTGCTTTGGTGTGGAAAATCTGTTGTGGTATTGTTAGGAAGGAAAATTAAGTGTCTTAGGGTCACTTTTTGGTCATTTTAGAGGA
Source organism: Vigna mungo (assembly GCA_036885675.1). Taxonomy (NCBI): domain Eukaryota; kingdom Viridiplantae; phylum Streptophyta; class Magnoliopsida; order Fabales; family Fabaceae; genus Vigna; species Vigna mungo. Next base: position 52,809,215 of record CP144700.1, read on the forward strand.
AATGAGATAGTGATTTTGAGAAGTTGATGTCTGAAGTATAATTGATCTATTGGGACACTGTTAGTAAGTCTATTGTGACTTAATGGAATCATAAAAATTGTTAAAATGAGGTCCTAAACGGTAGAAGTGGAATTGAGTCCTTAGGTTGAGGAAAAACTAGTGTTTTGGGTGAGTTTAGAGGAAGTGGGGTAGTGGTTTTGAGTTCTAGGGGTTATACCTTGAATTAGGCAGTTGAGACAACTTAGGTAAGTCCAAAGTGACTTGTGAGAAATTTCAAAATAGCCAAGAACAGTCCTCAAGTGGTAAATCTAGGTTTGAGCCCATAAGTTGAGAGAATTGAGGTTTTTTACTGTAAATCTATGCATAGTTGCTAGGGATTGAGGTTAGGAATGTTTATATACCTTTAGACAAGTTTAAATACACCTAAATTTCGAGTTAGAATGATTAGAAATTCATAAAAAGGTCTAAAACGAAACTTAGGGGTGTAAGTTCTGCAAAATCTGTAAAAAATCTGCAGAATCCATGCCTGGGCGCCCCTGAGGGGCGTTGGGCGCCTTTCAACGTGCTGTTTCAGCTTAATTGTGGCGCCCGGGCGCCCTTTTCTGCTGTTGTGCTTGTTTTTGATAGTTTGTGGGGTTCCGGAGGTCCGTTTTAGACGTTCTTTAGGTCGTTTGGGGGGGGGGGTTTGACCCTTCCAGAGCCATTGGTGAGGGTCTCCAAGCTGTTTGAATTACTTAAGTATTGATAATTAAAAGTCATAAAAAAATTTGTGTTAATAAGTGATGGTTTTGTGAAAGTATGTAATGTATGAGTTCTTTTTATGACATGGTTGATGTTGTATGATGGTGTATGGCTTTGGTATGAGACAATATAGTAAGAATGCACTTGAATTACTATCAAATTTTATGTTTGATGAATCAAAGTGGTTTATGAGGTATATTATTGATTCAAGAGGAATATCATGTGATTTAAAGTGGTTGGATTGAATATGAAATTAAGATCTCTCGGTGAGATCAGTTAGTGTATTTAATGAATGTGAGAGGCTTCCATATGGGGGGTTATCCCTAACACTCCAATGGTCTTTCATTCTCACATAGAGAGGATTGACGCGTGTGGTGGGAGTAGTGGGAGGTCCTAGGGTAGACGCTATAACTGGAGGTCTATATTGCGGTAACGGACTAGCCTTGGGTATGGTCGGGTGGAACCCCTCGGCAATGGCTTTACAAAGCAGTAGGGGCCATCACAAGGTCATCACAAGTGCACAACCCGCCCCAGTTCTACATACATTCTATGTCCGGACGTGTCTAAGAGTCCTTCCATGATAGGATGATTGTTTTAATTGAGTTTATGAAATAAGTGTTTATGTTCATGATGACTTACATGCTTGTATGTAAATGGATGTTCTCGGTAATGCTAGATTAATTTGCCATGATTTGTATGTTTGTTTGAGACCTAACTCACCCTTGCATTTGTATGTTTGTATGTGTTTGCCTTCCCCCTTGCGATGACCATCCAATCCTTTGGATGTGAGCAGTAGGTGATGAGGTACCCTTGGAACAGACGTTGGAGATTGAGGAAGATCCAGCCCCTAGTACTTAGGATTTCTATTAGCTTTTAGTTTAGATGACTTTTATTCTGAAAGACTCTTAGCACTTATTTATTATGATCTGTATTTTGGAAAACAATCTTTAGAACTCTTTAAAGTTTAGCTAGCTTTGTATTTTGGAGAACTTGGAAGCTTGTACTTAGGTTTTGCATTTTCGTTTTAAATTTTCCTTCAGTTTTGGATGACTGTAACTTATATATATATTGTCATATATTATTCTTAACTGCTTCTTATTATTATAATCGATGCATTCTATATACACATTGTTATATATTTTGGGATGTTACAATAACTAATAAATTATATATCATTTAAATAAGTTAATAAAAGTAAGTTGGAAAAGATGAGGAGGTTAAAAGAGAAAAAAAAAAGAAAATTTTACAATGACGTGAAAGATACGTTTGGAACATTCCATTACCGGGGTTTGGAATTACTTTAAAACCACGCGCACATAAACCATAGGATTTGAGCTGTAACAACGCGCAAATAAGTTATTGGCTCGAAGGCGAACAAATCGATGTAAAATTTCTCCAATAACCATCAATTCCGTGAGACGCGGCGATCGGATAAGGTGGGATCCACATTTTCTATTCGGTTTATCCGTGTCTTCATCACGTGCTCTCTCTCCTTCTTTTTTCCTTTTTACCATATCACGTCTCAAGTTTTACAATACATCTATTCATAATATTGTATTTTATTATTGAAGAAAGTAACAATTAAATAGTTAACAAAAACAGGTGATTTATTTAATTTATAATATCAAATAAATATATATTAGATCCATACTTATAAGAGTATCATAAATAATAAAATAATAAGGAAACACTGACAAAAAGTAACACATTTAAGTAAAAATATTAAATAAAATTATTTTAAGTTTTTATAAAAGAAGAGTAAGTTTGGTAAACATCACTCTTAATTTAGTTTTGTGAAAAAGGCCAAGAGTATTTGTCATGATATATTTTGTTAACAAACATATACAATTTTAGATTATTAGTGTATATAAATTAATGATAAAAACTATACATTTTAGGGTTTTCATAAATAATTTTTTAAAACTTAAATATATATATATATATATATATATATATATATATATATATTATAAAATTCAATACAATTTTACAGAATAATTTAATCCTAAATACTTTTTGCAATTACAAAAAGAAAAATATTATAATGGAGTTTAAAAATGTACTTTATTTTATTTTTCTGACAAATAATCCTTAGTTAGATGAGACTATACTCATCATCTCTCTAAAGTAACTCTTGTATTACAAATAAATTTTAATTATTATATGTTATGTTTGTTTTATAAATAATAAATAAGTTAAATTAATTTTTTTTTAACCTAAAGTGAGATTTTTTTTATAAGATTTATTCAATGTTGATGGGATTCTTCAACAATAAATATTAAATATAATTTTTATTAGCATTAATACTGAATGAGAATATTTCTTATAAAATTTCTTCAATTGTTGATATATTTTAATGAATTTTTAGCCTTAAAAATTAAAATTAATTAATTAATCCTCCAATACCTACTTGACTTAGTTAAAGTGAAACAGTGTTACACAAAACCTTCTTGAAAACTAACCATTATCTTAAACCTTCTGTTTTATTTTTTTTTTCTGTTTACTATAATTTTTTTTTTCTGTTTGCTATATGGTCCCCTACTAGCATGTTAGTCCATCAACTTCTTATCATTATGGTACAATTATGAAAATGCTTTTTGCAGGTCAGGACTAGGCAATAAGATTACAAGAGAAAGTGAAAATTTTGCCAGCCAGCACACACTGCCAGAAGGATTTATGAGAGAACCCTCTGTATAGAATATTTAGCAAGATGATACTGTTCACTACAGGGCCAAAAATTTGTTATCAGAAATCCAATTTCTCATCTCTATTTTGTTTTCTCCGCACCGAAAACCGATTTAGTTTCTGGATAATTCAGCTTTAAACTATTTTTTTTTAAATGATTAAAAATTAAACAAACATACAAATATACACAAAATAATATAAAAATAAGTGTATTTGTCAATTTATTTATATAAATTACGGAATAACATGTTCATGTCCTTTTATATAAATGATTAATTAAAAATATTACATCTATTCATGACACTGAATCTAAATAGTAAAATAGTGTTATCAATAACAATCTATACATATACTTCTATTATAAAATAAAAATAAAATTTCATATTTTAAATGAATAATTTATATTCAATATCATTTACTCAATCTTATTTTGTATATAAATCATTATTAATGATAATAATTTGCATTAAAAAGGAATTAAAAAATAGTATTAATATAAATTTTGATTATATTTAATATTACATTTTTAATGATTTATTTTTAAATAAAATTGAAATTAATAATACTAATTATTAATATTAATAATATCTAACCTTTTAAAAATTCATAATTTTATTATAAATAAAATATATAGTAATTATCTAATTTAATTGTTAGAAAAAATATCATTTAAATAATTTAAAAGTATTAAAAAATTCTTCAATTTTTCTTTTCTCAAGGAAAAATCAGTAGCTTAATTTTGAATGATATTTTAATGCAGAAGGATAAAGCGCTGTAGTTTAATTTCTTAATAATGAATTTTGGTGTAGTCTTGATAAAAGTGAACTTTATTGCTTTATTATTTTGTGTGATGATACATGTATATTCAACTTTCTTTTCTACTCTATACTACTCAACATCAATAAACTATATTTTTATTTCAAAATATAAAAGAATTAAAAAAATATAAAAGAAAATTTATTAGGTTTTGATAGAGGTAGAAAAGTTGAGAGGTGTATGTATAATTTTTCTATTGCTTCACCATGTACATTTTTTTGTACAATCTGTTGTTTATTTGACAAACAAATATTTTTTTTACAACCTGTTATTTATTTTACAAATGTGTCCATTATTAACAAATATTCTGTATAGTTTGTTATTGAACAAATATGTGTTATAGTATGCTATTTTGAAAATATATGGTACTAGAAAAAAAAAAAAAAGAATAGAAGACATTTTGACACTTATAAAAGAAACTTATAAGTGACAGCAAAATATGTATATATCATTTGATAAAAATAATCAGTTGAACACAAAAATGGTTCTATATAATCTTTATAGAAACAGATACAATAAATAAATAAATAAATATATATATATATATATATATATATATTGTAATGACTTGTAAAAATAAGGAGTTGTGGAGTACACGTGGCAGCATATGATAGGTAGAGTATTTTGGTAAAGTACAAAATCTCTAACATTCTTGAACTCATTCATTTCCTAAAAACAGCCAACATCTTCTTCTTCTACTATTTTCCTCCATTGCCTTACCTCTCAATCACCATAACTCATAATCTAACCATCCATTTTTCAAATCGAAGCTACCCAAGCGTTTGTGACTGCAAGAGGAACATTTTCCACTGATTGAATCTCCGTTTCGTCCAACCGGTAAGAAGTCCTCTTTTCCTTTTTGTCCTAGGGTTCTAGCATGTGAATTCTTGTTGTATGCAACCATCTCGTTTTCTTTCTTGATTTAACTTCAACTTAGTCCTAAAATTCGTTTTCCATCATCAATTGATGATTTTAGGTGATTCTTACGATTTGGGTTCAAAGTACTTGGTCTAGGATCATTCCTTGAGTTGGCCGTGCACCCTAGAGGTAAGGGGAGCTAGCTTTCTTTCCATTTTTATAGTATGTTGTGAATGCATGATAAATTTTAAAGTTGTAGGTTGTTGGAAACATGAAATTGGTTGAATTGGTTTGAAATATATGTATAGAAACTTGTACGTTGTGTGGAATTGATGATTGATGATTTTGGACTGTTTGGAACTCCTTGGTATGTTGAATTATGCATGATTGGGACTGTTTTGAGGATTGAAATCTGTTATGGTGGTGTTTGGAAGAAAATCAAGTCCTTTAGAGTCACTTTTAAACTATTTTAAGGAAGTGAGGTAGTGATTTTTAGTATAAGGGGTTTGCTGTGCTTGTGGACTGTTGGGACAGTTTCACTAAGTGTATTGTGACTTGTTTGAGTCACCAAATTTGCCAAAATAGGTGCAGAATGGTAAGATTGAGTTTTGGGTCCCTAAGTTGAGAAATTGAGTGTTTTAGAGTTGAAATGAAGCTTAAATCACTTTAGAAACGTGTTAGTAATGTTTAGAATCACTTCGGTAAGTTTAATTATGTATAAAACGAAGATTAGAGGTGTTAGAAGTATATTTAAATGGTTAGAAATGGTCTTAGCAGGTTCTGTCAAATTCTGCATAATTCTGTAGAATTATGCAGAGTCTGGCCGTCCGGTTTGGAGACCTTAGTCAGAGAAGGCTTCCCCTTCTCCTGACCGTTCGGTTTTGTAGACCTGGTCAGGGAAGGATGATTACTTCCCTTGACCGTCCGGTTTAGAGGTCTTAGTCAAAGAAGGTCTTCCTTCTCTTGACCGTTCGGCTTGGTTCCCTTGGTCAGAGAGGGGATTCCCTTCTCAAACCGTCCGGCCATGGAACCTTGGTGAGAGCAGGAGGTTTCCTTCTCCAACCGTTCGGTTCGGTATCATTGGTCAGAGAAGGTTCTTCCTTCTCTTGACCGTTCGGTTTGGCTTTGTTCTTGGCCACCTAGGATTCTCGGTCTTAGCCACTCTTGGTCTCATACAGAGCTCTCGGGTTAGTATTATTCTCGGCTTGTATAACCGTCCGGTCCGGTAGGGTTCGGTCAGAGAAGGCTGGTCCTTCTCATGACCATTCGGTCAACACATGATTAGGGTAAGTAGTTCTTTTGCATGACCGTTTGGTCAGCTTTGCTTTCGGCCAGGGGAGGATTTACCCACCCCATAACAGTTCGGTCTTGACCTATCTCAGTCTTAGGTGTTCTTTGCCATGGTTTCCTCTCAGCCCTAGAAGCCCTCGACCTGTATGACCGTTCGGTCTGCAGGGTCTCGGTCAGAGAAGAGCTAGCTCTTCTCTTGACTGTTCGGTCTGTCAAGGGTGTCCGGTATTGGCACCCAATTCAATTTCCAGTGGTTAGGTCACTGCTTCTAGTGCTCGGTTTATTGCTTAAAACTTGTGGTTGGTTGGTCAATCTAATTATTTGTGGTGAATTAAGGTGTGTATGATTAATATGACTTGGAGAATTATCAAGTGATTGAATTGGTTGGATTCGGTTGTGAAGTTATGATCTCTCGGTGAGATCTATTAGTGTATTGATTGAATGGTGAGAGGCTTCCATATGGGGGTTATCCCTAACGCTCCAACGGTCTTTCATTCTCACTTAGAGAAGATCGACGCGTGTGGTGGGAGTAGTGGGAGGTCTTAGGGTAGGCGCTTTCACTGTAGGCCTATACCGCGGTAACGGACTAGCCTTGTGTATGGTTGGGTGGAACCCCTTGGCAGTGGCTTTGCAAAGCAGTAGGGGCCGTCACAAGTGCACAACCCGCCCCAGCTCTACATTCATTCTATGTCCGAACGTGTCTAGGAGTTTTTGCATGTTAAGACGATTGATTTTGGTTAAGATATGAAATATATGCTCATGAACATGATAACTTGTATGCTTGTATGTAAATCTATGCTTTTGGTAAGGTAGATCACTTTACTTTGACGATGATGTTTGTGTGAAAACTAGCTCACCCTTGCACTTGTATGTTGTGTGTGTTTGCTTCTCCCTTGCGATGATCATCCAATCTTTTGGATGTGAGCAGTAGGTGATGATGTGCCTCTGGAGCAAGCGTTGGAGACCGAGGAAGATCCAGCACCTAGTACTTAGGATGCTTTTAGACTTTCCTAATTCTTAGTTTTATTTTATTTTGAAAAACCTTAGACCTTTATACTTTAACTATTAGTCGTTTTAATTCCCCATATATTTTAGATGACTGTAATTTATACTCATACAGTTATTTATTACTCACACTGCTTTTTATTATTATAATATGTTGCATTCCATCTCTATATACTTGACTGTATAATTTGGGATGTTATATATATATATATATATATATATATATATATATATATATATATATATATATAATCTTGTAATTTAAGTAATTATGAAAAAAGGAGAAGGGGAAACTAAATAAATGTGTTAGCTTTGTTCAAATCAAACAGGGGATGTAGATGTGCTTCATCAAACAATTATTATTAATTAATTAACTACACATATCGAAACTATATTCTTTCACTCCCAATTATTTATACTTTTGAAAAAAAACACTCTAATTAAATTGTTCATAAAGTTTATGAATCAGCGATTTTATAAGACAAGTGTTAATAAAGATTAAGAAAAATATTTTGATAAGTCAATAAGCATATAAAATATTTAAATTATAGTAAAAACCTAAAATACACGGAAAATAACATTTTAACAATCACTGTGCAAAAGATAACTTTTATCAATATAATAAATATTATACAAAAGCGTATAAATTTAGATTTATATCATCATGGCTAACATTGGATAAGATATTGTTAAATTAATATTTTAATCAAAGTTGTTAAGTAAATAGATTGAATTTTTGTTGTGACGATTATTTAAAATTTATTTAGAATATTATTATATGTTCATTTATTACTGGATTTGAAGGGAATGGCATGGTGAGTAGGAAGTACGTGGAGCTGAGTCAGCGAGACGCGGTCTTTTCTTTCTTTTGCGTGTTGATTCCTCGTGGCAAGAGCTTCTTCGATTTTGAGCTTTGCAAAACGCAATTGCAACAGATCCAAAGGCCTACCTTATCCTCTTCCTTCTTTTCTTTTTCTTTCACCTTTAGCTGCCACTTACTTCCCACCACCACCCCATATCTTTCCCCTTCCAACAACACCACTACTTCCAATTATACCCTTCTCATTTACATTCATGTACCAAACAATCTTTCTCACTAGGGTTCATGATTTTGTTGTAAAATTACCACCATCACTTCAACCTTGTTATCCTCCACACCCACAAAATTGACCATACATTATCCATATACAGCTGCTAGGTTAAATCAACCTGCACCCATTTTTCATGCAGGGGTTCAGATCCACTTGCATCAAATGTATTTGCGTTTAGAGAAAACAAATAATAGATTAAGGATTAATTAATTAAGTAGTACTTGCCACCATGATTTTGATTTGTGAGAAAAGATTGTTTATCCGAAATAAAATAGAAAGGGCAACACCTATCACCCAAAGGTTGTTAAAACTCGGGACAGAACATGAGGCTTTTGGTGTGTTCAAAGAATCGGAATTATGAAAGGTCATTTATGATGTGTGAGATAAAGAATATATATTATATATTTCTTTTTAAATTACTTGGTTTATTTTTTTCTCCAGACAAAAAGGACCCGGTTGACAAAAGGATGATAACGTGTTAAAATAAACCCATTAATTAATGAATTTGAAAAAAGGGTTTGCAAGGTGTATGAATTTGACCATAATTGGATATTAATAAATTAAGAAAGGCAACACCTGGTGTAGAGTAAAGAATATATTGAAAGAAAAGAGGTGTTTGGTTTTGGTAAAATGAACTGTACTGTACTTGAAAACTTAGAATAAGATATTCAACCACACTTAATGATAAGGATGTGGATAAAGGATTCCCACTTCCCCATCAAATATCTAATATTTTAAACCAAATACCCACATGGGTGTGTAAAAAAGGATAAATTAAAATACTCACAAAAGGTAACAAATAAAAGAAAAACATACTTTAAGTTAGCATGGTTTTTAATTTTTTTTAAAAATTGGGTAGAGAAAAGGGTATAACGGTGAAAGAGAGAAAGTGAAAATAAATAAAAAATGGGGAAAAGTGAACCATGGTTAGAAAAGGGAACTGCAGTGAAGGTTGTTGTTAATGGACACATGAGTCTCTATCCATCTGTATTTATATTCTATCCAACTTGTCAAGCAGACACAAATTAATTAAATAAAAAAATATACTATAATCCAGTGCCTTGTTCTACCGCAACAACTTGGAGATATAAATAAAAAAAGAGAAAAAAAGAAAAATCTAGCAGTTGCCATTCGCGTTTGTTCTTCCTTCTCCAATACCGAAACGAAACTTCTCTCTCCAGAGTGTACTTTTGGATTTCTCTTTCATCACTTTGCCGGAAGTCTCCTCTTCTCTCGGTAGCCGGAAAGGTGAGAGTCGGAGCTTGTGACTGGTGGGATTACTGGAGATTAGTCTGTTTGTTTGTTGTTAAGGATTTATTCTGATCCGTTTTTTTTTTTTGAATTAAATTTCTTGTTCCTGGTTTTCTGAAGTGCTTGCAGTTTTGGTTTGATGGGGAGCCCAAAGAACCCAACCTTTCGCGTTTTGAATGCTGATCTGCCTGTTTTTTTGGTTTGTTTGAGTTTGGTGTTTCTAAGGGAATTGTGAAACGCGTCATTGACGTGATGTTTGAAAATGTGACTCTAGCTTGAATTTGATTATGATTATAGCAGTTCTGTTATCTTTGGGTTTTTCATTATCTTGTTGGGATTTAAACTTTTTGAGTCCAAATGGGTTTTGGATGGAATTTATTCTCTTCTGTAACAAGTTTTTTTTAATTAAAAATTATGTTTTGGATTTTCTTGTTATTTTTTGTATTTCATGCCCCTTCTTTTGTGCTTTGTTTGCTGTTATTTATTTATTTGAATTTTTGGTGTTGGAAATGGAAATTTTTTCTGAAGAGATAAATCCAAACCAAGTGATTTTCCTTTAAATAGATTTTGTTTGACACTTCTGCTAGACAGGCTTCCAAGAACTTCTTCAAGAGGAAACTGATAGGATATAGTCCACCAATATACTTTGGTTGAATTTTTGAGACCATTTGGTATTATTTTGATGTGGGGTTTATCATATTTGATCACTTGAAATCAAGGGATTGGGTTTCAATGTTTCATAAATATTGTTGAACTTAGAGAATGGTGCATGAAGTTGGATTTAGACTAGTTTTTTTGTAGTTTGAACTGTGGAATCAATGCCATAAAGATTAGTTAGCGCCCGAGTTTAGCATTATCTGTAATCTGTGCTGAATATAATCTGTTTGTATTTGGGTGTGTACCTATAGATAAGACAAAATGACATTATCATTTTTACAGGGAATCCATCTGCTTTTTCTGATATGGCGCCTCATGATTTGAGATGTACAGTTAAATCAAAAGAGATTTTTCTCAAACTGAATTGAAATATTTTTGGTATATCTGGAAACCTTTTAGATGTGCAATGCATTATGTTTCTTCTGTAGCGTTAGTATTAAATGCGCAATTTCTCTGCTCTCTCCTTCTGCATGTGGTACTGTAATTGTCTTGTACCAAGATGGGAGAATAGCATAGTGAGGATGTGTATCTTCTGGAATAATTATATCATCTTGTGTGTTATAAGGGATTCATTTCAGTTTTAACTTTTGCCCTTATTGTGCCTGATTCACAAGTATAATTACTTTTTTGCTTTTTTTTTTCTATACTATTTTTGAAGCATGGGGAAAAATAAATGCTATCAAGAGTTTGCTGATGTTGAGTACAGTAAATGTTTTGACAACAATGATGAACATCTCAGTTCACATTAGCCTAGCTGCTTTGTCCAGATAAATTCATGTGTCATAGAGTTAGCATTCCTAGCTGACTTGTAACATCCTCGGGTTCTTGTTCAGCAGTTCACTTTTTAGACCATCTTGATGAATAAAACTTTCATTAAAAGCTATCAATGACGTAATTTGTGCTGGCAACTACGTTATGACCAAGCTAGTAAATGTTCCTGAAAGGAATTATAAAGAGATTCTCATACGATGTCTAGTGTTGTTGACACCATATGAATGCCGTCTTTTTTATTTTAATTTACTTGGAGGCCATTGTTATATTATTTGTAGGATAGTTATTTGGAATCTTGCTTGGTATTCATATTTATTATCGTTTATGGCAGAACTGATAGAAAGAATTGTAGAAAGGTCTTGTCCATTCATGGCTTCAAGATCATATGCTAATCTGTTAGACTTGGCTAATGGGGACTTGCTTGATATTCCTCACACTCCAAGAGCTCTTCCAAGGGTTATGACCGTTCCTGGAATTATTTCTGATCTGGATGGTTATGGTTGTAATGATGGTGATTCAGATGTTAGCTCCTCTGGGTGTAGGGAGCGGAAAATCATTGTGGCAAACATGTTGCCATTGCAGGCTAAAAGAGATATAGAAACTGCTAAATGGTTCTTCAGTTGGGATGAGGATTCAATTTTATTACAATTAAAAGATGGGTTTTCTTCTGATACTGAAGTAATATACGTGGGTTCTCTCAAGGTCGAAATAGATCTCTGTGAGCAGGATGCAGTTGCTCAGAGATTGCTGGATGAATTTAATTGTGTACCTACTTTCCTTCCTCATGATCTCCAGAAGAAGTTCTACCTTGGCTTCTGTAAGCAGCAACTTTGGCCTCTCTTTCATTATATGTTACCCATATGCCCAGATCATGGTGATCGCTTTGACAGAATACTTTGGCAGGCCTATGTTTCTGCAAACAAAATATTTGCAGACAAGGTCATGGAAGTAATTAATCCCGATGATGATTTTGTTTGGGTTCATGACTATCACTTAATGGTTTTGCCGACTTTCTTGAGGAAGCGATATAATCGGGTTAAGCTTGGATTCTTTCTGCATAGTCCTTTTCCTTCTTCTGAAATATACCGAACTTTACCAGTACGGGATGAAATTTTGAGGGGATTGTTGAACTCTGATTTAATTGGCTTTCATACATTTGATTATGCTCGCCACTTTCTTTCTTGCTGCAGTAGAATGCTAGGTCTGGACTATGAATCTAAGCGAGGACATATAGGGCTTGATTACTTTGGCCGCACTATTTTTATTAAAATTTTGCCTGTAGGTATTCACATGGGTAGACTTGAATCTGTATTAAATCTTTCTTCTACATCTGCTAAACTGAAAGAGGTTCAGGAAGAGTTTAAGGGTAAGAAAGTAATTCTTGGTGTTGATGACATGGATATATTTAAGGGCATTAGTCTGAAACTTCTAGCCGTTGAACATCTGCTGCAGCAGAATTCAGATTTGCAGGGCAAAGTTGTCCTAGTTCAAATTGTAAATCCTGCAAGGGGCTTAGGGAAGGATGTTCAAGAAGCAAAGAATGAAACATATTTAATTGCCAGGAGGATCAATGATACATATAGCAAAAATAATTATCAGCCAGTCATTCTCATTGACCGACCTGTTCCTCGCTTTGAGAAGAGTGCGTATTATGCTGTAGCAGAATGTTGCATAGTCAATGCTGTAAGGGATGGCATGAACTTAGTTCCATACAAATATATAGTCTGTAGACAGGGAACTGCACGACTGGATGAATCTTTGGGTAGAAAAAATGATTCTCCTCGGACAAGCATGCTTGTTGTGTCTGAGTTCATTGGTTGTTCACCTTCTCTTAGCGGAGCAATAAGGGTCAATCCCTGGGACATAGATGCCGTGGCGGATGCTATGTATGCTGCCCTTACTATGAATGATTCAGAGAAGCAGTTGCGCCATGAGAAGCACTATAGGTATGTCAGTTCTCATGATGTGGCATATTGGGCACATAGCTTTATGCAGGATCTGGAGAGAGCCTGCAAAGATCATTACACCAAAAGATGCTGGGGATTTGGTTTGGGCTTGGGGTTCAGAGTTGTTTCTCTCTCTCATGGTTTTAGGAAGTTGACGATTGACCATGTTGTTTCAGCATACAAGAGAACCAATAGAAGGGCCATCTTTCTTGATTATGATGGTACTGTTGTATCACAATCTTCCATAAGTAAAGTCCCCAGCCCTGAAGTCCTCTCCGTCTTAAATGCTCTCTGTAATGATCCCAAGAATATCGTGTTCATTGTTAGTGGGAGGGGAAGGGATTCACTGAGTGACTGGTTTACTTCATGCCAAATGCTGGGACTTGCAGCAGAACATGGGTACTTTTTACGGTATGTCATTTTAATGTTTGGAAGATTGGGCAACTTTATATCTCGCTATCTGCCACCCTGTACTTTCCCTCAAAAAAGCTTAAAGTGTATTTCCCGCTTCTTTTTATGGTTGCAGGTGGAACAAAGATTCGGAATGGGAATCAAGTCACTTGTCTGCAGACATGGATTGGAAGAAGATAGTGGAACCTATCATGCAGTTATATACAGAAGCAACTGATGGTTCTAATATTGAAATTAAGGAAAGTGCTTTGGTGTGGCATCATCAAGATGCAGATCCTGATTTTGGTTCTTGCCAAGCCAAGGAGTTGTTGAATCACTTGGAAAGTGTGCTTGCTAATGAACCAGCAGTTGTTACGAGAGGCCAGCATATTGTTGAAGTTAAGCCACAGGTATTTTTCAAACCCTTTCTCTATATTCCTTAATCTTGAAACTCAGGCTGGAGTGGACAAAATAAAAAAAAAAATTGCTCTCTGCAGGGAATAAGCAAGGGCTGGGTAGCTGAAGAGGTTCTTCAGACCATGGTTAACGGCGGTAATCCACCAGATTTTGTACTGTGCATAGGAGATGATAGGTCTGATGAGGACATGTTTGAGACCATTTTGAGGACGGTATCACTGCCAACAGCTCCAGAGATCTTTGCCTGCACTGTAGGTAGGAAGCCTAGCAAGGCCAAGTATTTTCTTGATGATACTAGTGATGTAGTAAAGTTGCTTCAAGGTCTTGCTGCTTCATCCGATCCAAAACCCAGGCATCTTGCTCACTTTCAGGTCTCCTTTGAGAGCACAATTTGAGTTACAGACAAATGAAGACAGCATTTTTGGTTCATTGTGCTGCTCTTGCGAGGATTGTGAATCAATGAAATTTTTGGTTATTAATCTTAACCTGACAGACAAATGGTGCGACCGTGTTGTCCGGATCTAATTCTTTCTAGGGCTCCTCAACCGGTATGCGTGGCATGTGGAAGGCTTTTGTTTGATACTGCAATTCATGGATATGCTTGGCAATTGTTCTCTTGTACATGGTAACATCGACAGTTATATTTTCTGGTGCCATCGAGAGATTTAGTCGTGCTTAAGAACGTTAGATCTTATGGCTGTCATCACTGGACAATGGGGCACCGAAACTTGTATAGTTACAATACTTCTGTTGCAATACATAATACTTTTCTGGTTTGAGATCTCTTTGGGTAATCCATTTTGCCCGAAAAGTGAATGCTATAACTGATACCATCACTATCAACTCTTTGGATATATACTTTAATGACAAAAGTTTGATTTTTACTAATTTTCAAGTAATAATACTGTTTAAAGCAGTGTGTCCGATTTCTTGAATGGATATTTATGGGCATGCAAGTTTTATCGTGAAGCAGTTCAATGAAGTGTTAATATATGAATTCTTTCAAACATGTAAAGTTTGTCTAAAGCTGAGACGAAAATCTAATGTTATTGAGTTTAACGTATTTCAAATATTCAATTTTGTAGTTCTCAACTTAGAAATATCTTCAGGTAATGGTAGGGTACAAAAGTTTGGTATACCTTAAGAATTTATACCATCACATAAAGGTAATGTACATGAGTTTTAATTAAAGAGAAAAAATATACTCAAATATTTAATCTTTGTTTCTTTGTTTATACAATGTGTTTTTTATTTCAATAAAGTTTTTATTAATTTTTTGTTAATTTTATTCAATTTAATTTTTTCTAATAACAATGTTTAAATAATGACAATGTTTAAATAGTTAACAATATAATAGATAAATTAATATTTTTTGTACCATGTATTTTTTTTCCCTCTATTATCCTCTTCATCTTTCAACATCTTTTTCTGCCATCATCATATTCAATTTCATTCATACTAACATACATCAAACTTTATAAAACACATTTTTCATCTTTATAAAACACACCTTACTTTCTCCATGGATCCAATTTCACACTCCATTTTCTTCCTTCATGCACAAAACCCATCTCCATACATTAATTTTTTTCAACACCAAACCATCCATCATCAACACAAAACACACAACTTTCTATGCATATCTTTCTTTTCACAAAACCAACACACTCAACATTATTCTTAACTATGATCAAAAGTTTGGTGTAACTTCATCTTAACTTCACTAAATTGTGAATGAATGAAAGAAATAGTAAAAAATAAAGATGAAGATGCCTATAAAGAAATCATACTTAGACAACTCAAAAAATTAAAGTTGAACAATTAAGACTCTTCTTGGCCAACTTGGCAACTTGCCTTGGTAGACTAGTAACAGAAAGAACTTCATCGGTTACTTCAAGGCTAGTTTGTTCCTCTTGACTTGGCTGTATAGCACTAAAGACATTGAAGGTTACCTCTCTCTCCTGGTCTTTTAATTTCAGTATTCCCTCTTCCATATGAATGACAACCTTAGCTGTCTTCATGAAAGGTCTTCCAAGGATGAGTGGTATCTCATCATCTTCCCCCATTTCCATCACAACAAAGTCCACCGGGAATTGGAGCTTATCAATGTTCACCACCACGTCTTCTACCATACCATAAGGATATTTGATGGACCTATCTGCCAACTGAAGCATCATTCTTGTTGGTTTGGCTTCAAGACCACCAATCTTTTTAAGCATAGATAAGGGCATCAGGTTGATGCTAGCCCCTAAATCAATAAGAGCTTTCCCTATATCATGGTTTCCAATGGTGCATGGAATGACGAAACTCCCCGGATCTTTAAATTTTGGAGGGAGAGTCTTCTGCATGATGGCACTGCAATTTCCTTGCACTTCAATTGTTTCCTCATCTAAATACTTTTTCTTCTTGTTGAGGATTTGCTTCATGTACTTTGCATAGGCAGGAATTTGTTGCAGTGTTTCGGTCAAGGGCATAATGATCTCAAGCTGGTTGAATATTTGCTTGAACCGAGCCAATTGTTTCTCCTTGTGTCTATTTGAAGGATTTTTCAGGTAGGGAAGATGTTTCACAATCTCCTTCTCTTTTTGCTTTTTCTCTTTTTCTTTGCCTTTATTTTCTTCTTCTTTTCCAACAATCTCTTCTTCTATTTCTTTTTCTTCTTGATTCTCCTCTTCATTCTTTTCCTTCTCTTCTTCTTCTTTCTTTTCTTTTTCTTCTCCTTTCCTCCCAACCTCTTTTCCACTTCTAGTGAATATGACATTACACTCTTCCTTAAGGTTGGCTTGAGTATTTGCAGAGAATTGTCCATCCTGTTGGTTTGCCAAATGCTTAGCTAACTGACCAACCTACACTTCCAAACTCTTTATAGATGCATTAATATTTTTCTGGTTTTGGATGGACTGCTGCATGAACATTTATAGTGTGTCTTCAAGTTTTGAAATCTGATCATTCTGAGATGGATAATGTTGGGCAGGTTGATATGGATTTCTACTGCTAGAAGCTCCTTGAGCTTGCCTCCACCCTTGATTAGAAGGATTAGGGAAATGATTGTTGAAGAGGTTTTGTCTTCCTTGGTTTCCCATATAATTTACTTCTTCAGATTGGGAACCACTAGGAACTTGACAATGGCCATTAGGATGATTATCTCCACAAAAATCACATCTCATCACCTGGTGATGCGATTGAGCATGAGCTTGCATTTATTGCAACTACTGAGGTAGCTTAGCCATACTTTGGGTTAGGAGCTCCATTTGTTGGGCAAGAAGTTTGTTTTGTGCAAGTATTGCATCCTGAGCATTAAGTTCATAAACTCATTTTTTCTGTACTTGTGATCTCCCATGTTGACTCCTTATGTCGGTAGATGCCATATTTTCAATAACAGCAATGGCTTCATCAGCAATTTTGAATAGAACCGAACCACCAAAGGATGCATCAAGTATCATCTTTGTATGAGGTTGCAACCCATTGCAGAAGGTTTGCACTTGCATCTCCAAGCTAAAGCCATGACTGGGACACTTCCTTAATAAAGCTTTGAATCTTTCCCAGGCTTCACATAGTGGTTCATCTACTCCTTGGACAAAAGTAGCAATCACAACCTTTATCTCTGTGCTCTTAGATGGTGGAAAGAAGCGAGCAAGAAATTTGTGTTCCACATCCTCCCAACTGGTCAAACTTTGATTAGGTTGTGATTGAAACCAAGCCTTTACTTTGCCATTCAGAGAAAATGGGAAGAGTCTCATATACAATGCTTCTTCCTCCTCCCCCATTACACCCACAGAGCCACACAATTCATAGAAAGTGACCAAATGAGCATGAGGGTCTTCATTATCCATGCCAGAGAATTGATTAGAACTGATGAGCTGGAGTAGAGCAGGCTTCATTTCTGCAAGCTTGTCACTCATAGTAGGCCTCACAATGCTTGAGAAATTTCTCGGGCTAGTGTAAGCAATAAAGTCCCTTATGGTTCTCCGTGGAGGTGGTCCATTGCCAACCATTTCGTTCACAAAAGGAGTATCCAGAAGATCAATAGGTTGATTGTTGAGAGAAGTCGAAGATTCAGGGGCAGCTTGTTAACTAATAGCTAGTCGTCTCCTGGTGTCACTGTTGTTTCTATGAGTTGTTTTCTCGATCTCAGGGTCGACAAGGAGTGGTTCAGATGACACAGTCCTCCTTGTACGGATAGTTCCCTGCATACACTAGAGAACAACCAAACTCGAGCCACAAGTTAGCCCCAAAAATATGAAAATAGTAATTACAATAAAAGAGAAAATTATAAACAAAAGAATAAAGTCTAAATCAGTTAAAAATCACACAAAAGTCTAGTTTGAACACCGAGTCCCCGGGAACGGCGCCAAAAACTTGTTGAGACTTTGGCAAGTGTACCAAATCGTTTCAAGTAATAAACCTGGTAAGACCGAAGATCGTTTCCCAAGAGACTCGTTTCACTAGACAATCGTATAATTTCTAACTAACCTAGACTAAAGAATGCTTCCATAAATTGGGTTTTGGTGCAATTAAAGTAAATATGAAACATGAATGATAAAAGTGATCTTAAGTACTCAAACACTTTGAAATGGAAGGATTAGAAATGATATGGAATGATATTGTTGGGGGTATGATTTCACCTACTTCACTCTTATGTATAGAAATTCACATCCTCTTCATTAATATGTCAATGTCAATCTACTAATTTACTCAAACCCCAATCTCTTGGTAGAAAGAGCCTAGACTTCCTCATTAGGCTCCAATCCCTTGGAAAACCTAACAATTATTTCCGCATTAAGAAATGAGATTTTAAGACAACCAAAGGTCCTAGTTCTGTCCCTAGATACTATTTCCTTTAGGTGATTAACCCAAGTCAAGATTTACCCAACATTTCCAAATATCAAGCAAACCATAAAATCATGTCATGGGTAGCAACTTCACAACAAGCATTAAGAGAAGGAATTAAACACTAACAATCAATGAAAAGGCATATATTCATTCAA
Source organism: Vigna mungo (assembly GCA_036885675.1). Taxonomy (NCBI): domain Eukaryota; kingdom Viridiplantae; phylum Streptophyta; class Magnoliopsida; order Fabales; family Fabaceae; genus Vigna; species Vigna mungo. The sequence goes on from CP144700.1 coordinate 52,828,121, forward strand.
AACAAAGTAGTTTACATAAGAGTTAAGTGGCTACATCAATCTCCCAACAACAATGAAACTAACTCTCTATGAATGGAGAGCTTAAGCTTACAACAATGGTGGAAATGGAAGAAGAAAGAAGACCCAAGGATGAAGAAGGATTGTTCCCACAGCTCCTAGCTTGCCTCCAAGAGCTCCAAATGAGAGGAATCGTGTTTGGGCAGCAAAAGATCAGAGCCCCTCACGTTTTAGGCCTAAAAAGACCTAATTTTTCCACATCAGCATTGCCACCGCTCAGTTGTACCCTAGCTGCAAACTTCCAGAGAGCTGGGCGCTCAGCTGCACTCCAGCTGCAGACTTCCAGAGAGCTGGGCGCTCAGCTGCACCTCAGCTGCGCCCCAGCTGCAGCCTTCCAGAGAGCAGGGCGCTCAGCTGCACCCTAGCTACAACACTCCAGAGAAGAATGGGGCTCAGCTGCACCCCAGCGGCAACAATTATTTTTGCTAAAAATTTCCTCTTTTACATTCATTCAAACTTTGTGATTCTTCCATTCCTTGATTCGGCCAACAAGCTTCATGTACATGATCTAACAACCAAAAAGTGGGGATTAGTGATGAAATTTAAATTAATTCAACTTAAGGTGTAGCTACTTAAAAACTTAACAAATTGAGGCATAAAGAAGTTGCAAAGTTAAGAAAGAGATGACGTTTTCTCTCAATTCAATACTGAAATCATGGTAAAATATGTCTTTATCACTTGTTACACTAAAATGACAAACTAAATATAGTCAAGAATTAAGATCATTGAATAACATAGTAAATGAATTAAAACTATAAATGCACCAAACCTTTTGATACAAGACTTGATTTAGCTGACCTCGAGATTTACCCATTACTCTATTTACATTAAAACACAAAGTAATATTAATATAAGTATCAAATCATAAAAAATTAAGGCCCACATGAATTTAAAAGTCATTTTTGGCGAAACACTTACCCTTGAAGCATGTTTCTCAAGTCATTTTTCATTTTCCTTTGCAGCGAACATAAGAATACAACTGTACTTTTTTTGGGAATGAGGACCAATAGCTGCCAGTGAGCCCTGTTTGGAACATCATAAATAGTTAGTAAACTAATTAAGTAAACTTTAATTACCTTTTACATAAAACAACACATACCCATGAATGTATGACACAAGGTATACGTCTTTGTTTGACTCAACCATCCATGTTTGCAAATAATTTTGTTTGGTTTCAACTGTGTTACCACAACGTTGAATGGTCTGAGGGTCAACAAATCCGTAAACGGAAGACCGACCTTGGTATACAATGACTGTGTCCATGTACCTATAACAACAAAGTTAAGTTGTTACAAACTAGTAATCTAAATAAAACTATTATGGTAGACAAAATTAACTATCTTAATTGCACCATAGTTGAATAATGGAAATATTCAACATCTTGTCTCCCACAATGATCTCGGATACATCATTGAATGTGGTATATACTGGCATATGGGGGGAGGGGGAGAGACCAAATACTCTTAAATCCCAGTATATTTGTATTGATCCTTTGTTGAACCTGGGAATTCTTGACATTAGTTTTGCTATTGGATCATCCTCCGCTTCAGCCATGTCATCATATTCAGGTATTGGTGCCTCATGCATCAGTTGCTTTTGAGGACGTGTCAACTAAAGATAAGATTTTCAAAGTTATGAGCAAATATTTTTAAATGAAAATATAAAATTAGTATTGATAAAAATTTTGTACCTGTTGTGTAGCAATGTGTGTGATAATCAATGCTCTAGGCCAGGCTAAAAAACTTCCTATGGCCTCCCCCACAAATTGAACTTCTGGAGTGGGTACAGGCACCTGAGCCTGGGGATTCTAAACCTCGTCAATCATGACACGCACGTGCTGGGGTGATATGAGAACACCATGAATAGTCTAGCCTCCCTCAACTACTCGTCCGACAGCCACAATGCGTGGGGGATCCCCATCAACTAACAACTCATATTGACCAATGTAGTCAGTAGGTTCAACAACAAAGCATGAACCTCTAGTGCTGGCAGGAGGTGGTGTGGGAGTTTCAGTGGGCACACCCAGGGTGCCCTACGTCATGGATTGCAGCTTCTCTTCAAGCACTCTTTGTATTTCTTTTTGTTCCTGTATCTGGTCCATGAATCGTTGCTCCATTTGGCGAATTCTTTCCTCCCACTGAAGATCCATTTGCCTCAGTGCCTCCTGATTCGTTGATTGAGTTGTGTTTTGAACAGGGCCAAAGTAGTCACGAAGACCAATTGCACCAGGAACTCCACGTACACGTCCTGGGTGCTCCGGTTTTCCAATGGCTGTTGTTAAAATGTCCTCCCTACCTTGGGGAGTAAATGTTCCTTGTGTCTGCTGCTCAACCAACTCATCCTGCACATAAGAAAAACTACGTTACTTAAATTGCATGATATGATAAATACAGAATCAAAGAATGTTATTAATTTCAACTTACAATTCTTTGTGAGATCAATGCAGCTAAGGCAGATGTCATGTTCCCATCTAATTTTGTCCGAGCAGTCTTCCACATCTCGTACGTTGTAGGTGGAGGTGCAAGGTCTGGGGACTCAAGCCCCAACTCATCCGCTCGACTCTTTCTCATTTTCTTCTCAAGTTTTGCATAACCACCACGTGATAACACGTATGGTGCATCATTTAACCTTTGCCTTTCTTGGGTGGCTAACCTTTTACCCTGTAAAACCATGTATATTCATAACTATATAATAATAACTCCTTTTAAGATGTTGTTAGTTAAGATAATTACCTTCCATTCCTCAGTCTCTCTAGATGCACAAAACTGCTTCCACTCTTCATCGGTGAAGGAATACTCCTTACTTGGGTCCTCATGTTGTCTGTCTCCAAACACATATAGACGTGTCAACCTTGTCTTGAAATCCCTCAATCTCTTTGCTATTTGTGATAACACTTTCTTCCTCATCTCAAGTGTGTTTGGAAGATCATATTTTAGCTGTTTAAAACAAGAAAAAAATGTTAATAACATAATAAGATCAAAGAAATAATTATATCAAATTTCTTTTAAGTAACCATACTTGAACATCTTGCCATAAGAGGTTCTTCTCTTAATCGCATAAGACTTGAGAAAAGAAATTAGTTTGAATGTTTAAATGCAAACCAAAAGTAAACATGCAAATGCAGTGATTCAATTGGCTTAAAGAAAATATGGATGAATGGAGTTGTTGGGGTTTACAATTTCATCTTATCCACCCTCATATATCTACTCTTCTTATTTACTTTGCTTATTTATCATATTGTCATGCAAACTTTCTTAGTCTACCCTTAACCCAATCCCTTGGTGAAAAAAACCTATTACTAAATATCGTCTTGCTATCCCTAACCTTCCCTAGTAATTAATAATGCATGATAAATGGAAGCAAAATACAATTGATCGTCCTACCCTTATCCCTAGGCGGTATTAGCATAATCAAGGAATTCTTCCCAGTTCATGACATTACTGTACGTCCCCGTATCAATAAAGACAAACAACATCTACCGAATGAGTTAAACGGTAAAAACATTAAATACAGGTAAAGGACCCAACAATTCATAAATCAAGCATATGCAAGCATATAAAATAAATAAGAATTTGGATATATGAGAGTTTCAAAAGATTACATTGTTCCCCAACAACCTAGGGTTTAGTTCACCATAATCATGGTGAATCTAGATGAAAATAATGAAAGAATGGAAAACCAAACCCTAGAGTTTTTAAAGTGGAGCCTAAGCATCCAAGAAATCTCCTCCAAGGTGTGTAGAGCTGCTGTGAACGTTTCTCTCTACCAAAAGAATACATTTGGATTCGCATTGGGGCTATATATAAGCCAAAAAGATAACAGAAAGATCTCAGAATCCAAAATATAAAAACTGACAACCGCCCAGGCGCCAAAGTTGGACGCTCAGCGATTTGCCTCAAGCCGCGCCACCGCCCAGGCGCCAAAATAGACCGCTAAGCGGTTTGCCTCTTGCCATTCTGGACGCTCAGCGTCGCCGCCTGGGCGCCAGACAGTAGCTCCACCTCAAATTAGGATGCTCAGCGTTGGAATTTGATGCTTGAGCGGTCCATAGACTCTTCTTTTCTTCCTTTTTCTCCTTCATTCTTGAGTCTTTGACCTTGCTACTTCACTTCCATCTTTAATTCTCATCAAAAACCCTGCAAAACAATGCAAAATAAACATAATATCTCTAAAAACAACTTTTGACTCTCATGTGACACAGCTTAAGAGTTTTACTTGATTCTAAGCTCATTTTAAGCTACAAAGGGTGTGTTTTGATATCAAATTTAAGCATGAAAATAACGGTTTTTAGACCGTTATCATAACCCCAAACTTAAAACTTTGTTTGTCCTCAAGCAAACAAAACAAAATTTGGCCTTCCACTATTTCATCAAATAGTTCGACACTTTTCAAAAACCCTTTTCTTCACAACAAGTTATTATCCAATTTAGATTTTCAGTGGAATCCTACCAAAATGCATGCATGCCTTCAATCTAATCATATTCTCATAATCAAATATCTCCCAACAGATGTTCCATTCATGAATGATCAATCCACTAAGCATAAATGTAAACATGGATTTCTACAATTCTCACCAAGCAAGTGTTTCACTCAATCACTCAAGTGTTTAAGGAATCACTCTACTCTTTACTATTCACATGCCACATAGAACAATATTGCCATTTATCTAGAACAATCAAATTCCTTACATGTAAACACCTTCACAAGGACTTTTCTAAAGCTTGTAATGAGGCTGGGTTATCAAGAAAATTTGGTTTTTCTAGATCACAAAATCCTTGAGTTAAGAGAGCTATTTCATCATTGAAAAAGTTCAAGTTTAAACTCTCTCTATCACCAATCTCCTTTATTCCCAACTTCTTCCCTTTTTATCAATTTTGCATTGAGTTCCTTTTTCCTTTTTCATGCTTTTACTTTTTATTTTTCTTTACTCATGCATTTTTCTTTTCAAAACTTGACCTCAATGCTTTTCTTTTGCCTTTCAATTTTCCCCATACAACCCCAAACTTGAACCTTTTCATTACATACAAGTATTCTCAACTCAACTCAAAGTAAATTCTTTCAAATCAAGGGTTTCATACTGTTTAAGGTTAAGGTTCAAAAAGGATATAAAATTTTAAAATTTTTGGGTGAAAATTTGGTTAAGGGTTTCCAAATATGGCCTTGATCATATAAAATAAACATGTAATTCAATCAATTATCAAGACTAAGGCAATATCATTCATGATTCCCTATGAACAATTCATATATCAGTAAAGACTCTAGAGCTCAATACCTCACACAACATGCTTTCTCACACATCATTCATGAATCCTGCTTAGCATCACAGTCACAATCATAAACCACTACACATATGTTCATATAGTTAGTGAACCATTCACCTAGATATCAGCACATACACATTCTCAGTCATCAATCACATTCAATCATCATTGAATAACTCGTCATGCATTTATAAAATGAAAGCACCACCAGAACCAGTGTACAAGCCAAGCACAGACACAAAAATAAAATTTTCCTATACTACAAACCCAAAGTACAAAAGAAAAAGAAAAATCCCTGTCCAAGTGCTGGCATCCATCAGTAGATGCCCTCAACGCAAGTCCTCATCTGAGTCATATTCTTCCTCATCCTGTGCGTCGTCAACGTTCTCATCATCATCATCATCATCATCTCTGCTTGGTGCTCTAGCTGCTTCAGACCCACTACCCTGTGCCTGCTCCTGAGGCCAAGCCATCGTACTATGGAACTCATCCATAGTCCACCTGTGCACTGGTGGCTGATCATAAAGTCCTATAGTCATCTCGGCAGTGGCCACCTGCCCTCTGCAGAGAGACTCCATCCTTGCATCCATTAGGGACATATACATATCCCTCATCTGAAAAGGCTCAGCATGCTGCACCGGTGCATCTGCAGGTACATCCTCCTGCTGTGCTGCTGCCCTCCTAGGACGTCCCCTAGGAGCTGCTTCGGCTGATGCCTCCTCTCTGCAGTACGAAAATAGGAGGCATCAATAGTCCTCCTCGGCCTGTCATAAGGTGGATCTGCAATGTCCACTCCGGCCTGCTGGCATAGGTATGTAATCAGGGACGGATGCCCCAATGGTGTCCTGCTACTCACAGTAGAAGCGCAACTCTTAATCGGCGATCACCTTGCCGACGTTAATATCCATCTGATTCATCAAGCAGTAGATGATAAGAATCCGATGAATAACAATATCGGAGACATGGGAGCATGGCTGCATATTGGCACGAGTGAATGCCATCCAGTATTTGACTAGGGGAGTCAAATCTGCCCTTAGGATGTTGACTGGTGCTCCATTAGGGTTTCTCTGAAAATGTCTCCCAGGAAGACACATCAATCTCTCAAGTCCTTCATAATCCCTGTACTCCCCTAGGAAGGCATCATAATTGCACTGCTCTCCTGGCCACTCAGTCCCCAGGAAGGTGTTGATGGTGTCGGGGTCATATCTAATCAACTGCCCCCTCACGTAGCTCATGTATCTTCCAGCAGATACTCCTCCTTTGGGCAAGGCGTTAGTATAAAATTCCTTCACCAACTCAATGCTAGCTGGTGCAGGATAAGCAGTTAATCTCTCCCAGCCTTGCCTCTCAATCTCCTGTTCAAACTCTGGAGCTAGTTCAGGAATGTACATAGCCTTCCTCTCCATAAATAAACGCCTTTCCTAGACAGTAACAAAATGCTCCTCATGATTTTGAGAGAGGAACCTAGAAGAATAGAATCTTCTTGATCTCTCTGGCTCCTTTCTCTTGTTGCCCAAATTCTTCATTCTCCTTGAGGTAAACATTCTTGCATCAAATAATCCCAATAATATTTGCAAGAACATCATTAGAGGTTAGTACATCAAAAATTTTTTTAGACCACAAAAAATCCAGTTTTTAGGGAAGACAGGGCCCCTCAACATCCAAGCATCTCAAATCAAACAATTAGGCAAAATTCCGTGCAGACCGCCCAGGCGTCCAAGAAGACCGCTCAGGCAGTTTGCTTCCTGGATGAGCCACCGCTCAGCGCCAAAGAAGACCGCTCAGGCGGTGGTGGCTAGGGTTTTCAAAATTTTTTCCTAAATTGTCCTAATCTCCACTCTATTGCTACTTTCATCAGTCTAGACCAAAATCATGCAATTTAATCGTTTCAAACAGTTTCTATTTCAACAAATCATGAATAAAAATGAAAAGCCCTAATTTATCATGTTCCTACACATGTTCTTCATAAATTTTCCAAAATTAGAAACCTTAAGAATGAAATTGCACAACTTACTTGAGTGGAGACTTTGAATGCTTGCAAAATTTGTCTAATTGATTATGTATGTCCTCTCCAATGCAACTCCCTCAACCAAAAACCCCAAACTATGACAAAGCAATGGTAGAAAGTTGAATTTTTGGTGAGTGGGTGATGAGAAAGTGGGGAAATCTCTCTAAAAAGCTCTTGAAGATGAAAGATAAGTGCTAGGGCTTAGGGAGACTACTCAGGCGCACTGCAAGGAAGAAGATGGGAAGTGAAAAACATCAAAACCGCTCAGCTTTAAGAAAGCCCGAGCCTAAGCTTCACCGCCATCGCCTAGGCGCCAAACTGGACCGCTCAAGCGGTGGGCAGTAGTTTTTCCCTTCTTTTTCTTTGCTTTTTTTTGGCAGTCTCACCCCATAACACTTGATTTCAACTTCAAATTTTCAATTCTATGCCTTTCCCCTCTCAGATGCAACATTCAATCATGCAATGCACTAATAATAGAGTTTAAAACAAACATAATCAACTGGGTTGCCTCCCAGGTAGCGCTTGTTTAACGTCACGAGTCTGACCCAAACCTGCCTAGCACTCATCAGTAAGTGCTTATCCTTCCAACACCCTTCAGTGGATGTGCCAACCTGTATCCTTCAGTAGATACTTAAATTTTTTAGCATCACTCAGTAGATGCTACCAAAAAGTGTTTAAAAAAATCCATTAAGTTACATAACCAAAATCAAATAAACCTATACTACGAATGTCTTATACAAAACAAGATTAAATAATATCAAGTTCTTCCATCCCTGTTGGGATCTTCATCCACCCAACTCATCAATTGCCTTCTATCCACTCTTCTAATGGCTTTGGTATATGGTTTTCTGATCTCCACCTTGCCATCTTTTTTGATATTGTTGATAATCCACTTCCTATTCTTGAATCTTAGCTGTGAACCTCGTGGAAGTGGTATATCTTCTGAGTGGATTGTTCCTCCGTTATCAATCTCCTCATCTTTAGGTACCTGCAAAACATTACAACTGTTAGAATCAGTACCTGTTGTGCTTTAATATGATGTAGCTTCTCTTCTTGACTTTTTGAATATGGATCTCTTCTTCATTTTCACCTTATTTCCCTTAGAGCAACTATACATTAACACATACACTTGATCTTTCAAAGTTATGATCCCATCATGGATACGATTGCCATCCTGGAAGTCCTCATAAAAGGTCTTCCCAAAATCAACGGAATTCTTCCCTCATTTTCTATATCCACAAGTACAAAATCAACCAAGAATTCCAACTGCTCAATACAAAAAATTGCATCCTCCACCCTACCAGCTGGCTGCTTGATGGAACCATCTGCAACTGTCAAAAGTGGTGTTAGCTAGTTTTAATACTAACCCTTTTATTTTTTTTCAAGTAACTTAAGGGCATTAAATTAATGTTAGATCTAGAGTCTATCATAGCTCTTCCTATATCCACATCATTTATCACGCATGGAAGAGTTAACAATCCTGGATCCTTCATTTTAGGTGGGTGATGTTTCTTTCTGGGCTGCACAAGCACTTCCTGTTCTTTTGCATATGCATCCAAATCTATCACCTCTTCGAGATAGTAGTTAATTTTCTTAGAATAAACAGGAATTTGAGGATGATTTTCATTTATAGGAACAATAGTCACTTGATTAAATATTTCTCTCATTTTCCCATGATGACCATCTCTTCTGCTCTCAATTTTTTCGCACCCCTCTTCTTCTTTGTCTTCTTCACCAATCTCTTTATTCTTCCTCATCTCTTCATCTTCTTCCTCACTGCTTATCTCAATAACTTCCACCTCTGCTTTTCTCTTCTCCCTTACTATCACAACATGACATTCTTCCTTAGGATTAACATCACTACTGCTCCTGAGTTGATTATTTTCTGTGGTCTCAACTCTTTTTGTCAATTGGCCAAGCTGCATCTCCAAAGATCTGAAGCTGACTTGGTTGCTTGCGTGATTGGACTCATAAACCTGCAAGAATTTGTCAAATCTATCATTTAGGTCTTTAACAAACTCTGTCAAATGATTAACCTACTGCCACATAGGTGAAGGTTGCTACTGCTTGATGCCTCCTGTTTGCCCTGATGGGATGTTCGGTGCCTGACCAATACTCGGATGATTCTTCCAACCTTGTTTGGAATTGCCTTGGTAGGTATACTGGAACTGATTTCCCATGTAATTGGCTTCCTGCTGCATCTCCTCAGGCAAAGCACATTGACCATTGATATGGTCACCACCACAGAAATCACACAGCTGCTGTGTTTGGGAGACATTACGAATCTCCTTAGGAAGTTGTGAGAGAATCTTTGTCAAATTATCTAGCTTTTGAGTCAGAAGATGGTTCTGAGCTAGCATGGCGTCATCTGCAGGCAAATGCAAAAATACTCTCTTTTGTGTAGGTACGCCCCTTTCAATGAAATTTTCTTGCTCATTAGCAGCCATACTTTCTATCAAGTGATAGGCTTCATCTTCAGTCTTTTGTTTAATATTGCCTCCAGCATCATCTTCGACTGAGTGTTCAAGCCTCCGAGGTATGCAACAACCAAGGTGGTCTTGTCAAAACCATGGGTTGTCGTCTTTCTTAGCAAGCCCTTGAATCTTTCCCATGCTTGACCTAGAGTCTCTTCCATGCCCTGCTTGAATGATGAGATCTCTAGCTTTCCTTGAGTAATTTTGGACTGTGGAAAATATTTAGTGACAAACTTGGTAGCCACAGTCTCCCATGTGGTGAATGTTCCTTCAGGAAAGGAATTAAGCCACGCCTTAGCATTGCCCGCCAAAGAGAATGGGAACAAGCTAAGCTTTACTCGTTCATCTGATACACCTGCCATATTCACAGTATTGCAGATTTCACTAAACGTTGTCAAATGATCGTATGGATTCTCATTTGACAAGCCGTGAAACTGGTTGCCTTGTACTAGGTGTATAAGTGCTGGATTCATCACCATGTTGGTCGTTTGATCCGTAGGCATGACTATGCTGTTGAAGTGGAAAGGACCAACAACATTAGATTGGTCAGCCAATGTGCGTCTTGGAGGAGGTTGTCCTGCCATCTCCTCTGTTCTTCTATCTGGTGAAGGTGATAATAATCTGCTAGGAGAAGGAAATAAATCCCTAGATGGGTGTCTGACTCTTCTTCTTCCCCTTGTCTCGTTCAAGCCTTCAAGAAGAGGTTGGGTATTTTTCTTGCTTCTAGTATGTCTAGTCTCCTGTTGCTTGCACAAGAAACATAAACCCTAGTAGCACTTTTATATAAAAAAATAAAAAGATAAAAAGATAGAATATATACAAATATCTACAATCAAGTCAAAGTTAATCAATTTACATTACTCGAAAAAGTTAAACCAAGAGTCCCCGGCAACGGCGCCAAAAACTTTCTAAGACCCTGGCAAGTGTACTAGATCGTATCAAGTAATATAATTGGTAAACCCAATATCGTTCTTCCCAAAGGACTCTTAAGGCCTAATCTTTCATGTAAACTAATCGCATAAGACTTGAGAAAAGAAATTAGTTTGAATGTTTAAATGCAAAGCAAAGGTAAACATGCAAATGCAGTGATTCAATTGGCTTAAAGAAAATATGGATGAATGGAGTTGTTGGGATTTACAATTTCATCTTACCCACCCTCATATATATATACTCTTCTTATTTACTTTGCTTATTTATCATATTGTCATGCAAACTTTCTTAGTCTACCCTTAACCCAATCCCTTGGTGAAAAGAGCCTATTACTAATTACCGGCTTGCGATCCCTAGCCTCCCTTAGTAATTAATAATGCATGATAAACGGAAGAAAAATACAATTGATCGTCCTACCGCTATCCCTAGGCGATATTAGCATAATCAAGGAATTCTTCCCAGTTCATGACATTACTGTACGCCCCCGTATCAATAAAGACAAACAACATCTACCGAATGAGTTAAACGGTAAAAGCATTAAATACAGGTAAAGAACCTAACAATTGATAAATCAAGCATATGCAAGCATATAAAATAAATAAGAATTTGGATATATGAGAGTTTCAAAAGATTACATTGTTCCCCAAAAACCTAGGGTTTAGTTCAACATAATCATGGTGAATCTAGATGAAAATAATGAAAGAATGGAAAACCAAACCCTAGATTTGATAAAGTGGAGCCTAAGCATCCAAGAAATCTCCTCCAAGGTGTGTAGAGCTGCTGTGGACGTTTCTCTCTGCCAAAAGAATACATTTGGATTCGCACTGGGGCTATATATAAGCCAAAAAGATAACAGAAAGATCTCAAAATCCAAAATATAAAAACAGACAACCGCCCAGGCGCCAAAGTTGGCCGCTCAGCGGTTTGCCTCAAGCCGCGCCACCGCCCAGGCGCCAAAATAGACCGCTGAGTGGTTTACCTCTTGCCGTTCTGGACGCACAGCGTCGCTGCCTGGGCGCTAGACAGTAGCTCCACCTCGAATTAGGACGCTCAATATTGGAATTTGACGCTTGAGCGGTCCATAAACTCTTTTTTACTTCTTTTTTCTCCTTCATTCTTGAGTCTATGACCTTCCTACTTCACTTCCATCTTCAATTCTCATCAAAAACCCTGTAAAACAATGCAAAAGAATGCAAAACAGGCATAATATCTCTAAAAACAGCTTTTGGCTCTCATGTGACACAACTTAAGAGTTTTACTTGATTCTAAGCTCATTTTAAGCTACAAAAGGTGTGTTTTGATATCAAATTCAAGCATGCAAATAATGGTTTTTAGACCGTTATCATCATGACACCAAAATTTATATCAACCCATTTATACCTGAAAACGGGGACTCTAAACGTCACATAATCCACCTCCCATATTTCTTGTATTACTCAAAAATAACTCATTGATGCAGTGATTGGATTTTTGTCTTTGGAACTAAAAAAGTGCACAGACTCAGCTTGTAGTATAACCCCACTATTTTGAACCTTACTTTTGTCATCTTCTTCCTTTGTCTGAAAAGAGATATTGTTTATATAGTACCCACCACATATAATAACATATGTGTTCAACCCACAAGATAACCTCAATAGAGTTTTAGAAACATGTGGAGTCGCATAAATCTTTTTCTTAAACCATTGTAAGAAGGTTTTGACACGTTCATTAAGATGCCATTTTTCACTCATTCTTGGGTGTGATGCCTTTATTTCATTAACGTGTTCAGAAATGTAAGAAATCACATCATCAGTGTTGTTTAAGATGTACAAATGAGCTTGATCAACTTCTTTTCTACTAACACTTTGAATCCTCACACCACGACCCTTACCCTCACATTTTCCTTCATGTATACTCTTGGGTAGACCCACAGGTTCACAAGTTGGCATATAAGTTGAACAAAATTCAACAGCTTCTTCTTCAATGTATCCCTCTCTATGATTGAAGCTTCTGGTCTATACTGATTCTTGACATATCCCTTTAAGATTTTCATGTATCCTTTCAACAGGATACATCCACCTTAGGTAAATCGGCCCACATATTCAAATTTCTTGGACTAGATGAACGATCAAATGAACCATAATATCAAAAAAAGAAGGTGGAAAATACATCTCCAATTCACATAGTAGTCTTATTCCTTCATTTTCCAAGTGATCTAAACATTGAGGGTCAACAACTTTCTTGCAAATGGCATTAAAGAACAAACACAGACATGTCAGAATACCCCTAACAGAAGGAGGTAATATGCCTCGAATAACAATTGGTAACAATTATTGCATCAATATATGACAATCGTGAGACTTTAAACCAACTAACTTTAGCTCTTGCATAGAAGCAAGGTTACTAATATTAGAAGAATAACCTTGTGGAACCATCACACTTCTTAAAGAGTTACAAAAACTTTGTTTTTCTTTTTTAGAAAGAGTATGACAAGCTGGCGACAAATAAGTGCATCTTCCTATTGTCTATGGATGTAACTCTGTTCGGATTCCCATTTCAGCAAAATCTTGTCTTGCTTTTATTTCATCTTTGGTCTTCCGTTTCACGTTTAATAAAGTTCCGATGACACTGTCACAAACATTTTTTTCTACGTGCATCGCATCAATACAATGTCTAACATCAAGTTTACACCAATAAGGAAGATTAAAAAATATTGATCATTTCTTCAAACGTTTTTTGCAAAGGTACTTTTATGATGTTTTCCGAACACAATGTCAATGTTTTTGACTTCGTTGTACACCTCTTCACCATTACGGGATCTGGACACAACCTCATCCTCCGCACTTCCATTGAATGCTTTTTTCAATCTACGATAAGGGTGATTGCGAGGAAGGAATTTCCGATGTCTTATATATACCATCTTCTGACCATGCTTCAATTGAAGGTAACTAGTGTTTTCTTCACAAATCGGACATACATAATGTCCTTTAACACTATAACCGCTCAAGTTTCCATAGGTTGGGAAATCATTAATAGTGCAAAGCAACATTGCACGCAAACGAAAATTTTGTTCTACATCTGAATCGAACACTTCGACACCTTCTTCTCACAACAATTTCAAATAAGGTTTCAAGTAAACATCAATGTCATTGCCAGGTTGTTTAGGACCCGATATCATCATCGACCACATGACATATTTTCTCTTCATGCACAACAAAGGAGAAATATTGTATATCATCAACATAACTGGCCATGAACTGTGTTTTCTACTTAAGTTCCCGTAAGGATTCATACCATTAGTTGCAAGTGCAAGTCTTAAGTTTCTTGGATCTGCACCAAATTCTGGAAATGTTTCATCAATCTTCTTCCACTGTGGTGAATCTGCTGGGTGTTGAAGAAGATTATCACACTTTCTTCTAACAACGTGCCATTTAAGGTTCTTTGCATCTTCTTTAACAGATAACATACGTTTGAACCTAGGTATTATAGGCAAATACCACATCACCTTAGCAGGTGCACCATAATTACCTTCGTTAGCAGTGTTTGTGTTATATTTCTTTTTAAAACAGCTTAATCCACATGTTGGACAATACTTTAGCGAAGCAAACTCCTTTATGTACAAATCGCAATCATTGGGACAAGCATGTATAATTTTGCCTCGTAATTACGAATAGGTAGAGTATTATTCTCTGGAAGCATCTCTTTCAACATCTCCAACAACTCTGTGAAACTTTTATCGGTCCATCCGTTCCTTGCTTTCAAACTAAAAAACTTCAATGTTGCAGACAGACGTGTAAAGTTCGAGCAGCCTGGGTACAACGGTTGCTCTGAATCATTGATAAGAGAATCATACAAATTAGCTCGTCCAAAGTTATCTTCACCAACATCACGTATCATGTCCTCTAAATGATCACTCATCCATTTATCCACATAATTCGTTCCTTGTGACGTGGTAGGTTTGTCCAGTACTTCTCCATGCCAAGTCCAAACGATATAAGTTCTCATTATGCCGAACATGAATAGATGGTCATGCAAACTGCCTAAGTCTTGTCGTATTTGATTAACACAACGAACACAAGGACATAAATATGTCCCATTCACAGACTTTGCATTTTCTTTAACATATTGCAAGAACACCGAAACACCTTTCTCATATTCTTCAGAGATGCGACGTGCATTCATCCAACTTCGGTCCATACTATGTTCTTAACATACTTCATCAGTTTGAATTTTTTAACTACAAGGTTAGGCCCCTACCCATTCAGAGAAATTATTTTTCATAAATTGCTAAGACATGTGCAAAGAAGTCTACATCATAAATTTGGTAAAATTTCGGCAGCATTTCGCATTGGTCTCCGAAATACACGAAATGAGAGTAGTCATTGATGACCACAATCAAATATGCATCTGGAGAACAACACGAATAATGAACTGGAATTTCATCATTCTTATGCATAAACTCCAACGTACATGTTATAGCAAATTTATGAAAAATAATTTTCCCAAACTGTCCAATCGGACAATTCAAAATTTAATACAAACGATTAAAAGATTAATCGTTTGTGTTAAATTTCAAACGGGAGCTAAGTTTCCCTCAGTGATTTGATAGTAATTAACAATCGAACAATCCAATTATAATAATACAATTAAACTTCATGACATGCATATATTAAATAGCCAATAAGACATGCATACCTAAAAGCAAATATGAAATCATACAAAAAGCCAATAAAATGCATATTCACAAAAGCCAATAACATGGATACACAAAAGCCAATAATATGCATACACAAAAGCAAATAACATGCATACACAAAATCCAATTACATCCATAAAAAATTAGTTTTCATCAAAGAAGCTAACCTTTTTAGCAGATTAAATTAACAATTGAGGTAATGAAGGAGTGCACGCCCAAAAATAGTCCACGCAGTCCAAAAACGCTAAAAAACATAGCCGAACAAGACGCCATAAACTGCAATAAAATGCAACGGATAATGAAAATTTTTTCATTAAAGGCTAATTTAATAGGAGTAAAACTAAATTTAAACGGTCTAAAACATTGAAATCTAACCTGGAAATGATTGCCGCAACGGAGAACAACTGCACGAAGAGGACGATGAATAGTGTAATTGCTCGCGGGTTCGCGTTTTGCAGCATAAGTGGTTATAGACATCGGTTTCCAAGGACACCGACGTCTATAATCTTATAGACGTCAATGCCCTCACTAATTTGACGTCTTTATGATTTTAAAATTAATATTGGCGCCGATTATAGACGTCGGTTAGATGAGGCACCGACGTGTGATTGAACTCTTCAGCTATCTGCCAGTCCTATAGACGTCCGTTAGAAGAGGCACCGACATTTATAAGGCGGCAATATAATTACAGTTCACCTAACTGTCAGACTATAGACGTCAGTTAGGAAGGGGCACCGACGTTTATATGGCGTATCATTAATTACATCCACCTACCTGTCAGGTTATAGACGTCTGTGTGGAGGTAACTGACGTCTATATTCGACTATAGACGTTGCTGTGGAGGGATGCGACGTCTATATGGCGACTAATCACCTACCTGGCAGAGGCTGAAGTGACACCGACATCTATGATATTATAGACATCGGCTATCCAACTACCTGACGTCCATGAACTTGACTTATTTACGAACTTGCCACCGGTCATTAATTTACGTCGGTGTAACCTATAACCGACGTCTAAGGGGTGACGTTGAACAACGTTTTTCCACTAGTGTACTTGTCGATTTTCATTGTAATTTCATCGTAGAAATATGGTTTGCATGAGATGAAAGAACCCTTATGAAGGAAGAAAGAAAAAGATAGAGAGAAGAAGAAAAGAAGCAAGTGATTTTCATAAACCGTTTGCGCGAGAGCTTTTACTTTAGACTTCCAGCATATGGGAGATTCATCTAAGTAAACGAACAAAAGATAACTTAGCAACGGGAGAAAATATTTCTAGGTAGTCCATACCTTCTAGCCGTGTAGCCTTTTGCTACAATATGCTGCTCTATAGAACCATCGACCTTGTGCTTAAGTTTGTATACCCATTTGCATCCTATAGAGATGCTACCAGGGGACATAATTTCTGGTTGATTCTCACTGTCAATGCTAAGAGTAATCCGCTGGAAACAAGGAGATAAACTAGACAATAAAAACAAATGATTCTATATGATACTTAATTTTTTCTTTGACAGGGTATAATGAACGTGATAATCTTGTAGATATGCAGGCATATTCTTGTTCTACTGGGTCTTTTATTTGTATCGCAACATTATATTTAGCAACATTATTTTGACAATTTTCAATTAAGCCTTCATAGTTATGATCGACATAATGTATATTAGATGAAGGTAAAGAAATTTGATTTTCAGTATTATCATTAGCATTATTAGAACAGAAAAAACATCTTCGTAAAAGATAATGTTTAAAATCTAAAGTCTTATTGTATAATTTTTGAAAACATTTTTTCGCTATGTAAATCAATTACCGATTAATCGGTTATCACGTATACTCTTCAATTAATTAAAATGATAATTGATTATCACATAGTTTTTTTATAAATAAAATCTTTCAGAATGATCTTTGTGTATATTGTTTGATGACTCTCTAAACTAAGTTTTACAAACAATTTATTTAATAATAAATGACTTATAACAAAGATTTTAATCAAATATATAAATAATACACATCTTTCCTATATTTTGTCATCATTTTAAATTTTTGAACTTATTTTTATCTGTCATCAAAATTTATATTTTAAGAATTATCTCCATTATCTTCTTCATGTGCCAACAACATTTAGAAGGTGTTCATGTTTTTTTTTTAGCAATCCCATTTTGCTCAGGAGTCTCGTTGCATGTGGTTTGGTGAATTATTCCCCATAGCAAATTCATACCCATTATCGCTTCTAATGGTTTTAATCTTGGTTTCAAACCGAGCATGATTCACAAAATTGATAAGTTCTAGTTTTAGATTTGTTATGCGTGAGATATATCCATGTAAATCTGCTGTAATCATCAATGATAAAGAAAATATCTATCTATATCCATTCAAAGAAACATGGGGTCACATGTGGTATTTAACGCATTAATTCTCATCACGAGATTCACTGTTTGAAAAAGAAAGTTTTTTTTGCTTGGTGGCCATATGACATATAATGTTCTCTTCTATTGTCAATGTAAACATATTTTTTATTAAGAATGGCTAATCTTTTCTCAGATAGGTGTCCAAGTGCCATAACTTGCTTACATTATTGTTGCTAATGCTATTAATAGAATGATTGAGTATACTAAAAATATACAATCCAGCACAATGCTTAACTGAACCAATCTCCCCTTTGTGGTCCGATCTTGAACAAAACAACCAATATCAGTGAAATTGACTTGCACATTGGAATTAGAAACTAGTTTTGAAACAGATATCAAGTTATACATAAAATCTGGTATGAACAAAACTCTAAAAGTGGTTTTGTCAGAGTTTGATGATTCCTTTATGTGTAGCTTTAGTTTTTATCCCATTTGGTAGATTTACTATGATTCCTTCAGTTTCTTTATACGAAGGAAAATTATCAAGACTCATGCTGACATGATCCCTTGCTCCTTAGTCAAGGATCCAAACATTGCTATTTTGAATTTGAAAAGTATAAAAAGTTTTAAAGAATAATTATATGTATGATTTCAAAGAGTAAGGTAATATATATATATATATATAAAAATAAGGATTCTATAATGTCTTATCTATTAAAGGAATGACAACTGCACAAATTATAATAATGCCTGAATTATAGCTAACACAATATTTGATTACCTATATATTTACTAATAGAATATTTGATATATTTTAACACATCCACTTAAGTTGGTGCATGGATATTACACATTCTCAATCTGTTTGACACTCCTTTGGTGAGAACATCAACCAATTGCAATTCTATTTGACACTCCTTTATTGCAGTATATGTATTTTTAATCCACAAAATTTCACATACACCTAGTGTCACGCCTCTAAATTCTGCTTCAACACTAGATCTTGCTACTACATGCTGTTTTTTACTCCTCCAAGTTACAAGATTTTGTTAGCATAAAGCTCATGTGCGGAAATTTTGATGATGTCTCAAAGTCAAGTCTCAAGTGCTCTTATTGCAGGAAGATCTTCATGAAGACTTGTTTTTATATTAAAGCTTTGTAATTTAGTAGATTATGTATAAGATGTGATTGATCTTTGATTCTATGTATTGTTTGTCTTAGGTTGCATTAAAATTTATTTTGAATCAGAAAACCTTATTTTATACTCAGGATAATCGATTATCAAATTATAATAATCGATTATCAGTATTTGTTAGCAAAATGATGAAGATGAAGTTTTGATGATGTCCCAATCAAGTCAAGATTTATCAAGATTCATGAAGATCCTTTGAAGACTTATTTTTGTTATTAAAAGCTTTTGTAATAATTGTAGTTTATTGCTTAGGACTTAGATATGTAATAGGTTTTGATTCTTGTACCTTCATATTTTATATTTGTTGTTCAGAATCATAAATGCACGGTTTTAATCGATTAAACCAAGTATTAATCGATTAAAACGTTACAGGTGCTGAAAACTCAACTGGCAAGGGAATAATCGATTAATTCCTTTTTTAATTGATTAGTTAATCGATTAATTCTTAGAATAATCGATTAAAACTAGCCGTTGGAGTTTTCTGAATTTTGAAAACTAGCCGTTGTACCCATTTAATCGATTAACAATAATATTAATCGATTAAAAGCGTTAAATGGCCAGTTACCAAGAATGGAAGTTTTTGGCTGAGTCTATAAATAGGCTCTCTTTATCCATCAATAGTAACTCTTCCCTTGTGCTAAAACACTCAGAACTCTTTGAGAAGTGTGTGCTCTTGCTCAGCTAAGGAAACTCTTGTCTGTGGTGCTGGTACACTGCTACTACGGTGACAGAGGAATAGCTGGTTCATCCTTGGTGTGTCTAAGGAGGTGTTTGGAAGAGGATCATCCTTCGTGAAGTATTCAGAGGAGGTGTTTCATCCTTCGTGAAGTATTCGAAGGAGGTGTCTCATCCTTTGTGAAGATTCAAAGGAGGTGCAGGTTCATCTCTTGTGGCATCAAGAGAGGTGGTTTCTAAACTTTTACAAATTGTTTCTTTGTGATTGTAATTTGTAATTGTTTTGTGCTTAGTGAAAGGTTTATCTTGTGTTTGAGATAAGCGACTGGACGTAGGATTGGTAAGATCCGAAGTATAAAAATCATCTGTGCAAATTTCTCTCAACCTTACTCTTTTATTTATATTTATTACTTGCGTAGTAAGATAAATTGAGAAGAAATTAAAAGGCACACATGAATATTAAAAATTCTCTTGGTTTGTTATTCCACGCTAACAATTCCGCTGCAGCCGATTCTAACAATTGGTATCAGAGATCGCTTTGATAGTCATTCAAATGGCAGGATCATATCAAACCTTTGAAGAAGGTGCCTCTATCAATAGACCACCTTTATTCACAGGTGAAAACTATGAATTCTGGAAGGTTAGAATGCAAATTTTTATTGAGTCTATTGATTGTGAGATTTGGGATATTATTGCATCTGGTGAAAACATAATTGCATCTGCTCTAACTGTTGATGAGTTTTACAGGGTCTCTGTTTGTAAAACCGCTCAAGAAATGTGGGAAATACTGAGAGTGACTCACGAAGGAATAGATGACGTAAAATGGGCGAGAAAGAACACCTTGGTCTAGGAGTACGAAATGTTCAGGATGAAGCAAGGAGAAACAATTTCAGATGTTCAGAAACGTTTCACCAACATTGTTAATCATCTTATTGGACTAGGTAAGTCTTTTGAAAATGATGAACTTAATATTAAAATCTTGAATTCTTTAGACAGGTCGTGGCAACCAAAAGTGACTGCAATTTCTGAGTCACAAAATCTCAACACAATGACCATGGCGGCATTATTCGGAAAGTTGAGAGAGCATGAACTTGATCTTGGAAGACTTGATGAAGAAGAAGCAAAAGCCAAAACCAAGAAAAAAAGTCTAGCCTTAAAATCTGAGGTAGAAAGGAGCAAGAGCAAAATAGAAGATGAAGACTCAGAAGATGAAGAAAATTTGAGACTCATGATAAAAAGGCTCAATAGGTTCATCAAATCAAAAGACAAAGGAAGATTAAAATTTGAAAACAAAGAAAATCAAGGATCTTCATCACACTATAAATGTTATGGTTGCGGAGAAAGGGGGCACTTAAAAGCGGACTGCCCAAATCAAAAGAAGAATGAAGAAATAAAGGAAAAGACATCCTTCAAGAAAAAGAAAGCCTACATCGCATGGGACGATGACAATGAAACAATTTCTGATTTGAGCGAATCTGATGACGAGGCAAACATCTATTTAGTGGCAGATGACGACGCTGGAAGCCAAGTAAGTACATCTAGCGATTATGAAAATTATAGTCAATATAGTGAAAGTGAATTGCATGAAACTTATGCTGCTTTACTTGTAAAATCTGAAAAATTAGATAAAGCTCATAAGAAATTGAAAAAGGATTTCAAAAATTTAAAATTAAATTTTGAAAATATTTTTGAAGAAAATAAAAATTTAAAATCAGATTTTGAAAATATTTCTGAAGAAAATAAAAATTTAAAATCAAATTTTGAAAATATTCTGAAGAAAATAAAAATTTAAAATCAGATTTTGAAAATATTTCTGAAGAAAATAAAAATTTAAAATCAAATTTTGAAAATATTCTTGAAGAGAATAAAAATTTGAAAAATAAAATTTTATCTTTTGAAAAAAGTAAATATATTAGTAGTGATGAATGTGCTTCTTGTGAAAATTTTAAGAAACTACTAGAACACACAACTTTGGGAGAATGTAGTAAAAATAATGAAAATAAGGTTGTTGAAAATAAGTATGTTCCTAAAATTAAAAATAAGCATAATAATAGAACCCGTAGAACATGGGTAGAAAAAGGAACAGTTTATAGGAAAACAAACTTTATATCATGCTTTTATTGCATGAAAAAGGGTCACACCTCAAATAAATGTAAAATTAAGCATTTTGGTGTTCCAAGTGGTAGATATGTTTGGGTTGTAAAATGATTTCATTCCAAGCATTTTAAAATTTAAAATTTAATTTTTTTATTTAATTTTTTTTTAAAAAAAATAAAAAATTATTCCAAGCATGTTGTCTCTGATAAAATTGTGGACCTTGAGGCAAAACCTCTCTAGTCAGATGAATCTAATGTAGGAAGTTTTGAAGATTTGACAGAGACAACAAATGAAGAGAAGAGTGATGACAATCCTCAAGACGAAGATCTCAACAAATTATCATTATGGAGACATTTCTAAAGGGGTAACATTAGAAGATATCTAGTAATTTTAAAAATCTCTTAGGATTGCATTTTTTTATGTTGTGCATTTTGAAAAATCAACCATATTTTTTTTATTCTTTAAAATTCCTATATGGTATGATTCAATGTATGTTTTTTTTCTAAAAAAAAAATTCTTTATCCCAAAATTATATGTTTTAAATCTCCTATTATGTATGTTTGAATGTATCTTTAAATTTAAAATATATTTTATGCATACATGCTTTTATTAAGGGGGTGTATTATCTTAGGGGGAGAACATGAAACACAACTTTTTAATTATGATAAAAAAGGGGGAGAAAATATCTTAAAGCTTATTATTATTAACTAATGTTCTTTTCCTCCGTAAGTTGTGTTTTATCCAGATTATTACCAAAAGCTTTAAATCAAAGGAGATTTTGATCATCATCAAAAAGGGGGAGAATGTTAGCAAAATGATGAAGATGAAGTTTTGATGATGTCCAAATCAAGTCAAGATTTATCAAGATTCATGAAGATCCTTTGAAGACTTATTTTTGTTATTAAAAGCTTTTGTAATAATTGTAGTTTATTTCTTAGGACTTAGATTTGTAATAGGTTTTGATTCTTGTACCTTCATAATTTATATTTGTTGTTCAGAATCATAAATGCACGGTTTTAATCGATTAAACCAAGTATTAATCGATTAAAACGTTACAGGTGCTGAAAACTCAACTGGCAAGGGAATAATCGATTAATTCCTTTTTTTAATCGATTAGTTAATCGATTAATTCCTAGAATAATCGATTAAAACTAGCCGTTGGAGTTTTCTGAATTTTGAAAACTAGCCGTTGTACTCATTTAATCGATTAACAATAATATTAATCGATTAAAAACGTTAAATGGCCAGTTACCAAGAATGGAAGAGTTTTTGGCTGAGTCTATAAATAGGCTCTCTTTATCCATCAACAGTAACTCTTCCCTTGTGCTAAAACACTCAGAACTCTTTGAGAAGTGTGTGCTCTTGCTCAGCTAAGGAAACTCTTGTCTGTGGTGCTGGTACATTGCTACTACGGTGACGGAGGAATAGCTGGTTCATCCTTGGTGTGTCTAAGGAGGTGTTTGGAAGAGGATCATCCTTCGTGAAGTATTCGGAGGAGGTGTTTCATCCTTCGTGAAGTATTCAGAGGAGGTGTCTCATCCTTTGTGAAGATTCAAAGGAGGTGCAGGTTCATCTCTTGTGGCATCAAGAGAGGTGGTTTCTAAACTTTTACAAATTGTTTCTTTGTGATTGTAATTTGTAATTGTTTTGTGCTTAGTGAAAGGTTTATCTTGTGTTTGAGATAAGCGACTGGACGTAGGATTGGTAAGATCCGAAGTATAAAAATCATCTGTGCAAATTTCTCTCAACCTTACTCTTTTATTTATATTTATTATTTGCGTAGTAAGATAAATTGAGATGAAATTAAAAGGCACACATTAATATTAAAAACTCTCTTGGTTTGTTATTCCACGCTAACGATTCCGCTGCAGCCGATTCTAACAGTATTCAATTATGACTTGCCGTAATTGATTATCACGAGCAATTATGAGAATTTTTAAGCAAGTTTTTTTACCGTTGTGCATTCATTAAATGCATAATCAATTACCATAAGTAGATAATTGATTATCATAGTTAATTTGTTGACAGCGGAGTTTTGGAGGTATCATTGAGTGAGGTCTCTATAAATTATATTGGGACTCTCATTCTAAAATACGAAACATGCAATGTGTATTCTATGGTTTGCTGAACCCTTGTGCTATGACTTTGAGAACTTGGCGTGTTGGCATAGAGCGAGAACTTTCACAGGTATGTGATTGAGTCCTGTTGGTGTTGGCATAACGGTTGAAAAACCGTTATTTTCATATGCTAATTTGGACTAAATTACGCCCTTTATTGCTTAGAATGAGCTTGAAATCAAACTAAACTCAATAAATGAGTCAGTCGAGGGTCAAAAGCTGTTTTTAGCGATTGTATGCCTGTTTTGCAGCAAAATTGACAGAAGTGAAGATTGGGAATAAAGATGAAGGTCATAGACTCAAGAAAAGCGAGAAAATCAGAGAAAAGAAGAGTCTAGGCACCGCCCGGCGGTAAACCCCTGGCGCCGGGCGGTCAAACACGAGGAGAAGACACCAGTATTAGGCGCCGGGCGGCAAACCCCTGCCGCCGGGCGGTTTTGCGGCATGAGGGAAATCGCCGGGCGGTAGACCCCTACCGCCAGGCGGTGGTGCGATTCAAGGTCCACCGCCGGGCGACAAAGTGTGACGCTGGGTGGTGGTCAGTTGTGCTTGGGCCTATTTTTCTGCTGCGCTTCTCACCTATAAATAGCCCTATTACGAATTCCAATTCATTCTTTTGACAGAGGAGGGCAGCCAGACCTACTTTGCACTCTTTGGAGAGGATCTCTTGGATGCTTAGGCTCCTTTTCAGCTTTTCTAGGGTTTGCTTTCCATATCTTCCATTATTTTCATCTTGGTTCACCATGACTATGGTGAACTAAACCCTTTTTGTTGTTGGGGGAACAATGTAATCTTTTGATACTCTCGTTTATTGAAACTCTTGTTTGAATTATATGTTTTTCATATGTGTTTATTATCAATTGTTGGATTCTCATACTGTGCTTAATGCCTTTATCGTTTAACTCATTCGGTAATTGATCTTTGACTTTATTGATACGGGGACGTACAATAATGGCACGAACTGGTGAGATTTTCCATGGTTAAGCAATACCACCTAGGGATAGGGGAGTAGGACGACCAATTATATTTGTGTTGCAAGTTGCTAGGGGAGGCTAGGGATAGCAAGCCGGTAATTAGTAATAGGCCCTTTTCGCTGAGGGAACGGGTTAAGGGGAGGCCAATAAAGTTTGCATGCAATCAGATAATAAAGCTATTTAAACAAGAGGAGTAAATAAAAGAGAAAGGATTAGATGAAATTGTAAACCCCCAACAACTCCATTCATCCATTGCCTAAATCTCGTCAATTGAATCACACATTGCATATTTATTTTCTGTCATTGCATCCACCACAACTATTGATTTTTCTCTGCAAGTCTTACGATTTTGATTCACGCGAACGATAAGGCCTTTCAAGTCTCATGGGAAGAACGATAATGGGTTTTACCATTTTTATTACTTGATACGATTTGGTACACTTGCCAATCCGCTAACAAGTTTTTGGCGCCGTTGCCGGGGACTCGAGGTTTGACTTATTTAGCAGTGTGAATTGATTGAATTTGACTTGTTTGTAATTATTTAATTTTTCATGTTTGTTTTTATTTTTGTTCTAATAAATGTTCTCTACAGTTTTGTGCCTAAGATTTACAGGATGCAGTGTGGACAAGAAGTTGATTATATGGGCACTCAATCCTACCAAAATAATTTCAATCACTGGTGGGAACCTCACTTATACCTTGATCAAAATGAAAAAGAGAAACAATCCTCTTTAAGAAAAGAAACGTTGGGGGAAATTGAACAACGTTTACTGGATGAACAAATCTCTTGTACATTAAAGTCTCTGGGCATTATTGGGGTTAATACTAAAGTGGACCCCAGAGAAGAATGTCATTCTCCTATCTTTGCAGATGATAAGGTTATTGATGAAGAAAAGATAGATGAAGATGAGATAACAAAGACATTGATTTCTCTAGGAATTATTAAAAGCATTGCTGCCACCAACCCTGGAGAAGAATGGCAATCTACCATCATTGAGATTGAAAAGGTATATGAAGATGAGATAGCGAAAGTATTGAAGTCTTTGGGTATTATTGGGAGTAATACTGAAGTTGACCCTGAAGAGGAGGCTACTGATGACGAGATAATAGTGGAAGTTGAAGCAAAAAGGTTGAGTGAGGGAGAAAAAGATGAAAAAAACAAGCGGTGATTAAGAAAAAAGAAAAAAAATAAGAAAATAAGAAAAAAGAAAAAAAGAAAGTGGAAGAAGGAAAAGGTTGAGAAAAAGAGGAAGAGAGGACAGAAGAAAAGATCACATGAGAAACCTCTTCCTCATAAAAAACAATATCATAGGAAAGGAAAGAGATTTATGTCCTCCAAGGAGATCTTCAAGAAATTGGAGATCAAAGTCCCTATGATTAATACATGGAAACATGTGCTTGGTGTTCTCAATTTTCTGAAGAGATTTAGCAGAAAGAAGAAGAAAAGAATATCAAGCAACACAACATTTACTGATGAATGCCACTGGGATAACATCTACTGAGGGATGCTAGAAAGTTAAAGTATCCATTGAAGGATACAGGAAGGTTCACCCACTGATGGGTAATGGTAAGGTTTGCACCTACTGACGGGTGCTAGAAAGGTTTGGGTCAGGCTCGTGACGTTAAACAAGCGCTAACTGGGAGGTAGCCCAGTTATTTGTTGATTGTTTGTTTGTTTTTTTGTTTGTTTTTGAACCCTGTTTGTAGTACATCATAGGTTGCATAAACATTTGAGTGGGGGATGTCTTGGAAAATTAAATCAGGTGCCACAGAAAGAAATTTCAAAAAGAAAAAAAATTTTGGGAAGCGGGAGTACCACTCACCGCCGGGCGGTGCAACTTTGCCACCGGGCGGTGGCGGCGAGACACCCAACCCGAGCCCTTTAAAGCTGGGCGGGTTTGGGTGTTCTACACTTCATTTTTCCTCTTTGCATTTCGCCCAGAGGTATTCTTGGCTTGTAGCACCCAATTGGCACCTTCAAAGAGCTTCCCAAAGAGTTTTTCCCCAAACTCTTATCTCCCACTCACATTGCCCTATTTTCTTGTTTCAAATTTGGGGGTTTTTAGTGAGAAGAGTGCATTAGGAGGTTTTGCATCATTAATTGAAGGATTTCTTGCAAGCATTGCATTTCTCCACTCAAGTAAGTTGTGCAATTTCATTTTTGGTTTCTAATTTTAGATTTTGATATTAGAACATGCTTAGGAACATGACAAGTTAGGGTTTTCATTTTCCTTGCATGAATTGATGGTTTGGGAACTGTTTTGACTCATTAAGATGCATGAATCTTGTTTGCTTGGATGAATTTAGTGTTTGAGTGGAGAATAGGGTCATAAAAACTTGTTTTCGAAAAAATTGTGTCGCACCGCCGGGCGGTCTTGATGTACCGCTGGGCGGAATTGTTGCTGTTGAATACCGCCGGGCGGCAGACCCTTGCCGCCGGGCGGTCTGCTCTGGATTCCTGAAAATTTCTTCAGTTCGATACGGAGGGAAACCCTTTTTCACTCTTAGTGTCGAACTGTTCGGCCTATAAATGCTTGATGAGTTATTCACCTCTAATGTTGGATTCCTATGGTCTGTTGTGGATTATAATTTTTGCAGGGATGTCATCACCAGCACGAAGGGGGAAAAATACTGGCAGCAAGAGGAAGGAGCCTGAGAGGCCGAGAGGGTTTGATTCCCAGAGGTTCCTTTCTAGGCATCATGAGGAGCACTTCGCAACCGTGCAAGAAAGGAGATTACTGATGGAAAGGAAGGTAGCATTTGTCAATGACCTGACTCCTCAATTTGGAGAGGAGATTTTGAGAAGAAAATGGATGAGGCTGACAACCTACCCTGCACCAGCCAGTTTGGAATTGGTGAAGGAATTTTAGACCAATGCTATTTCCAGGGGAGGAATCGCAGCTGAACAATATAGAAGTTTTGTAAGGGGACATATTATTAAGTATGACCCTGAAACAATAAACAACTTCTTAGGCACGGAATGGCCAGGAGAGCAGTGCCATTTTGCTACTCGCTTTGGTTTGCTTGAGGATATTGCTGAGATGGAAAGGGTTCTATGCCTTCCTGGAAGTCGTTTTCAGACAAATGCCAGTGGAGCCCGGGTTAATATTAGGAGGCTAGACTTGTCACCTTTGGCAAGGTATTGGATGGCCTTCACCCATGCCAACATCCAACCCTGCTCACACATCTTCGATGTCACGATACAGAGGAGCTGTCTTATCTATTGTATGCTGAAGCAGCTGGATGTGAATGTCGGGCAGACTATTGCCGACGAGATACGCAACTGCGCTACCACTGCGAGTAGCAGAACATCATTGGGACATCCATCCCTTATTACTTTTCTCTGCCAACTGGGTAGGGTGGATACCGCAGTTCCTCCATATGAGAGACCCAGGAGTGTTATCGATGCTGCTTACTTTCAGCAGTACTGTGCTGAGGGAGGAGATGCAGGAGCAACACCCAGGGGACGTCGTAGGAGAGCTGCAGCACAACAAGAATAGGTGCCTGATGATGCACCAGCACAACATGCTGAGCCATTCCAGATGCGAGACATGTATATGTCTCTACTGGAGGCTAAGATGGATTCTCTTCGCAGAGGACAAGTAGCTCTTGCTGAGATATTAGTGGGGCAATATGATTATCCACCAGCCCACAGGTGGACTATGGATGAGTTTTACAGTGCGACGACTTGGCCTTAGGAGCAAGGACAGGGCAGTGGAGCTGCTGGAGCACCAAATGAGGATGAAGATGATGAAGGGGACCAGGAGGATTGTGATGACAGCATGGGATGATTGAGGGCATCTACTGATAGTTGCCCATATTATAGGCAGGATTTTTATTTTTTTCTTCTATTGTCTTCTTTCACTTTTGCATTTTAAATTTTTGAATTTTATTTTTCAGTGTGTATGCTTGACTTGATTACTTTTTCTGAAGATGTTTGACTGACTACTTTGCATGATGAATCTATTTGATAATGATTTGATGTGAATGATTTTTGAGTTGTATGCATGTTAACGTCCTGTGAAACAGATGCGTGATGAAGTATGATTGTGGTCATGATGCCAAGTCGGATGTATGAATGACTATGCGTGAGAAAGCATGTTGTGTGAGGTATTGAGCCCCAGAGTTTTTATTGTTGTATGTATTGTTCAAATTGAAGCATAAATTTTATTGCCTTAATCTTGATGATTGATTGATTTTTATGTGAATGTCAAATGATCAAGGCCATGTTGAAAACCCTTTTCTAGCCAAATTTCCACCCAAAAAGCTTTAAAGATTATATCCTTTTTGAACCTTAACCTGAAACAGGATGAAACCCTTTGATTTGAAATTACTTATCTTGAGTTTGGTTGAGAATAATTGTATGGAAGAAAAGGTTCGAGTTTGGGGTTGCATGGGAAAATTGGAAAGGCAAAAGAAAAACATTAAGCTCAAGTGTTGCAAAGCAAAATACATGAATAGAGAAAAAGAAAAGAAAAGAATAAAAGCATGAAGAGGAGCTCAATGAAAAAGAAAAAGGGAAGAAGCTGGGAATGAGTGAAATTGGTGACAAAGAGAGAGTTTAAACTTGAACATTTTCATTAATGAAATAGTTCTTTTAACTTAAGAATTTTTTGATCCAGAAAAACCAATTTTTCTTGATAGCCCGACCTCATTATAAGCCTTGGAAAAGTCCTTTTGATGGCATTTGCATGGAAAGATGTTGATTGTTTAAGATGAATGGCAATTTTATTTCATGTGACTTGTGAACAATAAAGAGTGGAGTGCTACCCTAAACACTTGAGTGATTGAGTGAAACACTTGCTTGGTGAGAACTTCTAAAGTTCATGCTTGCATTCTTTGCTTAGTGGACTGATCATTCATACTGTGTAGCATCTTTTGAGTAACGCATGAGCTAACTTAAGTTGAGAACAAGCATGCATCTTGATTTGAGTTCATTGATTATCTGAAATTGAGTAAGCTTTATCATGTACTTTGTAAATGTTGAATCATTAGATGAAAGGGTAGAAAGTCAAGCTCTGTTTTGTTTTTTTGGTTTTGTTTTGTTTTGCTTGAGGACAAGCAAATTTCTAAGTTTGGGGTTGTGATAACGATTGAAAAACCGTTATTTTCATATGCTAATTTGGACTAAATTATGCCCTTTATTGCTTAGAATGAGCTTGAAATCAAACAAAACTCAATAAATGAGTCAGTCGAGGGTCAAAAGCTGTTTTTAGCGATTTTATGCTTGTTTTTCATTGTTTTGCAGCAAAATTGACAGAAGTGAAGATTGGGAATAAAGATGAAGGTCATAGACTCAAGAAAAGTGAGAAAATCAGAGAAACGAAGAGTCTAGGCACCGCCTGGCGCCAGGGGTTTACCAGGAGGAGAAGACACTAGTATTGGGCGCCGGGCGGCAAACCCCTGCCGCCGGGCGGTTTTGCGGCACGAGGGAAACCGCCGGGCGGTGGTGCGATTCAAGGTCCACCACCGGGCGGCAAAGTGTGACGCCGGGCGGTGGTCAGCTGGGCTTGGACCTATTTTTCTGCTGCGCTTCTCACCTATAAATAGCCCTGTTACGAATTCCAATTCATTCTTTTGACAGAGGAGGGCGGCCAGACCTACTTTGCACTCTTTGGAGAGGATCTCTTGGATGCTTAGGCTCCTTTTCATCTTTTCTAGGGTTTGCTTTCCATATCTTCCATTATTTTCATCTTGGTTCACCATGACTATGGTGAACTAAACCTTTTTTTTTTGTTGGGGGAACAATGTAATCTTTTGATACTCTCGTTTATTGAAACTTTTGTTGGATCCTCATACTGTGCTTAATGCCTTTATCGTTTAACTCATTCGGTAATTGATCTTTGACTTTATTGATACGGGGACGTACAATAATGGCACGAACTGGTGAGATTTTCCTTGGTTAAGCAATACCACCTAGGGATAGGGGAGTAGGACGACCAATTGTATTTGCTTTTGTTTGTAATGCGTTGCTAGTTGCTAGGGGAGGCTAGGGATAGCAAGCCGGTAATTAGTAGTAGGCCCTTTTCGCCGAGGGATCGGGTTAAGGGGAGGCCAATAAAGTTTGGATGCAATTAGATAATAAAGCTATTTAAACAAGAGGAGTAAATAAAAGAGAGAGGATTAGATGAAATTGTAAACCCCCAACAACTCCATTCACCCATTGCCTAAATCTCGTCAATTGAATCACACATTGCATATTTATTTTCTGTCATTGCATCCACCAAAACTATTGATATTTCTCCACAAGTCTTACGATTTTGATTCACGCGAACGATAATGCCTTTCGAGTCTCATGGGAAGAACGATAATGGGTTTTACCGTTTTTATTACTTGATACGACTTGGTACACTTGCCAATCCGCTAACAGCGTTGGCATAGAGCGAGAACTTTCACAGGGAGTGTGATTTAGTGTTGTTGCTGTTGTTGTTTTGAAAGCCTATTATCCTTCATGAAGTATTCAGAGGAGGTGTTCATCCTTTGTGAAGATTCAGAGGAGGTGTCCATCCCTTGTGGGTCACAGGGGAAGTGAGTTTCATCTATTGGGGTAACAAAAGAGGTGTTCTAACCTTAAACTATTTTATTTTCTTTGTGAGTGTAACAATTTGTTGGTTTGTGTCAGTGAAGCGTTAATTCTCGGTTGAGATTAACAATTGGATGTAAGATCTCTGTGATCCGAACCAGTATAAAAATTACCTGTGCAATTTTCTCTCTTCATTAGTGTTTTAATTTGTTTAAAATTTTTTACGGAAGTTATTTTTACGTGAGAAAATTATTTAAAGAACGATTTGCGATAAGAAACCAATTCACCCCTCTTGGTTTGTTGAACGCGTTAACCCTTCCGCTGCACCGCTCTGACAATTGGTATTAGAGCTTACTTTTATAGTAATTCAAAATGACGGGGAAACATCAAACCTATGCTAAGGGTGCCTCTATTAATAAACCTCCTTTATTTACTGGAGAAAACTATGCTTTTTGGAAAGTGAGAATGCAAATTTTCATGGAATCTATTGATAGTGAGATTTAGGAAACTGTCACAAATGGTCCTTTGCTTCCTTTTGTGTTTATTAGCAATTTGCAGGAATTTAAACCGCGAGAATAATGGAATGTTGATGATTTTATCACTAAATTCTCTTGATTTTGTAGGCTATTGGAATGATTTGAAAGAAGGGTTAAAGCGTCAAATAGTTGGAATGCAGAAAAGTCAACTAGAGTGTAGAAAAGTTAACCAGAATGCAGAAAAGTGAACCACTGTGCAAAAAAAGTAGTGTTGAGCGCCAGTTTTGGGCGTTGAGCGCCAATTTTGGGCGTTGAGCGCAAGTTTGAGTGTCGTTTTTCACTCGGGCGCCCCTTTTGTGCGCTTAAGCGCCAGAAAGTACCGTTCGATGCCAGTGACACGAGCTTGGGCCTGTTTTTGGTTTGTTTTCGCTCTATTTAAAGGACCCAGATGCCCTAGGTTTTGTATCTTTGGCGGAAGGAGAGCAGCAACACACTCATTCACTCTCTAGAGGCAGATTCCGATGCGGGAGCTTCCATTCCCAATTTTTAGGATTTTTCTATCTCATTCTTCTCCATTGTCCATCTAGTTTCTCCATGTCTATGAGGAACTAAACTCTATTTGTTGTTGGGGGATGACGTAACCTTGTGAACTCTCATGTATTTGAATTGATTCTTAATAACATATGATTTTTTCATTAATTGTTAGAGTAATTCATCTGTTTCAACGCTTGGTGTGTTTAACTCATTCATTAGCATGATTTATGAATTGTGTGAGTGCCGGGAGGTTCCTTACAATTTAGGTTCTTGTTGAATTAATCCCAAGAGTAATATTTCTCAGGGATGAGGGTATGAGTCTTGGTCATCTTAAAGCTGTTGATCTTCACAATTAATCCCTAGGAATTGCATGAACTAGGGTTAAGGACAGGCTTATTTCATCGAGGGATCGGGTTTAAGTGATTTAGTGAGTGACATTAACATTAATGCATAAAGAAGAATTCTTACATACATGAGAGGAAACTATGTGAAATCTAACCCCAACAACATACTCATCTCATATTAATCAACATTCGTTCATCATTGTGCTACTATGCTATTGATCAATTTGCATTCATATTTAATTTTTCGTCTTTGCATTTGAAACCAATGATCTCGTTTTCTCTAAGTCTTAATTAATCGACTTATCACACGATTGTCTAGTGCCGAAAGTCTCTTGGGACACAATACTTGGTCTTACCATTTTATATTACTTGTGTGATTCGGTACACTTGTTGATCCATCAACAATCAATCGACATCGTCTCATACATATGAGCTTTGGCAAAATTTTCTGCACCAACATCGCGAATCATGTCCTCTAATTTGTCTTCATATGGTCGATCTTCTTCCATGGTGGAATCAATAACATTTTTAGTTTGGGAGACAGTCGGAAAGTGTATTTCTTCACAGATATGATGTTCCTTAATTTGGGTTGCGTTCAACTTTCTCTCATTCAAACAGTTCACTCAAGGACATCTAAAATTTACTTCATCATCACTTCTACCCTCATTACGTTGCACAAATTGTATAAATTCCTCTACCCTTCTCTCGTACTCAGCACTAATGTGTGGTAAATTAATCCAATTTCGATCCATACGTAAATATTCTGACTCATATTCTACAAAATTACAATGCAAATTTTTTTTTATTCATCATTTAACGAAAGTTAATTCAACTCAATCATACAATCATACAATAAGAAACATTGAAATAATCATATATTCAACATAAAAAATTTTAAAAGTAACATTGTAAAATAAAAAAATTAAACTTTATAATCATACCATCATATAAAATTTCACAATCATACAAAATTATTTAATCATACAAAATTAAATGATCATTCAATCACATATTCAATCATATAAAATTATACAATCCTATTAAAAAGTAAATTTTAGACATTAATATAAGAACCTGATAGTGTGAAAAGCCAATAAAAACAAACAATCTGCGATCAAAACGATAGAAAATTCAACTCTACAAAATTCAAACCTACACAATTATTCAACATACAATCAATTCAATCATACAATCATACAATTTATATGTATTCTTATGATCAACTCAAACATTCAATCATACATAATTATTTATATTCAACACAAAAAAAAATAAAAATTAACAAAATAAAATTAATAAACACAATAATAGGTACCTGGGAACATGAGGAAGAAAGTCATTCTACAGTGACGACGGTGACACAACTATGGCGTAAGGAGGCATAGAACTCGCGCAAATCACACTGTAGCGAAAGAGAAAGAAGAAATCGCAAAAACCAAACCAAAAAGAGGTTTGGAACAATTTTGGTCGGTGATAATACCAAATAAACGTTGATGATAGCCATAGTCCCTATGGCCGTGGTTCTGGGGGTAACCGAGGCATATTCCCT
Organism: Vigna mungo; assembly: GCA_036885675.1. Classification (NCBI taxonomy): domain Eukaryota; kingdom Viridiplantae; phylum Streptophyta; class Magnoliopsida; order Fabales; family Fabaceae; genus Vigna; species Vigna mungo. The sequence continues at coordinate 52,862,351 of CP144700.1, forward strand.
GACCTTTATGATGTTCAGACTGCAGATTGGGGAATTTCAAAATTTTCAAGACCCTATGGCATCGTTTCTGAGGGGAACCGGGGCCTATTCTCTTGCGTATGTTAGTAAAATATCTGACTGTTTCATTTTTCACCCTTCTGTTAGGGGTTTTGGCCTCGATTCTATAAACAACGAGGCCAAAAGTCATATACAGCTTCGATTCTGAAGAAACTGAGGCCTATTCTGTCACAAAAATTTCAAAAATGCCACCACGGCATATTATGCTTTCGGTTCTAGTGAACCGAAGCATAATGTGTGCGGTAGTAAGTCATGTTTTTACTGTTGAGATTGTTGACAACACAATATCTATATCACTCAGGTTTTTCATGATGACAACACATTTTTAATAACACACATATGTTGTTGTTGTGTTACATGTTCGTATGCTTATTGTTTGATATATTATTGAACATGTTTATGTGTTATATTGTTGTGTGAATGCATACTTATTGAGCTTGTACATGTTACATCATATCTCGTTGCATTACACATGTTTTAAAGGATGAAAACCACATGCACTCTTATGAACTTAAAAGCTGTGTGACAAAGCTGCAGTAAAGTCGACTTTAGTACTAATTGATTCGACTATACTAAAGTCTTTGTACAGATTTTCAGAAACAGTGCTATGTGAGATTTTTGTGAAGGAAAGAATTTCAAAATGCTCTGACATGTCGAAGTCGACTGTGTGCGCCATGCATTCAACTACATTAGTTGTTTGCTTTGAAATTCTGTTATACTCATGAACAGTAACGACTATATTTTTAAAATTTAGTTGAGCATTGAATATAAGTCAATAGTATTGAATAGGAATTTATTTTATTTGATTGTATGCTACTGGTTTGACTAATCTGTTATATCTATCATAACCTAGTCGACTGAATTAGTAGCATATTCGACTAAGGGAGCGTCTGATGGGCTGCCGCAACCCACACAAATTTAATGTGCAATTAGAAATGTAGTATAGCTAGGAAATGACTCCCAGGTCGTCTCTCAAGGACCAATTTTGCGGTTCAAGAATTAAGTCAGACACGAAGGGAGGGGTTTGTGAAAATGTTGTGGTGAATACGGATGAATAAAATCAAAACACTGACGCAAATAGAAATGCAAACACAGATCTAAAAACGGGTTCAAAGACAGACTGGAGATGGTTGGTCATTAACTTAATTACAATGCTTCCTATCACAGATCAACAAAATAAAGCCGACTCAAACCTCTAATCCAACACAATTAATCAACTAAGCGCAGGCTAATTATGTTTTCATAAAAGCGAACTAAGTGAACACAATGTTAACATCAATCTAATTTACACCATGCAGTTTCATCAACTAAAAGAAGACTCAACACCAACTGGGCAACTAAGTGTATACCCAATTGCAAGTGTAGATACAGATTTCACATTAACCAAGTCAGAGTGGCAATTACACATACAGTCCAGAAATCTCAGGGAAACATTATAATATCGCTAATGACCAACTCAATTAATTTAAGCTATCATGACAATTAAAGTAACAAGACCAAACATATTAGACAACATTAAAACAAAATAAAATACTAGACCCCAACACTGTTACAAACAACTATCTTACACAGTTAAATTAGTTTAAATGCAAAACTAAATTAAAGAAATGAAAAACAACTAATCCTACTATGCAAACTAATTTAAAACAAAGGAATAATCAAACATGTTTTTTACTCTACCATTCACGTGACCTATTCCATCTACCAAATGAATTTGCAATTGAAAATGGCCTAAAAAAACCTTCATGGCTGTGACCTTATGCACCAAAGTCCCTTTACTCTCTTCATTCAACAAACAATTAAATATGTGCTTCCTTTTGTGCCATGTGCTTCATTCTCCAAGACAAACCTTCCTTTCCACACTATGGGATCCGTGCCTCTCTGTCTCCATCATACAATTTCGGTTTTCAACACATTACAACCCAAAATTTCCAAGCTTCCTCTTCCAATGTTGCATTACGTTGCTTTCCAAATTCCACACTCCAAAAGGTGCCTTAATCTCTTCTATCAAGATGCCACATGTGCAAAGTCAAAGGGAATAAACCACACAATACATCCTCTTCCTCATAACAATTCTCAGCCAAATGCAAGCAAGGGGTCAACACCAAAATGGAAAGATTCCTTCTATGGTAAATGTGCTTCTACATGTGCTTGTCCAATAGAGGTAAAAATTAAATGTGTCATTCTCTCTCCTTTCTACACACCAATCGGTATTCCTCCACCCAAGCAAACATCCAAACCCTTCCTTCACCTTTCAAAACCGAGAATACACCCAACAAAACAAGTCTCCATTCCCAAATAATTGCAAGAACAACATACCCCAAATTCTAACTTCTACAAACTAATCCAACACTCACTGTTCTTCAAACTTCTGCTAAAAACAAAATGCAATCCCTAGACCCCTTTGCAAGACCGTCCAGCTCTCCAAAGAGAATACAATGTTCCATTTCATACATTACTTCCATTACTAAAAGTAAAATATAAGAAGAACAAGGGCTCAAGCTCCCAACAACTATCAAACAACTCAAACTTTCTTCACTACAATTCTCAATGGAAACCATATCCTTTTTCATTCAATAGTGGAAACTCAAATATAACACTAAAATGGTGCAGCAAAAGGAGACGAAAATGTATAATGGGTCTTCATTCAACCAAAGAAACCACCATGAAAATGCAAAGAACCACCTCCAAGCTCAAGCTTTCAACATTCAAAACGAAAATACAAGAAGAGAAATGATATATCTCCATTCCATTAAGCAAGAATAAGCATGGTTGCAAGCAATAGAAGAAGAAAAATGTAATCTTGTTCATTCCATAGCTCAAAACCGAAGGCACACCCAAGCTCCCAAGAGAGAGTTCATACAAGCCAAGCAAAATGAAGTGAAGAGTGTGCTCATGTATGTGGTCGGCCTTGCCTCTCTAAATGCCGAGAATCGCTTAAAAAAATGGGTGGGGACCACCCAAAAGAAACCCTAGGGTTTGGTGCCAAGTTTCCCACAAAGTTTGGGCCTTTACATTTTTGCCACTAAAAGGGCCCAATGCACATAAGCTTGATTAAAGTTTCTAATCAACTAAGTTACAATTTAACTAAAAATGAAATGCCTAATTGTTGAGTCTTTAATGACCATGCCCCTCCATCCAAATGCTCCAAAAGATATCTCCAAAATTTCCCTGCAACTAAAAATGCAATTAATCACCTCAGAAAATTCAAATTAACTAAAATAAGAATTTCCGATCAAATTAAGCATAATTAAGAAAAAAGGAAAAATACCGGACAATTAAGCACAATTCCCTAATTTAATTAAGTGCAATAAACCAAATACAGTCAAGAAAATGTCGACTCATCAGCGTCTGATAAACATAAATCTATAAATAGATGTAATCAGAAATTATTTTTTGATCTAACATTTTCAGATTTTGTTTCAGATTGTTTCTCGGAGATTATAGAGCTCCAAGAATTCTCCAAGAAGATGGTGGTAATATTTCTTGAAGGAGATTCAAAGGGAGACTGACTGCATGCTCGTTACTTGATCACATATCTGCACATTGGGGTGTTTTATGGTTGATCAAGATTCTTGTTGGCATCCATTGGTGATTTCTATTGTGACCTGTTGTGATTGTAGGGGATAGACTCGTCGAGTCTGGTTCACTCTGAGGATTGTTCAAAGTGGTCGGCAGATTGCAGGAGAGGGGACATCTTGCTGCAAGTCCTGTTGTGTGTGGTTTGCCTATATTTTGATTAGAGGGTTAGAGAGGTGTTTTATATTTTTGACGTGGAGGTCTTCTATAAAAGCCTTGTTGTAAAAACCTTGACCATTATAGTGCATTTGCTTCCGGGTACATGATAACGGTTGGCAAACCGTTATTTTCATATGTCATTTTAGACCAAATTACTCCCTTTACTGCTTAAAACGAGCTTAGAATCAAGCAAAACACATAAAATGAGTCAGTAGAGAGTCAAAAGCTGTTTTTAGCGGTATTACGCTTGTTTTGCAGCATTTTTGATGAAGGTGAAGAATGGAGTTGAAGGTGAAGGTCTTAGACTCAAGACAGAGGAAGAAAAATGAAGAAAAGAAGAGTCTAGGAACCGCCCAGCAGTAAATTTCACCACTAGGCAGCCAAATGCGAGGAGAAGGAACTGCCTGACAGCCAGGCGTGGATGCTGGGCGGATTTGCGATTAGAGGCAAACCGCCGGGCGGTAGACCCCTGTGGCCGAGCGGCATAAGTGTGACGTCGGGCGGTTGTCTGCTGGGCTTGGGCCTATTTTCTGTGACGCTCCTCAGCTATAAATAGCCCTATTGCGATTTCACTCTCATTCTTTTGACAGAAGAGGGCGGCCGGACCTAATTTTCACTCCTTGGAGAAGATATCTTGGATGCTTAGGCTCTTTTTCATCCTATCTAGGGTTTGCTCTTCCATTCTTCCATTATTTTTCTTCTAGTTTCACCATGACAATGGTGAACTAAACCCTTTTGTTGTTGGGGAAACAATGTAATCTTTTGAAACTCTCTTTTATTGAAACTCTTGTTTATTTATATGCTTGTCGTATGCTTTGATTATGAATTGTTGGGTTCTCATCTACGCTTAAAGCTTTTATCGTTTAACTCATTCGATAACTGTTGTTTGTCTCTATTGATACGGGAACGTACAGTACTGTCATGAACTGGTGAGAAATTCCTTGATTAAGCAATACCACCTAGGGATAGGGGGGTACGACGATCAATTGTTTTCGCTTCTGTTCAGTAATGCATTGCTAGTTACTAGGGGAGGCTAGGGATAACAAGCCAGTAAATAGTAATAGGCTCTCTTCGCCAAGGGATCGGGTTAAGGGTAGGCCAAGAAAGTTTGCATAACAATTAGATAACAAAGCAATTCAAACAAGAGGAGTAGATAAGAGAGAGCGGATAAGATGAAATTGTAAACCCCCAACAACTCCATTCATCCATAGTCTTTTTTCTCGTCAACTGAATCAAACGCATTGCATGTTTATTTTGTGTTCTTGCATCCACAACAATTAATTTTTCTTTACAAGTCTTACGATTTCAATTCGCACGAACAATAAGGCCTTTCGAGTATCTTGGGAAGAATGATATTGGGTTTTACTGATTATATTACTTGGAATGATCTGGTACACTTGCCAGGGACTCAACAAGTTTTTGGCGCCGTTGCCAGGGACTCGAGGTTTAACTTTTTCAAGTAGTGTAAATTGATTGAATTTGACTTAATTTTATGTTTGTTTTTATTTTTGTTCTAATAAATGTTCTCTAGGGTTTTGTGCCTAATGATTGCAGAATGCAGTTTGGACAAGAATTTGATTATATGGGCACCCAACCCTATCAAAATAATTTCAATCACTGGTGGGAACCTCACTCATATATGGATCAAAGTCAATTTAGGCAAGCTGTTGAGCCACAAATTAGACCAATTAAGAAAAATACAGAGTATGATGAACTACTTTAGAGGATTATGAATTTGGAAATGTACCATGTCAAAGGCATAGAGGAGACTGAAAAAAAATGATGAATTCTTGCCACAAGGCGTGTATACAAGATTTTCTTCTCATAGAAGCATGGAGGAGAGGCAACAATATCAGTGGCAGCAACAATACTCCTCACCAATAGAAACGTGGGAGTATGATCAAAAACTTTGCCAACAGATAGTTGTTGTGACGGAACAAGTCAAAAGCTGTAATGAAAAGTTCGACAAGTTTCTGGAGAGGTGTAATCCCAAGAACTATGAAAACACCTCCAGGAATTTAGAGACACAAATTGATGAAGTTGTTGATAAGGAGAAGACTGAGATAGGAGTGGAGAAGACAGAAGAAATAGAAATAGAAAGAGTTGTTGCTGAGATAGATGAAGAAAAGCTAGAGATTTGTGAGGAGGAAAAAGAGGAAGAAGAAGAGAGAAGGTTGAGTGAGGAAGACCAAGATGAGGAGAAAGAAAAAGAAGTGGTTGAAAGAAAAGAAAAAAAATAGAAAATGTGTGAAAATGAAAAAAGAAGAAATCAATGAAAAATAAAAAGAGAAAGTTGAGGGAGAAGATTGAGAAAAAGAGGAAGAAAGGAAAGAAGAAAATATCATATGCAAAACCTCTTCCTCATCAAAAGAAATATCATAGGAAAGAAAAGAAATTTATGTGCTCCATGGAGATCTTCAAGAAATTGGAGATCAAAGTTCCTATGATTGAAACATGGAAACAAGTGTTTGGTGTTCTTAATTTTCTGAAGAAATTCAGTAGAAAGAAGAAAAAGAAAAGAATATTAAGCAAGGAGAATATTAACACCTACTGATGAGTGCTTGTTGGGGTTTCCCTAATTCTTGTAAAGCATTTTTTTTATTTGTAATTAATTGATTGTTTGAACAATTTTTGGTTAGCATCTACTGAGGGATGCTAGATGATTTAGGTATCTACTGAAGGATACCAGGAAGGCACACCTATTGATGGGTGTTGGAAGGATTTGCACTTACTGATTAGTGTTAAACTGGTTTGGGTCAGGTTCGTGACATTAAACAAGCGCTACTAGGAGGCAACCTAGATTTTCTTTCTTTCACTTTTGCATTTTGAATTTTTAGAATAGGTTGAATTTTTATTTCCAGTTTGTATGTGTTACCAATAAGGAGTATTGGTAAAACTTGAAGACAATTGTTTTGATGATGCTGCAAGAAGCTTTAATTGAACAGGATGTTAGATTTATTTAAAAGCAATTTGTAGAGATTAAATGTAGTAGGAAAAACCTTGTAAACTTTGTAAAAATTGCATTTTCAACTGCAATAATCGATTATGGAAAAGCAATAATCGATTATCACAAGTCATTCAGGAATAATAGATGATCACCTCATATAATCGATTATCACATTTTGAAAAACCTGTAACGGACTTGAATAATCGATTATCACTTACAATAATCGATTATTTATGGCAATTGGGACTTGACCTTTGATATTTAGAGTAGTTGGCTATATATTGATCTTCTGAAGATTTCAGAAGTAACGTTTTGAACTGAGGCTTTGCAGAATACTGTTTGTCAGAGGAAGTTCTCAGAAGCTTGTTCAAAGTTCCCTTGCTTGGTCTCGTGAACAGGAGAGGCTCGCGTTTCGTGTGTCGATAGTCGGAGCAAGCTCTCTTCGAGTTAGCAAGGTGCCCTGCCTGGTCTTGTGAATAGGAGAAGCTCACGTTTCGTTTGTCGAAAGTCGGAGCGGTTCTCTTCGAGTTGGCAGAGTGTTCTTCTTCCGGTTCGTTTGTCGAAGGAAGGTTTATTTATCTGTTTTATTCACTATTTGTTGTAATCTGTGAAACATATTTTTAGTGGAACTGTTAATCACTTTTTATAGTGATTAACGACTGGACGTAGATTCTGTTGAATCGAACCAGTATAAAAATTACTCGTGTGATTTTCTATTCACTACACTCTTTATCTTTTACGCATATCAACTGTTTGACAAATTTTCTGAAAGAAAATTGATTTTCTAAAAACGGATTATTTTAAGTTAAAACTGTGACCGAACACGCTTTCTATAACTCTAAGTTTCTTTTCCGCTACGTTACACTCTGTCTGGTACCAACCAACAATTGGTATCAGAGCTTGCTTTGATAGTTTTTCAAAAATTGCGAAAATGGCCGGTCACAATTCAAAACCTTGTATTATGGTAGCCTTCTAGGAAGTGGTTAGGGGATTTAAAGTGAAGCAAGAAGAAGGCTTAACAACAGCTAAAAAGTTCACGGCCAGCAGCTGTTTTCCTCTGTTTCAGCAGCATTTCTTGCACTAGAAAATTCAACCTTCATACTGATTTTGAGTAGCACATTGCAGCAGCCAAAGCTTAGAGCTTATATGAGTTTTAGGCATCATTTTGAGCTTGTTTGACCCTTAATATCACGGAACCTTTGTAGTTTGAATTACTTTGTTGTTTTTGGGTTAAGTGACTTGGGAAAATGCTCTTGAAGCAATTCCAAGATCACATTTGAACATTGTAATAGTGCAATTTCGTTTTCTTAGTGTGGAAGTGTGTCAAGGGGCTCCAAGTGTCACTTGCACTTTCACTTAGGACCGTCTAGCATTTACATTTTGCACCTTTATTCTTTCTTTAATTTGCTTGTTCATTTATTTGTTTTAAGTCTCCGTGGTATATAGGATTGCATAGCATATAGATAAACCTTCTCTTGGTTTTTAGGATCATTCCATTAGCATTTAAAAATCTTTTGAAAAATTTCTATTTAGAAACTAAGGTAAAAGGAAATCTAAAGAAACTCTGGCTAGGAAGAACTTGGTTTCTAAGCTTGTCCACTTGTGACTCACCTCTTCTTCCTGGGAGCTACTTGGAAGAAGATTTGTAGAATCTTTAGAATTCACTAAGAAAGAAAGTTGTAGAAGATTTTTACCTTTAGAATCTTTGTAGAAGATTTTTACCTTTAGAATCTTTGAAGATTTTCACCAAAAACAAAGAAAGTTGTGAAAACACTTTCCACTCAATACTTGTCAAATTTTGGAAAACCCTGTGAAAACCTTTTCTCATTTGACAAGGATGAGTCAATCTAGTGTGCAAGGAAGTATGAAACCCAATAGTGAGAGTTCACTAAGAGAGGCATTTGAACAAAAGTTCCAACAAAGGGACAAAGATATGAGTGAGCTTAGGGACTTATTTGCCCAATACATGAAAAATCAAAATGAGGGTGAGCAAAAAGAAAGAAGGAAGGATGAAAGGTACAATCAAGCTAGGAAAGATATTCCATTCTTTGGTAAATACATAGGTGCATTAACAAACCTAGCTTGGGAAAAAGAAGTGGATAAAATAAATCCTTGGTTTTATAGAGAGAGTGAATCTTATGTCCTTAGCATTTATCTCTCTAAGTTAGAAGGACATGCAAGTGAGTGGTGGGATGAAAGATAATACCATGTTAGGAAAGTAGAAAGTCTCCCATTCATGATTGGTGTGATTTAAAAGCTTGCATGAGAAGAAATTTTGTGCCTTCAAGAATTAAAAGAAACTTAGAATTAATTAGAGATTGCATTCAAGATGGAAAAATGTTTCTTGAGAGTTTAAATGATCATGGGTTTCTTCGAAGAGAATTAGAATTTGGGGCCAGACTTCAAAAGATCAAGGATAACAGAGAAAAAGACGAAAAAGAGAGAAAAGAATAAGAGAGGAGAGAAGAAGAAAAGAAAGAGAGAGAAGAAGAGAAAAGAAAAGAAGAAGAGAGAAGAGAAAAAGAGAGAAGAAAAGAAGAAAAGAGAGAAAGAATAGAAAGAGAGAAGAAAGAAAAGGAGAAATTATTAATGATGACAAGTCCTATTCTTTCAAAGATCATGGAACCTAAAAGGGAGGGTTTCCAAATCTTTACTTCTTTTCCAATTATTGTTCAATCTTCAAATATTATTCTCTCTTTCAAGTCAATTGTCATCCCATATTCAATGAAAACTTTTTCAAAATATGGCAATTTAAATCTTGAGTTATTGTTACCCTTAGGGATACAAGAAACTCAAGATAGAGGAAAAGTGACTTGTGAATTAGGACTTTCAAATTTCCTTAAAACTATAAAACAAAGTCCTTATTCTAAAGTTACTTCCACACAAAAATTCTCTCTTGGATTTATACTAATTGGAGATATATTTTATGCTTATTGTAGATATGTATTTGATCCAGGAGGAAAGTGACAAACCAAAGTTGTGCTTCTTTATATCTTCCCGATTTGAGGACAAATTGCTTTTCAAGAGGGAGGGTATGATGGAAACCCATTTAGGGTATTCCATTGAAAGGAGCACTAACTTAAGCTAAGACTAAGAAAGGGAAGTTAAAGAAGGACTTTCTAAAGCTTTCTTGAGTTTCTTTCTCTCAGTCTTAGAAGGAATATCTTTTAATATGTTTTGTAGGGCCTAACAATGCTTGGAGAATTTGACTGAAGCCATCCAAGAAGTAGAATCAATAAAAGACAGTAAAAGAGCAAAGGAAGGAGCTGCTGACAGATTGAAGCTCAAGTTGCACTCTCCGTGCAGCCCAAGTGGTAGTTGTTGACAGATTGAAGCTCAAGATGCACTCTCTGTGCAGCTCAACCGCTAGCGAGTGGCATTCTTCACGTGAGCAGCTGACCTGGAGGGAGGCATGGTTTGTGCTGGGTTAAATTAGTGCGTTTCTAGGGAGGACTTATTTGAATTTTAGGAGGGAATTCGTTCAGAAACGAGGCCCCTCTTCACCTATAAATAAGAGGGCCTCCCCATTGTAATTTCCCACTTTTTGATGTAATGAAATGCTGCAAAATTGTTTGCTCATCTTCTTATATCCCTAAGTCACCTCTGAATTTCGAAATTTAGCAACTCTCCTCTAGCTTCCTTCCTTAGTAGGAAGGTCGTCTGAGCTTGGAGGCATCAAACACAAACCACACCTTCATCCAAACTTTCATCAAACACTTTCTATGAATTATCCATTTCACTGCACCAATTCCCATTCCGCTGCGTATCTGTTTTGGAGCTTTTTCTTGTGTGCTTTATGCTAGGAGAGGGTTCCATCAGGAGTTTTTCAATCCTTCTACTTTTCTCTTTTTACTAAGTTTTCTTTCTTTGTTCCAAAAGGTATTTTGTTCAAATTTTTCACCTTCTTTTTTCTTCTTTCCAACTCTTCAATAAATTTTTTTGAAACACATCCTGAGTTAATGTTACCCATTTGGTTACATTCAACTCAAGAAAAAAACAATTTTTTCTTTAAAAATGGTCTCCTAGTTTTCACCACTAAATTCAATAAAAATATAAGGAGACTTTCTTCTATTATTACTTGTTTATATACATTGTTTGGACAACATAAATTCATTCACAAAATGTTTGATGATTTTTGCAGGTTGACATTTGATCCAAGAGGAGTTCCCTTGGTTTATACAAGAAATAAGTCACTAATCTCTCTTTGTTGCAGGTTTTTCAAGATTTGACGTTGAATCCTCTCCAACCTGGGGGGATGATATGGTCATAGATGGGGCAACAATGAAGAGCTTTTAGAGTGACAAAAAGAATAAAAAAGAGTATAATAGGTTTCATAGGCTTGTATTTGCCTCTTTGTTTCTTTTCGTTAGTTCTAGTTGAATAAACGCTTATAAACCCTTCGTTTCCTTTAAGCACAAGCAATGTGGGACTCTCCATGGCTTGGTCTTTAAAAGAAAAGAAGAGGAAATGGGCGTCCTAGGTGTGTAGCATTAGATAGTATAACTAGCTTTCATGTTTTGAACTATAGGAGAACTAATTGCCTTATAAACCCTTTGCAGTGGAGAGATTTGAGCAATATGGGACTCAAAAGCCCTTAGAGGACTTGCAGCAGCTACTGGCCGGCCTCCACACTCAAACGTCCAACATCTCTTACATCTAGCTTCCAAGCTCACTCCAAAGGCTATATAAGAAGGCTTAGGGGTCTCCTTTCGTACACAACCTTTGAATCAATTGATTACTTGAGTTGATTTGCACTTTTGCAATCTTCTTTTGAGATAGTATTCTATCTCCAAATTCCCTCTTTGGCCAGAACTTATCTTGCTCAAGCAAGTGGCGGTCCACCTTTGATGCTTATCTTGGAGCCTCCTTTAAGTGGCGCATCTTCAAGTAATAAGTTTCATCTTTCTTAAAGAAGGAATAAGTTTCAAGTATTAAATTGATGACTTTGTCTGGTTTACATTCGACTGTGTTTTTTTATCTAATTTGGAATTTTGTTATGCTCTTGCGCTTCAACGGCTATATTTTTAAAAGTTAGTTGAGCATTGATGACTTGGTCAACTATATTAAATGTGTGTTGATTTTGGTTGACTGAGAGCTACTATGTTGACTGTCTGTTATAACTATAATAATACAGTCGACTGAATTAGTAACCTATTCTATTGAGAAACAATCTGATAGAAAGAAAACTATAAATTGACTGAACACGAGTTGTTTAAAGACTTTTGAGGATCTAACATTTTCATTCTTGTTTCATATTGAATTCTCTGTGATAACAGCTCCAAAAATTCTCCAAGAAGATCGTGGTGATCTTTCTTGAAGGAGATTCAAAGGGAGATAGCTTGCGCACTCATTGTTTGATCAAATACTGCACAATGAAGGTGCTTCTGGGTTGATCACTTCAGGCTTGGCATCCTGTGAAGACTGCTGGAATTGGACCTGTTGTGATACATGGGTTTCACATTGAGGATTGTTCGACGTGGTGTTCAGATTGCAGAAGAGGGGATTCTTGCTGCAAGTCTGGTTTTTGTTATTGCAGCTATATTTTGGTTTTGGGTTAGAGAGGAGATTTATGTTTTTGACGTGACGTCTTCTATAAATTCCTTGTTGTAAAAACCGCAACCATTATAGTGCATTTGCTTTTTGGATTGGAAGGACACTAGATGTAGGCATTGTTGGCCGAACCAGTATAAAAATCAGCGTTTGATTTTCTCTATCCCTACACTCTTTAATTCCAGTCGACTTTACTTTTCACGCAGTCAACTACGTTTTTCCGCTCCATATAAATTTTCATTACTTGCACTTCAAGAAAGCTTATAAAGCTTTGTACTTTTGATAAAAGATTGCGAAAAGATTTTGTTTTTGAAACATCACCAATTCACCCCCCCCCCCCTCCCCCACACCCCTCTTGGTGTAAAAACGAAGCCAACCTGTTTTCCAACGATTGGCACCAGAGCTGGTTTTCATAAGATATTTGAAAATTTAGTCAACTCTGTTTTTATTCCATTCGACTATAAAACCTGGGGATGACTTCCTGTTTTGAAACTTTTGGTGAAGGGGCTTCAACAAACAGACCACCTCTGTTTGTTGGTGAAAATTATCCTTTTTGGAAAATCAGTATGCAAATCTTTCTTGAATCGCAAGATAAAGGAATTTTAGATGCCACTTTAAATGGTCCTTATGTTCGTACAAAACCTCTTACTAGTGGACTGCTAATGAAAATAGAAAAGCTCAGTATGATGTTAAAGCTAGAAATATAATTGCCTCTGCATTAACAATTGATGAATTTTCAGGATATCTCAATGCAAACCTGCAAAGGAAACACCGTTATTTGCTATATGATTTTGGTACTAAAAGCACCCTTTTTCACTTAGAAACTTGCTTGGACTCATGTGCTTTTAATAAATTGTGTGAATAAGAGAGTTGAGGTTGATTTCAACATTTTTCTAACAAATTCCCCTTGTTTTGACAGAGATTGAAGCAATACTGGACGAAGAAGTGAAAAGCCAAGAAGATGGAGCTAAAAAGGGTTCAAAAAGGCACTAAGAAGAGGGAAAACCCGAAGCCTAGGCGACAGGAACGAAAAACAACACGAAACATATCACTGCTGGTCGCCTGGGCGACGGCCCCGACGCCCGGGCGACGGACGCTCGAAGCTTGGGCGTCCAAAACTAACGCCCAAGCCCAACATGAACCCCAATTCACGCTTGGGTGAGCTCCCTGCGACGCTTGAGTGTGATTTCACATGGATCGGGCCCTGATTCTGCTATAATTTGATTCTTTCGGACCGGGCCACACTTTGGGATGCGTCTGACACTATTTAAAGGACCCTGAGACTCTAGGTTTTGCATCCCTGGCAGAGAAGAGCATAGCAATACACTCTTAGCCAATTCTTAGTCTTCCATTCTCTCTTCTTTTCTTCCATTATTCATAGGGTTCCCTCATGTCTATGGGGAACTAATTTCTATTTGTTGTTGGGGAATGATGTAACCTTATAAACTCTCATGTATTTCAATTGATTCTTAATTTCATATGCTTTTTCCATTAATTGTTAGAGTAATTTATCTGTTCTTATTGCTTGCTTATACAATAGCATGATCTGTGATTTGCATGAGTGCCGACAGGTTCCTTTCAATTCAGGTCCTTGTTAAATTACTCCTAAGGGTTATATTCGTCTTAACCTCTTGATCTTCACATCTTTTTACCAGGAATGCTAGGAATTGTATGAACTGGTAATTAGGGACCGACTTATTTACCGAGACATCGAGTTTAAGTGTTTTAGTGAGGGACGTTAGCATTAATGAATAAAGAAGAATTCTTATATACATGAGAGAGAACTAGGTGAAATCTAACTCCAACAACATACTCATCTCATATCAATCAACCTTCATTCATCTTTGTGCTCTTTTGCCACTAATCAATTTTATTTTGCTTTATTTTATTATTCTTGCAATACAAATCCATGATCTCTTTTATTTTCAATCTTAATTAATCTTGTTTTCACACAATTGTTCAGCGCCGAGAGTCCTCTAGGATACGATACTTAGTCTTACCATTTTATATTACTTGTGCGACTTGGTACACTTGCAGATTTGCCCCAACACCATGCAAGTCAAGGCAAGAAGAGAAACTTTAGTACAAATGTTGTCCAGTGCTATGAATGTGGAAAGGAATGTCACATCAAGCCTGGGTCCTGAATTACAGCCGAAGCAGAAAGGAAAGAGAAGATTCCCTAAAGTCAAAAATCTGAAAAGAAAAGGAGCATACATTGCTTGGGAGAATTCAGATTCTGAAAGTACAAGTGATGAGGATGTTGATCAAGAGGAGGAATCCAACATATGTCACATGGCTGGAACATCAAGAATTGAAAGTGACAGTGATGATGAATTTGAGATGCTGCCTATAGAAGAGAAATATCAGCAACTAATAGAGACATTCAGAGAACTGCATGCTGAAGCAATGCGACTGGAATACAAGGTTAATTGACTAAACTCTGAAAGAAGAGATTATGAGTATAAAATTAATAACCTTGTTGCTGATAATGAAAAATTAGAAAAAGAGTTAAATAAAACTTTGTTATCTGCAAAAAATGTCAAGATTGAAACTGTTACAGTAGATAAAATCTATGAAAATTGTCCTACTTAGGTTGAAAAGATAGATTACTTATGTTGAAAAGATAGATTACTTAACTAGCACCCTAACTAAGTTTACTCAAGGAAGAGCTATTAATAAACAAGGAATAGGCTACAAAGCTCAATCAAACAGAACCAATGCTATGAAATTTACTGATTTAAGTAAACCTGCTAGAAATGAATGTTTCTACTGTAATTGTGTTGGTCATACTGTTAGAAACTGTTATTATAGAACTGTTTCTGTTCCTCAAAAATTATATGTTTGAAGGCACAAATAACAAGAACTGACAATCATGGACCCAAAGTCAAATGGGTACCAGTAACCAAAACTTAGTTGTTTTGCAGGATATGAAGTTGATGCAGTGTGATCTCAAGGATGGATCAATCTGGATTAAAATCATTTTCTTGAGAATCTACAACTGGTAAATCTGTATCAATTTACTACGTTATAGCTGAACTGCATTGGTTGTTGTTGTGTGATTACATGAATGTATTGTCTGTTTGCTTGATTGATTGAGTGTATGTGAAACTTTGTTTTTATGTGTGGTAGTCAACTGCTTTATTAATACATTCGACTATGGTCAACAAGTTTCTTTTAAATTCTGAATTTTTAGACCGTTAAAATTTAAACTTGGGGTTTTAGTAATAATCGTTGGCGCGTCTTTCTCTATATATGAGTATGCTAGTCTGATGTGCTCAAACACTATGATAAACAAAACCCTTATTCTGATTCAAGTGAAACTCATTTCTGATCCTGTGAAAATGGTTGCTTCATCATCAAGACCTGGAAAGAGACCCATGGCAGCAAGAAGAGAAGCAGATCCTTTTGGTTGGTTCAATGATGACGATCAAAGAACAGACTATATCTGCAAATAGGGATTCAAAGAAATTATGCGACATAAATGTTTAAGTGTTCCCTTCTATCACAAAGAGGGATTCAAATTCTAAGATTGGCTTATCAGGAATGGTGTGTCAAATTTTGTGCAAATGTAGGGAGAATGCTATCCTAACTGATGGAATCCTTCCTGACAGTCCTCTTTTATTGTATTTTTACATTTCATTACATCTGTAGCTTAGCTTGCAAGGAGCTTGGGTCACTATAAATACCCAAGATCCTTTCTTGTATTAGCACTTTTGAGAATAATGAGAATAGAATTTTCTAAATCAGAAAAATAGTCTCTCTTGAAAGTCATTGGCTAGAGAGTCCAAAGACCTCTAGCCACCTTCCAAAGCACACTTCCTATTTTTCATTTCTCCATTAATTTCCATGGTGCTTCTCACTCATCTACACCAAACCACTCCTTCGCTGACACATATTCATCATCTGCCACGCGTCTAGCTTTTGGTCGCACACCGCTTCATCACATGTTCATTGTTCCTTTTCATGCATTAGATCCACATTCACTGAAAACACATTTCGATCTCGGCATCATCGTCTTCGAGAGCATCTCCTATTCTCTCAGCCTCGCAACATCTGCTACGACCACAGTAACCATTGTTCGTCCTAGAAAATCCATCTTATTTCTATCCTCTGTTTCTTCACCATCACAGATCATCAAACCCTAGGGTTTCTTCATCATTTCCACTGCTCTTTCCATTTCCACCGTTTATTTTCTCTTTTCCTCCGATTAAACGCCTTTCCACCGTTTGTTTTCCCTCATACACCGTTCAATCTAGCTTTTGAACCGTTTAATCGGTCCGAATCCAGTTTCTCCTCTTTTCTAGGGTTTCATTGTGTTCACTTTCACATTTCCTTCGAGTCAGCTCATTTAGAGCTTCATTTTCAACATTCCGCTGCGTCGTTCATCTCAGGAAGAAGCTTCGAGGACTCCAGTCATATTAGCACCGCTCCAATATGTGTTTTCCTCAAGGCTTCGTCCATCACTAACCTTGTCAAGGTATTTTATTGCATTATGAAGAGAGACGGAAGTGGTCTTAAATCAAGAGTAAAAGGTGTGGATATTGCTATTAATCGATCCGTTTGGGAAAGTATGGCAAGTCTTCAACAAGAAGGAATTTTATCTCATCATGGAATGAATGGCTTCAACAGTAAAGACATGTATAAATGTCTACTAAGAAATCCTGCTTCAGCAAGTGAATTTGAAGAATTCAGTATCAGAAATCTATTAATGGATGAGTGTCTTTGTGCATATGTGATCACCTGGATTCTCCTCCCTAGAGAAGATGATCAATCCTTATTGAATGAAGAAGACATGAGTTTAGTAAGTGCTCTACTATCTGGTACTCCAATAAATTGGCCTTTCACAATTCGACACCACATGATCAAATTCACCAAAAGCAAAGGACTTCGTCTACCATAAGGTGTCTTCATTAGCAAAGTGGTACAGATGCACCAAGTGAATCTTACAAATGAAAGGATCATTCATTGCAATAAAAGCAATGTAATGGATACATGGTTTCTAAATTTTGTTGGAATAATTAAACTAAGAGATGAATGGACTATGATTGATGATATTCCATTTACAAGTGATGTGGATCCTGAAAATATTGATGCTTCAAGATATAGATTTCGTCCTCTGAGCACCTTTGAAGGCTATGTTGATAGAAGATTTGACAAGGTAGATAATAAACTGATTATGATACATAAATCTCTATCCGATCTTAACAGAAAAATGGATCATGTACTTCATATAAAAGCATTTGAAGAATCATCTATTAGGATTTATGACAGTGGAGTAAACAGTGCTGACAAAAAGATTGAGGACTTCTCTGAATCAGAATAAAGTTCTGTTTGCCTATAGTGTTTAGAGTCATAGACTATCTTTTGTGTTTCTTTTGTGTATGGCTTAGTATGCCATTTTTTTGTTTTGTCTTTTATCTCTTCCTTTTTGTTTTGTCCTTGATTGAACCTACGGTTGTAATATCTTCATCAAGAAAATAGAATATTATTTTGAATCAAATCCAGTTGCTTTTACTCTGTTTGAATAATATCGGTGTTAATGAATGACATATATTCGACTGAGATTTGAGTGAAGTCAACTATGCTTAATTTGTCATACATTTGCACATATTGACTTCTGTTATTCATGACTATATTCTTGCTTAACCAAAATGCTTGATCTGGAAAAGGTTGTTGAAAGGTTTTGCAGGAAGGACATTGCTTTGGAAGCTACAAATGGAATTCAACATTTGAGAAGCAATGCATTCGACTGATGATTTAATGCAATCAACTACGTGTAACTGGGTTAACAATTCCAATTCTGGAATTTGGTTATTTTTGTCATGATTGCTTAAATCCTATATATCTGCTATTATCTATTGCAAATATCTTAATTGAGATAATATTGTGAGATTGTTGAAGATTGTATCATTGCATATCTAAATTGTTTGCTATCTTGTCTTTGATACAACTATGTGCTAAATTGTTGTTTAATCTGTGATATGATGCATTGTTCATCTGATTTGATTTTATTACTTATGCATAATGACAGGGGGAGTATCACTCTTAACATATTTTACATCACATGCCTACATTTCAGGGGGAGTTAACATTGTTATGTGATTAAATTGTGATTGTGAGAGCATCATTGTATTTTATACTTTGCATATCTTTCTGATGCATCTCTATTTTCATATCAGGATAAATATCTAGAGCAATCCTTTTTTGTTAATGCACAAAGGGGGAGAGAAATATGAGAGTATGAGAGAAATTATGAAAGCTTTGTGAAAGGGGGAGAATAGTTATTTTGTCTCATACATCATCTGCTTGATATTGTGTTGTTACTGGTTTAAATACAGAGTAATTGAACTGTGTTAAATTTTTTTTGCTATATGATATTACTCTGTTTTGTATTGAACTATGCAAACATGGTTGGTTATTAATCATGGTTGTGCATCATCAAGAAAGGGGGAGATTGTTGAGATTGTTGATAACACAAACTCTATATCACTCTAGTTTTTTATGATGACAACACTATGCATAATAACAATACATATGTTGTTGCATTACATGTTCTTATGTTGTATTGATTGTTATATCTACTGAACATGTTTGATGTACTGTGTTGTATGTTCCTATGTTGATTGTATGATATATTTGTGGAACATGCTTACATGCTTATGTGCAATGTGAAATGCTTTATTACATATGTTTTACTACACATTTTTTAAAGTGAAAAACCGCAAGCACTTTCATGAACTTATAACTGTGTGACAAAGTTATAGTACAGTCGACTACATTATTAATGGATTCAACTATGCTAAAATCTTTGTACAGATTTTGAGAATTAGTGCTCTGTGATGTTTTGAGTTAAAAAGAATTTCAAAGTGTTTTTATATGTGTTAGTCGACTTTGTCTGGTTTACATTCGACTGTGTTTTTTATCTGATTTGGAATTTTGTTATGCTCTTGCACTCCAACGGCTATATTTTTAAAAGTTAGTTGAGCATTGATGACTTGGTCAACTGTATTAGATGTGTGTTGATTTTGATTGACTGAGAGTTACTATGTTGATTGTCTGTTATAATTGTAATAATACAATCGACTGAATTAGTAGCCTATTCTATTGAGAAACAATCTGATAGAAAGAAATCTATAAATTGGCTTAACACGAGTTGTTCTGAGACTTTTGAGGATCTAACATTTTCATTCTTGTTTCAGATTGAATTCTCTGTGATAACAGCTCCAAGAATTCTCCAAGAAGATCGTGGTGATCTTTCTTGAAGGAGATTCAAAGGGAGATAGCTTGCGCACTCATTGTCTGATCAAATATTGCACAATGAAGGTGCTTCTGGGTTGATCACTTCAGGCTTGGCATCCTTTGAAGACTGTTGCACTTGTTGAGGCTTGGCATCCTGTGAAGACTGCTGGAATTGGACCTGTTGTGATATAGGGGTTTCACGTTGAGGATTGTTCAACGTGGTATTCAGATTGCAAAAGAGGGGATTCTTGTTGCAAGTCTGGTTTTTGTTATTGCAGCTATATTTTGGTTTTGGGTTGGAGAGGAGATTTACATTTTGGCGTGAGGTCTTCTATAAATTCCTTGTTGTAAAAACCGCAACCATTATAGTGCATTTGCTTTCTGGGTTGGAAGACACTGGATGTAGGCATTGTTGGCCGAACCAGTATAAAAATCAGTGCTTGATTTTCTCTATCCCTGCACTCTTTAATTCCAGTCGACTTTACTTTTCACGCAGTCAACTACGTTTTTCCGCTGCATATAAATTTTCATTACTTGCATTTCAAGAAAGTTTATAAAGCTTTGTACTTTTGATAAAAGATTGCGAAAAGATTTTGTTTTTGAAACATCACCAATTCACCCCCCTCTTGGTGTAAAAACGAAGCCAACCTATTTTCCAATAGTATGCACTTCCCCATCAAGTTGTGTTTGGGTTGCATGATGAAGAAGAAACTGGATGTCAAACTGGATCTAGGTTGTAGGATGATGAAGAGACCAGAAGTTGAGTTATCTCAAGGTTCTGTGATGGCATGGAGATCAGGGGTCGAGCACAAAGAGAACTCGACAACTTTGCAGACTAGCAAGGGGAGCTCGATAAGGACGAGGAGTAAAATATGGAGCTCGGTAAGTGTGCCAAGTGACAAGAAGAACTCGACAACATTGCCAAGTAGCATAGAAATCTTAATAGAGCAAGTAGGAAGTTCGTTGAATATGTGATAGCGAGGTGGAGAGCTTAGACAAATAATTGAAGAGCTCAATTAGCTTGTTTTGGCGACTACGCAGCTCGCTAGAGAATGAAGAAAGGTTCGATGAGTTTGTGGAGAAAATGGAGAGTCCAAACAACTCAACTAGACATTTGAATAGCCTGGTGCTACCTCTATACAGCTTGGAGGAGAATATAGGGAACTCAGTTGAGTGTGAGGACAACCCGACCAACTTGATGGGATGGTTGGATAGCCTAGAAATCGTTGCAAAAAGTGTGGACCTGAAAAGCTTGGTAATAGATTACGTGAGCTTGGAAAACCATGGAGTTACTTTGGAGATTAGCTCGATTAACTTACTAAGTAAAGAATTTGGAGATGGTTTGGTAAATGTGCTTGGTTTCCTTAAAGAGAAAGGAAAATGTTGAACGCAAGGATCAACAGAGAATGAGGAAATCGAAACTATTAGTGAAAGTTGTACAATAGGCAATGGAGAAGAAACTCAAAGAGAAAGATGAAGATATTCATCATATAGGAAAGCTAAACTAGATGCTTCAAAAAAAAAGTGAAAAGTCTTAGCATAGAGAACCAGATGTGGAGGGAGTTAGCATAAAACAATACGAAATAAGAGTTTGGTAATGTTAGCGAGGAGGTGGATAAAAACGAAACGAAATGTGCGAAAACATAAACAATGATATTATATCCAAGGAGGATAGTGGCGGATGGAAAAAGGAAAATCATGAAAGAGTCGAAGATGTAGTAGCCTTGGTCATGGAGGCATGGTTAATAAGACTGTCAACTGAAGAACAAGTCAGGGAAGGTTATTGGGAAGATAAATTATGCAAATGAGATGTTGGCTAAGGTGAAGAAAGAGGGCGACCACAAGGAAAGGGAAGAACCCAAGGAGCAAGCTCAGTTCATAATGAAAGTAAAATGATTGTTCATGGTTAGTGTAAACTCGGTAAGGGATGAAAGATGGAAGAATTTGAGTTTATGAGAGATTTTTGTTGAATAAACTTAAATTAGAGTGTTTTCGTAATTTCATTGATTTCGTTTTTGAGTCTTATTTTATTCCTGTTATTGGTTTTAACTTTACTGATTTAGTTCCTGTTACAATTTTAACTCTACAGGTTTAGTTCCTGTTATTGTTTTTATACTTACCCCATTAGGATTATTGCTTTCATTCCTTGTTCTACAGTTATATAAGGTCTGCGACTTTCATTAACAAAATACACAAAATTATAAAATACAATCGAAGTTTACAGCTAGTGCTATCTTAGGGCTCACCAAAGCCCATTCAGGATGGAGTTGCATATGTTTTCACACCTAAAATTGCATAAAAAAAAACAATTAATTTTCTGAAGAAGAAAAGATAATACTTGTGTACAAACATGATTTTGGATTACTCAGAAGTTCAATTTGGATTATCATGTAAAGTATAGGATTTTTTTTTTTGAAAAAGATAAACATTTTTAATTAATAGAAAAAAGGTTCCTTGTAAACATGCCTTTAGAAAGTAAAGAAGAAAGCATAGAAAGAAGTTAAATTACAAAATGATAATGTTGGTGATCTCATATTAACTATATAAGATTAAATTATAGTATATAAGTAAATATAAATCTCACCTTACTAAGTTGATTTTGTAATGTTATATTAGACTTAAACTCACTACCTTAATATGTTATTTAGAGCTATATTAGATCGGTTATAGAAATAAATAATATAATAAGTACATATAAAATCGTTAAAGAAATAACTAATCTAATATGCCTTCTTCACTATAAATCATGAAAACGCTTTTCACTTTTCAAACTGTGTCTTCTCTCTCGCACCTTCATTATTTCATCTTCTCTTTCTTGCAAAAAAACAACGAAGCTCTAGTCTCTTCACCACTCACCATTGTCGTCGTCGTGCCCTACTGCTGTTATGTTATGCTTCAACAAGCTTCTTCTTCTCTTCTAGGCCACTCTTCATCAACTGATGCAACAAGTTAGTGTTTTTTACTCCTTTTCTCATATCAAGGGTTTTTATTTGTGGAGAAAACTCTTTTTGTAGTTGTCTCTTATTGGGGCTTGGTGCTTTCTCATCTCCTCTACAAATGAAACACAATCATTACATTGCTGCTTTACCAAATATGTGTCGATGGTCCCATGGTGTTTCACAAGGTCTCCTAGTCAACTAAGTGTATTGTCCACGATGCCTTGTGGTTAGGATGCACTGTTGTCCACAATGGTTTGTTGGTGGTTCACTACTACTAGTTTGTTGATGTTGGTCGATGGTAGTTCGTCGTTCTCTTTTGCACCTTTGCATGGTCACCCTTTAGGAGGAGCGTCTCTCTTCGCATGATCACTTTTGATTTATTTTAGTTAAAAGTATTATATCAATTGGTCTAGAAACAATTTAATATGAATATATATTAAGTATGTTCTATAACCGATATAATATGTCTTCGACATATTACATCAGTGTATATTAAATTAATTACAAAACCGATATAACATGCCGTCCAGAATGATGTTATATAACTATTTTCCATTAGTTTTACCATACTTCTATTTTTATTTTAGCTCTTAAATCTATTGAAAAGAATAAATAATAGAAAAAGGTAAGCTTATTTTAGTTTAAACAAAATAGCAATTTATTTGATCTAGTTAGTTCTTGTACGATTAAAACTATTGCCAAAACTAAGTCATAATTGAGCAATGTAGAAACTTATCTGTACAAAACATGCAAAAAACTTTTTTCTGTTTTGTTTCTTCCATCTGATTCAATGGACATCCCTAAGCTAACATGGAGGTTTTGTGAAAGAATATAAAATAGGGCACGCTTGTCTTGAGGTTGTATTTACTTTGTTTTCTGAGGGTATATGAAGACACATGGTATAAAAATCTGTATGAAAAGTAAAAATTAGTCATATTTAAATGGAGATTAATCCACAGTTGATATTCCTTAGCACTAAAATAAATATAAACAGTGTGAAATGTAGATGATGCAAAGCTAGCAATCTCATCACATGGCATATCATCATTGCCAGCTTGCTCTGGTGAATAGAGTTAGATAATAAAGTGGCAGCCACTAACCAATACATAGTGTCAGGATGAGGTGCAGTCTGCCCATTAAAATAATAATAATAATAATAACAATAATGTTTCATGGATTTTTATAATTATCATTGGTGTGTGTCCTAAAACAGTGTGGTTGTGGTTCTTTTTTGTGCTGATACCTGATTGTACCCTCTTATACACCCCACCAGAGTGCAGAGGAATTTTGTTGGTTGCCATCGTCTTCATTTCCTCCTACAAATTAATCACAATGCTAATGATGTCACTCCTTGGCAAGAGATTTTTTAGTTACCATCACTGTTGGTCAAACCTGAAATCAGAGGTGAAATTAATGAAGGACACTGACATTCATTGAATGTGTTGGCAGGACCACTAATTTAACCAATTTCCTTTATCATTGAACTGAACACTTGGATTGAATCAATTTAATGCTTAGATTATGTTTTGCCCTGAATAAATACTGTCCACACGAACATCATCATATATCACATGAAAATATTTTCATATACCATTGAGTGTTTCAATCAAGGCTTTGAATAATGGTTTAAAGTGCTAGTTTAATCACAATATCAAGATGTTTGAGATCTTTGCAAGTGCAATATTGTGGCCGCCAGCATTTTTCTCCAACAATAAAACATCCAAAAGAAATCAACTATACCTTCAATTTTAGTTGTTTGTTAAAATGCATTTATTGTATGAAAACAAAAATGGTTGTATAAGTGAATGTAAGAAGCAATTTGTTTGAGTTTAAAAATAGAGTTAAAATTAAATGTAGAGAAAAATTACTTTTAAAAGAATTATAAATGGATTCAAAATACTTTATTCTTCATTTATTATAACATTTTACTAAGACAGACTAATTAAAATGTTAATATAGATAAATTTTTTTGTTCTTATATAGTTGGTTTTATCTCCTCTTGTCCCTTTGTTTTGAGATAAGAGTTTGATACTCTGTCTATATGAATTAGTTGAAGAACAAAACCTTATTTCAAGCGACATAATTGGTTTGAAATAGTATATATGCAAGTTGGAGTGTAAAACAAGTTTATAGTAATGTTCAAAATTTATTACATGAATTAGAATTTGAATGTTTTGAAGATACAATTCTCATTGCTTTACTGGTTGTTGGTTTTTTGCACATGTCACTTAGTGTTGAATGATGTTTGAGTGATCACAGTCTTTTGACCTAGACACACGTTAGTGAGAAAAAATCAATGTTAATTCTCTTTATTGAGACTTGGGAGTGCTTAGACACTTGGTTAAGAAAATATAAAATTAATTTCATCTCCTCCAAAGATACATTACTTTGATATTGAATTAATGTTTCAATAACATGTCTTAATCTACAACTTAAGCAAAAGAGAGTAAATATTGATTATCTTTCTTGTGCAATTTTTATCACTCAAATAAAATAATGTGAGTTCCTTAAGTGAAAAGATGTATTATTTAAGTTGTGTTCACACCTTTAGTAATAGAAGGTCATTAGAAATCTTGTCATTTTTTTATCATTAAACTTTTTGTATTTTTTCGAATTTTACCATAAATGTTTAAAATAATTTAATTATAATTTTTCAAAACATTGTTTGCTCTAAAATGGTTTATTTAATTTATTTACAACCACTTATCATGCGTTTTTATTATGTCAGATTGTTTTTTGGAAAAATCTCAATATTAAATTATTTAAAACTATTTTTTATTTCTCTATATACTTTTCTTTTTTACCCTATTATATTATTTATTTTACCCACATTCAGATGTCAAACCAAATAAATATTACAAGTAAAAGAGTTCTGAAAAGAATGTAACTAAGAAAAAATCTAAGGTCTCAATTAAAGTTTTTTTACCGATTTTCTAGAATAAAATATAAATAATTGAATAAATAATTTAATATTTAAGATTATGAATGTTATATCATCATTTTAAATTAATAAATATGAAATATTTTTACTTAATGTATTCGTCATATTATCACAACTTCATTTGTCACCTTATTGATGGGTCATAATTGACATTTATTTGAGACAAAAGCAAAAATGTATATAGCTTTGAAATTTATATAGGAAAAAAATTCAAAATTTAAAAGTTTAATAATAAAATTGATAATATCAAAAGTTTACTGATGAAATTTACGAAATGAAAGTTTTATAGTAAAATTTACAAACATGTAAAAGTGAATGTATTGTGTATTTCGTTTTAGATTCCACGTATTTTACATGGTCACGTTATCATATTATTGAAAGCTTGATCTTTAATTAATAAAAAAATATTTATAGTCATAAATTTCCCGACATTTTATATGGGTCACGAGATCATATCGTTAGAAGTTTGATAATCGATTAATAAAATATAAATTGTGCATAACTATAAATTTTATGACATTTATAGGGGTCACATGATCATATTAAAACTTTGACATTCAATTTGTGAAAATGTAAAATGCATATAATTTTTTAACTTAGAAGATAAAATTCAATAACAAATCTTACAAAAGTATAAAAAAAGTACTTGAAAGAAAATATGTTACTGTTCCAGATAAAAAAGAGAAAAAGAAAAAAAGGACTCTTGTACCGACAAAGGTCAACAATTTGTTTTAACAAACACAACCTGGCATGTTACATATATCCTTGTATAGTTGTGCATTTCAGTTCCCAATGATGTTGGTTTTATGAGGATTGTTATTTCATAATTTCATTATTATAGTACCTTCATGCAAGTAGTGTTTCTTTAACCACATGAAAGGGCCTGTAACCATGTCCCATAAGTGTACAGTTTCGGTTTTTGGCAGGCTTGAAAGAGAATTAATGAAACTATTATAGAAGGTTTAGTAGTAAACATAGCTACATTATAAAGGGTTGAAATCAGTACATAATAACTAATAACTCCACCAACCAACCTTTTATAAGTACAATACAAGTTGTAAAGACAAAATATTCACTTTCTAAATAAACAATCACACATTGTTTGAGGAGCGTAGCAACTGAATACTAACTTATAAGTATTAGAATTTTTGTTGTAGGTGTTTGTCATTTTTTTTTTCTCAAACTTACTAGAAGATAAGATAAGATGAAAATCAATTATTCGAAGCATTAAGTATTTGTGGTTTTATAGGACTATTCGGGTCTTGTAAGGACATCATAAACTAATATTTATAAGTGAGTTGTACATAGATATGACAAAAACATTCTTATTCTAATACAATTTGTGTAAAAGTTATGGTGCAACGGATTATTGAAAGAGGTTGAAATCAAGTAATATGCTATAACTCACTATTACATGTATAAAGTATTTATACATGGACTTATCTTAACTTCAATTCACTTTATTAAAATAGGTCCAAAAGCCTTTAAACGAAGGTTCAGACCACGAACCCTGCAGAAGATAAAATAGATTATGATAAAACACTGCCTCAAAGCAGTATGTGCGAGCAAAGAGAGAAAGAGCGAAAAATGTCTTCTGGAAGCTTTGAGAGAAAGGAGGCAAAGTGCGCTGGCAGTGAGCTTCAATGGCCGCTGAAAAGCGAAAGAGAGGTGGATCGGCAAAGATATTTTAGAGAAGGTAAGAAACAAAACTCAAACTCTTTATTTCTGTGGAATGTATTTTATATTCTTCGTTACAAGAAAAAGAAGAAGAGCTCCATGTATATATAGAGTTCTGGTGAGGTGGGAAAAGAGAGCGGGGCTCATAAATGTCCCTTAACAGAAAACAAAACAGATCCTAACAATAAAAATACCTACAAACATAAACTTTCATAGCCACCCCTCAAGCCGGATGGTGAATGTTCATCAAACCGAGCTTGGGAATGATGGAACTAAAACGAGTGTGGTGAGGAAATTTGGTGAAAACATCAACTAGTTGTTCTTCGGAATGAAAGGAAAGAAGACGTAAAAGTTTAGCTTGAATCTTCTCCCTCACAACATGACAGTCTAGCTCAATGTGCTTGGTTCGCTCATGGAAACTTTGGTTGTGAGCGATGTGCCTCGCAAAGTTGTTGTCACAGTAGAGAACAGCAGTAGTAGTAGGTTGAACCTAAAAATCCTAAAGTAGATAGTGAAGCCATTGTATTTCACAAACAGTGGCAGCTAGGGCACGATACTCCGCTGCCGTAGATGACCTGGACACAGTGTTTTGCTTCTTCAATCTCCATGATACAAGAGAGGAACCTAGAAAAATGCA
Source organism: Vigna mungo (assembly GCA_036885675.1). NCBI lineage: Eukaryota > Viridiplantae > Streptophyta > Magnoliopsida > Fabales > Fabaceae > Vigna > Vigna mungo. The sequence goes on from CP144700.1 coordinate 52,890,076, forward strand.
GTACCCTGTGGTGGATATCCTCGTGTTAGGGCAGGTGGCCCAATCTGAATCGCTGAAGCCTTTGATCTGGACATCAGAATTGGCAGCAAAGAAATGTCCTTCTAAGGGGCTGGATTTCACATAACGAAGGATGTCCTGCAAAGCCTGATAATGAAATTTAGTAGGTTTCTGCATGAATTGGCTTAAAAGATTAACAGTAAAACATAAATCAGGTCTAGTATTAGTAAGGTAGAAAAGCTTCCCTATCAATCTGCGGTAGTCACTAGGATTATCCAGATAGTTTTCAGCCTTGTATAGGGAACTAGTATCGCTTAGGAACGGTGTAGAGCATGGTTTGCTTCTCACCATTCCAGTTTCCTCAAGGATATCCAGAGTATATTTTCTCTGACAAAGGTGTATGCCTTTCTTAGACCTAGCAACTTCAAATCCTAAAAAGTATTTGAGTTCTCCCAAGTCCTTTATTTGAAATTGACGATGTAGAAGAGTCTTTATGTGACTAATTTCATCCATAGTGTTCCCCGTTAAAACAATATCATCAACATATACAAGCAATGTTGTGAAATCTGTTGAAGCTCTCTTGATAAAAAGAGAATGGTCAGAACCATATTGCACATAACCAGCAGAAATAAGAAAAGGAGACAATTTATCAAACCATTGTCTGCTAGCCTAATTTAAACCGTAGAGAGATTTATTTAGTCAATTTGCAAATTTGTCCCTTAGTGTTAGTGTTCAAACCAGGAGAAGGATCCATGTAAACATCCTCATTTAGGTCACCATGCAAGAATGTCACTAGTGCAAAAACGCTATTTAGCGTCGGTTATTTTGGACTTTTAACGTCTCTTATTAAACCGACGTCTACACTAGTGACGTCAATAGGACGTCCGACATCCTAACCGCAGACGTCTATAATGACGTCAGTTAGTACCAGAGACCGACGTCAATAAACGTCGGTTCTGGTTTAGTTAAACGTCTAAAGGCACTATATAGACGTTGGAAAAAGGATTAACCGACGTCTAAGAAGCACTAAAGACTTCGGAAAAGACACTGGTGACGTCTAAGAGGTACTATAGACGTGGTGTATACATTAACCGACGTCTAATACAGTGGTTGTGTTTTAGTGCAGTTTTGTTCCCGTCTTTGGATAGCCGAGTAGCACAATCTCCTTTTGCTAGTTTCCCAAAAAAAAGCGTACGTCTTTTCAATTTCTTATGGTCTCTTCAACCCAAAACCGAACCTGGGTGGTTGCTTAGTTCCCTTTTTCATCCTCAAGAAGCAAAAATCACGGTGAAACGAAAACTATACAACGACCCAGGGTCGTTTTTGGGTTGAAATGATCAAAAGAAGTTCAAAAGAAGCCGCAATTTCTGGGAGGCAGCTAGCAAATGGAGAATGTGTTACTACGTTACCCAAAGAAAGGAACAAAACTACACTAAAACACAACACACAGAAAGCAAATTTTAATCAGTTGAACCAGAAGATAATAATCGATGAAAGACTTAACAAACGGTAAGCATAAAAAGAAAATCACGCACCTGGGATGCAATGTCGCAAGAAAGAAAAAGAGAGGAGGAAGAGACGATAAAGATATCAAAAACAATAATAGAATGCCACAACAAAAAGAAGACGTGCCAAAAGGGAGAAAAAGAAGAGTGTCGCGAGAGAAAAAGGAGAAGAGGAAGAGGAAATTATCAGAAACTGAATGCCGCGAAGAGTTTGCGGTTTATTTAAAATGAAACTGGGCGCCGGTTGCTTCAAACACCGACGTCTATAGTCACCTAGACGTCGGTGCTTTAACAAATATGACGTCCAAGTTAACATTTAAACTGACTTTTTGAATACCCACGAGACGTCGGTTTCAAGGGTATCCGACGTCTAGGAAGCTGACCCGATTGACGTTTGATTTCCTGTCAGTGATGTTCATGGCAGTGTTGAAGGGGCGCCGACGTCTATAATGAGGAACATAATTACTTACAGGCACATAGACGTCGGTGCCCCTTGTAGCCGACGTCTATGAACCTCGAGTTTGGTGAACCTAATTAATTACAGGCACATAGACATCGGGCCACCTATTCCCCCGACATCTAAATTGAAGATTTTTTGTCTTCCTACCTTCCGTTCAGGTCGTAGACGTCGCTTTTTTACTAAGCAACGTCTAAACGCCTTGGAATTAGGTCAAGAGCATTAATTGCAGCCCCAGAGACGTCGGCCCCCCTAGAACACCAACGTCAATTGACTATCTTTTCACCTACCTCTGAGAATGAGACGTCGGGTTGCTGCAGACTAGACGTCTACGGTGTAATAGACATTGCCTTACCTGAAAACTGACGTCTAGGTTACCAATCTATTTACGATAATGCCACCGTCCACTTATATACATCAAGTTACCCACAAACTGATGTCTATTGGGTGACGTTAAACAGCGTTTTTGCACTAGTGTGCATTATCTACATCAAGTTGATGTAAAAACCAGCTCCTTGAGGCAGCAAGAGCTAGAAGCAATCTGACAGTAGTAAGTTTAGCAACAGGAGAAAAGGTATCCAAAAAATCTATTCCCTCTTGTTGGGTGTAGCCTTTAGCAACCAATATAGCCTTATACCGTTCCACAGTCCCGTCAGCCTTATGTTTGACCTTGTCCACCCACCTACACCCAATGGACTTCTTCCCAGGAGGAAGTTGAGTCAGGAACCAGGTACCATTATCCTGTAAAGCCTTGATTTCTTTCTGCATGGCATCTGTCCATTCAGGACTGTTTCTAGCCTTATCATAAGATTTTGGTTCTTTGCTAGTAGTTATGGGTAGAGTGTATTTCAAATGCTTTTTAGATAAAGATTGGTAAGATAAGACCTTAGTGATAGGATAGGGTGTTCTCAAACTGTTTCTGACGCATAGAGAAGTAGATGAGGACTTATCAGCTTGATGTATGTAGTCTTTTAAGTATCCAGGAGTTCTCTTAGGTCTGTTTGACCTCCTCTGATCTTGAAAATCTTCCTCCTCTATGATATCAACATCACCAGTATCAACATTGATGTTCTTAACAGGGGTTTGATCATCTCTTCCATCTTCGACTAAACTCTTCTCATAGCTGCTAGATAAATCATCAAGAAAATTCATACTATCTTCATTCTCATTGTAGTCAGCCCTATTATCTTGTTGTTTTCTGTAGGGAAAAGCATCTTCATAAAAGATAACATTGCTACTAATAAAAATTTCCCTAGTATTAATGTCAAGGATGATATAGCCCTTTACACCACTTTTGTAACCTAAGAAAATGCCCTTTCTAACTCTAGAGTCAAGCTTATTCCTATTATTTTTCAAAGTAGACGCAAAACATAAGCAGCCAAAATCTTTCAGGTTAAGATAAGTGGGAGGATCATTGTACAAAACATCATAAGGAGTTTTGTCTTTAATGATAGGAGAAGGAAGTCTATTTATTATATATATATAGCATGAGACAAGGCATAAGACCAGTAAGCATGAGGGATATTAGATTGAAAAAGCAAGCTACGGGTAACATTTAGGATATGTTGATGTTTATGCTCTACAACCGAATTTTTTTGTGGGGTTTCAACACAACTTCTTTGGCTTTCAACATAACATTTAGGGCAGTTGAACTCAGGTCCATTATCAGTTCTAATAACCTTAACATTTTTATCAAACTTAGTCTTAATTTTAAAAATAAAGTTATGTAGTAATTCTCTAGTTTGTCCCTTATTATGCATAAGAAAAGCCCAAGTATGTCTACTACAATCATCTACAATAATGAGAAAATACTTGTGGCCGTGAATATAAGGAATAAAGATAGGGCCTCATATATCGTAGAGTACAATATCAAAGCAATTAGCAAACACAGAATTACTTTTACGAAAAGGCAATCTATGTTGTTTGGCATAATGACAAATATGACAAGTATTATTGGAATTATTTTGAACATATGGAAAAGTCTTGCATATTCTATCAATAGTCTTGTATCCAGGATGGCCTAGCCTATAATGCCACAAGTTTACATTTATATGCTCATAAGCACAGGTAAAACTGGGTGTGAGATTCCTTTCAAAAGGTTGTCGATAGTAAAGCCCCCTGTAGACACTAGCACATCCAATCGTCTTCAATGTTGAGTTGTCCTGAATCTGACACATCTTAGATGAAAAAGTTAAAGTGCAGTTTATATCTTTGGTCAAGCTTTGAACAGGTATAAGATTAAAAGCAAAATCAGGAATATACAAAACATTAAAAATAGTAAAGTGCTTGGAAAATTGCACAATTATTGCATAGTGAGATGTGACAGTGGAATTATTTGGTAGTTTAATAGATATAGGCTTAATTCTATAAAAAGTAATGAATTGTCTTTTGTCATGGGTTACATGATCAGTGGCCCCTGTATCTATAATCCAAGAAAACATACCGTGTCTGCCCTTAGTGATGTCTTTATGTATTTGGCTAATACTGTGAGAAGGTTTGTCATCTTTCTCTATTATTTGCAAAATCTTCTTCGTCTATTCTAGGGTAAAAGAATTCTGAATAGGATTCATGTTATTTTGTTGACCGATCTGTGTTTCAGTAGAGGCAGTGTAGACATTAGCAGCCCCCTAATCATTATGTCTCACTTTTTCCTGGCTGTTATTTTCATTTTTCTTATACCATGGTGGATAACCATGCTTAGAGTAATACTCATCAACCGTGTGGTTCATTTTATGGCAATAAGAACATTGCTTTCCAAGGTTGGGATTTCTTCCTCTTCCTCTCCCTTGATTATGAGGTCCAAAACCACACCCAGGAGCCTTCCATTGATTCTGTCTCTTAGCAGTACTAGCTAAAACCTGGATTTCATTGTGATTAACAGGGCCTGACTCATGCTTTCCTTGTCTTTCTTGTTGCATAACAAGAGAAAAGACACGGTTGATACTGGGTAAAGGCTCCATTAACCGTATCTGCGTTTTAACAGTGTTATAACATACATTTAGCCCCTTTGAAAACAAATAACATGTTCCATATATTTATACTTGTGAGAAGCTTTAGATAGATCACATTTGCAAGGAATTTTGTAGCTACAACACAGAATGGGTCTAAGAAATTCTAATTCTTCCCATAAAATCTTCAAATCTGTGAAATATTTGCTCACACTCCTCTCTCCCTGCCTATAGAAGTTATTTCCTGAAGTAAATCTGAAAATTTAAAATGGTCACCTTTAGAGAAAATCTTTTTTAGCTCTTCAGTTCTTGGGCATCCTCCACATACACAACACTTTCTGCTCTTTGGGATGAGAGGGTCTTGATTATCCAAGACAACACCATCATGTTGTTCCTTTCCCAGAAATCAAAAAGGGGATCATCTTTATAAGGTTTCTTGATTCCTCCATTAATGTGTTACCAATAAGGAGCATTGGTAAATCTTGAAGAAAATGGTTTTGATGATGCTGCAAGATGTTTTACCTGAAGAACATATTAGAAATATTTAAAAGCACTTTGTAGAATATAAATGTAGTAGGAATGTCTTTAAAAATTTGTAAAATTTGTATTTTGTACTGAAATAATCGATTATGTCAAGCAATAATCGATTATCAGATGCTTTTGAACTAAAATAATCGATTATCATGAAGCAATAATCGATTATCACAAGTCACACCTGAATAATCGATTATCACCTCACGTAATCGATTATCACCTTTTTGAAAAACCTGTAACGGACTTGAATAATCGATTATCACTTACAATAATCGATTATTACTGGCAGTTGGGACTTGACCTTTCATATTCAGACTAGCTGGCTATATATAGGGGCCTTGAGAACATCAGAAAGCAACGTTCTTGAACTGAGGCTTAAGTAGAATACTGTTTGTCAGAGGAAATTCTCAGAAGCTTGTTCAAGGTTCCCTTGCCTGGTCTCGTGAATAGGAGAAGCTCGCGTTTCGTGTGTCGATAGTCGGAGCGGTTCTCTTCGAGTTGGCAAGGTGCTCTGCCTGGTCTCATGAATAGGAGAAGCTCGCGTTTCGTGTGTCGAAAGTCGGAGCGGTTCTCTTCGAGTTGGCAGAGTGTTTGCTTCCGGTTCGTGTGTCGAAGGAAGCACTTCCATTTCGTTTGTCGAAGGAAGTTTCTCTCTGCACTCTTCCGGTTCGTTTGTCGAAGGAAGGTGTTTTCTATCCCTTACTCATTTCATTATCTTGTAATCTGTACAACTATATTTTTAGTGAAAATAGTCAATCACTTTTTATAGTGATTAACAACTGGACGTAGAATCTTTTGATTCGAACCAGTATAAAAATCATTTGTGTGATTTTTCTCTTCCCTACACTCCTTAATCTTTTAGCACTCCAACTTTTCGATAAAAGTTTTACAAGAAATTTAAAACTGATAAAGGAACTATTTTTGTAAGAAAAACTCTTAGAGTTTGGGTTGAAAAAGGGACTTTTGTTAAAAACAAAGTGAGTAATGTGTGTTGTTTTTACTGTATGAAGCATGGTCACATGTCAAACAAATGCAACATTAAACATTTTGGAGTTCCAAATGGAAAATATGCTTGGGTTCCTGTTATAAAATAATGTTTCTAACCTCAAAGGACCCAAATGAGATTATGGGTACCAAAACTACATTGTTTTACTTTGTAGGTTAAAAGCTTTTCAAAAGGAGAAGAAAACTCTAAAATTATTCTGCTTTTGAAATTGATGCTCCAAGCCAGGAAGTGAATCCATCAAGTGAATTCCAAAGCCTTGGTTCGAGCACAAAGTGATTGAGCTAAGTATTGTTCAAACTGTGTTGTTTTTTTTTTTTTTGTTCTTTTTTATCTTCAATTATTTGATTACTGTCATAACCATTTTTGTTTAAGCAAATGATATGTCCATGATTCATTCATCTTGTGGTGTGTTCTTGTCTGTTTACACACTTTAATCAGTGAAATTCATCTATTTTAAACATTCATACGTTGAAACTAATCCTTGTTATGTTTAATCATGTGCATTGTTATCTCAATGATTTGTTTTTAAATTATAGATTAAAACTGTGATTAACTGGTTTAGTATTCAATTTCATGATTATTTTGAAGTTAGCCTTGGTATAATTTTTGTCAAGCATCAAAAGCAATATAAAAAAAAAGATTCATTAGAATGGGCTGGTTGATAGATTTCCAGTAGCACTTTTGGATGATTAAGATATTTGATGATTAAATTGTCAATTTTATTTCAAAGTTGTTTCTGTGGATATTTGTTTCCAAAGTTCAAATTCATGTCATATGAGTTATGATAATACACGTTGAGTGTTTGGATGCAGTGAATGAACTGATCAAACTTGCATAATTTTGATGTAAATTATTTGGTTTAAAAACTCTTGAAAGATAAATTCTGAATCAGTTTTTGTGTTTGAATTTTGTATATGATGTTTTGATATGCATAGCTAAATTCATGGGATTGAACAGATTGGGATATGAGAGTGCATGAATCATAGTTGTTATATGGAAAGTTATAAATTATGTTGTCAAAATTAGTTTTTAAACTGATTGTGTTTGAAGAAATGTTTTCCTGTTAAACCTGAAGCAGCTGTGATGTGATCACATTCATTTAAGCTACTGTTGCATTCATTATAGTCTATAAATTGGTTGCTGAATCAGAAACAGCTTAATTGTTTGATAAATGATTGTTGATTTCTTAGGTAAATTGAATATGCTAAAAGCTGAATTTGATTTTCTAAGAATTATTGAAACTTGTTTGAAATTGCAAATACAAATCTGAATTGACTTGTAAGCATCTCTTCATTGTTTTGGATTGAACAGATCTTAAAATATTTTTCAATCTGTTTGTGAGTGCATATGATTTTTTGTTTGACATGATCTTGTGATACCTGGTACCCATTTGAGGGAGAGATATATAAGGTTGTTAGATATCTGGACATTTTATTAATGTTATATGAGTTTTAGGTTGAAAATTTGGCCCAAATCTCTGTTTTTCGGAAATTAACGTCAATAATCGATTACCAAAGGGTCATAATCGATTATCTCGGCCTAAAAATTTATATTTTAACAATTTTGAACACAAATAATCGATTATTTAAAGTAATAATCGATTATCAGCGTAAAAAAAAACAAAAAAAAAAAACTTTTTTTTTCTCTTTTTGGTTTGTTTTATCAAAAGGGGTTATCACATTTAGGGGGAGTAATTTAAAAGGACTTAAATTCTTTTTAAAATTACCTAGTTTATGGGAAGCATAAAAGTTTAGATGATCTTTTAAGAAAGGGGGTGAAATTTTTGATTGAGATCTTTTGTGATAACTAGAGGATATGAGTCTTGCTCAAAAAAACAATTTTGATCAAATTTATGATTGGCAACAAGCTCATGAAGATTATGTGATTGATCAATTTCATGAAATTGATATTCGCTTCGGAAATATTGAAAATCGCCTCAACCTTCAACCACCTGAGAGATCCCCAAGCCCGAAATTTTAGTCTTAGCATTTCCTTATTAAGTGTGCTTTGATTGTTTATTTGTCGTTGCTTATAGTGTTTGTTGTTGTATTTATGCACTTTTGTGATGCTCTTTATGCAGTTAATGTAATCCTACTCTTATGAATAAAATGATCTTTTATGTTTCTTATATGCATACTTTGTTTAATTGAGGGGGAGATCATATTTAGGGGGAGCTTTTTACATAAAGTCTTTTTGCTTATGATCAAAAAAGGGGGAGAAGAATAATATAAGGGGAGAAGTATAATACAAATTGATACAGGTATTACTAACCTTGTTGTTGTCTGTTAGCTTGTATGTTTTACAGGTAAGCCAAAGTTGCTTTTAAAATTGATTTTTTGATCATCATCAAAAAGGGGGAGATTGTTACCAATAAGGAGCATTGGTAAATCTTGAAGAAAATGGTTTTGATGATGCTGCAAGATGTTTTACCTAAAGAACATTTAGAAATATTTAAAAGCACTTTGTAGAATATAAATGTAGTAGGAATGTCTTTAAAAATTTGTAAAATTTGTATTTTGTACTGAAATAATCGATTATGTCAAGCAATAATCGATTATCAGATGCTTTTGAACTAAAATAATCGATTATCATGAAGCAATAATCGATTATCACAAGTCACACCTGAATAATCGATTATCACCTCACGTAATCGATTATCACCTTTTTGAAAAACTTGTAACGGACTTGAATAATCGATTATCACTTACAATAATCGATTATTACTGGCAGTTGGGACTTGACCTTTCATATTCAGACTAGCTGGCTATATATAGGGGCCTTGAGAACATTAGAAAGCAACGTTCTTGAACTGAGGCTTAAGTAGAATACTGTTTGTCAGAGGAAATTCTCAGAAGCTTGTTCAAGGTTCCCTTGCCTGGTCTCGTGAATAAGAGAAGCTCGCGTTTCGTGTGTCGATAGTCGGAGCGGTTCTCTTCGAGTTGGCAAGGTGCTCTGCCTGGTCTCGTGAATAGGAGAAGCTCGCGTTTCGTGTGTCGAAAGTCGGAGCGGTTCTCTTCGAGTTGGCAGAGTGTTTGCTTCCGGTTCGTGTGTCGAAGGAAGCACTTCCATTTCGTTTGTCGAAGGAAGTTTCTCTCTGCACTCTTCCGGTTCGTTTGTCGAAGGAAGGTGTTTTCTATCCCTTACTCATTTCATTATCTTGTAATCTGTACAACTATATTTTTAGTGAAAATAGTTAATCACTTTTTATAGTGATTAACAACTGGACGTAGAATCTTTTGATTCGAACCAGTATAAAAATCATTTGTGTGATTTTTCTCTTCCCTACACTCCTTAATCTTTTAGCACTCCAACTGTTCGATAAAAGTTTTACAAGAAATTTAAAACTGATAAAGGAACTATTTTTGTGACCGAACACGCTTTCTGCTCTCTGAGTTTTTTTAATCCGCTGCGCTAAACTCTTTAAAATTTACCACCTCCGATACCGTCATAATGAATTTCAGTTTGTTCTTGGAAAGAAAAGCCCTTCTCATGCTTCTGCTCCAAGAAGTATAATTTGATTCATTTAAAACTTGTGAAATGAGGGATATACCTGGGTTCTCTCCAGGATGAAGATAGAAAGGGCTGGAAGGGTTATTGAGTTGATCAGCATCCTTCATGATGGCCAGAAAGACGAAAAGAAACACCAAGAACCCAACAAGATTAGGCATAGTGGAAGTAGGGGCAGAACAGGCACTAGACATGCTCTGGTACCATATTAAAATAGGGCCCAAAAGCCTTTAAACGAAGGCCCAGTTCATGAACCTTGCAGAAGATAAAATATCTTCTTATAAAACACTGCCTCAAGGCAGTCTGTGCGAGCAGAGAAAGAAAGAGCGAAAAACGTCTTCTGGAAGCTTGGAGAGAAAGGAGGCAAAGTGCGCTGGCAGTGAGCGTCAATGGCAGCCGGAAAGCGAAAGAAAGGTGGATCGGCAAAGATACTTCAGAGAAGGTAAGAAACAAAACTCAAACTTTTTATTTTTGTGGAATGTATTTTATATTCTTCGTTACAAGAAAAAGAAGAAGAACTATAGAGTTCTTGTGAGGTGGGGAAAGAGAGTAAGATTCATAAATGCCCCCTAACATAAAACAAAACAGATCCTAACAATAAAAATACCTACAAACATAAACTTTAATACACTTGTTATAGATTTTTTTAATGACATGCAATAATTGGAATCAAATGCATTAGCTTATATTCAAACAATGTGGGTTAAACATTTTTTTGCTATATATAACAATTTAGAGTAGTTGACAAGTTACAGTATATTAGTTTATATAACTTTTATATTTTTATATAAAAAAATTAGAATATTAGTGAGTTATAGTTAAAATTTGTATATTTTTATATTAATTGAATTATTTGAAGTTGCAAATTGAATCTATTTTTTAAACTATTTTTCAAGATTGTTGAATATGCATATTTAAGATATAATTTTTTTAAAATTAACACTTTTAACGATGATTCGTATCAAAATCGTCTTTGTTAACTAGTCTAACTTTTTCTCTGGTTTTGATATTTTATGACCGTTATCCTGAATGGTCATTAATTTTTCAAACTTTTGACGATGATTCGAAGTTAAAATCGTCAGTTTTTTTTTTTAACTTTTGATGACACCGTCAATTGATTATCCTAACCTTTAACGAGAGCTAAAATAACAAAGATTAGAAAATAATCTTTAAAAGTCTTATTTAACCATTGTAAAAAATCATTTTTATAGTAGTGAAAATTCAAACAATATAAATCTACATTAACAAACATATTAACATTTTTTCTTGTAAATAGAGATGTTAATTTGATTCATAATTTATGAGTCAGTTCCAGTTCACTCCTAAATAAGTTCTCATTTTATTGCCCACTAAATGACTTTAAACCTAACTCAATCTAACAAAATTTAAACCTAACTCAACCTTACAAAATCGATTTTTACGGTGAGGTTTGCAATCACTTATATATTGTAATTATTCTTATCTCTAGTTAATATAGGACTTCCAACACACCTTCATCACCCCAAGACATATATATTTTGAGCATGAGACTAGATAATTAATGGATAGTCCAATAGTGTGTGGAACAATAGACCTAACAATCAACAAAAGTTCACTAACATAGACTGTTAAAAAGTAGATTTCAAGCCTAAGTCACAAATATGACTTGTAAGGTGAGGTTTGCATCCACTTATATATTATGATTTACCTTATCTCTAATGAATGTGAGCCTTTAGACACACGTCGAGGCATGTGCCTTTTGAGCGTGACTTTAACTCATGATAGACTTTAACTCATGACTCTAATACTATATTAAAAAGTGAATTTTAAATCTAATTTAACTCCCCAAAATATCATCTTAAAGTTAGAGTTACGGTCAAAGAAAGTTTACTCTTACTACAAGATTTCAATTATTTTCTAAGTACAAGACTTTTAATTCAGATTGAAGGTAGCATCAATTTGCATATATCAAAATTCAAATCAAATTAGTTTAGGCCAAAATTTAAGATTACTCAATTTAAATTAAAATTTAAAAAAAAATGAGCTATGATGAAATCTAATTAGAAAATTATACATGCTTTAATTTGATTTAGCTCAATGAAACCATACTGCGAAAATTAGGAGGAGCGGAAAAGTTTGTTATAAAGGATTTAATAACAGTAGTGTTTTTTAGTAGTTATTATGTTAAGTATATGTTTATTGGTTATTTTAAACCGTTACATAGGAAGTTAGAGTTATGGTCAAAGGAAGTTTACTCTTACTATAAGATTTCAATTATTTTCTAAGGGCTTAATAGCTCTTTTGGTCCCTATTTTCGTCACGTGCATTCGTTTTGGTCCCCATATTTTTTTTTATTCAATGTTGTCCTAAAGATCGTAATTTGTGTTCAATTTAGTCCTTTTTACTAACGCCGTCTAAATCGATAACGGCCAAATCTCCACATGTGCAATTAGAGAGTGAACTGTCATTTATGTTCTGACGTGGACTAGATCAGTCATCATCATAGGGACCACATTTGAAAATAATTAACAGAAATGAGGACTAGATTGAACAACCTTCATTCATTAGAAAACATAGAGCCACATCACCATCTTCTTCAACATTCAGCCAATCAAAAATAGAAACCCTACTTTCTTTCTAAAATCCTAACCCTAGCGCCGCCACACCTAAACCCTCAGGCCACCACCTCAATCACCACATACCTGCAAACGAAACCCAGAAGACCATTACCATGATGCTGCTGCGACCACCTCCATGCGCCACCATCTTCATTGCGCGCCTTCACCATCATCTTCTTCCTAGTTCGCGCTGCCACCATAGCGATTGAGGGTTTCGATTTGGGGGTTTTGTTGTGTTATCTGGTTTTTGTAAATTGGAATGTATGATTTTCATTTCAAAATTGATTTGGGGGATTTTTGGTTCTTCTCTGTTTTGCGAGTGGTTAGAGATTTTGTTCTTCCCTGCAGGTATGGGTTTTGCAAAGTGGGGGATAAGGGTTCAAATTGGGAATGTTAGGGTTGCTGAACTTGGGGTTTTTCGTTTTGGGTTCATTTGATTCGCGATAATGGGTTTCGTGGTGATTGTTGTTGGATGCACGGGTGGCGCCAATGAAGGTGCTGGTAGGTGGCCATGGGTGGTGTTTTTTGGTGGTTGTTGGACAGAGAAAATGATGGAGGTCAAAAGGTGGTGGTTAGTCGTGACTGTGGCGGCGATGGTCAGGGTTAGGTGGTGGCTAGGGTTTTTGTGTAAGGGGAAATTAGGGTTTCTGGAGGTAGGAGATGATGATGACGTGTCAAGGGTGATCTGTCATTGATTGTACAACTGGACAGTTGGCCGTTAATGATTTAAACGCCGTTTGCAAAAAGGACTAAATTGAACCTAAATTAGATTCTTTAGGACTACATTAAACAAAAAAAAAAACATGGGGACCAAAACGAATTTTCGTAACCAAAATAGAGACCAAAAGAGTTATTAAACCATTTTCTAAGTACAAGAATTTTAATTCAGATTGAAGGTAGCATCAATTTACATATATCAAAATTCAAATCAAATTAGTTTAGGCCAAAATTTAATATTACTCAATTTAAATTAAAATTTAAAATAAATGAGCTATGATGAAATATAATTAGAAAATTATATATGCTTTAATTTGATTTAGCTCAATGAAAGCATACCGCGGAAATTAGGAGGAGCGGAAAAGTTTGTTATAAAATATTTAATAACAGTAATTTTTTTTAGTAGTTATTATGTTAAGTATATGTTTATTGGTTATTTTAAACAGTTACATAGGACAAAGTTTTGAATTTAATAAAAAAATTGAACATAACATTTTACAATCTTAAAAAAAATTAAACAATAATTGTTTATAAAACAGATCCTTTGACAATTCTATGTCACATACTATAATTGGTCAAAATTTTTAAGTAACGCAGCTTCAAGCAACTTTAATAAGTATTAACATAGTGGGGTTTTCCTAACAAGTTGATTCCAAACATAATTAATATGTAATTATGACACGCAATCCTATGATTTGACAAATCAGAAGTCGTGGTTTCTAATTATTTGTAACTTTTGTTGTTCAACTGTATTCTTTTAAACTTTGTAAGTAACTTTTTTTTGGTGTCAAAACGGGTTATCCGGCTCGACCTGGTTCGGTCCACCACGGGTTGGTTTAGGGAAGAGTGATTGACTGGATTTGAGAGGATTTGAGGGTGATTTTTTTGTGTTTATTTGAGTTGATTTGGAGGTAATTGAGAATGAATTTAGAGGTAAAATGTGTGAGAATTAGTGTAGGATTTGATTGATGTGACAGTTTTTAAAAATTTATTTAATCAGTAAAAATTAAAGATTACCAAAATGTCCCTAAGTATTAAAGTAATATAAAATGAGCTAATGTTATATTTAATTGTAAAATGTATATAAAGAGTAAAATATTAAAAATATTTTAAAAATTAAAACATAAACCATACATAAATTTAAAAATAAATCTAAATAATTATAAAAGTTAAAAAGATTTGGAAGTTATCTAAAATATTATAATAAAACCATTGTTATTAGAAGTGGTGAACCAAACCTATAAATACACCATGTCACTAGTTGTATTCATAAAAAAATCAATATAAACTCTTCTATAACACACTTGTTGTACTAAAAAAAGGCATAACTAGAAGGGTATTACATTGGATCAAGAGAACTTTTTTATTTTTGATAACTTCCCATGTTTAATGAAGGGAAAACATTTCTTTAACAACAAAATTTTGACAACAATTTGACAACGACACGAGTCGCATTGTCATTGATTGTTTTTATTAAATTTTATTTAAAGATTTATCTTGTCTTGGAAGGTGTTTTTTGGAATAATCTTTAGAAACCTTTTGGCGCATTTTAATTTCTAAAACTCTGACCCTACGAAACTCCCTCTCCCCCTTTTCGAAAATCTCTCTCCCCCTTTGCCGAGAGATCCTTCAAAACTCTCTCTCCGTCATTGAAGTTCCTTCCTTCGAAACTCTCTCCACCATTGAAGTGGTTCTCCATCCACTGTTGTCTATGGAGGAAGTCGTCTCTCTCTCTACATCATTGAAGTGCTTTCTATGCGCCATTTCTCCAAAGCTCTCGTTTTTCCGCCGACGTCGTTGTTACTTCGTCCCTTGGGTGCATTGCTCCTTCCTCTTTCGTAAGCGAGTGGTTTTGTTGGCTCATTTCTCCAAAGGTATTGCTGCTGGAAAGTCACATCCCACCCCACACACAACTCCACTTGCTCCTCCCTTAGCATAGACCTTCACCCCATAGCAATCAGGATTAACCAAGACCAAAAAAATTGAAACACACTGCAGTATGGAATGTTAGGGAGCCACTTTGTAATTTGTTGGGAGCAGGCCTGAGCTTTTCGTACAACATTAGTTCTGGTACTGGTAATCGCTTACAGTGTCATTGTAAGTGATTACAATAGCACCTGGGTTTGTCAAATTGCTGCTGGAAAGTCACATCCCACCCCACACACAACTCCACTTGCTCCTCCCTTAGCATAGACCTTCACCCCATGACAATCAGGCTTAACCAAAACCAAAAAAATTGAAACATACTGCAATAAGGAATGTTAGGGAGCCACTTTGTAATTTGTTGGGAGCAGGCCTGAGCTTTTCGTACAAAATCAGTTCTGGTACTGGTAATCGCTTACAGTGTCATTGTAAGCGATTACAACAGCACCTGGGCTTGTCAAATTGTTGCTCGAAAGTCACATCCCACCCCACACACAACTGCACTTGCTCGTCCCTTATCATAGACCTTCACCCCATGGCAATCAGGCTTAACCAAGACCAAAAAAATTGAAACACACTGCAGTAAGGAATGTTAGGGAGCCACTTTGTAATTTATTGGGAGCAGGCCTGAGCTTTTGGTACAAAATCAGTTCTGGTACTGGTAATCGCTTACAATGTCATTGTAAGCGATTACAACAGCACCTGGGCTTGTCAAATCATTGCTCGAAAGTCACATCCCACCCCACACACAACTCCACTTGCTCGTCCCTTATCATAGACCTTCACCCCATGGCAATCAGGCTTAACCAAGACCAAAAAAATTGAAACACACTGCAGTAAGGAATGTTAGGGAGCCACTTTGTAATTTATTGGGAGCAGGCATGAGCTTTTGGTACAAAATCAGTTATGGTACTGGTAATTGCATACAGTGTCATTGTAAGCGATTACAACAGCACATGGGCTTGTCAAATTGCTGCTGGAAAGTCACATCCCACCCCACACACAACTCTACTTGTTCTTCCCTTATCATACACCTTCACCCCATGGCAATCAGGCTTAACCAAGACCAAAAAATTGAAACACACTGCAGTAAGGAATGTTAGGGAGCCACTTTGTAATTTGTTGGGAGCAGGCATGAGCTTTTGGTACAAAATCAGTTCTGGTACTGGTAATCGCTTACAGTGTCATTGCAAACGATTACAACAACACTTGGGCTTGTCAAATTGTTGCTGGAAAGTCAACTCTCACCCCACACACAACTCCACTTGCTCGTCCTTTATCATAGACCTTCACCCCATGGCAATCAAGCTTAACCAAGACCAAAAAAATTGAAACACACTACAGTAAGGAATGTTAGGAAGCCACTTTGTAATTTGTTGGGAACAGGCATAAGCTTTTGGTACAAAATCAGTTCTGGTACTTGTAATCGCTTACAGTGTCATTATAAGCGATTACAACAGCACCTCGACTCGTCAAATTGCTGTTGGAAAGTCACATCCCACCCCACACACTACTCCACTTGCTCTTTCTTTATCATAGACCTTCACCCCATGACACTCAGGCTTAACCAAGACGAAAAAAATTGAAACACACTGCAGTAAGGAATGTTAGGGAGCCACTTTGTAATTTATTGGGAGCAGACATGAGCTTTTGGTACAAAATCAGTTCTGGTACTGGTAATCGATTACTGTGTCATTGTAAGCGATTACAACAACACCTGGGCTTGTCAAATTGCTGTTGGAAAGTCACATCGCACCCCACAGACAACTTTACTTGTTCTTCCCTTATCATAGACCTTCACCCCATGGCAATCAGGCTTAACCAAGACCAAAATAATTGAAACACACTGTAGTAAGGAATGTTAGGGAGCCACTTTGTAATTTGTTGGGAACATGCATGAGCTTTTGGTACAATATCAGTTCTGGTACTGGTAATCGCTTACAGTGTCATTGCAAGCGATTACAACAGCACTTGGGCTTGTCAAATTGTTGCTGGAAAGTCACATCCCACCCCACACACAACTCCACTTGCTCGTCTCTTATCATAGACCTTCACCCCATGGCAATCAGGCTTAAACAAGACCAAAAAAATTGAAACACATTGCAGTAAGGAATGTTAGGAAGCCACTTTGTAATTTGTTGGGAGCAGGCATGAGCTTTTGGTACAAAATCAATTTCGGTACTTGTAATCGCTTACAGTGTCATTGTAAGCGATTACAACAGCACCTCGGCTTGTCAAATTGCTGCTGGAAAGTCACATCCCACCCCACACACAAGTTCACTTGCTCTTCCCTTATCATAGACGTTGACCCTATGGCAATCAGGCTTAACCAAGACAAAAAACATTGAAAGACACTGCAGTAATCAATTACAAGTGCAGAAGCAGGGATATGTATCGAAAGTGTAGTGATGCTCCCCTGCTACGATTGAAGAGGTCCCCATTTAGGGGTTATATTTTTATATTAATGTAATTGGCTTTTATTAATGTTATCATTTTTTATTAGTTAATATCCTTGATTGTTCCTTTTAAGTTTGTTTAATATTGAAATATTCCAACTTGAAGTACTAGGAAGTGCAAAACATTGAAAACACAATCTTGAAAAACCCGGGGAGCGCTTAAGCCATGCCTGGGGAGCACTCACCAACTTTTAGTACAAAAGTGGAATTTTCCACTGGTAAGCGATTACAGGGCCTCTGTAATCGATTACACGCGCATCGGACATGTGTCCATGGTGTAGGACCTCCCCTCTTAACCTAGGAACTCCTCTACTTGGTCTTCCATCCACATAGGGGTGATAGAACTGGAAATTTCTTTTTGTGGACACATTCAATCATGGCCAATAGGGTTATCAATCCTCAAAACATTGAAAACACAGTCTTCAACAACCTGGGGATCGCTTCAACTATGTCTGGGGAGCACTCCCCAACTTTCGGTACAAAAGTGGAATTATCCACTGGTAAGTGATTACATGGCCTCTGTAATCAATTACACGTGCATCAGACCTGTGTCAATAAGCACAAAGGATGACAGAACTGGACAGTTCTTATAACAAGCACAAAGGATGAAATGTAAATAACACTACCAGACAACACATGGAATGAATATAAGAGTCAGAATTCGAATAACCACTATGTTTATTAACAATCAAAATAATTCTACCAAATACAATCCATAGTTCAAAGTTTACCAAATTCTGCACTATTAACAAATTACTTAAATCATTCAAGTTTCGGACTATATCTACGAAGTTCTACAAGCTTTGCTTTTGTAATGCTTTCGACGTAGTCCTTCCTTCATAACGGTTTCATAACTGCAAATTCCTCCCTCACATGCAAAGTCATTGTCAAAGTCATGTTGTTTAGAAGGCATACTGGAACCAGCTTCATCTTCATTCTTCTCTTCAAACAGCTCAGCCTGCAATGCAGATAACCAACAATGAATGACGAACAAACAACTGCAAAATAAAATAAAAATTATATTTTTGGCTATAAATAACCAACAAAACTCACAACCCCCCAAAACAAAACAAAAAAGCAAAATGACCAACAAATGTCAAAACCCATAACCCAAATACGAATACAGAACAAGGAAAAATTTCATACCTTGTTCGAAGAACCAATGTCACCTGACGAACCCATGGCACAAAATAGGTAACAACTTCCACGAGATCGACACCCAACGAGACAAGCGTAATCTCCAACTCAACAGAGAAACCCAACGACGAAGGAAAACAAAAACCCAACTCAATCGCCACTTCGACGCCTTCAAAAACTGGAGAGAGAGAGAGAGAGAGAGAGAGAGAGAGAGAAAGAAAGAGAAAACCTTCAAAGCAAAACGAAAACCTAAAATGGAGAGAGATGGAGCTTCAAAGGAAAACCTAAAATGGAGGAGAGAGAGAGAGAGCTTCAAAGGAAAACCTAAAATGGAGAAGAGAGAGAGCTTCAAAAGAAAACCTAAAATGGAGGAGAGAGACCTTCAGAGGAGAAAATGTGCTGAAAAGGGGCAATGGTGTTTTCGGAATTACAATAAGTTCCCTTTTTCAAATCAGTTTTTTTCAAAAAAGAAAAAAGAAAAACATCCAATATAACGCTGACACGTGGCGTTGTCAAAATGTTGTTAAAAAACGTTGTCAACGTATCATTGTCCTTAATGAAGAGCATATTTGTCTACCAAACGCGCTTCCCAAACCCCAAACCTAGCTACTTCCATAATCATGGCCGAGAAACACTTGCGGGACCTGCTTCTGGAGGACCAATAACCCTTCCTTCTCAAGACTACCATTCGGAACGACGTGCCCTCCTCAAAACACCTTCCCCAAACACCACCTTAACCAAAAACACCTTAAACTCAAACTTCCCACTTAACAAATGCCTCCTCTCCTTCCACAACGCTACCAAATCTCCACTCTTGGAATTCATGCCGCTTACCAAGAAGCACAGTCCCCTCAGAATCCACAAACACGCCAAACAGGGCCTTAGGCATCTTCAGTTCGCTCTTCAAGAAACTCAGGAGCCAACGGAAGAGGGGATAGATAAACGATGATGTTGTTGGCATTGGGTTGGAGGGATCCTGCTAGGGCAGACTCAGCAGCAGTGGCTTGTGGTCAAGAGCGAGAGCAACGAGGACAACTCTTTGGACTTGAAAACTTGTAGTAATGACCACTCCTTCGCTGACTCCGTTGAACAAGAGATTCAGTTCCTCAACTCTTATGATCTCTTGCTGCATAACCTAGCAACAGCACCAACCAAATGTAACTGAATACCGTTGTTTCAAAAATTCATCATCCCTTGTAACCGAATATTGCTGCAAGTTAACTGAATACACCAATAGTTCTTCCACCACACACCACCTTCCCACCTTCACGGTTGATGTTAAGAATCAAATATATTAAGCTACGAAGGTTGTAGTGTAATTTAATATTTATCAGGGGCACATGAGACTTTTTTATTTGGATCCCTCAAAATCTCGGCTCCTCAACGAGTGATGAAAAAAGTTTCAATCCCACAAATTTGCTGCAATCCTTCTGTGCAAATCGCTACAAGTGAACGTGTGATTCGCTTCAATTCATCGCTTCTAAATATGTGTGAACAGTAGTTCACCCTCAAGTGAACACAACGTGAGTGAGCCAACTGATAACTTGGGCCCAAGCCCAATATCCTTAGTTTAGCATTTCTCTTATGCATTTGTAATATGTGTAAGGCATGTGGGACTTGTCCTATATAAAGGCATGCCCACACCTTTTGTAATTACTTTTGAGATATTAGATTAATCTTCTGTTGAGTGAGCTCCAGATTTTAATCCCCCTTAAAAGTCAAGGCTGAAGAATCCAAGGGATTCCTCAGCCACCTTTCATTCACTTTACCAATTTTTCTTCATTTCCATATCAGATTTCTCTCTCTTCCATGCGCATCATTCACGAGCTGACACCTCCGCCACTTTGTCAACCTGTGCTCTAAGACGTGTCAGTTGTCTCCACCTCAGGCCAGTGACTAAAACATGTCATTCATGCCTTCGTTCTCTGCGAGAGCATTTCTCTAGAGAACTCATCAGCGTCTCCTTCGTCCATCAAGCATCCTCACAGATCCACCATCGTCTAAGCCACTTCCATCGATTCAAACCCCATCTTCGAACCTTTTCAACGATCTAATCGGTGAATCCTTCATTTCCACCGAACAAATCTGCAGATCTAGGGTTTCTACCCCTAAATACTTCGGTCTAGGGTTCGTTCCATCTTTTTCTCCGATTCAGTCTCTTTCTCACCGAATCCCAACCTTTTCCACCGCTTAGAAACCTTCCTACCTCGAACCCTAACCTTTTCATTGATTGAACCACAAGCCTAGGGTTCGTATTCTTCGTCTTCAGATTTTCGCTGCGTCTTGACCTCCAAATCGTGCTTTCCATTGTTTCTCGAGTTCGTCAGTCGCTCCGCATCAGATCCATGGACCCTCGCCGGAGTGGACTGCATCACCAACCCAACCCGGTTCATTTATTAGCGAACCAGAAAAACTCAAACTCGGCTCGACCCACCACGGGTTGGCTCACTGGCCCACTTAATTACAATTTTTTTCAAATAAAAAAAATTGTAAACTTTCTATAATTTAAATCTAAACAAATTTCACTCCCAACATGGGTGTTTAATTAATTTTGAAAATAAGAAACTTAAATAATTTTTCAAGCAAAAATAAATAATAAATATTTTTTTTATAAAATTTAAATTAAATTTTAATAAAATAAAATTAGGTGTGTGGGTTGGTGGGCCGACCCAGCCCACCACGGGTTCAACCCGCATGAGCCGGGTTGAAATGAGCCGAGTTGAAATTTGACCCACATAAAAAATACAATTTTTTCAAACCCAATCCGGCCCGAACCCATGGTGGACCGGATTGACCCGCAGGTTGTGACCCATTTTGGTAGTTCTACTTTTTTTTCTTGTGTGTACAGGCTATTTTCTTTTTCATCAAACTAGGATTAATTTTATTAAATAATTTTCTTCAAAACTTCTTAAAATAAAAACTAATGTTAATTATAATCGACAACAATAATAACAATAAATTATAATATACCTACATCATGAATATTAGTGGATTTATTTTGCTCTGAGGTTTTTCTTGAATATATATGAGGTTGTATAAAAATAAAAGGCTCATTTATTTTTATTATGTCCTTTTAGATAATAGTTATCGGTTTGTCCTCATCTTCTTCTTTAGTCATCTATCTATCTAGTAGTGTCTTCTTCTAATCATATATTGTCCATATTTTACGCTTTCAAAATTTCACATTGTATTCTAATGAAAGCTCTTGTGGTATTCTAAAATGACTTTCATTACTCAATAATGACTTTTGCATTATTCAAACGTGACTTTTGGATTCCACAACTTACAAAAAAAATTATGAAAAAAAAAGTTTTAGATTGTGTAATGTGCCTAATAAAAGAAGAAAGAGAAAATGATAATAACAAAATATAAATAATATAAGGGTTAAATATGTTTTTAGTCCCTATACTTTGAGGCGATTTTGGTTTTAGTCCCTTTTTCAAACTAAGGTACAATTTAGTCCTTCAACTTTAGAAAATTCTGGTTTTAGTCCTTTTTACCAAAAATTTTTAACTTTATTTGTTGTTTCAAACGTGTTTCTCAGTTAACATTGAAGTAAAAATGTGTCAAACAGTGTAAACAATCCAAATGCTATAATGAAATGTGCTTGAAACAACAAATAAAGTTTAAAAAATTGGTAAAAAGGACTAAAACCAGAGTTTTTTAAAGTTGAAGGACTAAATTGTACCTTAATTTGAAAGATGGACTAAAATCAAAATCGCCCCAAAGTATAGGGACTAAAAACATATTTAACCCATAATATAATAAAATAAATTTATAACTTTTAAAGAGGGAGATAAGGATAAAAAAGTGAAAAGATTGTATTTGTTTATCTTCTTTCAAGCCACACTTTCACCCACACTTTCACCCAAACTTTTATTCCTTAATTTTTTTTTCTTCATTTTTTTTTTTTATTTTCGTTCATTTAAGAAACTGATAGCACTTTTGAGTGTTAAAAATTATTTTGGACAGGTTGAGTTTCGAAATAGAGTAAATTTAATTATTTTTTTTGAAGTAATCTATTCTTTCTTTTGTATGTAGTTTTTTTCGGTTGTATGTGGTTTTTTTTACAGTTTAGGCATATCTTTATCTATTAATGATCATAAAATTTATTGGTGATCATTGATCGAACTTTTTTTTATAAATAGAACTATTTTATGTTTTGAAATTGTATACGTGAAGAACAATATTACGAATCTATCTTAAGATAGAGGAAACTAATTAATCATATTTTTAAATGATTCAAAATATAAGTGTTTGAGTGGAAAATTAATGTGACTGATATGAAAGAATTGTTGAGATATGTCAAAGTTAAGATTCATAAGAAAGTGTGTTGATGTAATCACATTGTTGTGAATGTTGTACATGTAAATAGAATGTTTGTGAAATTAATAGAAAACGTTTGATCATATTGGTCAAAATTGAATTGATATGCGGGTCTCGAATGTGGAATGATAATCTGGGATTTAAAATGTTCGAATGGAAAAGTTGTTTTGCAGGGTTAATTTTGGTGAAATTATGAAGTTTGTAAGTAAATGGTTAGGTAAATTGGTTTATACAACTAAACAATGTGAGTGATTTTGAATATTATAGGATATAAATTTTACTTTGTGTTTGATTAATTGAATGTTGCTGATATAGTATTGTCATTGTACTTTTAATCATATTTTTACTTGAATGTTATAGCTCAAAAAGATTAGAGACATAAAAAATTGAAGTATAATTTGGATAGTATTTTGAAGATATTAAATTGGTGAAAGTTGTAGATCTATTATTTGTGTAAAAATGTTAGCATGAGGTTAGAGGACATCGAAAAGTTAGAAGAAACATTTTAAAATGTACATTTTGAGTTTCAACTACAATTACCACCAAGTGTAGGCTAAGCACCACTGGTCGTTACCATTAAAAATGTTAACGGATATTTCCAAGGATTCTTCTATCGAGCGATACTTAAATATTGTTAGGTGTTATTGATTCCAATGACTTTTGTGTGTTTTCCACTGAGCGATAATTAGGTACCGTTGGACACAAATATTACAATAAGTCATTGATTTGGTGGGGTTAAGTGACTGCATTTCATAGGGCGATAGTTCTATACAAAGTTTGTCATGATTGATTTGATTTTAAATTTACCATATAGGTATTTTGTAACATTTCACTCTTTGTATGGGTGATTTGATTGCAATATGCTTATTAATGTATGGATGTATGTAAAACATTCTAATGATATATATTAGTAGTCGAATTACTTATTTCCAAGGGAAAATGCTAATATAGTGTGTGTCGAGGTGTATTGAAGGGGATTTGTTATGTGAGATTATCTTGAATTTACCAGTATGCAACTCACATAAAGAAGATAACTAGGTGGTGAAAGTTGAAGGAGGCTTCATTGGACAAACATTATGATGTGAAAGAGGATCATACTAAGGAAGTTAGTGAATTTAACCTTATCATAAATTAAGAAAGAACATTGATTTTCAATATAGTTTTAATAAGATGGAATTGATAGTAAGTATGACAGGTGCAAAGTCTCACGAGTCTATTTAATATACTACTTTGTTTATGTATGTTATAGTTTGAGCTATTTGGGTTGAGATTTAAAAGAGATGTTTGGATAGGGTCATAAGAATTGATGTTCGATAGTTGATTTTGATGAATGGGAAATATGTGAGTTTTTATGTTGGTTTTTAATAGAATGTTCTCTGAGTGAGTAGTAGTGAAATATAGATAAATGAGACATGTTAATCTAGGAACATATTTTTTCATGTTACCATATCTTATTTATTAGTTCTCTTCATTTAAAATGCATTAGTTTACCATTGTTTTCATTTTTTTTTTTGTCTTTGTTTGGTTTTATCTTTATGGGATAATTTCATATTAATATGTTAACAGTTGTGGGAACAAATGGTGGTAGTATCACATGAATTAGAGAAGGTCACTAAAGGCCTAAAGTAGTATTGAACCTTAAAGTGATCTATCATAGTTTTACGAGAAATATATCTATTATGTTTGAATGAACTGGAATGATACTTAAATCTTGTTATAGATAATTTATGAATTTTGTTTGCCACTAAAAATGCTCTACGACTATTTTTTTTATAAATTTTGGAATGTTCAATGCAATTCAAAATAACTTTTGGATTGTACAATTTAAAGTAAAAAAGAGTTTATAAATTGTGAAATTTAAAATAAAAAATATTCTAAATTATACAGTTCAAAAGTTTATTTATGTAAAAAATAACTTCTGATTAGAAAGTTTCATTCTAGGTTGAACAAATTGAAAAAAATTAAAAATAAAAAATAACTTCAAATTGTATAATAAAAAAGTTAAAAGCACTTTCCAAAGTACATAATCTAAATTTTTTAAGAAAAAATGACTTCTGGATTGCATAATCCAAAACACACTTAATTTTCAAATTGCATAATCTAAAAAATTTTCAAATTGCATAATCTAAAAAATTTTCAAATTGAAAAAGAAAAACTAAGGACAAAGTAATACTTTTTCATATTTATGGGCGTGAAAAGAAAAGTATAAAGTGCAAAAGTAAAGGAAATTCTCAATTTGACTTATTTTTTATTAGGTCAAAAATACCCATGAGGGTTGGGCTAAAGCCTCAAAGTTGAAGTTCTAAACTCTAAAATTTTGTATAGTGTATTTTAATTTTCTTATGAGACAAAGTTGGAAAACAATAGAAGATGATAATTGACATAAGTGTTCTTCACTCTTTTATCACCCAGCTCTCTTACTATGATTGTCATTGTCTTTTTTTTTTTTTTTATCCTTATTACTCAAGAGTGATTTTTCTCTTAAGCATCTTATGTGCATGTCTTCTATCGTTATGGTCATTGTTACTTTTAGTTACGTTATCTTATGTACATTTTATGATTATCATAACAACCATAACATGTAATATCATATAGTTAATCTCATCATTATTATTATGTCAATTATAATTAGTCTCGATAGTATTATTAACATTTTTATTATTGCTATAAATTTTTAGAATTTTTTTATTGTAATCTCTATAATAACTAGCACAACTTGTATATCATCATTATTGATTAAACAAAAATTATTGAGAAAATCACATTTAATCCAAAACATTATCACAATAAATTTATATATATATATATATATATATATATATATATATATATATATATATATATATATATATATATATATAACATGTTCAGCTTAATTATTTTTAATTAACTTACAATTTAGAATCAAACTTAAATTTTTAATAATTATTAACGTTGCAACAACTGTAACACCTCAAAAATACGCCTAAGACGTATCAAGTGGATGCAACATGTTATAATAATGTAAAGCAGTTAGGAGTAAAAATTCAGATGAAATGTATATACAGTACAGTCATCCAAAATACAAGAGAAGGAATAAAGCTCTACTTATAGCATAGAGTCTTTCAAAATGAAATAAAAGAAAAGGGACTAAGCTGTATACATAAAACTAACAACCTAAACCACTCAGCTGCAGCTTCAGGGACTTCAACAGCATCAGCTACGTCTAAGACCTGCTCCAGAGGGGCCTCTGAAATCTTTGATCACATCCAAATAAGATGATCATTGCAAAAGAAAACAAACACAAACAAAAACAAACAACACACACATGCAAGGGTAAGCTAGAATTCAATTGAAAACAAGTCAATAACAGTTAAACATAGCAAAATAGACATACAAGCAATTACAATCACACAGGAACAGTTTTAGTAAATTATAAGTTGTGGTTTTATTAGGTGGTGTTAGTTTTAGACTCGTCCGAACCCGGAATGAATATCGAGCTATGGCGGGTCATGCACTTGTGGTGGCCTCTACTGCTTTGCAAAGCCAATTGCTATGGGTTCCACCCTACCACCACAAGGTTAGTCCGTTATCACTCACCTTGGCCCATATAAAATGGAGACAACCAAGACTAGGACCCCCTACTGCTCTTCACCACATGAACTAATCTTCTCTAAGTGAGATTGAATAGTCATTAGAGCTTTAAGGGCAACCCCCAAGACTGAGCTACCTATATTCATTCCAGTACTTAACATGATATCACTCATATGTTGGCCCATATAAAATGGAGACACCCAAGACTGAGCTACCTATATTCATTCCAGAAACTTAACTTATATCTCACCAAGAGATGTACTTAACTCTTTTGAATCATTTCTCAAACCATACCAAACTTTACTTACTTTGATTTCTTAAGTTTTAGACATGTTAATGTTAACTTAAATTTGATTTTGAACAATCTTTACTTATTTAATTCATAACATACTAAGATTAATCATACAAGGTTAGTTACCAATCATACACACTGCATAGATCAAGAAAAGAATGAAAAATATCAAAACAGGGTACGAGGATTCGCTGCAGGACTATTTGCAGTGTTTCTCGCTGGATTTCTCGCTTAGGCGATAAATTTTGGAGCCTCTCACTTAGACGAGAAAAGCTCGCTTGGGCGAGAATGACAAGGGCTCTCTGCCTGTGCTTCTAGCTTAGGCGAGAAAATCTAACTTGGGCGAGATTGACAGGGGCTCTTTGCCTGTGCTTCTAGCTTAGGCGAGAAATTCTAGCTTAGGCGAGATTGGCAGGGGCTCTCTGCCTGTGCTTCTAGCTTAGGCGAGAAATTCTAGCTTGGGCGAGATTGGATTCTGCAGAATTAAATTCTGCAGAATTTTGGCAACTCACATACTCATATTTTAATCTAGGCCATATTTTGAACTTGGGACACTTCTAACACGAGCTAGGGATGATTTTGGACTTGTTTGATGGTTCACGCAGGTTCCTAACACTAAATCCTAAGTACTATACAGAGATTTGAGGTTCAACAATTCTATTATGGGGAACTTAGGAGCCAAATTTTAATTCTACTATCTAGACACTATTTTAGACCATTTCTGCACTGCCTATAAGTCACAGGTGACTTAACTAAACTCTACCAAACACTCATTTCAGACCTGAGCTTCTAAAATAAAATCTCACTACTCAAGTTCCCTAGTTTTAACTCAAACGTTGAAAACTAACTTAGCTCTTTATTGAACATTTACAGAAACTGATTACTCACCCTTTAAAATGAAATTCACCTCCTCCACATAGTCAAACTATTCATGATTAATCACAGATCGATTTATACCAAGGATATATCATAAAACAAGAAGTTCAGCATATACACTTAGGCATACAGTTCAAACATTAACACCATTTTCATATATTTTTTGCATGCATCAATCTCATAACCTTGCATAAGACTAAGACAAACAACTACTATTACAATTACAGAATTAAACCTAACTTCCCTTACCTTCAATTGGTAGCACAACCGAGCTCTAAGAGACTCCAACGCCCTCTCTTTACTTTCAAAATGCTAGATTACCTATGAATCATCAATTGATGATAAAATAAAATCTTAGAGCACCGTAACAGCTAAAATTGAAAGAATAGGAAATGGGCTACATGCAATCAAATTGGTTGCATGCTTACAGCCCTAGAATGAATAGAAAGAGGGCTTTAACTTACCAGTTGCAGAAAAGAAAAATCGATCGGTTCAAAACGTTGCCCTTGAAGCCCCGATCAGCTAGGTAGCTTCTATTCAACAAACCAAGGATCAAAATCTGAGTTGAGATGAAGAGGGTGTAAGGAAGAGAAGGAGAAAAACGTAGGAATGGTGGTTGTTCTTCATAAATGAATGAACTTAAATGTTTAGTTTATATTTTATTTTTATTATTATTAGTTTGTTTAATATTTTACCCAACCTATCCTACGCTGCCACTTGGCCATATTGAAGCTGTTTCATTTTTATGAGTCCTTACATTCTCCCCAACAACAAAATTTTTGTCCTCGAAAATTAAGACTCACCAGAGAGAAGGAATAACCTAATCTCATCACATTCTCTAGTACAATCTTCTATTTTGACTAAGATATTACTCCTTCACAACTTTACTAATAGTCAAAACCTTGCCTTGTTTTAAAATGCTCTAGTGTTCAATAGTATAGATTGGTTTAGCCATTTGCCTCTAGACAAACCTAAACCTATATGCCTCAGCTTCTAGGAACCCTTCTTTTATGTAACCAATCCCATTGGGTCTGTCACTACGCCAACCCCTCGTCTATCTTTCTTTCCTTCTTGTAAATCTCTTCTAGAACTTCCACTAATCTTCACTTCAGATCAACCCTTGACTGATACTCTTTTACCTCCTCTTGTTTCTTTCAAGAACTATTATACTCTTGACTTGATCGCCACCACTTCTGTTTTAACTACTAACTATTATGTTCTTAATCACCTACCCTCACACTCATTCTGAGAACTTCACATTGCCTTACCGATCTCAACGCTTGAGTAGTATAGTCTCTCAACTCTTGAAATTAGTTGTCCTTCTTCTTGTAATGTAAATTAGCTTTTATAAATGTGATTTTGGTTTAGGTATGACATGAAAAAATTTAGTTAGGTTTTCTTTTTTAAGAACTTTGACACTTATCAAACTTTGAAGTTAGTATTTTAGTATCAAACTTTGTTTTGCATTTTAAACTTAGAAATTTGGGATTGCATTTTAAACTTTGTTTTGACACTTATCATCTTTGGAAACTTAGAATGATTGAAGTTTTCTTGATGAATGTTGAATGATTACATTTGAATTGATGTTTGGAATTGATGTTGTCTGGATAAATTGTTGTTTGGGATTGTTGATTTTTCATTTACAGGTTTTGGGTTTAATAGAGAAGCAAATTGGCTTCAAAAAAGACTGTCAAAATTACAGACGGCCTCTAGGCTGTCGCTAAACACACACTTTCGAACAGCGTTACCGAGAGCCTCATGGCTTTCGGTATTACCCACGGCCTGTGGCCTTCGGTATTACCGAGGGCTTTTAGGCCCTCGGTAATACCGACGGCGAAAAGGCCGTCGATAACGTTTCCAACAAACAAATTACTGACGGTTTTGGAGCCGTCGGTAAGGTGGGTTTACCGACGACTTTTGACCCTTATCGAGGACTTTTGTCTGTCGGTAAATCCCTTCTTTTTTGTAGTTGTTGTTATTGGTAAATTAACTATTGTAATAATTTTCACCACTCTCTAATACTATCACTATCATTATTATTACTGGACCACCAGCATTACAATCTATTAATGTTTACTATATGTAAAAAACATCAACTATGATGATTTATCTTCTTTTTTTACTACATTACGTGTTATTCTACTTTTCATTTTATTATATCATAATAATCAAATAATCTTTAAAGGATAATAAAAAAATGTAGTTACTCATAGTTGTACTTTGTACACACTTTTTTAATTTCTTACTTAAAAATCATTACTTTCATCTTTATACATACCATCTTAAATCTTTCTAAATCTCTGCAACTTTTTTTTGTTCATTTCTAGCATCCTTTTATGTATTAATAGGATTATATTATTAAAAATAGACTAAAAATGTAAAGTTTGCTGTGTAAAGATTAAATGACTAATTTAACCATACAAAGAATTAGATGGTACTAGATAATAAGATAACTCAAATCAATTTGAATCTAAATCAAAATCCAAAACTAAAAACAATAAAATGAAAGGTTCTCCAATCCAAAAGAATTTAAAATTTTCTATTAAATTGGTAGAGATTCATGATATATAAAAATGTATCCAATCTGTACTACCAATATCAAAATACTTTTTTTTAATGAAGTTAAATCCTGAGAGACACATTGTCTCTCATAAAAATATAAAGTGGTAAGCTTTTCAACCATCAGTTTAAATTTAAGACACAGCTTTAAAAAAACCTGTTGTGAAGAAACAGAAACAGTGCATCATCAAAATCAATGACCCTCTCTCTCCAACAGTGTCCCACTAATGCCTCCCCTTTGCTCTTATTTTATGCTCTGTATCTTTCATCTTCTCTCTCTTTCACCTTTTCTCCTTCACTCTTTTCACTCACTCAAAAACACATTCCCTTTCCTTTCCTCTTCTTTCTGCTAACACCAACATTCTCAAAACAAAAATACCATTACCATTTGCATTTCTCTCAATTAGGGTTCTTCCACCCACTTTCTTCACTACCATTGTCCAAACCTCTCGCATTCTCCGAACCTCTCTGCTTCGGATCAACTCAAATGGGTAAGTACCTTCTGTTACTGGCTCTCACTCTCCTCAACCTCCTACTATTCTCCACCCTTCATGTCTCAGCTGCACCATCAACTACTTCTCCTGCAAGTAAGTATCATTCACCTGTGCTCATCCTCTTGCTTCCATTTCATCCAAGTTTTCTTATTTAGCTCATAGTTAACTTTGTGTCTTCGTGGTTTCAGAAATTGTTAGTGGGTTTCTCTCTAATGCTGTGCCTGCCGTCACTAAGTGGGTGTGGTCCCTCAAGGCCACCACCAAAACGGGTATGGATCTGACTCTGGTTTGGTTTTTAGTTCTGGGTTTGTGGTTTTCTGCGGGTTTGGTCTTCTGGGTGGTGGTGGGTTGTGAGGTATGAATGTGGGTTTTTCTGCAGCGGTTTCGAGCAGGTCGATGATGAAGTTCGAGGGTGGATTTAGTGTAGAGACTGTGTTCGATGGGAGCAAGCTTGGGATCGAGCCTTATGCTGTGGAGGTGTTGCCCAATGGGGAGCTTCTGATTCTTGATTCGGCTAATAGTAACATTTATAGGATTTCCTCCTCGCTTTCTTTGTGTAAGTGTCACAATGTGGGTTTAATGATGGCCTCTTTTTCTAAGTGATTTCTGAAATTCACTTTATTATTCATCTGTGATATGATGAGGAAATGAAAAGTGATAGGTCTGTTTCTGTTATGGAGAAGGAAAATTTTTACTTTACGCTGTCTTTTGCTGGATTTGGAATGATTAGCTAGTTTAGGCATATCTAGCTTCTTTTCATTTTGAATTCAATACCTTCTTTGTTCACTTAATGTGATTCTTACTGTCTAATGGTTAGATTATGTTACAAGACGTGTTCTCATGTCACTTCAGTTCATGATTATAAGTTGAATGAAGATGCATTACATGATTGTAATGCACTTTGAACACTGTTTATATGAGACTTGTCTTTTGTAATATAGTCGCTCTGTTGTAGTTAAACTTTTCATGTATGTATAATGGAGATGGTGCCCATTGCTATGTGCAGACAGCAGGCCCAAACTGGTGGCAGGGTCAGCTGAAGGGTATTCTGGACATGTTGATGGGAAGCTCAGGGAGGCTAGGATGAACCACCCTAAGGGGATAACTGTTGACGACCGAGGAAATATCTATGTTGCAGATACTACAAATATGGCAATTAGGAAAATTAGTGATTCAGGTAAAGTAACTGTAGGTGATGATTTTTGTTTGTTTACCAGTGTATGCTTGCGCATAGTTAGTATTTAGATAACTTAGAAGTCCTGTGTGAGTACTGTTATCGTTGGTCCAGAATCTTTGGATTTAAAAATGTGTAACATTGGAGTCAAACAAGGGAACCTCTCAGTGAATATTTCTGTTTCAGGGGTCACGACAATTGCTGGAGGAAAATGGAGCCGAGGAGGGGGGCATGTTGATGGACCAAGTGAAGAAGCTAAGTTTTCTGATGACTTTGATGTGGTTTATGTTGGAAGTAGTTGTTCACTACTCGTCATAGACAGAGGAAACCGAGCCATCAGGGAGATCCAACTCCACTTTGATGATTGTGCCTATCAATATGGCAGTGGATTCCCACTTGGTAAGCTAACCCATACATGTTTTCTGTTGAAATTCTGTCAAGTGCTATTCAAATTTAGACTGATTGTCTTCGATGTTCTTCAGGGATTGCAATGCTTGTTGGGGCTGGCTTCTTTGGTTACATGTTGGCATTACTGCAGCGAAGGCTTGGTACAATTGTAGCATCCCAGGACGTTAGTGCTTAGTCTTGTCTTATTCCTTCTCATGCTTTATCCTGAATGATACTGATGTAGACTTGTTAGTCATAACTAAAATGATCAGTCACTTATGTCATATTTGGTAAAAAAGAGAAAAAAAAAATTTGAGGGAGAGGAAGTGGAAGAGAAAATAAAGCAGGTCAGAAATAGAGTTATAGTAGAGATTGTTTGGTTAAAGAGAAATGAAAAGGAAATAGAGTGGAAAATAATATTTTTAGACTATTTGGTTTAAAATAAAAATAAATAAATAAATGCATATTATTTTATTATTCTTAATTAATATTAGCATTATTTATTTCATTAATAATATTTTTTTATTTATTTATCATCATTAATATACTTGATTTATTTATTATAATAAGAGTAAAGGTTTGAAAAAAAGAAAAATAAAACTCAAGCCTCCCTTAATTCATTATGGGAGTATTTAGTAGGTTAAACTTGGTTACACTCACAACATAATTTATTGTTTTGTATTTTAAAATGTCATTTTTGTGCTTTTCTTCAATATTTTTCAGGGAATAAATTTGTGGGTCTCAAACTATTTTTTTTTTTTCAATTCTTCAAATTTCTTTCCTATTAAAATATCCATTTTCCCTCTCTTCTTTCCTCTTCCACATCATTCACTCTTACCAAACTCGAAGTTATAGAATTTCAGTAATGAATCTTAAACTTTGCTGTAAAAAGCATCATGTTGCTTCCACAGAGTTGCATAGTAGAAGACCTATCTATAGTTTGAAGTTATTAATTTTCATTTCAACCTAGCATTACTTGCATACTGATATAGCATCATGATACTACAGATGCATGCTCTAATCCATCTCATGTTTCTTGTAGGCTCAGGTTCCGGTAATGGTAACATCTTCAGTTCCTTCAAATCCATATGAAAAGCCGTTGAAATCTGTCAGGCCTCCTTTAATTCCATCGTCAGAATATGAACCTGACAAGCAGGAAGAGGGCTTCTTTGGATCCCTCGGGAAGCTTCTTGCGAATGCTGGTGCATCAATGGTGGAGATAATGGGAGGATTATTTCCTTCTTTCAGAAGAAAATCGCTAAGCCACCAATTCCAAAGACAACCACTTGTCCCGCAACCTCAGAAGCAAGCAAATGCTTGGCCTGTGCAGGAAAGTTTCGTGATCCCTGATGAAGATGAACCTCCTTCCATCGACACAAGAGCTCCTACACCTAGAAAAACCTATCCTTTCATGTCCAAGGATGCAGAGAAAATGCAACAACTTCGGCAAAGTCGTGCATTCTATAGTGGATTGGATGGAGATATGAATCAGCAGCAACAACAGTCACAACAGCAGCAACAGAAACACCATCATCGCCATCAGTACCGATCGGCAACCCCTCACACTTACTACGAGCAGAGCCATGAGACAACCAATGAGATAGTGTTTGGGGCAGTGCAGGAACAGGATAGGAGGCAGGAGTCCGTGGTTATCAAGCCTGTGAATTATGGGGAGCCACTCTATGACACTCACAATGTTAGGTCCAGAATGAGTTTCCTGGGCTATGGCGGCCACAGGTATTGAGTACATACAATCATTAAGAAGTTTAGATTTTAGATGTGACCTAAATGGAGAGGGAAGAATTTAATCAGGTATAGGTAGTCTTATAATGATTTTTCTTTCTGTGGAGTCTTAGTAAGAAGTTGGTGATCATAATGTGAATTGTTTATTCAGTTTTGCCAAATGTTGGTTGCTATGGTGTCTAGTGTAAGCAGCAACTCTGGCAATCATGAGGGGGGGATGGGATCAAGAAATTTTGCATGCTATTTCTTCTAATGATCTTCCTCATGTTTAAATGTGCAATAGTTCTCTGAAATTGTTTTCCATTGAACATGTGCTTATCATTTCCTATCACGACTTGACAATATTAACCAGAAAAATGTAATTTGTATTTATTTGAAATTCAGTGAGACAAGATCATAATATTCGTTGAATAGAGTTACTAAATTGCTTTTAAGGAAAGCTTTAGGAAGTATTATTATCTTATTTTAGGAAGTTAAAACTTTTCCGAAGTATTATTAACCTATTTTAATCATATATTTTAAGGCATTTCAACCCTGTTTTTAATTAAATTTTCCATATTTTTGTTCTCAAATGTACATTGATTAATAAGGTTTCTAAATCAAACATAGTTAATTTATTTTTACACTTTCATTAGAACATTATTTTATATTAGCAGTGAATTCGTTGTTGTTGAACTTATATTTGAATGCAAAGTCTGAAAGTGTTGCTCAGTCAGCTAAAGTCTAAAATTGGAGTTTCATGACCAGAATTTTCAAAATCATTCCACGGATTACGATATGTCGATGTGACACGTATAGAATTTCCGTATGAAGTGAAAATGAAATCGTCACATTCAATTTTTAAAAAACAGGATGGATATTTTTTGGCGGAGATAAAAGGCGTCTGACATTTATTTCAATTATAGCTTTTTCTCATATTTTGATATTTATTTCAAAAGTTACATTTAGAATATCTTGATTAATTAATAATAAATTCATGCTTATAATTTATAACAACTAAATGAAAAAAATATTTAATTCCAATTTAGAGTTGTTATTAAACTCTCACAAAAATCAATTTTCTCAATTTGTGTGTAAACATCCTTAATAGAGATGACACATACCATATATGTAGATATACATATATCCGCAAGTATTTTAATATCCAAGTTATTTACGTGTTTTATACTACTCGTAAGAATTCATTATTCACAAAAAGTAAAAATAAAAAATTAATTTATATTTAATTAAATTAAATTTAATTAAAATTAAAATCAATTTATATTTTATTAATTTAAATTTAATTAAAATTTAATTTAATTTATATTTAATATAATTTAAATTATATTTTATATATTATTTTGTAATTTTATTTAAATTTTATTTTAATAATTTATAAAATATATTTTAAGAATTTATTCATACGGATTTTATAATATTCAAAAATATTTTTTAAACCAATAACCGTACGAGTATAAATATCTTTTGCAAGTCAAGTAAAAGATAGTTGCCATGCTTAATCCTAAGAATAGTTCCAGTTTTATACAATTTATTTGCTTGATTCTTGAACACAGTTTATCATCCTATAATTGACAAACTCAATAACTAATTGCTTAACCCTGCATTTGAGATATCATTCCAAAGTTCAATGATATTTGAAGGGTACAGAAATCCATAGTTTTCATGGTTACTACTTGCCATCATCACAAAGCACAAAAGTAAAAAAAAAAAAAAAAAAAAGATGGGTGATGCCATGTTGGTGAGAAAGTATATATATATGCATGCTAGTTTCAAGACCGAGTGCTGTCATACAAAATAACTTCATCTACGCTTCACAATACCCATATTACAAACAGATGAGTTTGGATGGAGAATGTTGTCTTTAGGTGGCTCTACAAAGCCCATGTTAGCCTTTACCAACAGTTCACCTTCATGGCACACATTCCTCCTTCCTATGCTATCATTCACCTTCATGGTTGAATCTTCATCAAAACTCATCAAATCCTTCAATTGGTCATAGTATTTACCTGGTTTTGTTATCTCACCACTATTGCAGGCATCTAAATCTAGCAAAGACACGGACTCCAGATGCGGCCTTGGAGTAACTATGTTGATTCTAATTCTAGACAAGCAAACAAAATGTGAGAGGCTCAATCTCCAAAACCTCACCAAGATCGTGTAAACAGAGGAGCAACTACAACTAACAATTGCGCTTTTGGCGCCGTAGAAGAGCATCGGAACTAGCTTCCCCAGACTGGTTAGGCAATGCTTCCATGTCTCTTTGCAATGGCAAGAATTGGGGCCTTTCTGTCTACACAGTTCAGTAGGAGAATGTGTAAGTAATTTTACTCTTTCACCATGTAACATCTTAACAAGTTGAGAGGAATTACATTAGAGATGATGAAAGGGCGCACTGAAAACCCAATTACTATGCCAAGTAAACATGAAAGTCCTAATCCAAGAGTCCAACTCATAACTGCACCTAGCCCTAAACAAAAGAAGAAAAATCCTTCAGTGAAACAGTTATGAATGACGGTAGTTGAATTTTAATAGAAAATAGGTATGGGCATGATAAATAATTAAATTACCCATTTTTATAATGCTTGAGAGTTGAAGCAGCAAATACAGTAAAATTACCCCTAATAAAATCAAATATGTAGAAGAGAGAAGTTTCAGTGAAGGTTGTTTTTGGAGTTGGGGGAGTTAAGAAGTGCCCACTTGTTTGCCTAAATGCATGGAGGAAAATCCCATCGTTCACCTAATCTACTATTTCCCATATTAAGGCTAAAAATGTCAAGGAGGAATCATTTGTATAACTAAAGTTTTGAAATAATTGATTGTGCCGTGACTCACATTCTCTCTAGGAGTCAACTATAGAGTGGAGGTGTCTACAATTCTTTATTTAGTTTTTCATTCTCACTTTCTCTTCATTCCACTTCCTACACCTCAAAAGTGGAATGTACACTAATCATTTTATAAAACCCAAAACCATAAAAATGTGACAAAAACAAACACACATGCCCCAAATTCTAAAATCTCACCAGATCTAGAACCAAAGGTGCAATCCTCCTCCTTCAAACTAATCTGGCGGACTAATCGATGCATGTGATCTGACACCAGCAAAGCACACATCCCCGGAATGAAGGTCAGGTCAAAATCATTTGAAAATGATGCATTCAGTGCAGGGACATCCTTTGAGGTCGACTTTTCTGAGAACTCTCCTCCAGCAATTGTGGTCACACCTAGTCAAGACGAAATTAAACAAAAAGAATGTTCATCATTTCCTGATAACACAACTCACCTAATTCACCATCCAAACCATGCATTTTAAAAAAATCATTAAGCCATTCTTAGTAAGAGTGAAAACTGGAGGACCACCAGCCGCCGCTCTCAACAATTCAGAGAGATAGTTTGATCCACACTTTGCTTGTCTCCCCCCTCTCTCTCACTCTTTTCATGCAACTATGAATTTTACTCAATCTCTCTCGTCCCGTACAATTGTAGATTTGACTTTTTTAAGGTAAGCAACCCAGTTAAGAAACTAAAGCAAATAATGCCAGTCGTAGTTGAAAAACCAATTCTTGATATTTCAACAAATTCATGATTCGTTATGCCTTTTCATGAAATATTGAAAAACTAGAATTACTCACTTTAAATGAGTCAAATCCTACATATACACATCGAAGCAGAATAGACATTTCCAAGTCACATCATGAAGTTCAAGATACTTTCACGGTGCTAAAGACAAACGTTGAGGAGTATTAACAGCACATCAACCAACACATTCCTCATATCACATTTTCTTTACTAATGGTTAAAATTTATTACAAACTGCAAAAAATCATACTCGTTAAAACTAATAAGTCACCAAATTTTATGATTTTCAATAAATTTCAGTTAATAATAAAGAATATATTAAAAAAAGTGTGTTGCTGACATTTCTATGCAAACTCTAGATGCAACAAAAAATGTTATTATGGAAATATACAAAGCATACCCTTGGCACTAATTTTCCTTATTGCACGGTTGTTCTTGTCAGCAACATACACATTCCCTCTAAGATCAAAAGCAAAGCTTCTCGGTTTATCAAACCGAGCAGAACCAACGTCCCCATCCAAATACCCCACAGAACCATCTCCTGAAAGCCTCGTGAAAACGATTTCTGCCACAGAATAACGAAGAATAACCACAAAAATATAGAAAAAATCGAAACTTTGGCACCCCAGAAGACAAAAACGGGAGGGAAAGAACCTTGGGAAATGGGGAATTGCGCGGTGTAGAAAGTGCTGTTGACAGAATCGAGAAGGATGAGATCGGAAGAAAAGGGTCGCTGAAGGACGATGTAAGGGAATATGTGAGGCTTGTGGCCGTCGAATAAGGTGGTGACGGTGTAACCGTTTTCAGCGATGACGACATCTTTGGCCTTAACTGAAAAATGAAAAAGAAAGCAAGAAGTGACAAATGGAATTGGAAGGGAGAGGAAGAGCAAGAGAAAATGTTACCATGTGGAAGGAGGAAGAGAGTGAGTGTGAGTAAGATAGAGAGAGCCATGACTCTCACTTTGCTGCAAGGTCAAGCAGAAGTTTAAGTGGTTAATTGTATATGTAGTATAATAATAGTACTGGAAAGGGTTCCTTGTGGGCGAAGTAGTTTACAAGAAAAGAAAAAGTGTAGCATTTTTGTGAGTTGCAACTTGTCCCAATAATCTATTTCCCCTCTCATGAGTGCAAGTGCAACTCACTCCAATCAAGTTAAGCTTTTTTACTAATATGAATTGAATTCTTTTTGTTAAATTTTTAGTATTTATATTTGATTTTACAAATTACAAAATGGTATACATTTGTAAGTATCCACTTCAAATATATTGATGTGGCAGGTACACTCCCATATTAATGATAATAATACTTTGTACTCGTTGTGTACTAAATTTAAAATTAAAATTTGGTGATCGATACTTTCCAACTCAATAGTCTAAAAAAACGTAGATGAATGTATTTCTCTTTTTAGTTTTACTCCGATGATTAAAAGTATAAAAATACATACGACAAGTAAGTGAAGCATAGACGCAATTCTTTTTATTTGTACTTATTATTCTAAAATTATTATTAATTTGAATGTTAGAAAGATTTTTATAGGTGGCTTTTCATTTGAATTTAATAACCAAAATTCAATTTTGAAGAGCCTGTTAGATTGGAAAGGAAACTTAGTTCATCACAACTTATATAATTACATTCCACTAAGATTATTTAATATCCATTATGAAATTCAAACAAGTTTTCTTTTTTTCAAATTATTGTTGTTTATGTTTTTTTTCAGGTAGGACGTTGAAATTTCTTACTCAAAATATTTAAAGTTGTTATGAAGGTTGGATAAGTTTTTTAATTATTTTTCATCATTTAAGTTACTTTGTTCTCTCTCTTCTACTTGCCTTAGCTGTGGGGGGTGGGAATCTATCAAAGGTAATCTGACACTCAAGTGAGTGATTTACTCAATAATTCTTGTAATAAAGATGAGTAATCAGAGTTAATTCCTGTCAAACATATATTTATAAATATTATAACGAGGATACCATCTAGGGGTTCTCTTGGAACATTCCCTAGGCTTAAAGGAAAATATGATCTGGTGGGAGGACGCTCCTGATAACTATTCAAAATACACCCTTTATAGCTTAGAATGAGCTTAGAATCAAGTAAAACATTTAAGTTGAGTCATTTGAGAGTCAAAAGTTGTTTTTAGAGATATTATGCTTGTTTTGCAGGGTTTTGATGAGAATTGGAGATGAATGGAAAGAGAGGTTGAAGATCAAACGGTTGTAGTGCAGAAAAGTCAACCAGAATGTAGAAAAGTCAACTAGTCAACTAGAAAAGTCAACCAGTTGACCAGATTGCAGTTGACCAGTGTCCAGCGGTGAAAATGAGCGCCGAGTGGTGGCCAGAAAACGTCGGGCGGTGGTGCGATTAAGGGGAAACCGCCGAGTGGTCAAATTAGGCATCGGGCGGTTGCCAGATGGGCCTGGGCCTAAATTTTGTTACTTTTCTTGGTTATAAATAGCCTTAGTACGAGTTTAGATTCATTCTTTTGACAGAAGAGGGCGGCCAGACCTACTTTTCACTCTCTGGAGAAGATTTCTTGGATGCTTTGGCTCCTTTTTATCCTATCTAGGGTTTGTCTTTCCATTCTTCCATTATTTGTCATCTAGGTTCACCATGATAATGGTGAACTAAACCCTTTTGTTGTTGGGGGAAACAATGTAATCTTTTGAAACTCTCTTTTATTGAAACTCTTGTTTATTTATATGATTGTCATATGCTTTGATTATCAATTGTTGGGTTCTCATCTGTGCTTAAAGCTTTTATCGTTTAATTCATTCGATAACTGTTGTTTGTCTCTATTGATACGGGAACGTACAGTACTGTCATGAACTGGTGAGAAATTCCTTGGTTAAGCAATACCACCTAGGGATAGGGAGGTAGGACGATCAATTATTTTTGCTTCTGTTCAGTAATGCGTTGCTAGTTACTAGGGGAGGCTGGGGATAGCAAGCCAGTAATTAGTAATAGGCTCTTTTCGTCGAGGGATCGGGTTAAGGGTAGGCCAAGAAAATTTGCATAACAATTAGATAATAAAGCAATTTAAACAAGAGGAGTAGATAAGAGAGAGCGAATAAGATGAAATTGTAAACCCCCAACAACTCCATTCATCCATAGTCTTTTTCGTCAACTGAATCAACGCATTGCATGTTTATTTTGTGTTTTTACATTCCACACAATTATTTTTCTTTACAAGTCTTACGATTTCAATTCACACGAAAGATAACGCCGTGAGTCCTTTGGGAGAGAACGATATTGGGTCAACCAATTATATTACTTGGAACGATCTGATACACTTGCCAGGGAGTCAACAAGTTTTTGGCGCCGTTGCTGAGGACTCGAGGTTTAACTTTTTCAAGTAGTGTAAATTGATTGAATTTGACTTGATTTTTATGTTTATTTTTTATTTTTTGTTCTAATAAATGTTTTCTAGGGTTTTGTGCCTAATATTTGCATAATGCAGTTTGGACAAGAATTTGATTATATGGGCACTTAATTCTACCAAAATGAATTCAACCACTGGTGGGAACCTGACTCAAACTTGGATCAAAGCCAGAATGGGCAAGATGTTAAGCAACAACTTTCTAGGCCAAAAGAAAAGTTGGGGGAAGTTGAACAACGTTTACGGCAGGAACTATTCTCTGTGCCAAAAGAAACGTTTGGGGAAGCTGAACAAGTTTTATGGCAGAAGTTATTTTCCTTGCCAAAAGAAACGTTGGGGGAAGCCCAACAACGTTTACAGCGGGAAGCTGAACAACGCTTACAGAAGAAACAATTCTCTTTGCATAAAGAAACGTTGGGGGAAGCAGAACAACGTTTACCACAAAAACAATCTTTTGTACGAAGAGAAACATTGGGGGAAGCAGAAGAAGGTTTATGGCAGGAACAACTCTCTTACATGTTGAAGTCTCTAGGTATTAGGGTTAATACTGAAGTTAACCCTAAAGAGGAATGTCAAGCCACTATCTCTGAAAATGATAAGGTTGTTGAGGAGGAGAAGATAGAGGAAGAAGAGATAAAAATATATGAGGAAAAGATAGAGGAGAAAGAAACAGAAGGGTTGAGTGAGGGAGAGAAAAATGAGGAGAAAGAAAAAGAAGTGGTTGAGAAAAAAGAAAAAAAGAAAAAATATTTCAAAATAAAAAAGAAAAGAAGAAAAGAGAAAAAGAGAAAGTTGAGGGAGGAGGAAGAGGGGAAAGAAGAAAAGATCATATGAAAAAGGAAGAGAGGAAAAAAGAAAAGATCATATGAAAAACCCCTTCCTCATCAAAAGAAAAATCATAGGAAGGAAAAGAAAGTCAATTGCTATATGGAGATCTTCAAGAAATTGAAGATTAAAGTTCCTATGATTGAAACATGGAAACAAGTGCTTGGTGTTCTTAATTTTCTGAAGAAATTCAGCAGAAAGAAGAAAAAGAAAAGAATATCAAGCAAAGAGAATTAACACCTACTGAGGGATGTTTTTATTTTTTCTGTTTTTATCTTTCTATTTTTACTTTTTCTGTTTTTATTTTTTTGTTTTTATTTTTCTGTTTTTATTTTTCTGTTTTTATTTTTCTGTTTTTGTCTTTCTGTTTTTATTTTTCTGTTTTTATTTAAAAAAAATAAAAAAAAACGAAATTTAAAATAAAATAATATTTTTACTGTTTTTATTTTTGGGCTAATTTTGTGCTCTAGTGCAGTGTTCTTTAGTATGTGCAGGATAAAATTTGTACTAGGAGCACAGATGATCAGGAGACGGATAAGGAAGGAGAATTGGTTCACCAATACCCTGATGTGAAAAGTGACAAACCCAAACCTGGCACACCAAGTGAAATTCAAGAATAAGTTATGGGTTGTCAAGACTATTAAAGCATACAGAGCTTTTAAAGTTGGTGATAAGGAGAATTTTAACACCTACTGATGGGTGTTTGAGCTTTACCGGGTCAGGCTCGTGACGTTAAACAAGCGCTATTGGGAGGCAACCCAGGTTTTATCTTTCTTTTTTCTTTGTACTTTTGATTTTTAGTATAGGAACATTTTATTTTTGTGTCTGTGCTTGGCTTGTACACTGATTTTGATGGTGGTTTCATTTTATAAAATGCATGATGAGTTATTATGTTTGAGTGGCTATCTCCATCATATTCAAGGTCAACTCCCAAATCAACTTTTGAAACAATAAATATGCCAAAAGTAGAATTTGTTGGCTCAACTAAAACAGTATTGGGAGGATGCAAGGAGTTTTAGACTCCCAATTCACTAATGTAATATGATGCAGCAGTAGGGAAAACCTTGTACCTGACCAAGTTTGTTGGGATTATGCTGGGGGACACACAACAAAAACGGCGTCGGTTCGCGAACCAAAGGCAGGGTCGAGATCGGGTGGAGGGTCGGGACCATAAAAGAATTTGTGGAAGAAGAGGTTGCGCGAAGACAAGATGCAGCAATGAGCGTGCAGGATGATGCTACTGTTGCAATTGTTGATGTTGTTTTTATGGGATTCTCTAGTTCGGGTGAATAGACTATGGATTAGTGAAGTAATGAAGTTGAGACCGAACAATCGTCTGGTTCCTTGTAGTTACAGTGGATGTCACTCGGTCCCATGGTGGGCGCCAAAATGTTTCGGGTAGGGCGTTGAAATCCCTTACTTAAAACACTCAAAGTTGTTCTAAAGATTGGATAAGTTCCCTAATGATCCTCCATCATCCAAGTTACGTTGTTCTCTCTCTTCTTCTTGTCCTGGCCGTGGGGTGGCTATTTGTAATAGGAAATCTGATGCTCAAGTCAGTGATTTACTCAATAATTCTTGTAATAAAGATGAGTAATCAGAGTTCTCGTCAATGCCACGTGTAAAAAGATAAAGTACAATTGTATAACACGTTCTCGTCAAATTTTTTTTTAAATAACATCACGGTAGCAAACCATAAATATATCATATGTCCATACATTACAATAAACCAAATCTTACTGATTCTTTAAAATACCAAAGTAAAACACATTTGAATAAAAAAAATATAAAAAAAAAACCTTGACAATTTTATTCTTCGTCTCTTTCGTCGAGCTACTCCAATCCAGCTTCATCTATAATGTCAAATACTCCCTTACAAGTACGATCATTGCAGGTGAAACCACAACCACAACAAGCAAGGGTGAGCAATCGAAAATATCATATTTTATAACATGTTATTCTCAGATTAAAACAATCCATAACATCATATCTCGACGCAAAATATAACATCACAATTGGGTTTTTCACAAATTAATGTTGTTTCCTTGTATGTCGTCGTCAGAACTTGTTCTCAATAACAGACGATTATATTTTTAATTAAAAAAGAATTTTTTTTAATTTTTAATTTCCAAGTTCACACCCATGTCCACTAAAACAGAATTTTCTGACGCACCCCCTGTAACTACTAAGTTCATACCTTTTATCTACTAACATGAAATTTCCCTGAGATTATTAAGTTCACATCCCTATCCACTAAAACAAAATTTCTAACACACTCCTTGATATTACTAAGTCAACTCATATTTTCACCTATTTTGCAAGTGGGTCCTACTCTTGACTCCCTGGCAAGCGTACCAGATCGTTCCAAGTAATATAATTGGTGTAACCCAATATCGTTCTCTCCCAAAGGACTCACGACCTTATCGTTCGTGTGAATTATAATAATAAGACTTGTAAAGAATAAAATTAATTGTTGTGGATGCAAGAACACAAAATAAACATGCAATGCGTTGATTCAATTGACGAAAAGAGTATGGATGAGTGGAGTTGTTGGGGGTTTACAATTTCATCTTATCCGCCCTCTCTTATCTACTCCTCTTGTTTAATTTGCTTTATTATCTGATTGTTATGCAAACTTTCTTGGCCTACCCTTAGCCCGATCCCTCGGCGAAAAGAGCCTATTACTAATTACCGGCTTGCTATCCCTA
This sequence comes from Vigna mungo, assembly GCA_036885675.1. Lineage (NCBI taxonomy): Eukaryota > Viridiplantae > Streptophyta > Magnoliopsida > Fabales > Fabaceae > Vigna > Vigna mungo. Next base: position 52,934,768 of record CP144700.1, read on the forward strand.
GCCTCCCCTAGTAACTAGCAATGCATTACAGAACAGAAGAAAAAAATTTGACCGTCCTACCTCCCTATCCCTAGGTGGTATTTCATTGATGCATGACAGTACCGTACGTTCCCGTATTAGTAAAGACAAACAACAGTTATCAAATGAGTTAAACGATAAAAGCTTTAAGCACAGAAGAGAAACCCAACAATCGATAAACAAAGCATATGACAATCATATAATTAAACAAGAGTTTCAATAAAAGAGAGTTTCAAAAGATTACATTGTTCCCTCAACAACAAAAGGGTTTAGTTCATCATTGTCATGGTGAACCAAGATGAAAATAATGGAAAAATGGAAGAGCAAACCCTAGAAAAGATGAAAAGGAGCCTAAGCATTCAAGAGATCCTCTCTAGAGAGTGAAAAGTAGGTCTGGCCGCCCTCCTCTGTCAAAAGAATGAGAATGAAGTCGCAATAGGGCTATTTATAGCTGAGGAGCGCATCAGAAAACAGGCCCAAGCCTAACAGACCACCGCCCGGCGTCACACTTATGTTGCCCGACGGTTTGCCTCTTGCCGCGAAACCGCCCGGCGGCAGGGGCCCACTGCCCGACAGTTTGCCTCGTACCGCAAATCCGCCAGGCGTCGCCGCCAGGGTGCCACTCCTCGCATCAGGCCGCCCGACGGTGCATTTTTGCCGCCGGGCGGTTCCTAGACTCTCCTTTTCTTGATTTTCTTCCTCTGTCCTGAGTCTAAGACCGTCATCTCTGCCTCCATTCTTCACTTCCATCAAAATTGATGCAAAACAAGCATAATATCACTAAAAACAGCTTTTGACTCTTGACTGACTCATTTATTAAGTTTTGCTTGATTCTAAGCTCATTCTAAGCAGTAAAAGGAGTAATTTGGTCTAAAATAGCATATGAAAATAACGGTTTTTCAACCGTTATCACAACCCCAAACTTAGAACTTTACTTGTCCTCAAGCAAACAAAAACAAAACTATAAATAAAAACAAAACTTGGCTCTCTACAAGTTCATGCAATGGTTCAACATTCCTAAAGTACATAATGAGAACTACTCAATTTCAGATCGTCAATGATAATCAAATCAAGATGCATGCATGCTTTTAATTCAGTTATCTCACACATTCCTCAACAAATGTTACATATTATGAATGACTAGTCCACTAAGCAGAGATGCAAGCATGAAATTTAGAAGTTCTCACCAAGCAAGTGTTTCACTCAATCGCTCAAGTGTTTAGGGTAGCACTCCAACTCTTAATCATTCACAAGTCACATGAAATAAAATTTCCTTTCATCTCAAACAATCAAAATCATCACATGCAAATGTCATCAAAAGGACTTTCCAAGGCTTGTAATGAGGCTGGGCTATCAAGAAAAATTGGTTTTTCTGGATCACAAAATCTTTAAATCAAGAGAGCTCATTTCAAGGTTCAAGTTTAACTCTCTTTTTCAACCAATCTCATTTGTCCCCAACTTCTTCCTTTTTTCTTTCATTGAGCTCATTTTTCATGATTTTTCTTTTTCTCATGTATTTTTCATTCTCAATACTTTGAGCTCAATGCCTTTCTTTTTGCCATTCAAACTTTCCCTACAACCCCAAACTTGAACCTTGAATATACTTACAATCATTAACCCAATTCAAAGTAAATGAATTTAGCACAAGGGTTTTCATTCTGTTTAGGGCCAAGGTTCAAAAAGGGTATAGAATTTCAAGCACTTTGGGTAAGAATTTGGCTAAGTAAGGGCTTTCAAAAATGGCCTTGATCATATGACAAATACATGTGATTCAATCAATCATCAAGAATTAGGCAATATCATTCATGCTTTCCTGTGAAAAAATTCATATAACAATAAAACTCTGGAGCTCAATACCTCACACAACATGCTTTCTCACACACATTCATTCATACACCCTGCTCAGCATCATAACCACAATGATAATTCATCATACATCTGTTTCACAGGATATCACATGCAACGCAACTTAATCATTATTCACATCAGATCATCATCAAATAGGTTCATCATGGAAATTATTCAGTCAAACATCTTCAGAAAAGTATTCAAGCCAAGCAGACATACTGAAAATAAAATTCAACCTATTCTATGAATTTAAAATGCAAGAGTAAAGAAGAAAATCTAGGTTGTCTCCTAGTAGCGCTTGTTTAACGTCACGAGCCCGACCTAAACCTGTTTAGCACTTGTCAGTAAGTGCAAATCCTTCCAACACCCATCAGTAGGTGTGCCTTCCGGGTATCCTTCAGTGGATACCAAATTAGCATCCCTCAGTAGATGCTACCCAAAAATTGTTCAAAAATTTAAAATTTACATGTTCAACAAAAATTAAAATAAATAAAGTGTTCTAAAATACAAAAAGTGCTTTCCAGTGAATCAACTCTTCTTCACATTAGGATCTTCATCGTCCCACCTGCTCAGCTTTCTCCTATCCACTCTTTGAATTGCTGCGGAGTATGGCTTTCTGATCTCCACCATTCCTTCTTCTTTTAGCTTCCTGTTGACAATCCACTTCCTGCTTTTATATCTTACTAGCATGCCCCGCAGGAATGGTTTGTCTTCTGAGTGGGTAGACTCTCCTTTATCTATCTGTTCTTCCTTAAGTGTCTGCAAAACAGTACAACTATTAAGATGATCAATACCTATGGTGTTCTCCTCTTTTTCAGTTTCTCTTCTGGCCTTTTTATATCTGGATCTTCTTCTTATTCTCATTTTGTTGTCTTCAAAGCCGCTATAAACTAACACTTGGTCTTGATCTCTTAACACTATTCTCCCGTCATAGACACGTATCATCAAGTCCTCATGTAAGGTCTTCCCAAGATTAATGGAATTCTTCCCTCATTAGCCATGTCCACGACTATAAAGTCGACCAATAATTCCAAATCCTCAATTCGGACAATTGCATCTTCCACCATACCCACAGGCTTCTTAATAGATCCATCTGCGACTGTCAGGGTAGTGTTGGCTGGTTTTAGTTTTAACCCTCCAATCTTCTTGAAATCACTAAAGTGCATCAAATTAACACTTGATCCTGAATCAATCATGGCTCTCCCTATATTCACATCATTAATCACGCAAGGAAGAGTCAAATTCCCCAAATCCTTCATTTTCTGCGGATGTTCTTCTTTCTAGGCTTGACCACCCGTCTCTGATCTTCTTCATCATCAAGATCAATTACCTGTCCAAGATAGTATTTGATCCTCTTGTCATACTCAGGAAGTTGTGGAAATGCTCCAGGAGTGATAGTTACCCGGTTAAAGATTTCCCGGAATGGCTCTCGGTGACTCTCCTGTTCCTTTACTTTTTCTTTTCTTTTATCTTCACAACACTTCTGCTCAATAAATTCATCATCACAACTCATCTCCTCATTTTCACTGCTCCCAATTTCAATTATTTCCTTTACTGGCTTCCTTTTACTTCTTGTCATGATAACTTTGCACTCATCTTTGGGGTTAACATCAGTGTTAGCCCGGAACTGATTCTTCTCGGTAGTTTCTACCCTTTTAGACAGTTGCCCAATTTGTGTCTCCAGTGCTCTAAAGCTAGCCTGGTCACTCGCTTGTTGAGACTCATAGACTTTTAAAAAATTTATTAAACCGGTTGGTTAATTCTCTGACTGTCTCTGTCAAGCTGCTCACTTGCTGCCATAAAGGTGAAGGTTGTTGCTGCCGGAAGCCTCCTACTTGCCCAGAAGAATTATTTTGGTTTTGTCCAATGCTGGGATGGTTCTTCCAACCTTGGCTAGAACTGCCTTGGTTAAAATTACCCTGCTTGAACGGGAATTGATTCCCCATGTAGTTGACATCCTACTGCATTTCTTAAGGAAAAGCACATTGACCATTAATGTGGTCACCACCGCATAGATTGCAAAGTTGTTGAGTCTGAGAGATATTCCTTAACCCTGTTGGAAGTTCAGAAAGGACCTTTGTTAGTTTGTCCAATTTCTGGTTAAGGAGATGATTTTGTGCAGCCACCGCATCATTAGCAGGGAGATGCAAGAGTCTTCCTTTCTGTACTCCCCTCTCACTTTGAGATACTTCGTTCAGAGCCATCTCCTCAATTAACTCATAAGCTTCATCTTCAGTCTTTCTATTGATACTGCCTCTAGCTGAGGCATCCAACATCATCTTAGACTGAGTATTTAACCCTCCAAGGAAAGTAAGTAAATATGAAGTCTTGTCGAATCCGTGGACTAGGTTTTTCTTAACAGGCCTTTAAGTCGGTCCCAGGCCTGTCCGAGAGTTTCCTCCATCCCTTGCTTGAATGAGGAAATTTCCAGCTTCCCCTGATTGATCTTGGTCTGCGGAAAGAATTTGGTAACAAACTGTCTTGCCAAAACATCCCAAGTTCGAAAAGTTCCTTCGGGGAAAGAATGCAACCAATCAGGGGGATTTGAGTGAAAATGCAGCTCGGAAAGGCAAGAGATCCAATGGAATAGTGATGGAGGTTGGCTGCAGCGATGGAGAGCAGATCTGGAGTTGCTCTCGGGTTTGGCTGGGGTATATGGTGTATGGCAGCGGATTGTTAGTGCTTGTGGTGAGGTGAGATGGAGGTTAGCTTGGATGGATGGTTCACAACTTCAGAAGGCTTCCACAAGGTGGAAGAAAGTTGCAATGGAGTTACAAGCAAGGAGAATGACTTTCGGATGAAGGAATTGTGCTTTCATGTTAGCAAAATTTCTTTACTTGATTTCCAAAAGTGAAGATACAACTATGCCAAGAGGTTTTATAGATGAACCTCTCCGCCTCAACAAGGAAAATGCCTATGCCAGCTAATCAACATGTGTTAAAGGTGTTTGGCTTCTAGAAAGCCCTATGAAGCACGTGACAAATGAGCTATGTGAAGGAAAAACAATTTACTAATGTCACCCCTTGTGAGGATAAGCACACCCCTCCTTATGTAGGAATGTCCACTTTACCCTTCTCCATGTTTTGGCAATTTTGTAACATCTTCTTGATCTCCAAGTTTCCATTCAAAGATAGCAAAGAGTACTTGACCTTTTGGAGAATATTCTTCTTGAAGCTTTTTGGCCATTCCTCTTGTGATAGGTACTATGATGCTAGACCCTCTTGTATCATCCCCTCCCTCTTGAGAAGGATTTGTCCTCAAATCCAAAGGATCTTCATCTTCACTTTCATAACCTGCAAAGGGTTTAAGATCAGATACATTGAAAGTAGCATGAACACCATATTCAGGAGGAAGATCAATTTGATAAGCATTTGGATTAATCCTCCTTAAAACTCTAAAAGGACCATCTCCTCTAGGATTGAGTTTGGATTTTCTTAGTTAAGGAAATCTTTCCTTCCTAAGATGAACCCAAACTAAATTCCCTTCATTGAAGATCAACTCTTTTTTGCCTTTATTATGTTTCTTGGCATATTTCTCATTTTGTTGTTGAATTTGAACTCTAACCCTTTCATGCAATTCTTTGATAAACTTAGATTTAGATACCCCATCTTGATGAACAAAATCAATAGAATTTGGAAGGGGTATCAAATCCATAGGAGTTAAAGGATTAAAGCCATAGACAACCTCAAAAGGAGACATTTTAGTAGTTCCATGAACTACTCTATTGTAGGCAAACTCTACATGAGGAAGATACTCATCCCAAGATTTGTGATTTCCCTTTAGAACTACCCTTAGTAATGTGGAAAGAGATCTATTGACTACTTCAGTTTGACCATCTGTTTGAGGATGACAAGTAGTAGAAAAAGATAACTTAGTCCCTAATTTAGACCATAAGGTCCTCCAAAAGTGACTAAGGAATTTTGTGTCTCTATCCGAAATGATTACCTTGGGTAGACCATGAAGTTTAACCACATATCTAAAGAATAACTTTGCAATGTTGCTTGCATCATTTACTTTGTGGCAAGGTATAAAATGAGCCATTTTACTAAATCTATCCACCACCACAAAGATAGAATCAAAACCCCTAGAAGTTTTGGGAAGTCCCAACACAAAATCCATACTTATTTCTTCCCAAGGGGTTGAAGCAACATGCAAAAGGGTGTAAAGTCCATGAGGCATTGACTTAGATTTTGCTTCCAAACAAGTGATACACTTAAAGCAATGCCTTTGAACATCCCTTCTCATGTGAGGCCAAAAGAATTTTTCTTTCAACAGCCAAGAGTCTTTTCTACCCCAAAATGTCCCATCAATCCACCTTCATGTGTCTCTTTGACAAGGAGTTTCCTATGTGATCCTTGAGGAATACAAAATTTTCCTTCTTTAAAAAGATACCCCTCTCTCACATAAAATCCTCCTTGAGGCTTGTTGAGACATTCCTCGTATATATGAGAAAATTCAGGATCTTGTGAATACAACTCAATGAAGTTATCAAACCCAAGAATTTGAGCTCCCAATGTAGCTAAGAGATTAATTTTTCTTGATAAAGCATCAGCTACCACATTGGATTTCCCTTTCTTGTATTTGATAACATAAGAGAATTGTTCAATGAATTCTAACCACTTAGCATGCCTCTTTTGCAACTTGTGTTGACTCTTCAAATACTTAAGTGATTCATGGTCACTATGAATGATGAACTCTTTGGCAACAAGGTAATGTTCCCAAGTTTGAAGAGCTCTCACAAGTGCATAAAGTTCTTTGTCATAGGTGGGATAATTACAAGAGGCACCATGAAGTTTTTCACTAAAATATGCAATTGGGTCTCCTTCTTGTAATAATACAGCACCTATGCCAAATCCTGATGCATCACATTCTAGCTCAAAAGTTTTGGAAAAATTTGGTAAAGATAGAATGGGTGCTTGAGTGAGCTTTTCTTTGAGTAGCTCAAAAGCCTTTTGTTGTTTGTCCCCCCAATGGAATGTAACATCCTTTTTCACCAACTCATTGAGGGGTGAAGCAAGACTAGAGAAGTTAGGAACAAATCTTCTATAAAAGCTCGCCAAACCATGGAAGCTCCTTACTTCTCCTACATTCTTTGGAGGAGGCCAATCTTGTATAGCCTTTATTTTTTCTAGGTCCACATGAACCCCATTTTTGGTAACCACAAATCCAAGGAATATGACACTATCAACACAAAAGGTACACTTGTCAAAATTTGCAAACAATTTGTTGTTTCTAAGAATTGTTAAAACAACTCTTAAGTGATTTTCATGAATTTGCAAATTTTGACTATATACCAAGATATCATCAAAGTAAACAACTACAAACTTCCCAATACAATCCCTTAGAACATGATTCATAAGTCTCATGAATGTACTTGGAGCATTTGTAAGACCAAAAGGCATTACTAGTCATTCATATAATCCAAATTTGGTCTTAAAGGCAGTTTTTCATTCATCACTCTCTTTGATTCTTATTTGGTGATATCCACTTTTAAGATCTACCTTTGAAAATATTTGAGCTCCATGCAATTCATCCAACATATCATCAAGTCTAGGAATGGGATGTCTATATTTGATTGTGATGTTGATGATAGCCCTACAATCACAACACATGCGCCACTTCCCATCCTTCTTTGGTACCAACAATACTGGTACAGCACATGGACTTAAACTCTTTTGAACTAAGCCTTTGTCTAGCAACTCTTGGACTTGTGACTCAATCTCCTTGGTTTCTTGGGGGTTTGTCCTATAGGCAGGCCTATTAGGAAGAATTGACCCTGGAATGAAATCAATTTGATGTTCTATTCCTCTTATGGGTGGGAGCCCTTTTGGAATTTCTTTTGGAAATAGATCATCAAATTCTTTCAAAAGTTTTTGAATGGATGGAGAAAGAGTTGAAGTCTTGGAATCACTAGATGTGCATGTAAGTGCCCCTTGACAAAGAAGAAGGTATGAAGGTTGCTCAACTTGAAGTGTATTGATTAAAGTCTTTTTGTTTAAAAGAACTTCTTGTTGAGTGACCTTGGGTGGCACACTTGTTTCACCACTCTCCTTTCTTTTTTATTTTCTCTTTTGGGCATGTTCTTGCTTTCTTAGAGACTTCATTTGTGCTTGATCTTGAGCCAATTGGGTAGGAGTCAAAGGATGAAGCACAAATTTCTTGTCTTTTTTATAGATGGTTATAGTATTGGTTAGACCATGGTGAAGGGTTTGATGATCAAATTGCCATGGTCTCCCCAATAGCACATGACATGCTTCCATGGGAACTATATCACATAAAACTTCATCTTTGAAGTTCCCAATGGAAAATGCCAATTTCACTTGATTCTTGACTATTATATCCCCATCTTCATTTAGCCAATGAAGTTTGTAAGGTTTTGGATGGGGTATAACATCAAGCTTCAACTTCTCTACCAACCTTGTGCTGCAACAATTGCAACAAGAACCACTATCAACAATGAGAGAACAATGATTTTCTTGAATTTTACATCTTGTATGAAATATGTTCTCTCTTTGTGATAGATGTTCAAGACTTGGTTGGCTACTAAGTATTCTTCTCACCATGAGAAGTTGTCCATCATCAGCATAGATTTCTTCTTCTCTTTCTTCTTCCTCACTCTCACTTTTACTAGTTGGGGTGTCACTTTCACTACTATAAATGTCATTGCCTCTCAAAATGATGTTTCTTTTTGTAGGACATTGAGTAGCTACAGGACCCCTTCCTAGACATTTAAAGCACTTGATTTCACTTGTTCTTGTGTGTGAGGAGGTTTCTTTCTTGTGTTTCTCTTCTATTTTGGCTAGAGGTTTAAATGGCTCTTTTTTCTTTAAAAACTTTTTTTTCAAAGATAGGTTGAACTTGAACTCTTTTAGAAGAAGATTTTCTCAAATTTTGTTGTTCTACCTTGATACACATTTGAACAAGATCATTCAAATCTCTATAAGGTAGAAGTTCAACTCTATCTCTAATGTCAAAATTGAGCCCACTTAAAAACCTATCCAAAGTAGTTTCTGGACCTTCTACTATGTCTGCCCTCATCATATATAACTCCACCTTTTGTCTATATTCTTCAACTGTCATAGACCTTTGTTGTAACCTTTGGAGTTTATCCATAAGTTCCTTATTGTAGTAGGAGGGAATGTGTCTCCTCCTAAGGGCAGATTTGAGATCATTCCAATAGTGGATGGGAGGGGCTTGATGTCTAAGCCTCTCTTGGACTAAGACAGTCCACCAATACATTGCATACCCTTGAAAGCTTAGGGTAGCTAGAGAGACCTTTCTCTCTTCACTTACTTGGTGGCATTCAAACAATTGTTCCACCTTCATTTCCCAATCAAAATAAGCCTCTACATTGTCCTTCCCATGGAAGTGAGGCAACACAACATTGACTTCTCTAGGGGGTGGGGGTGCATGAGAATTTCGCCTATGTTCTAGAAGTAAAAGGCTGATGAGGATAATAATCATCCATACTTAAAGATATCCCTCCCTCTCGAGAATTTTCACTTTGACTTCCCCTAGACTTATTTGCCCTTATCATTCTCAATTCATCTTGAATGACAGCATTTTGAAGCTCTCTATTGATTCTTTCTTGGTGCATTTCCTTTCTCATTTCAGTGAATTGATTGACTAAAGTTTGAAGAGTAAAATTTTCTTGTTGATTTTCACTATCACTAATCCTAGGAGAATGCCTTCTAGACATTATGGTGGACTTAAAAAAAACAACTAAACACACAAAGCAAAGAACAACAATCTAGACTCTCAATTCGGACCCCTATGAGAGCTTCCTATTCGCACAAGATATAGGCTATCTAGTCGAGAATTGGAAAAGCAATTAAAGTGAGGTCTCCTAGGTGAGGCTTAGACTTTGGATCTAAGACACACTCACCGTCTATCCAATTTTAGGTTGTGAGACTTCTTTGAGTCTAGTTACAAATGAGGGAAGAACACTTGTGAACTCTATCACCTCACTTGCTTGGATTTGAAACTTACAACCAAAAACCAATGAAAATTACAAAAGAAACTTGGTAAATTGGAAAGGAAATTAAAATAGGCTAAAGGATTGATGGGAGCAGCTTTGGTTGCTCTCCAAGAAGATTGAATCTACTGGATTCACACACAATTCTCTCAACTGCAATGTGATTACTCAATTTGGACGAAATTCATCTGAAACGGATGCTGCTGCAGAGTGCTATGTTGCTGTCGCACAACCTGCAACAATTTTGATGCAGAGACTGTCACGATTTTCCTTAGCCAAAGGCCATCTTCTTGCACTTGTCTCTCCTAATTGAACCTTCTTTGATGCTTCCACCTATGGTAATCCTTCTTAATTATAGTTCACCTATCCAGCAAATCAATTAACCACCGAAAATAACACCACCATTGCTAGAAAATTCGCAGCCAAATGACAGCAGCACCAGGACTTGCGTCAAACAGTTGGTGTGCAGAATGTTTAAAAATTTGAAATCAAGCAATTAAGTGGCTATCAAACATAGAGGCACCTCAAATGGATCCTAAGAATGGCTCTAGAACAGATTTAAAACACAATAAAAGACTAGAAACCAGAATCAAACACGAAATAGCTATGCAAAGAAATTGGACTAAACTGTTTGATGAAATGTCTCAATGAACTTGCATTAATTTTGACAGCAAAGTTCAATGGGCAACCAGAATTTCGAAACTTAAGATGCAATGGTCCTTTTTGCCTTTTAATGTTTTTGGCAACTCTTTTGAATTGTTATTTTGCTATTTTATGGACCATAGGCTTTTGTTGCATCCAATTTTGTGGAATCAAACAGCAAGCAATCATCAAAATACAGTGCAGAAAATTGACTAAATGAACAATACTGCATATAGGTTCAATCCAATGATTCAAACATATTTTAATGATGATTTAAGACTTGTTGAAGCTAATTTGATGGATCAAAACAATATATATTAGAATTTTACTATTGCAGTACCAATTTTCCACTAAAATTCACAACTAACATGGTCAAAATGCACTTGGACTGTAGTTCTGGTTTGAAACAGCAAAAAAAGTTTGGAAATGGTATTTGAAAGTTGCTCAAATAGCAGAAACAGGTTGAAGATGATTGGCAATGATCTAATACCAATCTTGACTCAATTATGCAGAATTTTTATCTCAAAGATGTGCAGCAACTCGGCTTAATGCTTTTAAAGACTTGCAACATGAAAAACACTTGGAATCAACTCAATTTCATCTTCCAAATGATTCAGGCATTGACTCAATCAATTGTTGTTCAATAGAACAGTACAAAATGCCATTTGAACAGTGAACTGTTGTTGCAACAGAAACAGATTTCTGGAAACCGAAATAGAATTTGCAAAACAAAGCAGATCTGAATTTTTGATTGGCAAATTAAACACCTGAGCTCAATTCTGGATTGTTCATTGCTCTTAATTGGTGTAGCCACCTCCAAAAAATTCAGTTTTGGTAAAACTTGGTTGAAAAACCAGATGCAATGACAGAAAAGCAAACTACACGGACATGACTCTAAACAAAAAAGAATTGATGTTTAAATGATAAAAATGACTCAAAGCAGCAAAAAATAGCCGAATAAAATGATGAGAGACTCAAGCAATCACAGCTAGTATCAAAGAAATACTCAGAACATAACTTAAACCACCGCAAAGATGTTGAAAACAGATATGAAATCCAGAAAACAGCAAGACAACTCAGGAAAATTCTGACAGCATGCAAATGGAAAAAGTATGGAATTATCTCACGGTTCTAGCTTGAACCTTGCTCTGAATACCACTTGATACATCCAGGGGGATGTAAGGAAGAAGCTCCGTGAGATTTGAGTCAAAATGCAGCTCGGAAAGGCAAGAGATCAATGCAACAGTGATGGAGGTTGGCTGCAGCGATGGAGAGCAGATCTGGAGTTGCTCTCAGGTTTGGCTGGGGTATATGGTGTATGGCAGCGGATTGTTAGTGCTTGTGGTGAGGTGAGATGGAGGTTAGCTTGGATGGATGGTTCACAACTTTAGAAGGCTTCCACAAGGTGGAAGAAAGTTGCAATGGAGTTACAAGCAAGGAGAATAACTTTCGGATGAAGGAATTGTGCTTTCATGTTAGCAGAATTTCTTTACTTGATTTCCAAAAGTGAAGATACAACTATGCCAAGAGGTTTTATAGATGAACCTCTCCGCCTCAACAAGGAAAATGCCTATGCCAGCTAATCAACATGTGTTAAAGGTGCTTGGCTTCTAGAAAGCCCTATGAAGCACGTGACAAATGAGCTATGTGGAGGAAAAACAATTTACTAATGCCGCCCCTTGTGAGGATAAGCACACCCCTCCTTATGTAGGAATTTCCACTTTACCCTTCTCCATGTTTTGGCAATTTTGTAACATCTTCTTGATCTCCAAGTTTCCATTCAAAGATAGCAAAGAGTACTTGACCTTTTGGAGAATATTCTTCTTGAAGCTTTTTGGCCATTCCTCTTGTGATAGGTCCTATGATGCTAGACCCTCTTGTATCACTTTGCGTTTCCTCCCAGAGAGAAAGGAAACAGGCTGAGTCTGACTCTATCATCTGAAGCTCTAGTTATTCTGACAGTGTTGCAAATTTCTCCAAAGACTGTCAAATGATTATACGGATTCTCATTTGATAATCCGTGGAACTGGTTGTTCTGAACAAACTGGATGAGTGCAGGACTCATCACCATGTTGGTTGTATTGTCAGCCGGAATAGCTATGCTGTTGAAGTTCAAAGGACCCACAGTGTTTGCTGAGTCCCCTAGTGTGCGTCGTGGAGGAGGTTGGCCTGCCATCTCCTCTATACCCTGTGCCTCAAAAGAAGAGTGCAAAAGTTCCTTAGGAGAATTCACTTGCAGGATGTCTAACTTTCCTCCTTCTCTTGTCAGATAATCCCTTGAGAAGAGGTTGCTGATCATTTCTGCTTCTAGTGTGTACTCCTTCCTGCATACACAAGAAACAATACCCCTAAAAACACTTTTACAGGAAATAAAACAAAACAAAATAATAATAAAATAAAAAAAATTGAATAATTACAAACAAGTCAAATTCAATTAATTCACACTACTTGAAAAAGTTCAACCAAGTGTCCCCGACAGAGGCGCCAAAAACTTGTTGACTCCCTGGCAAGTGTACCAGATCGTTCCAAGTAATATAAACGGTAAACCCAATATCGTTCTTCCCAAGAGACTCGAAAGGCCTTATCGTTCGTGCGAATTGAAATCATAAGACTTGTAAAGAAAAATTAATTGTTGTGGATGCAAGAACACAAAATAAACATGCAATGCGTTTGATTCAGTTGACGAGAAAAAGACTATGGATGAATGAAGTTGTTGGGAGTTTACAATTCATCTTATCCGCTCTCTCTTATTTACTCCTCTTGTTTAAATTGCTTTGTTATCTAATTGTTATGCAAACTTTCTTGGCCTACCCTTAACCCGATCCCTCGGCGAAAAGAGCCTATTACTAATTACCGGCTTGCTATCCCTAGCCTCCCCTAGTAACTAGCAATGCATTACCAAACAGAAGCAAAAACAATTGACCGTCCTACCTCCCTATCCCTAGGTGGTATTTCATTGATTCATGACAGTACCGTACGTTCCCGTATCAGTAAAGACAAACAACAGTTATCGAATGAGTTAAACGATAAAAGCTTTAAGCGCAGAAGAGAAACCCAACAATCGATAAACAAAGCATATGACAATCATATAATTAAACAAGAGTTTCAAAAAAAAAGAGTTTCAAAAGATTACATTGTTCCCCCAACAACAAAAGGGTTTAGTTCACCATTGTCATGGCGAATCAAGATTAAAATTATGGAAGAATGGAAGAGCAAACCCTAGAAAAGATGAAAAGGAGCCTAAGCATCCAAGAGATCCTCTCTAGAGAGTGAAAAGTAGGTCTAGCCGCCCTCCTTTGTCAAAAGAATGAGAATGAAGTTGCAATAGGGCTATTTATAGTTGAGGAACGCATCAGAAAACAGGCCCAAGCCCAACAGACCACCGCCCGACGTCACACTTATGTCGCCCGACGGTTTGCCTCTTGCCGCGAAACCGCTCGGCGGCAGGGTTCCACCGCCCGGCGGTTTGCCTCGTACCGCAAATCCGCCAGGCGTCACCGCCAGGGTGCCACTCCTCGCATCAGGCCTCCCGGCGGTTCCTAGACTCTCCTTTTCTTGATTTTCTTCCTCTGTCCTGAGTCTAAGACCTTCATCTCTGCCTCCATTCTTCACTTCCATCAAAATTGCTGCAAAACAAGCATAATATCGCTAAAAACAGCTTTTGACTCTCGACTGACTCATTTATTAAATTTTGCTTGATTATAAGCTCATTCTAAGTAGTAAAGGGAGTAATTTGGTCTAAAATAGCATATGAAAATAACGGTTTTTCAACCGTTATCAACTACAACCATTAATTTTATTTTATTTTTGAAAATTCTTTTTTAAACTCAAAGAAAGATTAGAGGTAAAACAAGCTTATAATAACTAAATCACAAGAAAACATAAAAAAAAAAACCTTAAACTTAGGGCCAAATAAGGTAAAAATTATCAATGAGTTTATTTATTCATGAAAGTATAGACACAAAAACACTTAAAATCAAACCGTTATTAGTATATTCTTATATGATTGAGTATGATTGCTGGTATAGGCAACAAAGGTGTGTTCATTTTCATCATGGTAGAGATTGTGAAGTTGATGAAAATAATACATCTTGAAAAGTCTTACATTGTGACATCCAAATTTGGGATGTCACGATTACAAGTAAAAATTTTAAAATTTTAAAAATATAATATAATTACAGAAATCCAAATTCAATAAGTTTTTACAATTGGTCAAAAGTAAATTATAGTTCTAATTAATTACAAAATAGAACATCAAATAAAAATTGTTTATTTCAAAACAAAACCCTAAGTTCCCCAACTCTTGACATCAACTCGCTACTTTAAGCATTCCCATAATTATCTGCAACATCATCTACTTTTTTCTAACAACAATCATTATAGGTGGAAATCACAACCACAACATGCAAGGGTAAGCTAACACAATAAACATCAAATCACTAAGATAACATTTATATACAATTGTCAAGTCTTTATCACAATTTCAACACATCAAACAATCATCAATGCATAATGAGACTGTAACAACCAATAAATTAACCCCTCATACATTCCCTTAATCGGAATAAGAACCAACCCTATTAGCTCTATATCACTCGTCAAGCAAAGGCAACTCATGCCTATACCAACCAACACTATAAACTTATGTCAACTTCTGTAAGGGCGATATCACACCCTTGGCAAGGGCCGGCGCAGGCCACGGTACAAGGCCCCCCTCCACTTCTTCTCGTGCGGCACAACCATCCACTGAGCCAATCACCATTGCGCGACCCCGTTCTGCCAAGTCATGACGCAAGTGGAAGATGATGTTGGGTTTGTTTGCTGTGATGATTTTGGGTTGTTGGTGGTTTTGGGTTAATTTGAGAAGGAAGGGAGGTTTGGGTGTTTGACGTGCAGCTTTTGGCATTGACGTTTCCAGTGTATAGGGTCGAGTGAAACAAAGGCCATCCGGCAAAATCAACTGCGATGGTGGAAACAGGATTGATAAATCTCAACAGCAATGGTGGTAACCAGTAATGATGATGCTCGACAATGAAAAGGAAAATAGATTCACAGTGGTAACAATCTCAAACAAGGTCACAGTGAGCATACAACTCAACAACCACATCAACATATACATAATGCCATAAGCTGCTAAAATGTTACCTCTCAGGCGATGATACTAGAACAGAAGTACTCTTGAGGAGTTGAGTTTCCTCTTCCGCTTGTCTTTCTCTTTTCTTTGATTGCCCTCCGAATCACCTCTCCCTGCCTTGATGATACTAGAACTAAGATGATGACCACCATCGGGAGTGAATCATTCCAGAATCAGAAAAATCCTCCCCAGGTCTCTCGACCCTCTATTTGTTTGCTCCAGCTATCTCTGCTTTTTTCCTTTTTGCTAACCGTCTTCCCTCTCGACCCAGGTCAATTATATCATATTCCCGTTCTTTTAAGGCTAGCTCAGTTTTGGCCGCTACCAGTTCTCTCCTTTGTTTTAATAACAACTCTTCACATACTTCACTGTTTTCCACACTATCTTCCTTGAGATTCGCATAATCATGTTGTAGATTCTGAAGATGACTGGTCAACTTGATATTTTCTAGTTTCATCCGCTCTAATTCGGCCTTCACAATCCATTCTAGGAGAAACTAACTTGAAAGGCAACTTCACTATCCTAACCCTTTCTGCAATCCAATGGCTATAAGGAATTCTCTCATCAACAGTCCATGGTCTTGGGTCCCTTTCCGCACGAACAACGTTGCCTTAAGCATCCCTAATTTGATGAAGCACTTCAGCAAAAGTTCCTTGCTCATAATAGATCTGCAATATAGCAAGAGATGCGGGTGTAGGTGATCCTATCATAGGATACCCGAATTGCCTTTGTGCTAACACAGGATTGTAGTTAATGCAACACCTGATTCCCATGAGGGGCACATTAGGGTACCTCCTGCAATAATATATGATTTACGATATTTGCTGCCAAAGGACATTCCATGTAATTTGCTCCACATATAGACTCGCACAGAGTTGTGCCCATTCATTTGCCCCTTTCATATTTGGTTTACACTGTAGTAGCTCATCCACGGGACATGTGGCATTCACTGTGTTCTCATTCACCCAAGAAACGAACCATACATACAACACTGGTAGACAACATAAAATTTTTCCTCCCTTTAGCTCGTAAAATTGATTAAGGGTCCCATAAACTTCGGCTAGTACAGCGGTGACTAGGTTCTCAGAGCGTTCTTTGTATCCCACGAATGCGTTCATTGCGGCATGGTCGACGAAATTCTCGATGTTAGGAAAAAGCATGACACCATAGAGGATAAGCGCCAATACATCCATAAATGTTTCTCACTTTTCCTCTTCAGCCAAACAATGCAAGTACTACACTAGGTACCTCTGAGGAAGGCCCCTTACTTTACCCTTGATTGTGAACTCACTTTCCAACTGCATAGGGTGTACTTTCATGATTCTTGCTAGCTGCAAAACAGGGATATACTGTCCAAGATAGTTGTATGGAGTTCTTTCCTGGCTAGAACTAATGACAAGACCATAAAAATGCATGAGATAAAGAAAGAAAGAAAGGAAAAAGATGTATAAAAAAGATAATGAAACAATGTGCTTGCTTTTATTATGCAAAAATGAGGATTACAAGGCTGCACACATCTCCCTTTGTGCCCTAACGGAGGTTCAACATTTCAGATTCAAGGTCAAGTATATGCAACCTCACGAGGATGGTTTCCTGAGCCTAAGGATTAATGGTCACTAGAGCTATGGCCCCTTCCACAGTATCTCCACAACAGTAGAGTAATCAACTAGGCGTGAAGACACAAATGGAGAGAACAGACTCTAGCTGGGGTTCTCACGATAGCCAAATAGGCAGTATGGCCCAAGTGGCACCGCTACACAACCCCTCTATTTCTAAGTGGGTATAAGGCCTCACACAATAGATTCATAATATGTGTGTGTGTGTGTTTGTGAAGGGAGAATGCAATGCACCCAAACCCTCACCTGCAAAACAACCAGAAAAAAATCCCAGGCAGATATAAGTATGTCATATATCCTAGGGTTCAATATCTAAGAAGCAAAGTTATTCATACGCAATTATTCAAATATCAAACATAGATAAAGAAAAGGGGGAGAAAAACATAAAGAAAAACCACATTGAATTCGTGCATATAATTAAATGGCTTGACTCTCTAGCATCCCCAGTGAAATCGCCATCTGTGGCAACCGGAATCGCGACGGGACGACGATCCAAAAAGATAAACAGGTTTAAAAAAGTTTTGGAGTCGCCATCATAGTTTATTCTGGAAAACTACAAAAAAACCATAAAAAGATAAGACAAGGTCTGCGAAAAACAAAATTCGGGTTCGGGAGTCAGTTACGTTTAGGGAAGGTATTAGCACCCTACAACGCCTGTCCGAAGGCAGTACCTTTAATTAAATGCACGAATGTGATGTGGTTTTCAAAATGTTTAATTTCCCCTAAAAATGAAACTCTAAAGAAACAAAATAAATTTTTTATTTTTTTGTGCCCGACAAGGATTGACCTTGCTCCTACGTATTCTCAGTCAGACTGAGAAATCAAGGCTACGTAGTTCTAGTTGAAAGATTGATCGTTTGTTTCTGAAGATGTTTTTTTAGTTTTTTTGAAGATTTTATATTTTTTGGTATTTTTATAGAAAAAAGGAAAAGGTTTTAGCACAAGGCAGACATAATGGTCTCACGTGTGCTTAAACTTTTCAAAATAATTTTTTGTTGATTTTTTTTAAAGAAGAAGAAAAAGCTTTTTAGCACAAGCTAGAAAAAATGGTCGAACGTGTGCTTAAACCTTTTAAAATAAATTTTTGTTGATTTTTTTGAAAGAAGAAGAAAAAGGTTTTCAGCACAAGACAGGCAGAATGGTCGCACGTGTGCTTAAACCTTTTAAAATAATTTTTTGTTGATTTTGATATTAGAAGAAAAAGGTTTTCAGCACAAGGCAGACAGAATGGTCGCACGTGTGCTTAAACCTTTTAAAAAAAATTTTTGTTGATTTTTTTTGAAAGAAGAAGAAAAAGGTTTTCAGCACAAGGCAGACAGAATGGTCGCACGTGTGCTTAAACCTTTTAAAATAAATTTTTGTTGATTTTTTTGAAAGAAGAAGAAAAAGGTTTTCAACAAAGAGAGACAAAATGGTCGCACATGTGCTTAAACCTTTTAAAATAATTTTTTGTTGATTTTGATATTAGAAGAAAAAGGTTTTCAGCACAAGGCAGACAGAATGGTCGCACGTGTGCTTAAACCTTTTAAAAATAAATTTTTGTTGGAAGAAGAAAAAGGTTTTTGGCACAAGGCAGAAAACACCAGAAGCCACCGGAAACATGGCTGGCCGTGGCATCCCCGATCTCTTTCCTCTTCTCTGTTCGATCGAGGGTTGGGGGTTTGCCTCCAACCGGACACCACCTGCCACCGAACGGCTACCGTGACGCCACCGAAGGGATCGCCGACGACCTCCATATGCTCTCACCTCCTTCAATCTCAAAGTCGCACACCGTGGCCCTCTACTGGCGGAGATCAACGATCACAACAACAAGATCTTCCCCTTTGTCCTTCATCGCGCGAGAGAGAGGGAACGTTCTCCTCACTCGGTCATTGCAGCTTCAATTGGTCAGGGTTGCCTTAGAGGACCAACTTTGAACGAATTGGCATGAGATTTGATGATTTGATTTCCGTTTGTTGGTTTGACGCAGGTGGAAGATGATGTTGGGTTTGTTTGCTGTGATGATTTTGGGTTGTTGGTGGTTTTGGGTTAATTTGAGAAGGAAGGGAGGTTTGGGTGTTTGACGTGCAGCTTTTGGCATTGACGTTTCCGGTATATAGGGTCGAGTGAAATAAAGGCCATCCGGCAAAATCAACCGCGATGATGGAAACAGGGGTGATAAATCTCAACAGCAATGGTGGTAACCAGTGATAATGATGCTCGACAATGAAAAGGAAAATAGATTCACAGTGGTAACAATCTCAAACAAGGCATAGTGAGCATACAACTCAACAACCACATCAACATATACATAATTCCATAAGCTGTTAAAATGTTACCTCTCAGGCGATGATACTAGAACGGAGGTACTATTGAGGAGCTGAGTTTCCTCTTCCGCTTGTCTTTCTCTTTTCTTTGATTGCCCTTCGAATCACCTCTCCCTTCCTTGATGATACTAGAACTAAGATGATGACCACCGTCGGGAGTGAATCATTCCAGAATAAGAAAAATCCTCCCCAGTCTCTCGACCCTCTGTTTGTTTGCTCCAGCTCTCTGTGCTTTTTTCCTTTTTGCTAACCGTCTTCCCTCACGTTTTCAAATCCCCAAAATATTCTAACAAACTTGCTCCCTTCTGTCCGAAACCATCCCTCCACGTCACCATTCCCCACATTTTCTTTTTCCTTTTCCATTTATTATATTTTTTTATTTTAATTAATTAATTTCCTCTCTTTTTTTCACGTGTTTTTTTCTTATTTTTTTTATATATTAAAAACAAAAAATAAAAAGGTAAAACAGAAATTGAAAAATAAAAATAAAAAGTAAAATAAAAATGATGAAGTAAATAAAACTAAAAAATAATAAAAAAGATAAAAACCAAATAGAAAAAAGAAAAGTATATATTTATATTACCCGGACGAAATTGGATGTTGACACCTATGAATTATACTGACCATAGGTTATTTGACACCAAATACTCGATAAACGATATCATGTCCTTGTCTTAAGTAACTCATTTGAAGACTGTAATTGCATGACCGAGTATCTCAACCACATACATAGTATGATAAGATTTGCATTGGTGCTTACATTTCACTTTTTACATTATGTGTTTGTGTTAGACCAAATCACACTTTTACTTGTTAGGATACAAATAAAGTCCCACATAGAATAAGAAAAAGAGATGTATATAACTTTATATACACATAAGATACCTTCTTTAGTAAGAGGTCTTTTACGTACCAAATCTCATAACTCTGTTTTTATGAACTAGAAACAAAGATCATTAATTTTATAAAAAACGAATTATTGTATTGTTAAATACAATCAATTAATTGACGAGATGATACATAATTTACTCATATTTTATTTTTTTGAAAAAGTCAAATAATTGATTATTAAAAGTCAATAATACTTTGTGAATGCTTACAAATGTTAGTTTAGCAAAGGAACATATAATTTATTAATTTAATTATGACAATAAATTAATTTGTTCCCGTTCCCGTTTCTAAAGCTTTTCACAAGAACGTCTTTCGATTATACTACACCATATAAAACATACACTTATTCATTATTTAACACTTATTTTACAAAAGATGATGAAATCAAAAAAATTGGAAATCGTATATTTTCTAAATTGAATCATTAGTTTTCACAAAGAAGCATGCAAATCCAATTTGCTAAATTTCACCTTCTAAAAAAACGGTTGGACTTCTAAAGGCTAAATGTTCAACCAACCTAGTCCCCCCTTCATTTATTTTCTTCTTTTTCGTTTCCTTTTCACAAAATTCATATACAGCAATGTTGGCATAACACATTGCATTACGATCGTTGCGAGTGAGTGGAAGAAGGAAAAAGAAAGAGAAAGAAAATTCAGAGGCTCACACCAAAAACGATACTCTCAGATCCAAATCTTTTTTCACTCTCAGATCAAAATCCAATTAAACTGGTTCCGCTTGACCTTCCGATCATGAATGCATTCTCTTCTCCCACGCGTCTGAGGTATGTAATGCAAATCACGGTCTTTCATTTTTCTTTCTTGAAGAAGAAGAAGAAACATTGCTCACTCAGAAGAACCTCAAAATTTGCGAAATTGTTTGGCATTGATGCAATTAGCAAATGATTAAGTTGATTAGCATATTTAGTGTCTCGATTTCTTCTTTTGTTTCCTTTCATTAAGTTCTATTGAGGAATTGCCAATTGCCATTTGCCTGATTCTATGCCGGTATTGCTTAATAATTGTTGTGCATGTGCCATTAAGTTTTTTGGCTGGGAAAACAATAGAAGGCCTTTATTCAATATGCTATCTTTGTTTAGAATGTGAGGTATCTGAATAAATTACTAAGTATTTACGAGAAAAGAAAATACGAAGATCGAATGAATTAATTTTCTTTCACGAGTTAAAATCAGTTCATGCACCCTTTCTTTTGGAGAAGTAAGATGATAGAGGTTTTGTAAACTTTAAAATGCTTAAGTTGATTTCAACTTGCTGTAATTCATTTTACTTGTTTTAATTCTTTTCCTCTACGAATGTTTATGAAGAATTTTTTATTTGCACGAGGTTTATCTATTAAATTTCCTTCTCTGCTCATAATTTGTTTCAAAGGCTTATCCTTGATGGATTGTGCAGCACTCTTTTTTAATTTTCTATTTTGTTTGTATTGAAATTCTCTTCTCCACCCTTTCTATGATAACTTTTTTGCTGTTTCGATACAACATTATATAAGAAAGTTGGAATTGCAGTCCAGCTATGTGGTCACCGACTCAAACACTTCCTTTCTATAAGTCCTTGTGATTATGTGCTGCGCTGTCATTCTGTATTCGTGAATGAATCTTTTAAAAGTGAATAAAGTTTTTTATATGGTAAATAAAATACAGTTAACATGTAGTTAGTTCTTTTCAAAGATATACATGTTTATTATATATTTTAAAATATTAAAATATTATCAGTATCTATTTACAACCTAATTCATATCCCTGCATTTAGGGACATGATTCGGGCCATACGTGCTTGCAAGACTGCAGCAGAAGAACGTGCTGTTGTTAGAAAAGAATGTGCTGCCATTCGTACTTCTATAAATGGAAATGATCAACACTATAGCCATCGGAATCTGGCCAAGCTAATGTTCATCCACATGCTTGGCTACCCCACTTATTTTGGTCAAATGGAGTGCCTCAAGTTGATAGCATCTCCTGGATTTCCGGAGAAGAGAATGGGTTACCTTGGTCTTATGTTGCTTCTTGATGAAAAACAAGAAGTTCTAATGCTGGTCACCAATTCTTTGAAACAGTATCCAATTTCATGTTAATATTTCATTTGTTTTTCCGTTCCTCAAATTTTACTTTCCTTTCTAAGATGATGGGAGCTAGCAATATTGATGATTGGATATAGAACCCTTAGCTAAGTCACAGAGATCTTAATCACACAAATCAATATATTGTGGGACTTGCACTTTGTGCTCTAGGAAATATTTGTTCAGCCGAAATGGCTCGTGATCTTGCCGAAGAGGTTGAGAGATTACTGGATTTCCGAGATCCTAATATACGAAAGAAGGTGAACCTTTCATAATATTTCATACCCTTTCAACAAAATTTTATATCTTCATGAATTTTGAAACTTGATACATATATTGGATATTCAGAGTCATGCATTGATCTATCCTTAGGAGAGGAAGACAGACCATAAATGCTTTTATGGCTTAATAGTGTCTCTTGAAAATAATGACAATAACTTGTTCTTACCTAAAGCAATTAGTTTTGGAACTTCTTAATATAGTTCACTACATGGAGAGAAGGGAGAGAGAGAGAGGATGAAGAAGTTTTATATTTATTAAGGGCTAAATTCTTAGTCCTTTGTGTTTTGGTGTTTTACATTTAGGTATATTGGATATTCAGAGTCATGCATTGATCTATCCTTAGGAGAGGAAGATAGACCATAAATGCTTTTATGGCTTAATAGTGTCTCCTGTTCATAATGGCAATAACTTGTTCTTATTTAAAGCAATTAACTTTGGAATTTCTGAATAGAGTTCACTACATAGAGAGAAGGGAGAGAGAGAGGATGAAGAAGTTTTATATTTATTAAGGGCTAAATTCTTAGTCCTTTGTGTTTTGGTGGTTTACATTTAGCTATATTAAGTTTTGAAAGTTTCAATATAATATCTATGGTTTTAAAATGTTCATTTTGATTATTTTTATAAAAAACATTGAATATGTCATAGTTGATGTGTCCACTAAGAGGGTCTTAAAAGTCTCAATATGATACTTTATGCTTTTAAAAATGTTTATTATAGTTCTTTTTAACTATAACATTGAATAGGTTAACGGACAAGTAACCAACTATGCTAACCTATTTAACATTTTGGTTGAAAAGATTAAAATGAACTCTTTTAAAACAAAAAAGTATTGAGACCTTCAAAACATAAATGTACCAAAAACACCGAAACATAAAGGACAAGTAACATTTAGCTTTTGTTAGAATAATTAAGTCTACCTATGATTAGTATAGTTAGTAGAGCCTAAAGTAGGGAGTTGTGTGTTGGTTTATCTATAATGATTGTTCCTAGCAGTCTAGGACAATCCCTTCATCTTCTATCTCTCTTTGTATCAAATCTTTATCTATATAAATAATAGAACATGAGAAGGGTCTTTCAAGCCCTTTAGAAATATTTTTCTCTATTTTAGATTTCAAGTCGGTATCAGAGTAGGTTCATCCTGATGAACCTACTCTGGTTTCTGTCCTGTGTTGTCCACCAGCATTGTCACGCTATTCACATTTGTCCGGTGCCCTTTGCCGCTTTCCGCGGTTGTCTTGTCATTATCTGCAGCTGTCCACTACAGTTTGGAGCTGTTCATCTTGGTTTGCCTTTGTTCGCAGCTGTTCGTCGCCGTTCGCCGCCGTCCGTCGTCGCAGTTCCGACCGGCGACCACTGGATCTGGATCGTCTTGTCACGCGACGACCAACCCCACCGTTGCCGGAGTCTAGTTCTCCTCCACGCTCTGCCACGCGCCGCTCCTTTGTGCGCTGCGAACAGGCGCGTGCAGTTCACGCGCCGCCTTCTGCTTGCCGGAAAGCCACCGCGTGATAGAGGAATAAAAGTGTATGTTAGGAGTAATAAAGGCGGGAAAGGAAGTTAAGAGGGAAAATCTGTTAGAAGTTTGTTAGAGGGGCAAGATAGTATAAATAGTAGTAGAATAAGTGGAGAGGGGTTTTTTGAGGAGATATTTTATAGAAAGGGAATAGATTGGACGTTTTCCAGTGGAGGAAGGGAGGCTTCCTTGGGTATACTTACTTGTAATTCTGTTTCACACACTCTACAAAATTTAGAGCTGTCAAAACGGGTAACCTGGCCCGACTCGGTCCGGCCCACCACGGGTTGGTCACTTAGTGAGCCAACCCAACCCGGCTCATTTATTAGCGAGTCAGAAAAACTTGAACCCGGCCCAATCCACCACGGGTTGGTGGGTAAACGGGTTGGCTCACTAGCTCATTTAGTTACATTTTTTTTAAATAAAAAAAATACAAACTTTCTCTAATTTAAATTTAAACAAATTTCACTCCCCAAAAATTATGTTAAAGACAATTCAAAATAATAATAAAAAGTACAATATAATCCAAATTCAAAGATATAAAAAAAAGAACCAGTACTCAACAACATCAACAAAAAATTAATAGTTTAATTTGTAACATAATTTTCCAAATTCAAAGATATCAAAAGGAGCTTGTTCAAATAATGTATACACAAATGTTTAAATAAAATGAACAAACTCTGATACAAGCATGTCAGAACACGAAAAAAAATCATTCCATGTCTTCAAATCTCCCATCTCCCACAACAATAAACAAATTCGCAAACCCCTATTTTTGTCATTATAGGGATTTTGAAAAAAAAAAAGAAAGACAAGTGAGAAAACAAAAATGTGGAGAAAAGAGAAAAAAAAGGAAGGGTGTTTTACTTGCTCCTTGAATAATTTTAGTGAAGTGAGAGTGAGAACACCGTCAAATGAGAGCAAGTACTGTGAGAGTTATTTGTGAGAGCAGAGGTTACTTTATTGGTATACACAGCGAGTGAAGAGAGTATTTTATTTTTTAGGGTTTCATAAATAAAATAATAAATTAAAAAAATAAAATTAGGTAGGTGGGTTGGTGGGCCAACCCGACTCACCACGGGTTCAACCCGCATG
The DNA here is from genome assembly GCA_036885675.1 of Vigna mungo. NCBI lineage: Eukaryota > Viridiplantae > Streptophyta > Magnoliopsida > Fabales > Fabaceae > Vigna > Vigna mungo. The sequence continues at coordinate 52,960,161 of CP144700.1, forward strand.
AGCTGGGTCTAAATGAGCCGGGTTGAAATCTGACCCGCATATAGGTGGGTTGTATTTTTCAAACCCAACCCGGCCCGAACCCGTGATGGGCCGGGTTGGCCCGCGGGTTGTGACCCATTTTGACGGCTCTAACAAAATTAATGGAATATACGCGCATTCACTATTCTATTGTTGTTTGAGTGCTGAGAAAGAGGAGAGCTAACTGTTAAGGTTCTCTGCATAAAAGAACCTAACAGATTTGGTCCGACCTGCCGAATCCAGATCAGAGGAGTTGCGCGATAGAGAACAGGATGAATGCACTGGAGGAAAGGTGGGAAGGAAAGTTCGAGTCCATGGAAGCCATGTTGGAAGAGATTCGAGTGGAGATGAGAGGAAGGGCTTGAGACGGGAATCGCGACCGTGGAAGACGATTGGTGAAACGCGAGAGAAGAAGGAACCAGGGGAGGAGTTCGGAGGGCAGTCATTCGGTTAATGGAAGTCGAGAGACGAAGGAGGATGAATCGGAGGAAGAAAGGGCTGACGTACAGAAGAGTTGGATGAAGAGAGTGGAATTACCCACTTTCGAAGGGATCGATCCGACGGGATGGATCGCGAGAGCAGAGAAGTTTTTTGAAATAAAGAGTGTAACCGAAAAGGAGAAGATGAAGCTGGTGTACATCTGTATGGAGGGGGAAGCGAACTACTGGTTTCGCTTTTGGCGGAAGAAAGTTAAGAAACATACCTGGGCGACGTTAACGGAGGCGATGGTCAGGAGATTCGGAGGTAGACACCGGGGAACGATCTTCGAAAAATTAGCGGCAGTGAGACAAAGGGAATCGGTGGCGGAATATGTTCGGGAGTTCGAAATCCTGGTGGCTCAGGCGGATGGCGTGACGGAGGAACAATTGCTGGGGTATTTCTTTGTGGGACTCCAAGAGGAATTAAGGGATCTTGTTCGACCATACGACCCTCGCGATTTGTTAACCGTGATGGAAAGGGCACGAGACGTGGAGCAATCGGGGCTGGTATCGAGGGTGATCAAAGGAGGCGCGGGGAGTAAAGGAGGACCAACGTGGGGGAAATACGCTGCCAGTGGGGGAACAATAGCTAGCACGGAGATCTATCGGGGGCCATCGGAGGGACGCACAAGCAGCAATGGAGGTATGGGTCAGAAGAAAGAGGCAACGACCAGAACCACCGGTTCGAAAGTCGAAAGTACGTCCGGTGGTGGCGGGTCGAATCGCGGAGTGCGAACACTGCCATATTCGGAATATCTCAAAAGGAGGGAGGAGGGCCGTTGCTTTCACTGTGGCGGACCGTATAGTCCCGGGCATCGTTGCGCAAAGAGGAGTCTTAAGGTGATGATTATGGGAGCCGATGACGAGGAGGAGGATAAGGAGACGACGGAAGAGGCAGAACAGCGTTGCATGGAGTTGTCGGTCTATTCAGCCGGGGGGGTGACGCAATCCAACACCATGAAGCTGGCCGGATGGGTTCGAGAGCGGAGGATCACCGTACTGATCGACAGCAGGGCGAGTCATAATTTTATCTCAGCTCACTTGGTCGACGAACTGAGGTTAGAGAAAGAGGAGACGCCACCCTATCGGGTATGTTTGGGAGATGGCCAGAGAAAGGAGACACAAGGGTGTTGCAAAGGGCTGTCGGTGGCGTTGGAGGGAGCGGAAGTGCGAGAGGATTTCTACATATTTGATTTAGGTGGAGTGGATGTAGTGTTGGGAGTGGCGTGGTTGGCAAAATTGGGAGAGATAAGGGTGGATTGGAAGAAGATGACATTGAAGTATGGGTCAGCAGATGCTGAGGTGGTGATAAGGGGGGACAACACATTAATGAAAAAATTAATTACCCCTGAAATGTTGCAAAATGAAGCTGAGATAGAGACAGTGGCGGTGGTATGGGGTCTGAATAAAGCTGAAACAGCAGAGGGACAACTAAGGGAAGAAGACTTAACCATCATGCAAAAACAAAATTTAGAGGAAATTTTGCAGGAATTCGAGGTGGTGTTCGAGGAAGTGCAGGGACTTCCTCCTGTCAGGCGGGTTGATCACCAGATAACCCTTAAAGAGGGCACCGAACCTGTAAACGTAAGGCCGTATAGATATCCTCATCTGATGAAAGCTGAAATAGAAAAATAGGTACAGGAGATGATGGGTTTGGGCATTATCAGGCCCAGTAACAACCCATATTCTAGCCCAGTTATTTTAGTTAAAAAAAAAGATGGGAGATGGCGTTTCTGTATTGATTACAGAGCTTTAAACAGAGTTACCATCCCAAACAAATACCCCGTGATTGAAGAATTATTAGATGAACTTCATGGAGCAGATTTTTTTTCCAAGGTGGACCTTAAATCGGGGTACCACCAAATACGGATGAAGGAAGAAGATGTCCCAAAAACAGCGTTTCGGACTCATGTGGGACATTACGAATTCCTCGTAATGCCCTTCGGCCTCAAGAACGCTCCGGCCACTTTCCAGGATATGATGAATTCACTGTTGAGACCTTTCTTGAGGAAGAGCGTGTTGGTCTTTTTTGACGACATTCTTGTGTACAACAAATCGTGGGAAGCTCATGAAGATCACCTCAGACAAGTGATGAAGGTGCTGCGGCAGCATAAGCTATTTGCAAACAAGAAAAAATGCATATTCGGTAAGAGACAGATTCGCTATTTGGGCCATATGATATCAAAGCAAGGAGTTGAGATGGATGGCGAGAAGGTGTCAGCGGTGACTGATTGGCCAGCGCCCAGATGTATCAAAGAGCTGAGAGGTTCGGTTACTATAGAAGATTTGTAAAAGATTATGGGGGAGGCAGCCATGCAAGCAATGAAGAAGGCAGTCACTACTGCTCCTGTACTAGCTCTGCCTGATTTTTCACAGGCGTTTCAAGTGGGATGTGATGCTTCCGGGAAAGGAATAGGAGCGATATTGTCACAAAACAAGAAGACCATAGCTTATTACAGCAAGGCGTTGTCAGAAGGTTCATTGGGCAAGTCGGTGTATGAGAAGGAGTTGATGGCACTGGTGCTAGCCATACAACACTGGCGTTCGTATTTACTGGGAAGGCGTTTCAGTGTATTTACAGACCAGAAAAGCCTGAAACATTTGTTGGAGCAACGCATAACCACTCAAAACCAGCAGAACTGGTTAGCAAAACTCATGGGGTATGAGTTTGATATCTATTATAGAACGGGAGCTTCAAACAGAGTGGCCGATGGATTATCTAGAAAAGGTGAAGATGGGGGAGAAGGGGATAAGATGCTGCAAGGGATATCTAGGCCATATTGGCCTGATTTTCAAGAGCTGTTGGAGGAAGTAGAGAATGATGAAGGGCTGAAAAAAATAGTGGAAGAGATAAAGCATGATCCTGATTCCCATCCCGCTTACACCACGGAGAACGAGAGATTACATTTTAAAGGACGGCTCGTGCTTTCAGAGAAGTCTGAATGGATACCTAAGCTTTTAGCAGAATTCCATGATTCGACTATAGGGGGCCATTCGGGGATATATCGAACATATAGGAGACTCGCTCAGGCTTTTCACTGGAGGGGTATGAAGAAGAGGGTGACCGATTATGTAGCTGCTTGTTTGATCTGTCAGCAACACAAATATATGGCATCATCTCCCCAGGGGCTTCTACAACCATTGCCAATCCCCAAGGCAATCTGGGAAGAAGTAAGTATGGATTTTGTGGTTAAATTTCCAAAGTCTCAGGGGTTCGACACGATAATGGTGGTGGTGGATAGGTTGAGCAAATATGGGCACTTTATCCCCATCAAGCATCCTTATACAACAAAGGTAATTGCAGAAATTTTCGTAAGAGAGGTGGTGCGACTGCACAGGATACCCGTATCAATTGTTAGTGACCGGGATCCTCTCTTCATTAGCACTTTTTGGAAGGAGCTGTTTCGAATTCAGGGCACCAAATTGAGAATGAGTACTGCCTACCATCCAGAAACGGATGGCCAAACTGAGGTATTGAATAAGATATTGGAGACCTATTTACGGTGTTTCTGTTCAGAACAACCGAAGGCATGGAACACCATGTTAGCATGGGCTGAATACTGGTATAATACTAGCTATCAAGGAGCAGCAAAATGCACTCCTTTTGAGACGGTTTATGGCAGAGCCCCGCCCACACTAAACAGATTCATTCTAGGGGAAACGGTGGTAGAAGCGGTGGCACAGGACTTACAAATGAGAGATGAAGCTCTCAAGCAATTGCAACATCATTTGGCTAGAGCGCAAGAACGGATGGTGCAGTATGCGAATAGAAAGAGGAAGGAGTCTAGTGTGAAAGAAGGAGATTGTGTCTTCCTTAAGATAAGGCCGCATAGACAAGTGTCAATGCCAACCAAGTTGCATCCCAAGCTGTCTGCTCGTTATTACGGACCTTTCTTGGTTCAAAAACAAGTGGGTCCAGTGGCTTTTAAATTGCAGCTGCCAGAAACAACCAGAATACACCCGATCTTTCATGTGTCACAATTGAAGAAAGCTGCAGGGGAGAATAAGGTGGAAGGAGAATTGCCGGAAGAATTACAGGTGCAAGGTCCATTATAAAGGTATTGCAGAGGCGAGACAAAGATCAACAAGGAGAAAAGGTGTCCCAAGTTCTGATCCAGTGGCAAGAGGGTGGAGTAGAAGGAGCAACTTGGAAGAGGAGCGGTACATCAAGCACCAGTTTCCGAATTTCAACCTTGAGGACAAGGTTGCTGAGATGGAGGAGGGTATTGATAGAGGAATAAAAGTGTATGTTAGGAGAAATAAAGGCGGGAAAGGAAGTTAAGAGGGAAAATCTCTTAGAAGTTTGTTAGAGGGGCAAAATAGTATAAATAGTAGTAGAATAAGTGGAGAGGGGTTTTCTGAGGAGATATTTTACAGAAAGGGAATAGACTGGACGTTTTCCAGTGGAGGAAGGGAGGCTTCCTTGGGTATACCTACTTGTAATTTTGTTTCACACACTCTACAAAGTTAATGGAATATACGCACATTCACTATTCTATTGTTGTTTGAGTGTTGAGAGAGAGGAGAGCTAACTATTAAGGTTTTCTGCATAAAAGAACCTAACACCGCGCCACCTCCATAGCTGTCGCCCTCTGCTCCTCTGTCCATTCCGACCCTCAAAATCCTACTTTGGTGTGTCCAGAAGCTCCCCTTTAAGAAAACCCTAAGAAACCCTCTAGGGTTTTCTGGTTCTGCACGTTTTTTTTTTCTGGTTCCTGCTCCTGTTTTTATCAAAGAATGGCGTCTGGAAGTGTTCTTTCTTTCTTTGGCAGTCCCTCAATCACTTCCGAAAAGCTAAATGGAAAGAATTACCTGTCTTGGTCAGCTGCTGTGGAAATGTGGTTCCTTGGTCAAGGACATTATGACCACCTTGAGCAGGATGGGAGCCAAGTACCTTCTGACAAAGTTGAACAATGGAAACAAGCTGATTTCCAATTGTGTGCCCTATTGTGGAAATCTGTGGAACCCCGACTTTTGATATCGCTTAGAGCCTTCAAAACATGTCACTCTTTTTGGAAGAAAGCTTAAAGCATTTATGCTAATGATATTCAACGTCTCTATGATACCGCAAACAAGCTCGCCTGTCTGAAAATGACAGACCATGATATGGTCTCCTTCATGACGGAAGCCCAAGCAGCAGTGGAAGAATTGAGAAACTTCCACTTCCAACTCTAAGGCTGAAACTTCCACTTCCAACTCCAAGTTCACTGAGGAAGAGTATCAAGAGTATCTGCGATTAAAGTCTAATAGCTTGGCGCAATCATCTCAGTCCACAAGTATGTCAACAGCTTGCATTTCTCAATCCATGAAAGGTCCGAATTCATGGGTAATTGACTCGGGGCTTCTGATCACATTTCTGGTAATACCTCATTATTCTCAACCCTTTCCCTCCAAGAAAAACCCCATTTCATTACCCTTGCAAATGGCTCTAAAACTTGTTCAAAGGGAGTCGGTCAAGTCTCCCTGTCTCCTCTAACTTTGAAATCTGTTCTTTTTGTCCCTAACTGTCCATTCAATTTAATTTCCCTAAGTCAGTTAACCAAAATGTTTCATTGTTTAATAACTTTTGATTCAAAATCTTTTGTTATACAGGAGCGTGGCTCGGGGAGACAGATTGGAGAAGGATATGAAGCTGGAGGTTTATATCATTTTAGATCTCGTCCACGGGTATCTTGTGTTGTAGCTCTTCCTCCTAAAGTGTTACATGATCGGTTTGGCCATCCTCACTTGTCAAAGTTAAAAAAGATGTGTCCTGAACTTAGTGGTCTTCAGACTTTAGAATGTGAGTCCTGTCAACTAGGAAAACATGTTAAATCTGTCTTTCCTAAAAGGTCCCAATCAATGTGTACTTCTAGTTTTTCTATTATTCATTCTGATGTCTGGGGACCTAGATGTCTGGGGACCTAGTCGCGTCTCTTCTTTTGGTTTTAGGTATTTTGTTACTTTTATTGATGAATATTCTAGATGTACTTGGGTTTATCTAATGAAAGATCGCTCTGAATTGTTACCTATTTTCACATCCTTTTTGAATGAAATCAAGAACCAATTTGGTCAAGTAATTAAAGTCTTAAGAAGTGATAATGCTAAAGAGTATTTCTCATCAACTTTTTCTTCACTTCTTAGCTCCCATGATATTTTGCATCAGTCCACTTGTCCTCATACACCCCAACAAAATGGTATAGCCGAAAGAAAAAATAGACACTTGGTTGAAACGACTCGTACCCTTTTGCTTGGTGCTCATATTCCTGTTCATAGGATGCCCTCCTCCTCTCTCAATAATAAAGTCCCTTTCTCCATTCTCTTTCCCAAAGATCCTCTCTTTCACACTTCTCCTCGAGTCTTTGGTTGTGTTTGTTTTGTTCACGACATGTCTCCGGGGCTCGACAAGCTCTCTGCTCGTGCGATCAAATGTGTCTTTTTGGGCTATTCTCGACTTCAAAAAGGGTACCGGTGTTACTCTCCTGAAACCAAGAAGTACTACATGTCTGCCAATGTTACTTTCTTTGAACAAACACCTTTCTTCTCTCCATCTGCTCAAGATGTTCATATCCTCCACCAGGTCCTTCCTCTTCTAGTGGTTGAGTCTAATATCTCCAATGCCTCCATCAATCCGAGTCATGCCCAAGGTCCTCCTGAACCTTCCTCTCCACATAATGACATCCTTCAACATAGTACCCCGATGAGTAATCCTCTTCCAGAAAATGGTGGATCTCCTCCTTGAGATTCTTCTCCATCACCATTTCCTGTCACGCCTCCTAGTGAAGAAGATTCTAGTTGGCCCATTGCTTTTAGAAAAGGTACTCGTTCCACTCGAAACCCTTATCCCATTTATAATTTTCTTAGCTATCACAGAGTGTCACCCTCCTTTTATTCCCTTTTATTCTCAGTATTTCCTGTGGTTATACCTAAAAATGTGAGAGAAACACTTGATCATCCTGGATGGCGACAAGCCATGATTGAAGAAATGCAGGCTCTTGACCACAGTCATACTTGGGAGCTTGTGCCCCTTCCCCCGGGCAAAAAGGCTTTTGGTTGTCGATGGGTATATGCAATTAAAGTCGGCCCTAATGGTGACATTGATAGGCTCAAAGCCCGGCTGGTTGCAAAAGGGTACACTCAAGTTTATGGTCTTGATTATTGTGACACCTTTTCTCCCGTGGCAAAGATGACTACCATTCGCTTGTTCTTCGCAATGGCAGCCATTCATCATTGGTCACTTCATCAGTTGGATATCAAAAATGCCTTTCTTCATGGTGATCTTGAGGAAGAAGTTTATATGGAGCAACCTCCTGGGTTTGTTGCTGAGGGGGAGTCTGGTATGGTTTGTAAATTGAACCGATCTCTATATGGGCTCAAGCAATCACCTCATGCTTGGTTTTGAAAGTTCAGCTCCATTGTTCAAAAATTTGGGCTAAAACGCAGGGAAGCAGATCATTCAGTCTTTTATTATCATTCATCTCTCAGGAAATGTGTTTACTTGATAGTGTATGTTGATGATATAGTTATTACAGGAAATGATACTGCTGGAATATCTCAATTGAAGGAGTACTTGTAGGGATGGCATAAACACTCGTACCCGCGGGTACCCGCGGATAAAATCCGCTACGGGTATTCAGTACCCGTGGGTAACGGGTAGCGGATATTTTAATACCCGTTTGTTAACGGGTCGGGTTCGGATATCACACTATCCGTACCCGCGGGTACCCGTTACCCGGTTGAAAAAATGAAAATACAATTTTATCCTGGTCTTTTAAATTATTTTTTAAACTGTTGAATTTTGTATTTCCCTCAAACCCTAAATTTCACTTTGAAGGGTCTTATTACTTCCCTCCCACACCAGCAGCACCAGCACCAAATATCTGAACATCTTCTTCTTCTAACCCTTAATGAGCCACGTTGATGAACAACACTGTCGCAGGGTCTCACGGTGCCGCTGCCATTCAAAGCACAGATCTTGCGTTGTTGTCGCTCAAAACACAGATCTCGCGTTGCTGCCACTCAAAACACAGATCTCGTGTTGCTGCCGCTCAAAAAACAGATCTCGCATTGCTACCGCCACACGTAACTGGCGACGCTGTCGAACACGTCGCAACCGCTGCCTACCTCGTCAAGGATGTGCGAGTGGAGCGTGTTGGCGCTCTCCCTGGTGATCATCATCGGCGACTTCAGCTTGTTCTTGGATCCTGGCGGCCGCCCATTCTTGAAGTTTCCTTTCTTTTTTTCTTTCCGTTTCTGTTTCGCTTTTCAAAGGAAAAAAAAGATTTGGTGGCTTGCGGTGTGAGGATTATTGTTCAAGTTCTGGGGAAGAAGCAGTTGGCTACGGTGTGTGAGGGTTATTGTTTGCTGTAGAAGAAGCTGCTGCCGCCAGGGACTTCCCCTGTACTGCACTAAATGGGAAGGAAAATGGAGAAACCCTAAAAGGGTTTGGGCTTGGCCCATCTTAGGTTATTAAAAAAAATTTAAAAAGAAAGTTTGGATCTGTCTATTTTAAAAATAAAATTAATAATAAAGGAATGAAATGGATTTTTGACCTATTTTCATAAAATAATTATTTAAACATTGATCTTAATTCTGTAGGACAAAATAATGTTTTTTTTTTTCAATTTAATTTAAACATTTTTTAAAAATCATAAAATATTATTTTTTAAAAAAAATTACGGATTGAAACGGGTATCCAACGGGTACCCGCGGGTTGAAAAAAATCCGCGGATTTTTTTGATACGGGTATCCGGCGGGTAGCGGGGCGGGTACGGGTATATTTTTTTACATGCGTGTCAGGTTCGGGTATCACACTATCCGACCCGAACCCGACCCGTTGCCATCCCTAAGTACTTGTGTAGACATTTCCAAACCAAGGGTCTTGGGAGTCTCAAGTACTTCCTAGGCATTGAAGTAGCTCAGTCAAAAGATGGAGTTGTAATGTCCCAAAGGAAGTACGCTCTGGATATTTGCAAGAAACAGGCATGATTGATTGTAGACCGGTTGATAGCCCTATGAATTCAAATCAGAAGGTGAGTTATTCTCCGACCCGGAGAGATATAGGAGGCTAGTTGGAAAACTAATATATCTCACTATTACAAGACCGGATCTATCTTTTGCAGTTGGAGTGGTTAGTCAGTTCATGCAAGCTCCATGTGTTGGCCATTAGAATGCTATCATTCGCATTCTAAGGTATGTGAAAAAGGCTCCCGGGCAAGGGCTGTTATATGAAGAAAAAGGAAGCCTTCAGGTATCAGGATATTGTGATGCTGATTGGGCGGGTTCTCCTATTGATAGACGATCTACTACTGGATATTGTGTTTTCTTTGGAGGAAGCATTATCTCATGGAAAAGTAAGAAACAAAATGTAGTGGCTCGATCAACAGCTGAAGCTGAATATAGAGCAATGGCTTCATTAACATGTGAACTTATATGGGTGAAGCAGTTCCTTCAAGAGCTTAGCTTCTGTGACATCCAGAGTATGAAGATGTATTGTGATAACGAAGCTACTCTTCACATTGCATCAAATCTAGTGTTTCACAAGAGAACCAAACATATAGAGATTGATTGTCATTTTGTTCGGGAAAAATTAGTCAAAAGAAATATGTACTGAGTTTGTTGGATCAAATGACCAACTCGCATATGTGTTGACTAAGTCATTAAGGGGACCTCGGATTGAGTTTATTTGTTCCAAGCTTGGTACATACGATCTGTATGCTCCAGCTTGAGGGGGAGTGTTAGAATAATTAAGTCTACCTATGATTAGTATAGTTAGTAGAGCCTAAAGTAGGGAGTTGTGTGTCGGTTTATCTATAATGATTGTTCCTAGCAGTCTAGGACAATCCCTTCATCTTCCATCTCTCTTTGTATCAAATCTTTATCTATATAAATAATAGAACATGAGAAGGGTCTTTCAAGCCTTTTAGAAATATTTTTCTCTATTTTAGATTTCAAGTGCTTTTATTTAGTGCAGCTGATACAAGAAAGATGTAGCTATTTACAGTGCAGCAAACTTCAGAGAAAGCTACTGAGGTCTAACTAATTGCTGACTCAGCAGGTAGCAAATCAACCGAACTCTTAGGGTGCCATTGGTAGAAGGGACATTTTTAGTTGTCCGAAGTATGGTTCCCACATTTCGTTTACCTTTTGAAAGCATGAAACAAGATTCATGGGATTCTTTAGAATCCATGAAGTAAACACATAATAATAAATTAAGATTTAAGGAATAAGAAAAATTCATGTAGAATAGTTGCGGATAAATAAAAGTGTAGTATAGTACTTGAAAGAATTAATATGAAAGAAAGAAGATTTTATTCAATTGATTTATTTGAAACAGTAGATCAACTTCTATATATAGAGAACTCAAACCCTAAAGTAATAGTTACATGACATCTCTAGAAGCTTCTAACAACTTCTGACAACTCCTAACAACTTCTAATACTGCATTTAATATCCCACCAACAACTTTTAGTATTGCATTTAATATCCAACTAATAACACTCTCCCTCAAGCTGGTGAATGGATATCTATCATTCCTAACTTGCATGTGAGATCATGATATTGCTCAATGGGAAGACCTTTTGTAAATAGATCTACTAACTGAAGTCCATATGGGATGTAAGAAGTAATGATAAGGCCACTATCCAGTTTCTCTTTAATAAAGTGTCGATTTATCTCTGTGTTTGGTCCTATCATGTTGAATTGGATTGTGAGAAATGCTAATAGCTTACTTGTTATCCCAACTAAGGATCATTGGTTCTTCACGTGCCAGTTTAAGATCATTTAGAATAATTCTCATCCATAACAATTCACACACCCGTTTTGCCATGTCTCGGAATTCAGCCTATGCACTAGACCTTGCAACAACATTTTGTTTCTTACTTCTCCAACCAAATTTCCACCCAAGAACATGCAATATCTTGAGGTGAACTTCCTATCTATGACAAAACCTGCATAATCTCCGTCACTATAAACTTTCATTTTTAATTTTTCATCTCTCTTAAACAATAATCCCCTTCTTGGACCTGTCTTCAAATATTGAAGGAGTTTGTTTACAACTTGTAAATGTCTCTCCCTTGGATCATGCATGAATTGACTAACGACACTCACATCATAGGCTATGTCTGGTCTAGTTTGAGCTAAGTAAATGAGCTTGCTAACAAGTCTTTGATAATGGGTTTTATTCATAGTAGAACTGCCTTCATCACTCCCAATTGTATGGTTTTGTTCTATAGGAACTGCAGTGGTCTTGCAATCAATCATACATGTTTTTCTGAGAAGATCAATATCATACTTTTGTTGGGAGATAAAGATGCATTTCTTCGAGTAAGCTACTTCTATCTCAAGGAAGTACTTCAATTTTTCTAAATCCTTCATTTCAAATTGGGTTGCAAGCTTTTCTTTCAAGACTTTTTTCTTATGTTCATCATCTCCTGCAACAACTATATCAACAACATACACCAAGAGTAGTGTAAGTTTACCCCATGGAGATCATAACCTGATTGCGTCTACCAAACCAAGGATGAGGTGACTACTTGTGCCCACACAAAGCTTTCTTCAACCTACATGCTTGATCCCCTTCTTCAATAGGCCTAAAACCTGGGGGAATTTCCATATGGACTTCTTCCTCTAATTGTCCATGCAAGAAAGCATTTTTCACATCAAATTGTTGATCATATGGACTTTTTAATCTAATTGTCAATGACTTCACTAAATTTTAGTTTTCTTGTAAAGCTCAATAGCATCAATTCAATCAGGTAGCTGACCACAACTTTTGATAGCTTGGTTGTTGGTATATATTTATATCTTATCTTGTAATTCCAAAGCTAGTTTCAAAGTTATGAGATCATGGCATCTTAGTTGGTTTTGGACATCAATTTTTTCCCCATTCAAGTGAAAACTTTGTTCAATGTGTTTTTGGATGTTTCTACTACTACTACTGCTGCTATTATTATTTTGAGTGGAAGTCTGCCTCCCATTTACTTAATAAACCTATGTGGAGTTCTTGAGTTATAAGCAACAGCTTTCCCATTTAACTTTTTTTATTTTATTTTTTATTGTTCAGTTTTATAAGCTGTATACTCATTGTTATATAGGCAGCATTGTGCTCTGCAAGAATCATAAAGAAAGCTCCAGATTTGGCCGAAAATTTTGTTGGCCCTGCTACTGCCTTACTAAGGGAGAAACATCATGGAGTTTTGATCACTGGGGTTCAGCTTTGTACAGATTTGTGCAAAATTAGTTCAGAAGCTCTTGAACATGTTAGAAAGGTGCTTTTCAATCTTTCTTATAATTATTTCTCTTTAGCTAGTGTGTTTTCATCCACCTACTAGTTAGATTAAATGTAGTAATTTTATCCACTATGAACTTATCACAACAAAATTATTCTGTACTGCAGTATCTATATGGATACACTAATTTTCAATCTTGTTGGTCCCAGATAGTTAAACACTATATTTTTTATTTTACTTATTGGTAGTTGTTACAAGAATTTTAAGGTCTGTTTAGTTTGAGAAAATGTTTTGTTTTCACTTTCAATCATTGTAGTTAGTCTGTAATAAAGTGAATACCCAAATTTATCCTGGAAAGATGAGTGCAGTGACTGCTAGATCCCTACTTAAAATTTGTCTATAAATGGATCCTTGAAAGATTCATTTGTTTGCATGTAAATGGGTCCTTAAAAATTAATCTACTCCGTATAAGTCTTAAAAATTTCTTAAAAATTGCCATCAGTCTAATCCACCTTAAGTGCAACCTAATCCAATTGCTTACTAGAAGGGGCTACATACAGTGGGGCTGACCAAAAGGAAAGGCTGAGTGGAGTGTCATATAATGGTGCCAGTAGGATGTCAATTATATTTAGGTAGTTGTGATTCCATATCGACTATAAATATGTGCCTAGTCCAATAAAAAAGTAGATGCAGGCTATGTTTGTGCTTATTGGGCTTTTACAATCTTGATCTTACAAGTTATTCTTTTGCAGTTGAATTAGCCCCTAAGCTCAAATTCTACGAATTATTTATTTATTCAATGCTGTGCAAACTAGACTTATATGCACAACTTTACTATATGTTTCATCTCAGGGTGTTTTATTTGTACACTTCTCTGCAAATTTATTTGGCCAAGGTCAAATTTTGTTGTATTAAAATACAATTTGAAAAATTATTGTAGAAATGCACGGATGGTTTGGTCAGAGTTCTAAAAGATTTAGCAAATAATCCTTATTCACCAGAGTATGATGTTGCTGGTTTCACGGACCCTTTTCTGCATATCAGATTGCTTAGACTGTTGCGGGTATTGGGTGAAGGTGATCCAGATGCTAGTGATTCTATGAATGACATACTTGCTCAAGTCAGTGTTCAATGTCAATTTTATGGTTTTATATTGTCTTTCTACTGCAGAAATGATTGAAAATGTTGTTTCTGTGTTGTTCTGTTAATAACCTTGTTGAAAATTGTATATGCTGTTTGGATATTTTTTTGACTTGTATTCAATTGAATAAAAACAAATTATAAAGGATTGAAGGAAACTTTTTCTTTTTTGTTGTTTTCTTTTATCTATTAAATTGAAAAACAAATATGACTGGAGAAAAAAGAGGGAAAGGATAATTTGGATAATGACCAGATATTTGTGAAGTTTGAAAAAACTAGATTGAACAAGGAACAAAAGAAATTCAGAATGCCCAGTGTTTCTTGGGATCAAAGTCTTATTTTAGCATTGTTTGGTTTTATACTTAATTCTCATATCTCGTAGCTTCTAACAACTTGTAGTAGAACATTTAATATCCTACTAACAACATATGACCTAACCTTAACCATATGTGTCAATTGCATTTTATATCAAAACCATCTCATATTTTCTCTTAATTTCATTTGGTTTTGTAAAACTGATTATACTTTTTAAAAACTGTTTATGTGATTGGTCATAAGCCAAAAGTGGTTTTTAAATAAAAGAACTTCCAATTTTGGCCTTTAAAATGGTTTTATGCTTTAATAGTTGGTTTTGGCTTTTCAAAAGCGTTAACTTTTTAATCATATTTTAAGATGTAATTATTCGAAAGTTCAATAATCTTAACATTAAATGTGGCTTGGAAAAATCTTGATTAATAGAAAGCTACAGAAACTGATGTGGTATTTATAATAATTCCATGATTTCTCCCTCAACAATATAAAAGCACATTTTAGGGAAGCTATAAAATGGTAGGCCATATAGTTAGTTTGGGTCCATGTAATAAGTTCTAAAAGCATATTTTAAGGAATCAAGTAATTGAAAATAGACTTAAATATGTTATTAATCCCTTAAACTTGGACATTTTTTAGTCCTCCAATTTTTCTTTTGCACTTTGTAGTCCTCCAAATTTTTGAAATCTGGTTGGAGGGAGGTTGGTTGTAGTTATTTGTCTTCTCTACGTAAGTACACATATTAATAATTGTTGGAGGTCCCACATAGATTAGAGACAAAGTCAATTCACAATATAAAAGTGAGTGCAAATTTCGTCTTACAAACCGATTTTGTTAGGTTGAGTTAGACTTAAAGTTCACTTCTTAACATGGTATCAGAGTCATGGGTTAGAACCTATCCTAGTGAAATTTGTTATCTATTGGGTCTATTGTTCCAGCAGCTATCAGGCCAATCATTAATGTCTAGTCTCACGTACAAGATGTATATGCCTCGACACGAGCGGGGTGTAATGGAAGTCCCACATCAACTAGAGATAAGGCTAATTCACAATATATAAGTGACTGCAAACCTCATCTAACAAGTTGGTCTTGTGAAAAAGGGACAGGAATAAACTCAATAACTATTAATGGGAATTACTTTCATAATTATTTCCCTATTTAGTATAATTAAACCATATCATCCTCCTATCTAGTATAATCAAATCATATCATATTTCCCAATTTAATGCAACCAAATCATATAACTAACATGATAATTTTTGTCCCTATTTATTAACTCCATTACAAAGGTTGATGGTGTCACACCCTATGTGTTGCTTGTTGAGGTTGATTACAAAGCTTTATGATGTGGCTTCCTATGTGTTTTTTTGTTGTGGTTTTTGTGAAACAAAGTGATTTAGAGTGTAATTTTTCTAAAAATACCATTTTTTGTTGGTTTAAACATGCTAGAATAATACAAACAATAAACATGAAATCTATGCTAGAATAATACAAACAATAAACACATGAAATCCATTATAATTGGTCGAGAATGTTAGATATTGTTAATTACAATATTATTTCTTTGGGCTTAGTCCATATTTTCTTTATTATCATTTACTATAAATATATCACCTTATGTATATTTTCTACATAAGAGGAATTAATCCTATGCCTAGTTTTCACTAGTTTAAAAGATAACTTGAATCCATAAACCTGAATTCAATCCCTAATCCCATTTCTGCCATTGCTTCTAAGCATGAGTTAGGCATGTTTGCTTGGAATGCATAATAAGATTGAAGTGAAAGAGGGAATTAACAGAAAAGAAAGGGATTATGGCTGTGCTTTGTCATTGGAGCAAATCTCCCCTTTCCCCGTCACTTAAGCCAAATATGTTGTTTATGACACTTTGCCTCACCACATTCACCATTGCTTATTACAACCAACCAAGTTTTTTTTTCTCTTAATTTATGGTCATTTGTTTAACTTGATATTTCGTTTAGGTGGCTACCAAGATCGAGTCAAATAAAACCATTGGCAATGCCATCTTATATGAGTGTGTTCAAACTATAATGAGCATTCAAGATAGTGGTGGCTTACGGGTTCTTGCCATCAATATTCTAGGAAAGTTCTTGTCGCACCGAGACAACAATATCAGGTTTGTTTCTATATAAGCTTTTTCTATAAAAAATGAAAATAAGTTAATCATAGTTGTACAATATCATATTTTTATTTTAATTAAGGCTATTAAGTGTAACTAATATATGGGCCCATATCTCTTGGTATCTTCTTTGTATTTGATAAACTTATATATATACATGATCCTCTAAAATCTTGGTATCTTCTTTGTATTTGATACACTTATATATATACATGATCCTTTGATAGACATATAGAGAGAGATTATTTTTGTCTCTTCACCATATATCTCAACATGCTAGAGCCTAAATTAGACGTGTGCCTTCCCAGTATTCTTTGTGGTAAAATTTTTCCATAAATTATGTTTCATTCTGATTCCAGCCTTATTTATCAGTGTTTCTGCCATTGCCGTTGACCTGATAACACGATTGATGGGATCTCCTCTGAAATTTCATCACCAATCCATTAGTCCCATGTCCACCAATAGAGCGGTGACACTCCCTCATTCATGTTAGTGTGTCCTTCTAGCTGGTTCAGTAGCCACTACCCGTGGTGTCATGTCTAACATCCTTTATGGCCACAATCAGTGGTGCCGGTCTTAGCCTACTGTCTTCTTTCGCAATTTGGTCTTGTTTCTGTGATTGGAAGCTGTTGGAAGTCCCACATTGGCTAGAGATAAGGACCCACATTGGCTAGAGATAAGGTCAATTTAGAGTATATATGTGGGTGCAGATCTCACATTACAAGCCAGTTTTTGTGGGGCTGAGTTAGATTTGAAATCTACTTCTTAACATGGTATTAGAGTCATGGGTTAAAAAGCTTATTCTAGTGAGATTTGTGTTTGTTAAGCATATAATTCCACCCGCTATCAGACACCCATTAATGTCAAGTCCCACATACAAGATGTATATACCTTGATGTGAGAAGGTGTGTTGATTGAGTTAGGTTTTAAGTCTTCTCTTTAACAGAAGCCAATTGACATTTGTCACCAACTATGATGTTATTTTTCTCCCTCCAATGCGCAATGGCTTCTTCTAGTGGTTCTCGGTTTGATTCTTCCATTTTTACTAATTACGTCAATGTTCCCCCGTCCATTGACAAGTTAGACTTGTGACACTTGCTAGTTCCTTGATTGAGTCATCTCTTTTGATAAAGATTCTATTTTTTACTGGATCAAAGTTTGGGATGGATGATTGATTGACACCAGATGTGTTAGGTTTCTGGGTAAGAAACCAAACCAGACAGCCACTCACACACTCGCCACTCACATAGATAAATAAAGAATGGGTTTCTTGTATTCAAAATTGGTAAGATACAATGTAAAAGCAATCAATGGGAGCCTAATCTCCTCCACAAGACCAAAGGTTCCTGTCTATACAACTAACTGTCCAAAAAACCCCCTAAAACAATACACGAATTCTATTTATACAGTTCCCTTTCCCGCCCTTCCTAACTAGTAGTTAGGCTATTAATTCTTCCTCCTTCTCTCATACACTCTCCATTCTCTAACAAGATGTGACTTTCATGGCCTTTACCATCTTTGAATCTCTTCTCCTGATAGCTCGGTTGTAGATTCCACTTCTCTCACCCATGCTTAGTTGGGTCGCCCTACTCTTGTCAAGCTGCAACAACTTGTTCTTAGAAGAGTACTGTTTGAAGTTCTTAGAAGAGTCTAGAGTTCTTTCAGTAATCAATACTTTAGGGTTAAATTAATCAATTGAATATAACCTTCTCTCATTTAGATTAACCCTTTTCAAGTCTAAATGGAAATTCTCAAAAGAAGGTTATGATTTTCTTCTCGTTGCAACTTCCTATTGTAGGTGCTCTTTATTACTCTACTGTAACTTGTCCTACAATCACCTTTGTGTGAACAAAGTGTCTCAGTTTATGACTCAACCTCTTGAACCTCACCAGATTGCTTTAAAATGGATTCTTTAATATCTTAACGGGACTATTTTACATGTTCTTCATCTTACTCCTATGAACTCTACCTCTCCTTTTCCCCTACAAGCTTTCTGGATGCAGTTTGGGTTCCTGATCCTGATGATCACATGTCCATCTCTGTGCTTTCATTTTTCTTGGATCAAATCTAATTTCTTGGTGGTTTAAGAAACAAGCTGTTGGGCAAGGCCTTGTATAGAAGTGGAGTATCACAGGCTTGTTAAAGCAATAACTGAATATCTATGGATTCAAACTCTCCTTCAAGAACTTGGCCTATCACATGGTCCTCCTACCCTCTACTGTGATAATCAAAGTGGCTTGAGCTTGAGCTCTTAATTTTGTTCTTCATGCCAGATCCAATCACATGAAAATTGATCTTGTCTTTGTTTTCCAAAAGGTTCTTTCCAAGAGTCTGTGTTCAATATATTTCAACCCACTGAGGTTCTTTCCAAACCTCTCACCTATGCCTTTTCTGTTTATTCGGGCAAACTTAATGTGGTGGTCCTTCCTGTTAATCTTTCCCCACCTTGGGTTTATGGGGGAATTATTGGTGTTGTAGTAAGTTTGATATATTTTTTGTTATAGGAGTTTTATCAACTATATTTTTAAAACTTTGTTTCTTTTCTTTCTCTATATAAAGAGAACCCTTGTTTTTCATTAGATAGAAATATCAATACAAATTTGCCTTTTCTGTTTGTCTTTTCTCCTCTCTCTCTCCTCCCTAAACTCTAATATCAGAAAATAATGTCATGCACTGATCTAAGGAGGACACCAACTTTGGTGGTGTGTGCTTGTTGAAGAAAGGAGGGCTGAAGGGGTTGAATAAAGGCTCGCAGTGGTCGTGTGAATAATGTTGCGAAGGGAAAAGGAAATCTAACTCTATGATACCATAAAGGATTTCTCTGCTGTTGTGAATTGTGTGTTTAATTACACAAGTAAATGTAAATCCATTAATTATAATCATTTAAAGTATAGTATAAGGAAACCTAATAATGACTAATAATGGGGAATATACCTAATTATTAGCTATAAATATTTTCCAACTTACTAAGATGAAACTATCTTTCAAAGTACTGTTTTGACATAATTGGTATTTAGTTGTATTAATGGTATTCATTGATTCTCTAGACTTTATATTTATTCCCTCTATGAAATAGTGAAAGAGATGAGGGGAAATCTCCCTTGTGTTGAATATACACATAGGGTCCTTTATTTATAATAGAAGAAATATGGGCTAAGCCCAAAATACAAATAAGAAATATAAATAAACTAACTAAGAAATATAAACAGACTAACTAAAGATAAGAGATATAAACTAAATATAATATCTCTAACACTCCCCCTCAAGCTGGAGCATACAGATTGTATGGACCAAGCTTGGAATAAATAAACTCAATTTGAAATATATGATCTGCTTCAAGAGTGTGCGGCAAACAGATGCGCAATCACATGTCGACGAACAACTAACAGCAATTTATGGACAGTAGTAGACAACTGCGAAACTTTAAATAGCACCATGAAACTTCAAGTCGGATGACTTTGACAAAGGAGAACAATGACAAACTCCAGGGATTGGATTGCCATCAAGTAAGGATGGGGCTTGCATCAAAACTATAGGGATTGCCATCACTGACTGATGGGGCCTGTAGTGGCTAAAAGCGACAAAACTACATGGAATGCCATCACTGACTGATGGGGCCTGTAGTGGCTAAAAGCAACAAAACTACAGGGAATCTCATCACTGACTGATGAGGCCTATAGTGGCTAAAAGCGACAAAACTACAGGGAATGCCATCACTAACTAATGGAGTCTGAAAGCCTAAAACCTGGCTGGAAACATACTCCCCCTCACGACGAACGACGGAAATGACGGCGCGCCGATGACAGACCGTGAAAGTGGAAGATCATAATGAACTCTTATTCATCAAAGCACCCAAAAACAAATATGACAGATTTGACAAAGGGTTGGTGAAATTGTTTCAACCCATAATTTTAGTGTTGAAATTCTTGGTGTTAACCACTAATTGTCTTTGAAGACCTTTCAGAATAGAGAAGAAGATAGCGGAAGCAGTAGAGGTAGGACTAGGTGTTGGTGCATCAGTGGCACAAGTAGCAGAGACGGTGGCCGGAGACGGTGCCTCCGACGGTGGCCGGAGGCGGCGGACAGTCGGTGGCGGTGGCCGGCGGCGGCGGACGGCCGGAAGGTGGCGGCAGGTGGCGAGCGACAAAGGGCAGTGGCGGACAGCAACACCGGACAGATGCGAGACAGAAACCCATTGAAGTATAAAGGCACAGGTTGAAAAAAACTTGTTTTAGGGGGCTGCCGGTGGCGGTGACCATGGGCCACCGGCGGCAACAAAGACAAGGTAGAAAAGGATTAGAAAACCTACTCTGATACCATGTTAGAAGTGAGTTTTAGGCCTAACTCAACCCCACAAAACCGGCTTGTAAGGTGAGGTCTGCACCCCACTTATATATTATAGCGTGAGACTAAATATTAATGGGTCCGATAACGGCCCAACAAATATCGCTAGGATAGGTTCTAACCATAGCTCTGATACCATATGAAATAGTGAAAGAAATGAGGAGAAATCTCCCCTTGTGTTGAATATACACATAGGATCCTTTATTTATAATAGAAGAAATATGGGCTAAGCCCAAAATACAAATAAGAAATATAAACAAACTAACTAAGAAATATAAACAAACTAACTAAAGATAAGAGATAAATATAAACTAAATATAATATCTCTAACACCCTCTATTATTTTTTAAAGAACTATGTAATTTTTTGCTTTTTCTTGTTGTATTCATTATTGAAGTGAATTGGAATCTTCAAACTTATCCCTTCAGATACGTGGGATTAAACATGTTGATGAAGGTTGTCACTGCGGATGTTCAGGCAGTGCAGAGGCATCGGGCAACAATTCTGAAATGTATAAAGGTATTTATTGATTGACCATATTTTTCACACTATTTCTTATTTAATGGTGAAACTTAGCTTTCTTTTGCCATATGATAAGGTAGTGAATTGACTTTTTGGTTTAGGATTCTGATGTTTCAATTCGGAGAAGAGCCCTTGAACTTGTTTGTATTCTGGTGAATGAAACTAATGTGAAGGCCTTAACAAAGGAGCTAGTAGACTATCTGGAAGTCAGTGATCCAGATTTCAGGGTAGACCTTACTGAAAAAATTTGTTCAATAGTTTCAAAGTGAGTCATATAGGTTCACAATGGTATTCCTTCTTGAGTGAACTTGTATTATTTTTATCATTTGTATTCTTTGTGTGCTTTTTTGTGGTGGGGTTAGCAAGCTAGAGTTTCCTGTGTATTATAATTACGTATTTTAATATTTATTTGTTGTCATGAAATGATTTTTTGGCACATTCATGACATTATTTTAAGATGGTTTGTTTTGTGGAACAGGTTTTATCATTGTTGATTATTATTATTATTAGAAACATCATAAACTTTTTTTCTGGGTAACACTAACAGTATTAAGCATCTCATCAGACCTTGCAGTTTTTGTGCAGTTTTATCCTTTTCCTTTCTTTTTGCTAAAAAAGTGCAATGTGCTAGATTTCACATAGGCATCATATATATTGGCCTTCCTCAGTTTAGAAGTTGTAACTAGAGTCATTTGCCCCACATCTGTAAAAGTATTTGGTTTATTAGTATTTACTTATTTGTCCTTCAGGTATTCCTCAGAGAAGATCTGGTACATTGATCAGATGCTCAAGGTTCTGTCTGAGGTATGAATATAAGAAACAAACTTTTGCGGTGAACTAACATCTCCTTGTGGAAAAAATTGATCTATTCTAGTTTATTATGGTATTAATTATTATTTTTTTTCTTTAGGATAGTTCAGTTTTTTTCTTATCGCTACAATTGGCATGCTGCAATCAATGGGAAAATAATTGCTGTGACAGCTTGTTATGTTTTTCGTCACATGGATTTTTAACATTTACTGTTTGCACAAGGACAATTATGGACTACTGATTTCATGTATTTGTACAACTACATAAATTTGATGTATTGTATTGTGATTTCTATTTTGATACTTGTAGTGTTCATATTAAGTCATTTTATTCAGTTACACATCGAGTGCAAATTGTGATCTTTTACGCTATACTAGTAGGCTGGGAACTATGTGAAAGATGAAGTATGGCATGCCTTAATTGTTGTGATAAGTAATGCTTCTGAACTTCATGGATATACAGTAAGAGCATTGTACAAGGCATTTCAGAGGTCAGCTGAACAGGTGCTCTTTTCGGCTTTCACAAACTCTGTTTATGCTTTTTGATTTTCTTTTACTGCAATTGATTTAATTTCATTGCTTAATATCTTTCATCAGGAAACTCTTGTTCGCGTTGCAGTGTGGTGCATTGGAGAGTATGGTGAATTCTTAATCAACAATGATGGAATGCTTGATGTAGAAGATCCCATAACGGTGAGTAACTGGTTTCTTCTTGAAATGTTGTAAATAATATTTAACTTGAATGGTGAGAGGGAATAAAGGAATATTTTATTAATTACAATCATGCTAATTACATTCGCAACTCCTCTATTTCTAACAAGCACATTCTCTAAAAAAGCAAAAAAAATATGCTGGAATGAATGTGTAGATTCTTACTAAGGATATCTCTAGTTCCCCCTTATAGGCTTTCATACCAGAAATTGAAAAAAAAATCACAAAACAGAGACTTAACAAAGAGAACCTGTTTGACAAAAGAACAAAAGATTTGAATCTACACAATTTGGAGCCAAATGAGACATCACACCACTTAGAATGTGGTCAGGAGGTTCCGATGACCCTGTTTATCTTTGGAGGCTAGTGGGCTTCACCGGAGCAAGGCGCATGGTGTACATTTGTCAATATTGGTGGTAGTGTGTAACGATGTGTGACAACTCTGATGAAGATGCAACTTTCGGCATTGTGATCACTGGCGTGGGGCATAACTTTTTGGCCCATCACTAGTTTCAACAGTTCTGACGAGCAACACTGGTAGTGACTGTTAATGTGTCAGCAGAAACAAGGCTCCTAAGATTTGAGCTCTGGTACCAACTTGAGTTATGTAAACAAATAAAGAATTATTTTATTAATAACACTCATACTAATTACATTTTATCTCTAATTTTAATTATCAAATTCTTTAAAATAAGGAAATAAACATATGTTGAAATGAATAGGAAGATCCTAAAAATATTTTTGTCTAATCACTATGGAGATATTGAAGATATTTTTGTCCTAATAATATGCTGCTATTCGCAATAGAAATGCTACTATAACTCGTCTTGAAATGAGTTTTTCTGAACAAGGTATGCCATTTTGTATCCCAACCTATACAACACTGGATTGTTGTAAAATGGAATCTATAAGACATATTAAAGAAACTCTTAACTATGGTCTTCATTTTCAACTTGCTCCATGCATGTTGTGTTGTAGATTGGGCATCAGATCCGGATGATAGGAGATATGCTACAATATTTTGAACCTGATTTCTTGTCTTGGTGGTCCGAAAAGTAAATGGTTGTTGCTAGATCTAGTATTTCACTAGAATGTAGAAGCTTGGCTCATATTGCTGCTAGTGGCTTAGAGACATTATTATCAGAACTTCAAGTTTCTCACACCACTCTTGTTGTGTTTTGTGATAATATGAGAATTGTTGCTCTTGCACATAATTCTATTCCTCATACCAGAACTAAGATATGGAACTAGATCTTTTCTTTGCCTGGAAAAAGGTTGTTCAGCTTCTTCATGTAGTGATCAATGTTCCAACATTCTCACCTAAGCTCTTTCTCCAACTAGATTCAGTGCTTTGCGTTTCAAGCTCAGAGTGATGGAATCAGGGCCTGCTCCTCACTCCCTATGAGCTTTCGTGGGGGGTGGGTATTGGTGTACAGTTTTACTCCTTATATCTTTTCTTACCTGTACAACTGTACAACAATTAGAATATTCTTTTCTCTGTGCAAACTAACTGTTAGTCAATTAGATATTAGTTGCTTAGTTTGATATATGTTTGTTACTCAGATCTAACTAACTTTTAGTTACTTTCTTAGCTTTTCAGACATAAATACATGTACCTATCTATCAGTTTGTAAGTGGGTTGGATTATTTTACCCAATGAGCCAGTTACGGAGTTCCCGTTGTGTCTTTTCCTTTCTTCATGAAAGAAATGTAGCTTAGATTAATAATGATTGGACTATTGGCTATTTGTTAGGGATTCGGATAAGAATTCCTAACTAGTTCTCTTTCACACACACTCAAGTAATCCTAGATCAAGAAAGATGAAAAATACATGTTGTATTCACACGAAAGAATCAAGAATGCAAAGAAAACAAAGGAACTTAATCTCCTTCATCAGATACAAGTATCGGTCAACAATTTTATCAAAGTCTCTAACTGTCTCCTCCAAACAATAACAGGGATCTTTATATAGACTCTGTCCCGCCCCCTTCTTATTTTTTTATTTTTTTCACCCTTTACTATAGTCTCTAAGTCCTAACACTATTGATGTGTTTAAGACGCTCTGCCTGTAATGTATATTGTAGCACCTAGGAAATTCTAGAGAATTTATCTTTCATTACATTCTCATTTTACTGTTTTGTTTTTTGTTGTGTTTTTTTTTTAATTTTTCATCCTTCATTTGTTTCATGCAAGCAGGTGACTGAGTCAGATGTTGTGCATGTTGTAGAGATTGCTTTAAAACGGCACTCATTGGATATTACCACAAAAGCAATGACTTTGGTTGCCCTATTGAAGCTATCTTCACGGTTTCCTTCTTGTTCAGAGTATGATTTTCCTCTGTTGATTTGGTTATACATATCTATTACATTATACCTTAAAATGGGAATTTTCTTTGAGTAAATTACACTCTTTTCTCCTAAGACATGCGAGTATTATATTGTCGTTCCCTATGTTAAATACACACTTCCCTCCCCTAACATATTTGGTTATATGATATTATTTTAAACTTGTTAATGTTTCATTAATTTCCATTAAAAGACTTTATTACTAAAATATCCTTTTTAACCCGATCATCTCCTAAGAGATGCAAGTTATTACACCTAATATATTACACTTCACTCTATTTTGAAGCTTTTCCTTAGAAACAATTTTATGACCTAAATATCTTTTACAATCTCCTACCTTAAGATTTTTTATGATACATGTTTTTTTTTCTTATTTTAAGATATATAATTATCTTCTTTAATAGATGAAACGTGCATCACAGTTTTCAACATTTTTCTTCTGTAAAATATATAATAGTTTCTATCAAAGAATATTCTTTTGATCAGAAAATCATTTGTTAGTACGCTTTCGCACTTCTTTTACAAAATGTATGCTACTAAATTATTTTTGTTTTTATAATATATTTTTGGTCCTAAATTCTTTCTCCAATGTACGAACAGCTAATTTAGTTGGACATTTTTGTCATTCCGAAGTGTTTACTTTGCTTGCAGCGCCTTAGGAAAGAGAAACAATGTTGATGTGTAGATAGGAAACAATGTTAGGACATCGTGTGAACAAAGGATAACTTTGTAAATTAATTTTTTTATAATGTAGTTAAAATATATTTTAAAATCTTTTAAGTAATATTATGTTTTGGTTATAAGGTAAATGAACTAAACTGCGTATTTCAACTATAAGAGATGAGAAAATGGCATAGATACTTGTTCTCTCAAGGGAGGGGAGTGTAATTTACTTTAATTTTTTACTGCCTTTACTTGTGATGAATGCTATGTTATATTTTAGTATAACCCAGCAGGTCCAGCTCAAAATAGTAACACTTATGGCCCGACCAAATCCCATATGCCTGTGTTTTCATCTCTAACAAAACATGGATCTTTTTCATCCATGTATCTTCACCCCTACACATCAAATACATATGTACCTATGATAATCTCAAATCTTGCTTGTATTTGTACATTTGACGCGAAAGCGTTCTCATTCAATATGTAGGAGAATCAGGGAAATAATCGTTCAGTACAAAGGGAACTTTGTGTTAGAATTGCAGCAAAGATCCATAGAATTCAATTTGATTATGGCAAAGCATCAAAATATTAGGTGAGGTTAACCATTTTGTATGTATAGTATATTATTTCAAAAGCTTAAATTGCTACTATACCCTTAAATGGAAACCCATATAGGGAAAATATTTATCATCGTGCAGGTCTACACTTGTAGAGAGGATGCCAGTTCTGGATGAGACTACTTTCATTGCTAGGAGGGCTGGATCTTTGCCAGATGCAGCTTCAACACCTACAAATGGAGTAGCCAAAGCTGTGGCTCCTATTGTAGATCTCCTTGATATAAATTCAGATGATGCTCCTATACCAAGCTCTTCAGGTGGTGGTGATCTTCTTCATGACCTTCTTGGTGTCAATATTTCATTGGCAGCTCAGCAGTCTGGTTAGTGTTTGTGGTGTATCTTATAAATTATCATAATGCTTCTATAAATGAAGTGTTTGTACATAATAATTGCCATCATTGTTTATTATCAATACGGGTTTGACAATTTTCTTAGAAAAAATCTTTTGGAGGAGCAGAAGAATGCAGAAAGATGACAAGACACCTAAAACCTAAGATATTACTCACATAACAGGACATGCCAATCAGTTTGTAAGTAACATCCCTATAGCGACCATGAGCAGCTGATTAAAGGAAAGATAAAATGCCTGTCCCAATCGTCATCTATAGATGAAAAAGGTTCCTTGAAAACTCTGGCATTCCTTTCCTGTTAGAGACGTCAAAGAACTGGAAAGACACACTGCCAAAAATCTTGGCTCTAAGAAAGCCAAAAGAACTAATGTTATGTTAAATTTCATCTTAAAACCAATTGAACTTAAGCAAAGTTGTCCATCAAATATATGAATTGTACCCAATGTTAGAGATATTTCTCTTTCTTGTTTACTGTGAATTATAAACTTTACTGTTTTTTCCTTTGTTGTAATTCTTCAATCTATATATAGGTTTCTGTAACAGAGTTACAACTCTTTTTTGCATGCACATATTCTTTTTTGTATCAAATTTCTCGTTAGATATCATATCAAGAGCACAGTGATCCATGCCTTTAGAAAATGTTCAACCTCCTTTCTCTTTGCCACTTGTAACCACTCAGGTGATACTTTGCAAACCCATAATGCTGCTCCTGATGGTGGTTTTGTTGTCTTTGTTCCACTACCAACTCCTGTTACAAAGCGTGGTAGGCAGAGAACTATTATTGTGGAATAATTTTCTTTGATTATTTGGGGAATAGTGCATAGGTATTTACGAAGGAATAAATATCCTAATTAAGGAAATAAATCTCATGAGATAAAGATCCTGAATGAGGAGCAAATATGCTAAATAATTCCTAATCCCAGTCACTTAATTTTAGGGATTTCAAATAATACTATATTATACAATAAATATATAATATTTCCACATATTCTGACCCCCCCTCCCTATTGCCGAAGAATAGATATTTGTCATTCCCAGCTTGCTTATTTGGAAGATTGAGCTATTTAGGTCTTTCTTTAGCACATCAGCTACCTGCTCCCTGGAAGGAATGTATGACATGCATATTAGACCTTCTTCTAATTTTTCTTTGATAAAATGTCTATCTATTTCAATGTGTTTTATCTTGTCATGCTGGATGGGATATTATGTGCAATGTCTATTGTAGACTTAATGTCACAGTATAGCTTTGTGGGACTCTTAAAATTAATCTTCAAGTCATTTAAGATCATTTTTATCCATAGTAATACTTGAGATTGAAACTGTAAAATAATTCTTGAGGGCTTGATTAATCTCTCTCATAATCTTCTATTTATAAGAATAAATTAATACAAGAGTACATGATAATTAGGGTAATCCTAGACACAATATAATCATGATAAATAGGTTAACCCTTATAATGATGATAAATAGGGTAAATATACTAACACTCTCCCACAAGCTGGAGCATATAAATTGTATGTACCAAGCTTTGAACAAATAAACTCAATTCGAAGACCCCTTAATGACTTGGTCAACACATCTGCGAGTTGATCGTTTGACCCAACAAACTCAGTACATATTTCTTTAGTACAACTTTTCACGAACAAAATGACAATTAATTTCTATATGTTTAGTCCTCTTGTGAAACACTAGATTTGATGCAATGTGGAGAGCAACTTGGTTATTACAATACATCTTCATAGTATGGATGTTACAAAAGTTAAGCTCTTGAAGGAATTGTCTCACCTATATAAGTTCACATGTTAGTGACGCCATTGCCTTATACTCGGCTTCAGCGGTTGATTGAGCTACTACATTTTGTTTCTTACTTTTCCATAAAATAATGTTTCCTCCGAATAACAAATATCCTGTAGTAGACTATCTATCAATAGGCGAAACTGTCCAATCTGCATCACAATACCTAGAGACATGAATGCTTCCTTTATCTTCAAATAACAATCCTTGCCCGAGAGCCTTTTTGACATACCTTAGAATGCGAATGAGAGCATCCAATGGTCAACACATGGAGTCTCCATGAACTCATTAACCACTCTAACTGCCAAGGATAAATCTGGCCTTGTAATAGTGAGATAAATCAGCTTTCCAACCAGCCTCCTATACCTCTCTAGATCGGAGAATAATTCACCTTCTTTTGTCCTTAATTTCTAGTTTGGGTCCATGGGATTTTCTACCGGTTTGCAATCAATCATGCCTATTCCTTGTAATACATCAAGAGCATGCTTCCTTTGGGAGATTACAACTCCATCTTTTGATTATGCTACTTCAATGCCTAAGAAGTATTTGAGACTTCCAAGATCCTTGGTTTGAAAATGTCTACACAAGTACTCTTTTAGTTGAGATATTCCAACAACATCATTTCCTATAATGACAATATCATCAATATATACTATTAAGTAAACACATTTCCTAAGAGTAGAATGATAGTAAAAAACCGAATGGTTTACTTCACTGTGTTTTAGTCCAAATATTTGAACAATGGAGCTAAACTTTCCAAACCAAGCACGTGGTGATTGCTTGAGGCCATATAGAGATCGATTCAATTTGCAGACCATACCAGACTCCCCCTGAGTAACAAACCCGGGAGGTTGGTCCATATAAACTTCTTCCTCCAGATCACCATGTAGGGAGGCTTTCTTGATATCCAATTGATGAAGTGGCCAGTGATGAATGACTATCATGGCAAAGAAGAGGCGAATAGTATTCATCTTGGCTACAGGACAGAAAGTGTTACAATAATCAAGACCATAAACCTGAGTGTAACCTTTTGCAACAAGTCGGGCTTTGAGTCGATCAATTTCACCATCAGGGCTGACTTTAACAACATACACCCATTGACAACCAGCCACTTTTTTGCTCGGGGGAAGGGGCATCAACTCCCAAGTATTACTATGCTTAAGAGCCTACATTTTTGCAATCATAGCTTGTTGCCATCTAGGTACATCTTTTTGTCAACCGTTGGTTCCTCTTCAGTTTTACGTAGCTTGTGATTAGGATCCATTGAAGTTGATGTGGGTCTGCACCTAATATTTCTTGTCTCTGACAACAAATCAGTTATATATTTGTGTTTTTTCTGCGAACATATTGAAAGTGTTTTCACTGTACAATAAAGATATAAATGTGTGTACAAAACATGTCTCGTCAGTATGATGATACTATCATTATCACATATACTTTCTTGGTATAGAAGTTCAACTCAATCCAATGGGTCTTGTCTTATGTCTAAAACTAAATATATTCAGCACCGTCTTGCCAAAACTAACATACTTGAGGCTAAGTCTATGTCTCCTCCAATGATTTCAGGCTGTAAACTCTCTAAACATGGTTTTGGTTATTATCTAATCCATCTTTCTGTAGATCTGTGGTGGGTGATATTCAATACTTTTGTGTTTATGGTCAATTATAAAACTGACTTTTTTGTTTTTTCCTTCATATCAATTGTAATTTTTCAATCTGTAAATGGATTTCTGTTACAGAAAATTACAACTCTTTTTAGCGTGTACACAATCCTTTTAGTATTTATTTATTTTCATTCAATAACCAAGAGTTCAGTTAGGTAATATGAGACTTCCCAGAGCTCCATGGATTCCCGCCAGAACAAGTGAGCCTATCACGATAGGCAATTACCAAAATGAGTTATAGACTGTAATCATAGTATATTTCATCTTAAAACTAATTGTCGTTAAGCAAAGTTGTCCAACAAATAAATAAGTTGCTTCCTAATAAATGAGGTAGATGATGAGAGATTTCCCAACAAGTTAGTCGTTGTTTAGTTTGAAAAATATCACAGAAACTTAGTATTTTATGGGTTTAGTTTCATTAGCCATAAGTAATTTGTAAACTACAAATTGAAATGTGAAGCTTGCTTTTCCCGAGGAAAAAGCAAGACATGCGTTTTTTTGTTTATCTTGGATTTTTATGTGGAATAGTGTAAAATCATTTTGTCTCCTTTATGGTGAATTGTCAATTTAACATATTCATATTATCTCTGACATTTACTTTTGCATTTTTAGATGCTAATCAACCCTCAGAAAATGGCACAGATGTTCTTTTGGATCTGTTGTCAATTGGATCGCCTTCTACACCAAATGAATTACCTGCACAAAGCAACTCATCTACAATAGACATATTGTCCCCCAAACCAAGTAAGAAGGCACCACTTTCACCATTAGATGATCTGGCATCACTTTCACCTTCTTCTAGAACAACTTTAAATGCTGGAGCTTCGCCTTTAGTGGACTCATTCGATGGTTTTGTCCCCAGCCCACCAATAGAAGGTAAACATTGTTTAGCAAGTAGGTGATTTATACCTTGTCCAAGTACTAATTCCTCGTTCTTCTCTTGTCTTGAATAGAAAACAATGAACTGGTTTATCCATCTATAACTGCATTTGAGAGTAGCTCCTTGAGGTTGGTGTTTAATTTCTCAAAACAGCCAGGGAACTTACAAACTACGAACATTCAGGCTACCTTTACAAATTTGACCTCAAATGTATATACAGATTTTGTTTTTCAGGCTGCAGTTCCAAAGGTATGCTATTTAGTATGCTGTTCAGTTAGAGTTTCTACATGTACTGTTAAGATCATCATATTTGTCTACCTCCTTTCATAGTTGTCAGAAACCCCGTGATTGGTGTGATAAAAGATTGGCATGGTGTATTTTAAGAAGGTTTATATCTGATGTGCTGTAATTTTGTAACAGTTTTGTGCTGCCTTTATTAGGTTCATTTATAGTTGATTGATCCCGTAATCATAGGAATTTATTCCTTAGAATTAGCAGTCCATATTTCCTAAAATATGCTGCAGACTTATGTATTTATATAGGGGTTAATAACCTCTTGAAATAATAAGAAAGAATTCTATTCCTTCTAAATTCCAGATGGTATCAGAGCTCCCGATCCTTGGGAGTCTTTGACCGTGTTATCTATCCAAATCGCAGCCTTTAGTGCTGCTCTATCTTCAACCTAAAACTGCAGCAACCTTTATTGTTGCGCCACCGTCAAGCCTTCATTGTTGTGCCACCGTCAAGCCTCCGTTGCTTATCGTGACTGCATCAAGTTATGGC
Organism: Vigna mungo; assembly: GCA_036885675.1. Taxonomy (NCBI): domain Eukaryota; kingdom Viridiplantae; phylum Streptophyta; class Magnoliopsida; order Fabales; family Fabaceae; genus Vigna; species Vigna mungo. Next base: position 52,991,938 of record CP144700.1, read on the forward strand.
TGAAGCTGGGAACCCGGAAACTGAAAACAGATCCCTGGAAACTGGGGATAGATTCCAGACCACTGGAGAACTGCAGAATATCCATTCTGCGTATCGGTTAAATGGAAAAAACTACCTTAAATGGTCTCAAATCATTAGGACCATCCTGAAAGGAAAAGGAAAGATCAGTCACCTGACTGGTGATGCACCAAGTGGGAGTGATCCCAAATTTAAATCATGGGATGAAGAAGACTCCATGATCATGGCGTGGTTGTGGAACTCAATGGTTCCAGAAATCAGTGATACCTGCATGTTTCTAAAATCAAAAGGGAGATCTGGGAGGCAGTCGAACAAACTTACTCTAAAGCCAAGGATGCTGCTCAGATTTATGATGTAAAGGTGAAAACCGTGGCTGCCAAACAGGGAAATAAGTCCGTTACAGAATATGCCAATCAACTTAAATCCTTATGGATGGAATTGGATCACTATCGGGTTATAAAAGCAAAGTGTTCAGAAGACTCAGCAATTCTAAAAGAGTATATTGAACAAGATAGGGTCTATGATTTTTTGGTGGGTCTAAATACTGAATATGACCAGGTCCGAATTCAAATCTTGGGAAAGGAGAAAGTCCCAGGACTTAATGAAGTGGTAGCCATTATCCGGAGTGAAGAAAGCAGGAGAGGGCTGATGCTGGAAACCTCAACCACCAAAAGCTCTACAATGAAAGCTGAAGGAGGAACAATCATGGTTGCCAACCAGAGGAAAAACTGGGAGAAAAGACATGAGGAGATTTGGTGTACCCATTGTAACAAGCTGCGCCACACAAGGGAAAAGTGTTGGAAATTACATGGAAAGCCCCCAAGCCGAGAATGGGGGCTGAAAGATGTGAAGACCTCAAGCAGAGATTGGGGGCCGAAAGGAGAAGATGGAAAAAACTCAAGCAGAGAATGGGGACCGAAAATCCCAGGCCATGAATGGGGATTGAAGGGGGGCCCACAGAAAAAAGGAGGGCAAGCATACATTGCTAATGGACAAGGTGAAGAATCTTTCATGAAGAGATAGAACGGGTAAGATCCATCCTTAGTAAATTGGAGAAGCCTACAGGTACGTGCTCCTTGACATATTCTGGTAAGTTTCCATTCTTGTTTGGACTTAATGTTTCAGATACACCATTCACACATTACTGGATATTAGACTCTGGAGCCACTGACCATATGACCCCTCTACCCAAATACTTCTCTACATATTCCCCATGTTCTAGTAACAAGAAAATTTCCACAGCAGATGGAATCCTCATAACTGCAGCCAGACAAGGAGAGGTCCAAATAAGCCCATCCATGACCTTAAAAAATGTCCTTCATGTCCCTAAACTATCCACTAACATGATTTCTATACAAAAACTCACCAAAGACCTTGCATGTAATGTTTTTTATAGCAACACTTGTATATTGCAGGACAAGAACTCGGGGAGGACGATTGGACATGCTAGAGAATGGAATGGCCTATACTACATGGAGGACCCTAATCTGCCTAACAAGAGTCTCATCTCTAAATCCACCATGACCAACAAAGAGAAAGCTCACCTTTATCATTGCCGACTAGGACATCCGTCATTTCGAGTTGTAAAAGTGCTTTTTCCTTCCTTGTTTAAACATTTAAGTGTGGAGAGTCTTCATTGTGAGGTATGTGAGTTGGCAAAACATAAACGTGTACCTTTTCCTATTAGCAATAAGATGAGTCCTTTCCCATTTTCTCTTGTTCATACTGATGTATGGGGTCCTGCTTATGTTCCTAATATTTCCGGTGCTAAATGGTTTTTAACATTCATTGATGATTGTACCCGGGTGACTTGCGTTTTTTTATTGAAACAAAAATCTGAAGTTAGCTCTGTGTTTGTCCAGTTTGTCTCTATGATTAAAAATTAATTTGGGGTTAGTATAAAAAGAATTAGGTCAGACAATGCCAAGGACTACTTTAATCATGTACTAAACTCTTTTTGCCAAAAGGAAGGGATAATCCATGAGTCCTCATGTGTAAACACACCTCAACGGAATGGGATTGCAAAAAGGAAAAATGGTCACCTTTTAGATCAAACTAGAGTTGTACTTCTTCAAAATCGTGTTCCTAAGAGATTTTGGGGCGAGGCCCTTCTTATTGCCACCTATCTAATCAATAGGTTACCTACTAAAATTCTAAACTCAAGAAGTCCCATGGAAGTTTTATCATCATTCTATCCTCACCTTGACCCTACAAATAAACTCCAACCTAGAATATTTGGGTGTGTATCCTTTGTACATGTTCATAGTAATGAAAGGGGAAAATTGGATCCCAGGGCTGTCAAATGTGTTTTCTTAGGGTACTCTACCACACAAAAGGGATACAAATGTTTTCAACCCCTTTCCAAGAAATTCTATGTGTCAAGAGATGTCACCTTCAACGAACAAGAAAGCTACTTCAAACAACCCCATCTTCAGGGGGAGAATGTAAGAGAGGAAGATGAGACTCTTATGTTCCCAAACATGACGTTTGGACCTGAAATTGGTGGGACAAATGGCATTGTTGTTCCTGAAATTGAGGGAGGAATTGAACCTGCACCTGAACCAGTGAGACCTACACCTGATGGCGACGGAAAATTTGGGAAAAGTCTGGTATATTCAAGGAGAGAAAAGGCCATACTAGAACCTGGCAATGTCCAAGAATCCAACCCACCAGCACTACATGAGGTAACACTTGAGGTAACACCTTCAAATCCTATAAATTCCAATGATTCTAATGAGTTTGTTTCTGATAATCTAGAAGCACAGGTGGACCACCAAAACTAGAGCTTGCACCCAACAGCCACGTTACCCACTATCAAATTTCTTATCCTTTGAAAAATTCTCACCTATCCATAAAACCTTTCTCACTAACCTCAACTCCACACACACACACACCTTCCTCTGTATCTGAAGCATTGTCTGACAGGAAATGGAAACATGCCATGGATGTGGAAATGGAGGCGTTAAACAAAAATGAGACCTGGGAACTTGTCACCCTACCTCCTGGAAAAAAACTAGTAGGGTGTAAGTGGGTAATATGCAATAAAGTATAAGGCTGATGGGACCGTCGAACGTTACAAGGCAAGGTTGGTGGCCAAAGGCTTCACTCAAACCTATGGAGTTGATTACTTGGAGACATTTGCCCCGGTTGCTAAGATGAACACAGTCAGAGTAATATTGTCACTAGCAGCAAATAATGATTGGGATCTGCAGCAGTTTGATGTGAAGAATGCTTTTCTTCATGGAGACCTTGAAGAAGAAATATACATGGAGTTACCCCCTGGTTAAAGTGGACAGGCTGCTGCTGGAACTGTTTGCAAGTTAAGAAAGGCTCTATATGGGCTGAAATAATCCCCAAGAGCATGGTTTGAAAGATTTACCAAAGTTATGATAGGTCTGGGCTACAAACAAAGCCAAGGGGATCACACTTTATTCATCAAACATTCAGTTTCAGGGGGAGCAACAATTCTATTAGTATATGTAAATGACATTATAGTAAGTGGGGACGACAAAAAGGAATAACAATTGTTAAGTGAATGCCTTGCCACCGAATTTGAGATCAAGACACTAGGGAGGCTTAAATATTTCTTAGGAATTGAAATGGCTCATTCCAAGAAAGGAATCTTCATATCTCAACAAAAGTATATTACTGACTTGCTTAAAAAAACAGGGAAGACAGGCTGCAGACCAGCAAGCACCCCAGTTGATCCAAATATAAAATTGGGAAGTATGGAGGAGGATGTTGTTGTGGACAAGGAAATGTATCAAAGACTTGTGGGCAGGCTTATTTACTTATCTCACACTAGACCAGACATTACGTTTGCTATGAGTCTCGTCAGCTAGTTTATGCACCAATCAAAGGAAGCACATTTACAAGCTGCCCTTAGAATTGTCCAGTACTTGAAAAGGACTCCCGAAAGAGGAATTTTGTTCAAACGGAACAAGAGTGTAAGTCTTGAGGCATACACGGATGCAGACTATGCGGGGTCAGTGGTAGATAGGAGATCAACCACGGGATACTGCACTTTCCTTGGTGGAAACTTAGTTACATGGAAGAGTAAAAAACAGAGTTTAGTGGCTAGATCAAGTACTGAAGCAGAATTTCGAGCAATGGCCCACGGAATATGTGAACTTCTATGGCTGAAGATTATGTTAGAAGACTTGAGGATAAAGTGGGATGAACCAATGAGGTTATATTGTGACAATAAATCTGCAATTAGCATAGCCCACAACCCGGTACAGCACGATAGAACTAAACATATTGAGGTTGATAGACACTTTATCAAGGAAAAGCTAGACAGTGGCATGATTTGCACACCTGTATCCACCCAGAACCAACTTGCAAACATACTCATCAAGGGGCTGAACTCCATTAACTTTGAAGGAATCATATCCAAGCTGGGAATGGAAAACACCTATTCACCAGCTTGAGGGAGAGTGTCAAAAACTGTGATTGGTGTGATAAAGATTGGCATGGTGTATTTTAGGAAGGTTTATATCTGATGTGCTGTAATTTTGTAACAATTTTGTGCTGCTTTTATTAGGTTCATTTATAGTTGATTGATCCCGTAATCATAGGGATTTATTCCTTAGAATTAGCAATCCATATTTCCTAAAATATGCTGCAGACTTATGTATTTATATAGGGGTTAATAACCTCTTGAAATAATAAGAAAGAATTCTATTCCTTCTAAATTCCAGAATAGTTTAATAACCTTTATTATTATTGTATTAGCTCATGGCTCCATGCTTTTCTAGTTGCTATGGAAAACTGTTTTCTCATTCATTTATTTGACACATAGCTGTACTAAGATTCCTCCATGTTTTCGGGTAAAGGGCCATAAAAATGGGACATCAAAAGGAACACCAGGTAGAGCTGTGGTATTTTTCGAGACTATAGAGCTTTTATAGTAGGTTCTCTGTCTGCTTATTTGGGAATTCAATATATATTCAGAAATGATGGGTGCAATTTTGGCTTTGGAAATAGTTATCTCTAAAGGTTAGGATAAATCATGGATTGGGTGTGATTGGTAGTTGGTTATTTAAGTTGTTGGAGATCTTATATTAACTAAAGATATGATTAAATAATAATATATAACTGGATACAAATATTACTTTATAAATCAATTTTATGAAATTGAGTTAGGTTTAAATATTACTCAAATATATAGTCTCACTTTTGAGATATTCCATTTCGGACATGAAGAGATATATTAGAAATCTCACATCGACTAAAAATATAATCAAATAATATATATATATATATATATATATATATATATATATATATATATGAAAGTGTAAACTTTATCTTATAAATCGATTTTGTAAGGTTAAGTTAGGTTTGAAGTCTACTTTCGTTTAGAAAAGTAAATTAACTCTTTGGCAACTTAGATACAGTTGGTTGAATTATATTGAACTGAGTTGACATTTTAGCCTTTTTCTGATATCTTTAGGGGAGGTAGTCACAAGTTTACCTATTATGGGTCTATATTTCAGGGTTATTTCTAGTGCAATAATATTCTCAGTTTTACTCGTCTAGAGTTTTTTAGGAATAGATTAGAATTTTTCCTTGTTATTGGTTTTTTGTTAAATAGTGAGTTTGAGTTTGGTCGTCACTTCACATGTATTTTTTCTTTTCTGTTCTATTGTGATTTTAAGGTGTTGCAAATAGTTGGTGTTGTTTGAGGTGCAGATCTAGGTGGGATGACAAACAACACAATGATGTTTGAGCACTACCATTCTGGTTAAAAAAAAAAAAACCTGTAATAAGAACTTCACAACATAAAGAAACCAGAGCTTGGGGCTGTTTAATTGTTTCGGCTTTTGATTGACCGTGACTATGACTGTAAGAAGAATTTTCTAGCAATAAAATGCCACTATGAATGATATCCTATTTATGTGTTTAGTTGTTCCAAATTTTGAGTGCTAAATATTTACATTTTGCAAATCATGGTTATCGTATTTCGCATCTCCTTACTTTTTTTCTTTTTTTGTTTTTTCAGTTTCTTCAGTTGCACTTAAATCCAGCTAGCGGCAATATCCTCACTGCTAGTGGAAAGGAGTCCATCACGCAAAATATGAGACTTACTAATTCTCAACATGGAAAGGTAGACTTACTAATTCTCAACATGTGCCTTATGATTTTATATACAAATGCTTCTTGGAGAAGATGTGACGGTTAGCAATTATTTTATTTCAGAAGTCTCTTGTCATGCGCATAAAGGTATCGTACAAGATAAATGGCAAAGAGACAGTGGAAGTAGGACAAATCAATAACTTTCCTCGTGAGTTATGAGGACATATGGTCAGAGGTTATTCTTGCTGTGCACAAAATGCCCTCTATATTTTCCGCACTTTAGTCTTTTGAGGAATTTTCATGATCTATTCTTTCATGAGGACTTTGTACGGTTCATGCAATAAACCAGGATCGCTTTTTGGGATCAAGTTGTGGTCTGTTTGGTGGCTTCACACATCTTCCATTAGTACAGAATATTCCTGCATAAAAAAGTCAAAATCTTTCTTTTTTTCTTTCGTTTCGTGGCAAATATTTGCATCATATTGAATTCTTTAGGTGCTAACTATTTTCTTTGAAGGTGGTTCGATCAATGTGTTTCAGGCTATAAGTGTTCATGTAGTTTAATATCTAATACGGATTTAAGATACTAGTCATATTTTTTTTTTTAAATATCTATTTTAATGTATGTAAAAGATCAGATAAGGTTGTAATGTTGATATCTAGAATAGAAGTCAGAGTGTGGTTTATGCTGTTAGACATCTCAATTATTAATTTAGATTATTTTAAGGAAAATGATATTTTAACACCAATTTTTGACACTATTTTGACACTGCACACGTGTCAAAATGTGGTTGGATAATTTCAAATTAAAAAAACTGAAGTAAGGACATATTTGGAAGAGAAAACCTAAAGTTTTTTTTTTCATTTGAAATCGTCCAATCACATTTTGACACGTGTGCAGTGTCAAAATGGTGTCAAAAAATATTATTAATTTAGATTATTTTAATGCTCCATTTATATATCGAGACGGCCTTTATGCTCAAAGGATCATATTATTTCTAGGCGTTCCGATATTTTGACACCATTCCATTTAACACCATTTTGACACTATGACGTGGCAGCCCTTGATTGGTTGATTTTTTTTTATTTTAAAAATTTCAAAACTGGTTCAAAAATTAGGAGCAGATTTCAAAATCTTATTTCCTGTTTTGCCCTTGGGGTGTTTCAATAGAGGGAAACATTTTCAGAGTTCTGATTTCTCCATTTCACTGCCCTTGCCTCTCGGTTTGGTTGTTCTCGTCGTTTTTCCCCATCGCTGACCCTATCCTGTTCGTTTTGTTGTTCGCTTTCGTTGCCGGTGAGAGTGAGGAATCGTCCTTGGTTGTTCTGTCTGATTTGTTCGATTTGGTGTGGTTGTCTCCTCCCTTTGGTTCGAAATGGCAAGTAATTCGACTAAGGTAAGCGCCTTCATCCTTGGTCTATGTATGTTTCCTCCCTTTTGTTTGTATTTCGCAGTATTAAATGTTTTAGGGTTTTGAACATTTGTGGTTGATGTGGTTGATGTGGTTGATGCAGTTGACGGTTAGGCACTCATTTTCTACTAACTATATATCAACTCTGACGAAGGAACTGACACAGGAGCAAAGGTCAATGATTTGTGGGACTCCTTTTGGTTCGTTCGTAGAGGTCAGTGAAAAAGTTAGGTTGGCTAGGAATATTTTGAGTGAATTAGTTGTGAGGTGGGATGACTGTAATGGTTGTTTTGTAATCGGAGGCAAAGAAATCCCTATGACAGAAAATGATTTTTTTTTATGGGTGGGGTTGAGTTCAGAAGGTAAGGACTTTAAACTAAAAGAAAATTTTTTAAAAGTTCTTGTGTTAAATATGTAGGGAAAGACACAAAAGGTTTAGACTTACAAATGTATGATGAGGAATCATAAGAAAAAGATTCCTTGTTCTGATTTCTGTAGTCTTTATATTTTAGTTGGGATATCTGAGTTATTAATTCCCAATCGCAGTGGAAGAGTGTTTCAAGTTTTGTATGAAATTGTTGATAATTTAAGTGAGTTGGGTAATTATTGTTGGGGTAGTATAGTGTACCGTTACTTGGTAAGTAGTTTGTCCAAAGCTTCAGATGGATTGAAGAAAGGAAAAGGCACCAGCAATGTTTACATTGATGGATGCACTTACATGTTGTAGGTAATATGATTAGTTAACTTGTGATGCTGCACTTACATGCTTCAGAATTGTAATTGGGTTGACTTGTTGATACAATGTTAATTTTGAGTAGCGTTTGTGATGATGAAATTTTTGTAGGTTTGGTTATGTGAGAAATTGATACCTCCTCAAGGTGAAATACATAAATCTCCTAGAATTTTGCATTTGATGAATGTACATTTGGGAGACAACATTGTCAAACAAGCTATGGAGAGTGGTGTGGTATGATGTTTAGTGATTGCGTTATTCATTTTAAGATGTATGTGTTGTGTGTGTGATATTATTTGTTCAATTTCAGGTTGTTGATGAATTTGATGTTGGCGGAAGCAAAGATTTCAAAGATGACGAACCAACCATGGAAAGTAAAGCTGATAAATCAGCATCCGCAAAGAAGTTACTGAAATGAAGCCTCAAAGATAGTGTTATGCAGACATTGGTTCGTCAGCAAAAACTAGTCGCAGAGCTTAAAATGAAGGTTGTTGAGTTGGACAAAGAAGTTGCGTTTGAAAAGTCTAGATGAAGAGGAGCGGAGGAAGGTGGACCGAGTGTGGCACGTGAAGATCCTTGGTTCTCCCCGGGAGGCTTTTCCCCGGAAGGCATTTCATCTAGAACCATGTCCACTAGTGCAGCTGCATTTCAGACTTTTGTCAGAAGGGTTCACAACCGCGGTTTAAGAGCAAAGCTCTTAGAACTCCTTTTACTGGAAGTTTAAGAACAAAACATGTGTGACCTGGAGATGAATTAAGAGATTTTAAAGTTATGTATTTTGTTTAGAGATGTTGGTTTCAATTTGTTTAGTAATTTCAATTTGTACACAGATATTATTGAATTTTACATTAAACTTTATCTTTTTCACATTTTGTTTAAGTTAATGGAATGAGTTGTGTGATTGATTTTGGGACATTCATTTGTTAAAAATTACACTTGGCTGATATTGTTGTTTATGTTGGACTTAATGTACGCAACAAACAATGCATGTGAACATGGGCAACATTGTTGGTTGATTAGAATAAACTTGCTTAATTGAAAAAGTATATTACTTTTGATGATTTTGCGTTTAGATTGTGTTTTGGGGGTGGATTGCAGATTTAAAGGACCCCAAATTCGTTGGAGGAAGGTGTTATGTTGAGAGAAAGTGGTTGGATAAAATATTGGGTGAATTGCAGTGAAAATGCATGTGGTAATCGTTTACCATGAGATGGTAAACGATTACGCGAATGAATTGGGCATTTTGTACAGAAAGTCCTTCACAGGGCACCCAGTTTTTGTACACAGGGCACCATTGGGTGAAATCTTCACTTGTGGGCATTATTGGTGAGGCTTTTGATGATTTTTGGTTAAGGATGTGTGTTGGGGTTGGAGAGCTCATTTTGGGGACCCCCAATTCCTTGTAGGAAGGTCTTATGTTGGGTGATAGTGGTGGGATGAAGTGCTGGGTGAATTGCAGTGAAAATGCATGTGGTAATCGTTTACCATGAGATGGTAAATGATTACGCGAATGAATTGGGCATTTTGTACAGAAAGTCCTTCACAGGACACCCAGTTTTTGTACACAGGGCACCATTGGGTGAAATCTTCACTTGTGGGCATAATTGGTGAGGTTTTTGGTGATTTTTGGTTACGGATGTGTGTTGGGGTTGGAGAGCTCATTTTGGGGACCCCCAATTCCTTGTAGGAAGGTCTTATGTTGGGTGATAGTGGTGGGATGAAGTCCTGAGTGAATTGCAGTGAAAATGCATGTACTAATCGTTTACCATGAGGTGGTAAACGATTACGCGAATGAATTGGGCATTTTGTACAGAAAGTCCTTCACAGGACACCCAGTTTTTGTACACAGGGCACCATTGGGTGAAATCTTCACTTGTGGGCATAATTGGTGAGGTTTTTGGTGATTTTTGGTTACGGATGTGTGTTGGGGTTGGAGAGCTCATTTTGGGGACCCCCAATTCCTTGTAGGAAGGTCTTATGTTGGGTGATAGTGGTGGGATGAAGTCCTGAGTGAATTGCAGTGAAAATGCATGTAGTAATCGTTTACCATGAGGTGGTAAACGATTACGCGAATGAATTGGGCATTTTGTACAGAAAATCCTTCACAGGGCACCCAGTTTTTGTACACATGGCACCATTATGGCAAATCTTCACTTGTGGGCATAATTGGTGAGGTTTTTTGATGATTTTTGGTTAAGGATGTGTGTTGGGGTTGGAGAGCTCATTTTGGGGACCCTCAATTCCTTGTAGGAAGGTCTTATGTTGGGTGATAGTGGTGGGATGAAGTGCTGAGTGAATTGCAGTGAAAATGCATGTGGTAATCGTTTACCATGAGGTGGTAAACGATTACGCGAATGAATTTGGCATTTTGTACAAAAAGTCCTTCACAGGGCACCCAGGGCACCATTGGGTGAAATCTTCACTTGTGGGCATAATTGGTGAGGTTTTTTTATGATTTTTGGTTAAGGATGTGTGTTGGGGTTGGAGAGCTCATTTTGGGGACCCCCAATTCCTTGTAGGAAGGTCTTATGTTGGGTGATAGTGGTGGGATGAAGTGCTGAGTGAATTGCAATGAAAATGCATGTGGTAATCGTTTACCATGAGGTGGTAAACGATTACGCGAATGAATTTGGCATTTTGTACAGAAAGTCCTTCACAGGGTACCCAGTTTTTGTACACAGGGCACCATTGGGTGAAATCTTCACTTGTGGGCATAATTGGTGAGGTTTTTGATGATTTTTGGTTATGGATGTGTGTTGGGGTTGGAGAACTCATTTATGGGACCCCCAATTCCTTGTAGGAAGGTCTTATGTTGGGTGATAGTGGTGGGATGAAGTCCTGAGTGAATTGCAGTGAAAATGCATGTGGTAATTGTTTACCATGAGGTGGTAAACGATTACGCGAATGAATTGGGCATTTTGTACAGAAAGTCCTTCACAGGGCACCCAGGTTTTGTACACAGGGCACCATTATGGCAAATCTTCACTTTTATACTAATATGGTTTGTTTTTTTATCAGTTTGGCTTAAAATATGGGGAAAAAAATAACAATATAGTGATTTAATACGTATGACATTCAGTCCAAATAACATTAAACATTTATATTATTAGAAAATAAACAAGTACATTATTTGGTAACATATAGTCATTACAAGGATGAAATGTCACACGCAAATTGGGTTGTTGAAAATACAACTACACCCTTTCATGAAAACTTTTACTGTATTGTCATGGTTGTGATGTTGAATATCAAAGACAAGAACGTCTCCTTCCTTCAAGCCATATTGCCTGCAAAAATCTTTCCAACCTTTTCCAAACTTTGTTGAATTTCTTGAATGTGAAACCAAGACCTTGCACATGATGGCGTCGTTGGTTTTGAAATGAAGATAGTGAAAATAATGAAAGTATGTGTAGGTCTGTGTTAGTGTATGATAACAAGGCGTGGGAAAGGAATTTATAGGCTCTTAAGTTGTTGGTTGATGTATTCCCAAAGTTTTGTTCAAAGCATGGGTTTGAATATATGGGTAATAGTAATGTTGACCGTGATTGGGAAGTTGTTGCAGAGTTAAATTGCTTTTAATGGCCCCGTAGTGGTGCCTTTCAATGTGCTCTTAATTGCAATTCATAATACTTGAAGAGTTGTCAAACCGTTTCAGTAATGAATCAATGACAATTGAATGCACCATTAAAGAGTATTATAAACTTTATGTCGTAGAAGACTGTGCCTTGGGTTATGGAAGGATTGAATGTTGGCAAAACAGCATGTAAACGTTTACCATTAATATGTAAACGATTACAATTACGATGTAAACGATTACATATTTGCTGTAAACGATTACTATAACGTTGTTAACGATTAGCAGAAAGTAAATCCGTTTTTTTAGAAGTTTTTGGTATGGAGGAGCAACCTTTATCAGAACAAAAAACCAATATAAAATTTCATAAACATACCATTGAAAAACACATGACCACTGCATATAACTAAGTAAAACCAAAAGACTACATTACTAAAATCCAAATACTATAGAGAGATAACATTGTCATTTGAACAACAATAGATAACACTGGAAATAATCAAATGATAAAGCCACATTCTACAAACTACTGTCGGTCTTTCTCATAGCGGGTTCGGAATTGCTGCATTTCATCGTCAATGTGTCCAATACGAGAATCCAACGACTCAAATCTTGTTCCCATCGACAACTCCATGTTAGAGAATTGGGTTTGAAAAGCATCAAATTTGGTGTCCACATTGCCCTGGAAGTTTTCCAAGCGCGTATCGACGGAGTCTAATCTTGAGCCAACATAAGACTGCATTTCTTGGATTCGGTTCAGCACATCATTCAGTGATGTTGATGAACTCCCTTCATCAGTATTATGTTGTAATGGCACTTGAGGATGTGGTTGGGCTGGCTTCTTTTTGGGAACTCACTCTCCATCTTCGTTTTGAACATAACCAAACGAGGTTATTACTTCATATCCTATGATTAGAGAGGTGTTAACAGCCTGGGTGGGATCAGTCTCAGTGGGTATATCATACAGGTCCAAGAACATGCTTATCAGATGAGGATACACCAATTTTGCTTTGTCCTTTAATGCATTTCTCATCTTCTTTCTGATGAGATGTCCCTAGTTAATTTGCAAATTATTGAAAAGTGCCCACATTACGACAAAGTCCTCCTCGGATGCTTGTCCGTTATTTACAGAACGGGGAAGTAAAATTCGAGTGATAACATAATGAAGAATTCTAGGTTGTGCCTTCATTCGGCCTGCCAGAATTCTGCCATGTATGTCTTCACCATCTACGCACAGCAGTTGGCGAGCACTTATGGAATTGTATTGGTCTTTCCACTCATCCACCATTCTGCCTTCGTATCTAAAATAGCCGGATGGGAGTGAAGCCAATTGGTTGAAAACTTTTGGGCTTATTCTTAACGAAACTCCACCGACTTCACTTCGAATAACCCTATTAGGCGAAATTGTCATGTTGCAATAAAAGACTTTGAATAATTCGGGGTAGTAATCTCTTCTTAAAGAAACAAATTGTAGAAGCCCAGCCTCCGATAAAATGTCGTGGAACTGAAAATTCCGCCCTTCGAACCACCCGTCTTCCAGAAATTTGCTTTCAATGATATCGTGATTGTAAAAATGGGTAGCATATCTCTGATATTGTTCATCATTAGCGAAAAGTGCATTATTTGGTGGAGGTGGTGATGATGATGTTGAAGTTGGTGTTGATGGTGACGGGGATGGTGGTGGGGATGAGGATGGTGGTGGGGATGGGGTAGGGCTACGTATACGACGACGTCCACCACGAGATGAAGACGCCCTTGGTATCTTCTTTGCACGATCACCCATTGAAGCTAGAATAGGGAAATGTAAAACCAAGATGGAAGTAAAAAGGGCACTTGGAGAAGTTAAATAGTTGGAGAAGATGAAGGTGATTGGATTGTGACGTGGGGGAAGTGGTTATAGAATGTGATTCATTAGGGATGTTTAATGGGGTACGTGGGTAGTTGAATTGAGGCACCACGTTCAGAACAAGTCATTTAAAAAAGGGGTTGCAGTTATTGTAATCGTTTACAATAAACTGGTAAACGATTACCACCCCATAAATTTGCTAAATAACTCAATTTCAAATATACACTATTGCAACCAATATGACAAAAACATAATTATATTCATAAAGACAATGATATATTAACACGTAAGTCCGGCTGACATTGAACCATCAATGATTGAACTAGTCAAGCAAACAGCAAAACCTATGATTCGCCTACCTATGTGGGCAGAGAACAACAAGCATGTCCATGAAATCCTCAAGAAATTCATTCCACCACCATCTGACATTCCACCACCATCTGACATTCCACCACCATCTGACATGCCACCACCATCTGAATTTCCACCACCATCTGACATACCACGTCCATCTGACCAACCATCAACGTCCACAGAACCAGCCACCAATAGTCAAATTATGCTATCTTTTGTTTTGTATTTTGTTATGCCTATGAACTTTTACTTTCTATGGATAACTGTAAGATGCTATTATGGCAACTTTAACAAGTTCATCTCCATATTTTGTATGTTTCAGTTGCCTGTATTTTGTTATCATTCAAACGGTATTTTGTAATATTATGCATTAAGATATCCTAATCCAATGTTGGACTTTCCTTTCACCTTTAAATGAAATCTATCTATTAATCAGACTTGGTCCCCTGTGGTTAAAATCTTGGCACCCTGTAATCAAGTTTCTGTACAAATTGCTCATTGACCAGCACTGCCCTCAAGTCAAAAACTCACAATAATCTAACATGGTGCCCTGTGTATAAAAAAAGGGCTCCCTGTGGCCAAGTTTCTTTACAAATTCCTCATTTCTCTCGCGTAAACGTTTACACACCCTTGTAAACAATTACAACCTGATGTTTTGCACTAAACTTGATCTTATTACTATCTAGCAACAAATACCTCCAACCTGGGTGGGAAACTTGGACCCCAACACTCCCCTAACTACTCTCAATCAATATCCAAGGACCAGAACTGCCCTCAGGTCAAAAACTCAAAAAACATGTAACATGGTGCCCTGTGTATAAAAAAAGGGCTCCCTATGGCCAAGTTTCTGTACAAATTGCTCATTTCTCTCGCGTAAACGTTTACACACCCTTGTAAACGATTACAACCTGATGTTTTGCACTGAACTTGATCTTATTACTATCTAGCAACAAATACCTCCAACCTGGGTGGGAAACTTGGACCCCAACACACCCCTAACTACTCCCAATCAATATCCAACGACCAGCACTGCACTCAGGTCAAAAACTCACAAAAAAATGTAACATGGTGCCCTGTGTATAAACAAAGTGCTCCCTGTGGCCAAGTTTCTGTACAAATTGCTCACTTCTCTCGCGTAAACGTTTACACACCCTTGTAAACGATTACAACCTGATGTTTTGCACTGAACTTGATCTTATTACTATCTAGCAACAAATACCTCCAACCTGGGTGGGAAACTTGGACCCCAACACACCCCTAACTACTCCCAATCAATATCCAAGGACCAGCACTGCCCTCCGGTCAAAAACTAAAAAAAATGTAACATGGTGCCCTGTGTATAAACAAAGGGCTCCCTCTGGCCAAGTTTCTGTACAAATTGCTCATTTCTCTCGCGTCAACGTTTACACACCCTTGTAAACGATTACCAGCTGATGTTTTGCACTAAACTTGATCTTATGACTTTCTAGCAACAATTCCCTCCAACCTGGGTGGGAAACTTGGACCCCAACACTCCCCTAACTACTCCCAATCAATATCCAAGGACCAGAACTGCCCTCAAGTCAAAAACTCACAATAATCTAACATGGTGCCCTGTGTATAAAAAAAGGGCTCCCTGTGGCCAAGTTTCTGTACAAATTGCACATTTCTCTCGCGTAAACGTTTACACACCCTTGTAAACGATTACCACCTGATGTTTTGCACTGAACTTGATCTTATGACTATATAGCAACAATTCCCTCGAACCTGGGTGGGAAACTTGGACCCCAACACTCCCCTAACTACTCCCAATCAATATCCAAGGACCAGAACTGCCTTCAAGTAAAAAACTCACAATAATCTAACATGGTGCCCTGTGTATAAAAAAAGGGCTCCCTGTGGCCAAGCTTTTGTACAAATTGATCATATCTCTAGCGTAAACGTTTACACAACCTTGTAAACGATTACAACCTGATGTTTTGCACTGAACTTGATCTTATGACTATATAGCAACAATTCCCTCCAACCTGGGTGTGAAACTTGGACCCCAACACACCCCTAACTACTCCCAATCAATATCCAAGGACCAGAATTGCCTCAAGTCAAAAACTCACAATAATCTAACATGGTGCCCTGTGTATAAAAAATGGGCTCCCTGTGGCCAAGTTTCTGTACAAATTGCTCATTTCTCTCGCGTCAACGTTTACATACCCCTGTAAACGATTACCAGCTGATGTTTTGCACTGAACTTGATCTTATGACTTTCTAGCAACAATTCCCTCCAACCTGGGTGTGAAGCTTGGACCCCAACACTCCCCTAACTACTCCCAATCAATATCCAAGGACCAGAATTGCCCTCAGGTCAAAAACTCAAAAAAAATGTAACATGGTGCCCTGTGTATAAAAAAAGGGCTCCCTGTGGCCAAGTTTCTATACAAATTCCTTATTTCTCTCGTGTAAAGGTTTACACACCCTTGAAAACGATTACAACCTGATGTTTTGCACTGAACTTGATCTTATTACCATCTAGCAACAAATACCTCCAACCTGGGTGGGAAACTTGGACCCCAACACACCCCTAACTACTCCCAATCAATATCCAAGAACCAGCACTGCCCTCAGGTCAAAAACTCAAAAAAAAATGTAACATGGTGCCCTGTGTATAAACAAAGGGCTCCCTGTGCCCAAGTTTCTGTACAAATTGCTCATTTCTCTCGCGTAAACGTTTACACACCCTTGTAAACGATTACAACCTGATGTTTCGCACTGAACTTGATCTTATTACTATCTAGCAACAAATACCTCCAACCTGGGTGGGAAACTTGGACCCCAACACACCCCTAACTACTCACAATCAATATCCAAGAACCAGCACTGCCCTCAGGTCAAAAACTCAAAAAAAAAATGTAACATGGTGCCTTGTGTATAAACAAAGGGCTCCCTGTGGCCAAGTTTCTGTACAAATTGCTCATTTCTCTCGCGTAAAAGTTTACACACCCTTGTAAACGATTACAACCTGATGTTTTGCACTGAACTTGATCTTATTACTATCTAGCAACAAATACCTCCAACCTGGGTGGGAAACTTGGACCCCAACACACCCCTAACTACTCCCAATCAATATCCAAGGACCAGCACTGCCCTCCGGTCAAAAACTCAAAAAAAAATGTAACATGGTGCCCTGTGTATAAACAAAGGGCTCCCTGTGCCCAAGTTTCTGTACAAATTGCTCATTTCTCTCGCGTAAACGTTTACACACCCTTGTAAACGATTACAACCTGATGTTTTGCACTGAACTTGATCTTATTACTATCTAGCAACAAATACCTCCAACCTGGGTGGGAAACTTGGACCCCAACACACCCCTAACTACTCCCAATCAATATCCAAGGACCAGCACTGCACTCAGGTCAAAAACTCAAAAAAAAATGTAACATGGTGCCCTGTGTATAAACAAAGGGCTCCCTGTGGCCAAGTTTCTGTACAAATTGCTCACTTCTCTCGCGTCAACGTTTACACACCCTTGGAAACGATTACAACCTGATGTTTTGCACTGAACTTGATCTTATGACTATCTAGCAACAAATACCTCCAACCTGGGTGGGAAACTTGGACCCCAACACACCCCTAACTACTCCCAATCAATATCCAAGGACCAACACTGCCCTCCGGTCAAAAACTAAAAATAATCTAACATGGTGCCCTGTGTATAAAAAAAGGGCTCCCTGTGGCCAAGTTTCTGTACAAATTGCTTATTTCTCTCGCGTAAACGTTTACACAACCTTGTAAACGATTACAACCTGATGTTTTGCACTGAACTTGATCTTATGACTCTCTAGCAACAATTCCTTCCAACCTGGGTGTGAAACTTGGACCCCAACACACCCCTAACTACTCTCAATCAATATCCAAGGACCAGAATTGCCCTCAAGTCAAAAACTCACAATAATCTAACATGGTGCCCTGTGTATAAAAAATGGGCTCCCTGTGGCCAAGTTTCTGTACAAATTGCTCATTTCTCTCGCGTAAACGTTTACACACCCTTGTAAACGATTACCAGCTGATGTTTTGCACTGAACTTGATCTTATGACTTTCTAGCAACAATTCCCTCCAACCTGGGTGTGAAACTTGGACCCCAACACTCCCCTAACTACTCCCAATCAATATCCAAGGACCAGAACTGCCCTCAGGTCAAAAACTCAAAAAAAAAATGTAACATGGTGCCCTGTGTATAAACAAAGGGCTCCCTGTGGCCAAGTTTCTGTACAAATTCCTCATTTCTCTCGCGTAAACGTTTACACACCCTTGTAAACGATTACAACCTGATGTTTTGCACTGAACTTGATCTTATTACTATCTAGCAACAAATACGTCCAACCTGGGTGGGAAACTTGGACCCCAACACACCCCTAACTACTCCCAATCAATATCCAAGGACCAGCACTGCCCTCCGGTCAAAAACTAAAAAAAAAAATTTACATGGTGCCCTGTGTATAAAGAAAGGGCTCCTTGTGGTCAGGTTTCTGTACAAATTGCTCATTTCTCTCGCATAAACGTTTACACACCCTTGTAAACGATTACAACCTGATGTTTTCAAATTACTAACATACCCAACTTCCTTATCCACTTACCTTACTAATTTTACTATCCTTATTCACTTACAAATGAAGAATATACAATCAACAATTGACATTACTATACATTTAAGATAAATTCAAAGAAAATGCACCCAATATTGCTTGGATATAAATCATTTCGAATTGAAATTATATTTGCTACACGGATATCATTGTCTGTAACAATCAAAACTTATTACAATAGAACATGAATGCCTATAACACTGTTTGTCTAAATACAGTTCAAATCTACGAATTATTCATCAATACATATCCATCAACCCATCAATACAAATCCTACAACAGCCCATATTCGTCTAAGGCATCAAATATTCTCATGTTGTCGTTGTCGAGGATCCAGTATTTCACATAATTCTTCCTAATTTCCCTGAACTCCTCCTGAAAAAAAAAAGCACAACTTTAGATATAACAAAACATATCATCATAAATTGGTAACAACGATATTACATACTTACATTAGTGTACTCCGACATGCTCTTCCCGTTGTATCTATTCTCTCCATCCCAAAGTTCAATGGATTTTAACATCATCACACCACAATCATACCTTAAATAATAGAACAATTAATCAACTTATCAGTCATTAAAACAAACAATGTTAAAAATGCCAAATTTTTCAATACGATTAGTATTACAACTTACAAGTTCGGCTGGGATGGGATATTTCCATCTTTAACGCACAATGGACCTAAACTCCCCTCCGGTCTATTGTACAACATCTCAAAGAATTTCCCCATGTTTTCACCCTAAAAGAATAAATCATTAACAGGTACATTAACACATCATTAAATCATATCACCAAAATTGATCCACAAAATCAAATATCAAATCATACCACAAATGCGTCAATTTTTTTCCTATTTCTTACACCCTTCCCCATTGAGTCAATCACATATACTTCCAATGTGCTAATTTTGACTGCATAGCACCACCAGTGTTGATCATGCAGAAAGGGCATAAACAACTATAACCAAACAAAACAAACATGTCAATGTTGAAGACTCAACATTTCCGAAACATTAAGATTACACAATAAACTAAGTAACTCACAAAGTCAGCATTCGGAATGTCTGCAAGACCAAATATATCGGACCTCATATACGACGTGTAACTACTAAGGGAGTACACGTTTCGTAATTCCGGACGTCGTCTTCCAACGTCAGCAAGAATATGGCCCTAACAACAATTATTAATGCATTAAGCCTATGCACAATATTTATGCAAAGCTAATCATATGAAATAAATAGATATGTACCGCATATATGGAATTGAAAATTAGCCTCTTCACTACACCAGTCAACTTTCTCTGGTTTTGCAACAACATCGTTGTAGCAAATAAAACCACCTACAAAATAAAACATGGCACAACCTTCAATCAACAAAAAAACAACATAACTAACCATTAACAAATGTAACATAAAACTTACCAAGTTATCAACATATTTACGCGGTGCTAAAGTCCGCATAGAATTTGTGTCCAAGAACGCCCCCATGATCTCACACACAACTCTGAAAATAATCACATGTTATTAACTGACACACATTTGTCTACCACATCAAAATTATGAAAATCAAAAAAATTACCTAATTCTTCTCTTATTGTCCCAATTACAAACTGCACGGTACAAACGATCAACATCGACATTGGAGACATTAGGATAACCAGCATAACTACGCAGAGGGACAACTACCTGGGGTTCCAATCCTTCCGGAACATCGTCTACTTCATCATCGACTTCAATAAATTCCTGACGATGCTCGGAGGTTCCGGCTTCGTTATGTGTACCACCTGCTTCTTCATCCCCACCTGCTGGTACTTCTTCATCCCCACCTGCTTCTTCATCCCCACCTGCTGGTACTTCATCTCCAACATCGACATCTTCGTCACCTGCACCAACTCCTTCTCCAGGTTCACCGAATCTACCTTCTTCGTTTTGCATTGGACATTGACGAAGGTCCATTACCTCCTTCGTTAGCCTAGAAATCTGACGATGCATAGACGCTATTTCAGAATTGGTCTTCTTCAATATCACATCAGCATCTTGTAGCCACGTGCAAGTGTCTGTGCTTTCCTCATCTGATTCCTGAATCATTGATGCATTTCCCTTTGATTCTTCACCTTTAGACAACCCAATGTCATCAATACCCACCGCAACACGCAGTTCGGCATTATTACGATCGATACGACTTACATACCAATCAAGATTTAACTGTAACATAAACAAACATCAACAAACATCAACAACCATCAACAAACATCAACATTACTCAAATATATCCAACCAAAAATTATAACAAAGTTCAAAATACTTACATCTCCGGTCCTCAATATTTGTTTTATTGTTTTCTTCCTTGCATTTAACGGTTGCCAACTCCTAATCTGTGGGAACCTCCTGTGACTTGTGTGCCGGTGCAAAGAAAATCTTTCCACTGCCCATGCCTTAAATCATCAAAACCAAACACTTAGCCAAATTGTAAAATGCTTAAAATAATAAATATTCAGTAAAACATCTTACTTGCAACGAAGCCACGTTCCCACTAAGACTGAGTTGATGCTTTATTTTTCCCAGCATCATCTTCTTCTTTGAATTATTTAAGCTTTGAACTAGGTGCTTATGAACGCAGGACGCCCAGTCATACAAACACAAACTGTCTAAGTCGTCTAAAACAGCAAAAGGCATGTTTGCGACATATCTAGATTTCCTAGGCAACAAAAAAGTTACTAAACATATCAAAATGTATAACCTACACTACGTCAACATCTACTTCTTCATCATCCACAATCAAGCGAAACCGTTCAATCAAATCTTTTTTCGTTGTGGTCTTGGGATTAAACATCTGACCAAGGGATCCAACTACACACTCGTCTAGAGGAACATTTAGCCCACCCATTCCTAAACCAGTTGTCATATATACATCTAAAGTAGTAAAAGGAACAACTTGTTGACTCACCCTAAAACTCACAGCATTACCAACCCATCTTCTAACCATACACTTCAACAATTTCAAATTCACTTGCACAGGTTTCAGAATTTCAACGCACCAATGAAAAGGTGTCATCCTAATGCGCTCTATATGACAGTTTCTCAGTAAACTATTCATTTCCATCACGGTTGCCGATTTCATCGATACACGGACGCGCCATTACAAATCATTTCAAAAAATAACAAATGCATTAAATCAAAACATCACCCATACACATGCCAAAAAAAAACGCAATTTTTACATCCAATGTAACACTTACTTTTGGTTTTGGGGTTGCCATTGGACCTACACCAAAACAACATTCACCACAACATCGTTACACTCTGCCAATGAAACACAAGTTAATGAAGCACAAAAGAAGAGGAAAGCGACAAACCACTTACCAAAGTATACGTTGCCGCTACACACCACCACCACGAAGCACACACAAAGGGCTCTTGAAAAAAATCACCACTGCATCAAAACACAACCCCACTGATGAACCCAACACAAAGGTCTTGGCGAGAACAAACCCACACCACACCGAGACGAGACCCACACCGAGACGACACCCACACCGAGACGAGACCCACCCCAAGACTTCAGCGAAACCACCAAACGACTACACAGACCCACCCCTTGGCGATACCACAGCGGAGGGAGAAGGCTTTCAAGGCACGAGACCAATGGTCGATTGAAAGACAGCGAGAGGAGAGCGCGAGAGAGCAAGGAAGATCGATTTTCTACTAAACTAGAGAGCAATGCAGAGAAATGAAAAAGAAACCGCGAAACTGAAAATAAAACAAATTGTATTCCAACTTTGCCCTTCCTTCATATTTGAAAAGCCCAAATTTTTTAAAAGAAAAACACCCAATGACACACTGACACTTGTCCAGTGTCAAAGTAGTGTCAAATAAAGGTGTTGAAATATCATTTCGCTTATAAGTTTTCTGGAAGTGATCAATTAGGTCCCTAATTTTGTCAATTTAAATCAATAAAAGCTTTTGAGTTAATGACGTGAAGTTTTTGAACATGTAACACGTTGACGCTTCTAAGTGCATAGGTGGATTATAAAAGGGTGAAATCTCTTTTAATTAGGGATTTCACCTTCAAATACACCCTTCTAATTTAGGGATTGCACCCTTTTATAATCCACCTATGTACTTGAAACAGTGCCACCTGGAAGCGTCACCGTGCCACATGTTCAAAAACTTCACAGCGTTAACTGCATTTAACAGAAAGACTTTTATTGATTCATATTGACAAAATTAGGGACCTAATTGATCACTTCCAAAATTGGAGGACCCAATTGAAACAAACCCCCAAATATACGAACCTCCGAACCTATTAAACCAAAAAAATATTGTTTAGCAAAAGAATTTCAAAAACACTACCTACCTAATAATATTTTTCTGTATTTTCCAGTTGCATTTATTCTATAATTTTATTTTATTTATTAATGTAATAAATCTAGACCTGATTGTAAACTCTAGTTATTATAAAGAAAAGAATTGTGTTTAGACATATATTCGATGTGATAGAATTTATTAGACAAAATAACCTTTTATAAAAAGAAATATTAATTGATTATAAATTTATATATATATATATATATATATATATATATATATATATATTTTGCTTTTGGTTTTCCAATTTTAAAAAATAAAAGTAACTTACATGCTAAAAAATCCAACCATCACTTACCATCAAAATTGAAATTAATCTTGATGGAACAAGGAGTATTTTGAGAAAAGAAGAGAATAAAATTAAAAAAAAATAAAAGAGATGGGTTGAGATGAATTGGAAATTGAAATAAAAGGTAAAATAGATTAAAAAAAGTAACAATTACCTTCTAACACATCAATTTAATTAAAATCAACTTTCTTAATGTTGATGGAAACACATGCTAATTATTTTAAAAAATACATCATAAATAAAAATTATTTTAACTTTAAAATAATAGTTTTTTATATTAATTATCGTTTAAGTAATTATCAAGCATTTTCTATACAAATTGTCGACAAAACTTGAAAGTTATTATTACAGGTTTAAAATTATGGAATTTATTCAATTTTAAATATGGAAAAGAATTATATTTTAAAAATAAAATATATTTATAATTAATATAATATTTATTTATTTTTAATTTGTTTATTTTTATATTTATTGAAGAATAGTTATTTGAACAAATAGTATTTTATAAAAACTATTTAAAAAATATATTAAAATAATATTTAACTATCAAACATCTAAAAACGCATCCAAAGTGTAACTTGCTCCTTTAAAATTGGCTACCAAACTGCTATAAAAACCATAATTTTACCCTGCTCTATGTTCTGTTTCTTATTCTTAACCTCTGTATATGAAATTAGGGTTTCGCATTCTTTGCCTCTTTCCAACTTTTCCAACCCCAAATTATCATAGGCTTCTTTATCTGGTCGGTGAGATTACTTCCTTTCTCATTTGACTCGTTCCCTTGAAGCAATAGTTATTTGTGTTGTTCTTTAATATCTTTTCCACAATCCATTGATTTTGGGAGCACACTGAGCAACTAAATTCTATTTTCTACCGAAGTATTAGTTTTTTTTATTCTGGGTCTGTATTTTTTCGTTGATTGGATAACATGAGCTATTTGGTGTTTCTACATTTGTTTAGAGTGTACGTAACCTAAACTCAATGATAGGTTTACGTTTCTTATGTTTATTGATCATTATTTTGGTGTTTCGATTGGGTTAATAGTTGAAATGCATCAGTTTACTCTAAGATTTTCGTTTGCACTTGTTTCAAAGTTTTTTGGTTGTTTAAATAAAGCTTAAATGTGTAGCGTTCTTTCAATTTTGGTGTTGCATTCTTTTGGATGTCGAAGAACTAAATTTTTGTATTTTCGGCTGGCAACATTTTATTTTTCAACTCTAAAGTACAAGGTGGCGTTGATGTTATTGTTTTGAATTGATATTCAAAGTTTGTAAATCCATTTTCTTATTTCATTTCTGTATTGCTTTTAAGCTCGGTGTTTAGATGCGAAGCATGAAACTTTTGGTAGATTAGATCCAAGCATATTATTTAATCCAAGAATTGTTCTGAGGTAATTGAGATTTATTGTATACAATATCTATGACTATGGTTGTACACGGATCTGGCTTTGAGAAAAAATGGTTACATTTTCATGGAAAATTATGGGGAGCAACATTCTCTTGAAAAATTGTGTTGGGTTGGTTTTGCTGGAAATTTTAGCCACTGTTCTCTTTCTTTTAGTTCTTTGTTACTTTGCAACCGGTCTTACGACTACAGTTTTGTTACCTTGCCTCTTAGTTTTTTGGGCTACCCTTTGGTTTCTTTTCATCTTAGTCTTGTGCCTACACTTTTGTTTACCCTGTACCATAATCTCAGGTCTACGTTTTTGTTTATGTGGCATCTTGGCCTTTGCTTTTGTTTCAGATAGATTTAATCCTTGTGTGCTCATATGTTGACACGCATATGCATTATATGTGAATTTGTTCATTGTTAGTGGCCTCGAAGCTAGCTTTATTTGTGTTTTGTTACATCATGTGATGAAATTGGAAAAATCTTAGGACACCTTCCTACACAGCAAATTACTGCTGTGGATGAGAATGCATTTTCCATGCTGATGATGTACTTCGCTCATATTTGAATTAAAGATCTATTTGAACCATTGATACTAGTGACACTTACAAATCTTTTTAAGATTAGATCCACAATCCCTTGGTTGTGGGAGCTCGCTGGATCAAATAATTTAAATTTTCTTCTAAATTTATAGTATTTCTGTTTTCTGGTCACTCAGTGTGGCTAGGATGATGCTATTGTTAACTGTGATGAGCCTACAGACCTGTAATGATTTGCGGTTATGATCGCAAACATTAATTGAACATCTAAGGGACTGAGTTAACTGGTGTTTCTCCTAGATTTGGATTCGATAGTTTTGTTTTGTACATTAGTTGTTTTGTTTTTAGGGTATATTATTTGAAAGTCTTCAGCTTTCTTAGAGACCTTTGCTTGCACGTTGTCCTTTGGGTTTGGCAATCTTTAACTGAAGACGAGATGTGCGTTCTCCTCGCTATCCAATGTGGCAATTTTGATGTTGCAATTGGACGTCGGGGAACAAAATCCCCTTCTTTGTGCTCAGAAAGTGAAGGATTTGCTAGAGCTTTTATTTGAGATTTATGTAATTGTGTTTTCTCATACATAGAAGACTACATATCTCACCAGGAATTATATTCAAAATATTGTATATAATAATAACACATTCATTTACCTCTTATTTTCTATAACAATTTTAAGTTAAAATAAAATTACTCTTTTAGCATTGGGTTCTCATACTTATTACCGGACTTGAGAAAAAAATGCATGTTCATATAAATATTTGGTTTAAGCAAACCCTACCATATAGATGCCAATGAATGAGTCAGCCTATTATTTTTGACCCATTGGCATTACTATGTAGATAATGGGTTATGTCTTTGCATACTCTTAAAATTGCGTGGAGAATATATTTTTTACACATCTATAATTGAATAAGTTATAATGAGTTTTCATTAACCAATTTTAAAATGGTTTACTAACTTGAATAAGTTATAATGAGTTTTCATTACTTTTGTTTTCACAATAACGTGATAAAATTGTTTGGTTCTCATTGAGTTAAATAAACTGTTATAAATCATTCATCATTATTTGAAAATAAGAAAGTGTTTTATAAATTAAGTTCAAATGAAAACTTCTTTTGACCAGTACAAAGTAGATAGAGATTTGTTTAGATGACACATTATCAAAGACGAAGAGTTTTTGGCATCGTAAGAATATGTGGAGCATTGACCTTGAAAGAGTTATTTTTTTACCTTGTTAGATATTATTTTGTTTGTGCAGAGAAACTATAGTGTTATATAGATTGATCATATAAAAAACATGGAAGAAATTAGATGTACTTTGTTTGTGCACACAAACTATAGTGTTTTATAGATTGATCATATAAAAAACATTGAGTAAAGCATTTGTGGTGGATTTATACAAATATGAAGAACTATACATGAAAAAAAAAGAATTATTCCTACATTATACATTGATTTAAAATGTTAAACAATTATTATAATGTTTATATGATTTTTTTTTAATAGTTTAGGATATTAAACTTGAAAGTCTTTCTTTTTCATCCTTAGAAGATTGATCTGTTTTGAGAGCTTTAGTAAGTGTCTTCTTGATAGTTTTAAGTGCCGTTTGTTTTTATGAATAGAACCATCTTGAAGAAGTTTGAGTTTATCAACTTCTAATATTCCTTCCCATTTTTCTAGACTCATTTTGTTTAGATTATTTGATATAAGTAGAGATGTGAACTCAGGTTTTTACTTGGAAGACTTTGTAAGATGTTCAAAAACTATTAAAATTATTTATTTTATAATTATCTTGTATAAAATTATTTTATAATTTAATAATATTTTTTATTTGAACCGTTATCATTACAATAATAGTAATTTATTATTATAATAAAAGGAATGTAGACACATACGCCTAATATTCATTTTCGAAATAAATAGTGAAAATGCAGCTGCCACACTTGAAAGTTTGACTTCACACTTTGCCTCAAGTTCAACTTGGGTTAAGCTTTTCTTTCTTTTCTTTTGATTTGCTTTATTATATTTATTTGTTTTATGAATTTGATTTGTTTTTTTATTTTTTATTAGTTTATTTAAATATTAAATATTTTTTGGTTAATATTTTATAATTTGTATTTTATTTTTATATTTGATATTTATTTAAATTTTATTTTTAATGTAATTAATTTTTCTTAATTTCCAAATTTAATTTTGTTTGTTAATTTTTTGAATACATAATTATTTATTGATATTTTATTTTTCAATATGAATTATTATTTAATTATTTGTTGTATATTTTTTTAGTTTTTTATTCCTTTATTAATTTAAATTTAATTTGTTGTGTTTTTGTGGCTTTTTTAAACTTTTTCTTATTGATTTGTTAACATTTTTTTAATTTTTATTTTTATTATATTTGATATTTATTTAAATATTATTTATAATGTAATTAATTTGAAATTTATATTTGTTTGTTAATCTTTAAAGTTTTTGAAATTATTTATTTATTTAAATAATATTTATTATGCGTAAATTTTTAATTTTTGACTTATTATTTTGTTTCTTAATTTATTTTTTAAGCATTATTTATTAACCAAAAAACAACATAAAACTAAAACACCTAAATAAAAGCATAAAACTAAAACAGCATACAACTAAAACAACATAAAACTAAATTTAAAATAGCATATAACATATTATATAAATAGAAACATCTTATAAATCAAATTAAAAGTTAAAATAATTAACACTTAAAAAAGGTATACAATAAATACAAAATAACAAAATAATTTAATAACAAAAAATTAACAAAAAAAAAAAAAAGAGATTGGGAGTACATGCACAAGCTTAACAATGGAGAAATAAGAGGAGTGCATGCAAGGGTTACACTTTAATATTACACAAATAAAGAAATAAGGATTGTTTGTTGTTGAAAAATCATTAAATCATCATTACAATTTTTTTTTTTCAGATTTCATTAGATGAAAGATATAACTATCAATTGAGAGGTGCAAGTGAAGTTCAAAGAGGAACACTCTTTTATAAAAATTTTACTTTTGCATGAGTCTATTGTTTTAATTAAAGCTATGTAATTATCCTACACTTTTTAGCATTCTATAAATTGAAAATGTGTTTAAAAATACTAAAAAGAGTTAAGGTGTCAATAACTGAAAGTCATTTTACACCAAACATCAAAAGATTAGATTATTTTAAAGTAAAATCTCGAATACAAATAGCTAATGTGGAAAAAGAAAAAACAAAGGTTAATGAAAATGAAACATGTGGTATGATTATGCATATCTGAAGTAGCTAATAAAAGATATGAAAATATCATGCATCTCTGAAGTAGCTAATAAAAGATATGAAAAGAAACTTTTACGAAGAAGGGAAAACAAGAAGCAGATTAAAAGGACTGGGACGCCATACAAGAGGGAAGGAATCCAATCTTGCAGCTTAACCACTTGTCGGCAAAATCAAGACAAATTGCCAATGAAATAGTGTAACAATTATTTTTTCATCAATAACTCCAATAATACATCTTGTCAATCTTAAAAAAAATTAAGTATAGCTTTCTTAGTTCTTATAATAAAAAGGTAAATTTAGTTATCACTTTTATAATTTTTGTTTTGTTTTTTTAATTTTTTCATATATTTTTCTTCAAAACTAAAGTAATATTATTTAAAACATAGTTAGATGTCAAAACAGGAAATTAAATCGAGTGATCCGTATTCAGATGAAATTTTAGGGAGTAATTTAAAAATTGATTTGAATACACGTGGAGGTGTCTGCATATCTTGGGTGATTTGCTATTTTGTGGACTTTTCCTTATAAACTGGATCCAGTTGCTTCCTTGCTGTTTGGTTCAAAGATGACTTCTACTTGAAGTAAATGAGCCAGATGTTCTAGGCCAGATCTCTCACATTGACCTCACCCTGAATCTAGTGTTCATTTATTCAAGGAAGATTCCTTTTCAACTCCTCAGCTAATCTCAATATTGCACAGGAAGAAGCATACTACAAATGTTTGGTTCAGGCTGAGCTCATGCACTTCAAGGAAGGAACATATCCAAAAACAAATATTAGTCACCCACAGATTCTCTGAATGAATATATTCGTATAAACTTCTCTTTTACTTTCCAGCTTCTACTTTTATGATTTGATTAGGAAAAACTGAAGAAAAAAGAAAAGGAAGACAACTGTTTACTTTTCTACCTGGAAAAATTTGATGTTAAATCTGAGTACATTTATTGAGATTCAAAGAGTGCCTTGATTCTGGCACGGTCTAATTTAAGTTTGTAGTCGGTAGAACAAGGGCTAGATGCTACAGTTAACTATTTCAACAGGGCAACAAGCTATAAAAGACGAAAACAGGAACTTGTGTAAACAATATATCAATTGATTTCTTTACACGCTCATACAGGGGTTAAAAAAGAAGAAACCAAGAAAAGAATAACTGAATCAAGGAGGCTGACTTTCTTACTTCACCTCGTATGACCAGTTTGCAAACCGCAGTGTGGAAAATTATGTCAAATAATGAGAGAACAAACTTGAAGTTCTTTGCAGAACTACACCATTTAAAGTTGCTGCAACTTACGAAGATGCTCCAGTAATGAAGTAGCCTTCCGTTTGGCCCTCTCTGTACCAGTTCGAGCGAGTTCAGAGAGAGGTATGACGGCACCAAGTCTACTTATACAAGCAAGATTGTCGGCATCCCTCTTGCACAAGGCGAGAAGAATAGCAGCTGCATTCTCTTTATTGCGAGGCAATCCGGTCCTCAAAAGATCTATCAAAACTGGTATAGTGCTGGCTTTTACTATAGCAATTTTTGCCTCTTGGTGACTGGCAAGAACTGACATTATTGTTAGGGCTTCGTCAACCATTGATTTGCTTGAATCTGTAAGCATTTTCAACAATGCTGTGATGATCCCTGCCCTAATGGCCCTGCCCTTGTTCCCTTGATAAATGCAT
Source organism: Vigna mungo (assembly GCA_036885675.1). Taxonomy (NCBI): domain Eukaryota; kingdom Viridiplantae; phylum Streptophyta; class Magnoliopsida; order Fabales; family Fabaceae; genus Vigna; species Vigna mungo. Next base: position 53,022,105 of record CP144700.1, read on the forward strand.
AAATTGAATAATGCTGTTGCAGCATCCTTCTTTCCTCTAGGACTCCCGTTTTGGAGCAATTCTACCAAAGCGGGTATGGCTCCTGACGCGCCAATTATAATTTTGTTCTCATCTGCAAGTGACAAGCTGAAGAGGGTTGCTGCTGCATTTTCTCTTGCTTCCATGGTTCCAGCACGGAGGACTTGGACAATGGATGGAATGGCACCAGCAAGCATTATAAGTCCTTTGTTATTTTCATAAATGGAAAGGTTTAAAATTGAAGTAACAGCATTGTCTTGCGTCAATACATCTTCTGATGTTAGAAGGTTGACTAGAACTGGAATGGCTCCAGCTTCAGCAATTAGTATCCTATTGTCAGTACTTCGTTTGGATAGCGATCGAATTTCAGTAACAGCTGATCTACGCTCCTCAACAGACCGGCTGGAGAGCTTCCGCACCAGAGCTTCAATTGCTGCTATGTCACCCGTAACGTCTCTGAATGACCCGTCACTCTTCTTTATTTTCCCATTAGTTAGTCCTGTTGGCTGCTCGATGTTGTGCTCTATACACCACTGAGAAATAAGGCTCCTTAAAACATAATTTGGTGTGAGTGTCAAATGTTGGAGCTTCTGCTGAGTTTTCGGACACGTTGTATTTCCACAATCTATCCATCTCTGTATGTAAGATCTCTCATACGTCTGCAGAATAAAGGAAGTAGGAAAGTTAGAAGACCAGAAAAAATTGCAGGAATATTTCTTTTGTTGATGCAACATCTGATCTCATGAGATGAATTTACCTGACCCGTCGCCACAATGACAGGATCCCTCATTATTTCCAAGGAAATAGGACAAAGAAAATCTTCAGGAATCACAATTGCTTCAGGCCTTTTAACCTCAGGTATACTTTTTGTCTCAGAAACTTCTTGACTTTCAGGATCAGATTCATTCAAAAAGAGAACTTCAGAAGATGCAGGGATGCTCCTTGCTCTTTCCAAGAGAGATCCAAGTCGATTTGTGCTGCAATTATTCTCTCCATTGCTTTTAGAAATGCTGTCTAGTTCTGATAAATTTTCAGGACAGCTATGTTGTTTGTATAATCCACCCACGGATTTGGAAAGAACCTGACTAATTTCTTCAGTCAGCGGCTTGGATAATTCATGAGATGGCATCTTTGAAATCATAAACCCATATTTTTCTGAGGCTCGTTTCAATTGCGTTCTTACCAAATCCACCTAGAAAAACCGATAATATCAGCGAATTAACTCAATCAAACAGTATATCAAATTAAAACCCAACCCATTCATCCAAAGTCTACCTGTTCTTTGACTTCCTCTGAGATGTCCAAATTGTCATACGGCAAATCACTCAATAGTTTCTCCAATTTCCACGTCACACACTGAAATTGGAAGACAATGGTCTTTGCAGCTCCATCCTTAAATCAAGATACATCAAATTTTAGAGAAGTAACACAGACATCATTATACTCATAGACATGCCCATAGAAATTCAACCCCATAAGATTCCGACTTAAACAATTGAACAAGTGCAAAATTATCTCTCTATGCAAAGAACACATAGTAAGGACGAACGAATTTACCAAAGACAAGAAGAACAACCCCCAGAATGCCAAAAAGAGGAGCACTACCATTTAATGAAACAACACAGTAGACAATTTTTTTTTTTTCTACAAATATCCTGTTTCAGACACCGTTTATCCCCAAATGCGAGTCTCTCTTGTAAAGGATTCAAACCTTGATTCCCCAAGCTGTGGGAGAATGGTCTCTTCGACAAAACCGATCCTCTTTGTAAATAACACAAAGAACATAACAAGTCCTGAGTAACATATGGGGGAGGTATTTTACTTTCTCCACTGAAACATAACAATAGCTAGCAGTTTGATTGCATGCATTACACCCACTCAACAAAAAAAGTTAAAGTAAATTTCCTGAAATATCTACTCTCACAAGTAATAATTGAACTTTATAACCAACACAAAATTAAAGAGAAATCTCCCTAAAAAAACATAGTCCTATGCCTGTTACGGTCACGGAAAGGAATGCAAAAAAGAACTAAAAGTTTGGGAATTTTAGCCAGAGAACTACAGATCTAAATTACTGAAAAACCGAAGAATACGAAGTCGGAGCTTAAGTTTCGAAATCCCCAACGCGTTAGCGTTGAAATAGATCAAGAAACTCACAGAGGAGCAATTGGAACGGAAGTTTCTGGCGACGGAAAGCAAACTTCTTGCAGACTGAAGAGCGAAGACAAGATCAGAGGACCAAGATGCGGCGGAAGAGGAGGAAGAAGACGAGGAAGCGGAAGCGACAACATTGTTGCTGTTGAGTTCTCTAATCTCCTCGAACAAGTGGGTGAGAAGGGAGATCCGGCGAACTAGATCGGTACAGTCCTTGCGGAACATGGCGTCGGTGGCAATGGGTGCAGCGGAGGAGGAGCCGACGCACATTCCGGCGATGTCGTGGACCAGACAGAGGAGCTCTGGCGTGTGGTCTCCGGCGAGTTCGCCGGCCATTGTGGCTGCAAAGGTTAAGGTTAAGGTTGTCTTGTGTGTTTGGGAAAGTAAGTCAGAGATAGTCTAATAAGGTGTGTGAGGAGACTTATCAAGTATGGACACGTAGAAACGCTGCAAAACGCTGTAATAATGAGTTTCATCGGGTTTTCTAAATTAATTAAATTATATAATATAATATATTTTTATTCAAATGAAATAGTTAATTTAGTTTTTTGTAGTTAATAAGAATTAAAAATAATCGGTTGGTTCATTCTGGAGAGGGTTAACGTGACGCCTTAACTGGGCAAAGCGAGAATCTCGGAGGAATTGAAATTGAGAAGAATGATAATGAAAGAGAGAGAAATGAACAAGAGGATACAGTTGGGTTTGGAATATTATGAATTGTAATGCAACTAACCACTATTTTTCCTTAAATATATATTATATTTAGATGTCTTCGGATTTCTAACGGGGTTTTATATATATATATATATATATATATATATATATATATATATATATATATATATATATATATATATATATATGCTGTATCTTATACACGGTCTAATTTTAATTTTTAGTTTTTCACTGTTTTAGATTATATTTTAGTTTAAATAATTTTAATTTGGCATTGCAGGATAATTTTACCATAATTCAATTAAAATTAATTACATTGAATTTAATTTAACTTTTATCTCATTGTTTCATAAAAAAATATTTTCCATGTTTCAGAAAGTAGAAAAAAAATATTGCCAATACTTATAACATAATAAGAACAATAATCATCAATATACTAAAATGTCATAATTATATCATATTTGTTTATATGTGTAATATATTATATTTATACCGATAAAAGTATATTCAGGCTGATTACAAAATTGGTTTTTACTATGTAATTATTAGATTAACAATATATTTATTATATAATTAGATTAAATTGAATTTATATTTTAAATGTAACATCTAAATTTAATAGTATAAAACCATTAAAATAAGAGTTATAGAGATTATAACTTATAGAAGAAACTTGAGATTTTTTAAAGAAGAAATATCCTAACACTTAAAGAATTTCATAAGCTATTTATACTACTGCTTCTCCCTCACTCCGATATTAAGATAACAAGAGATATGTTTTTTCTAATTTCACATTATTAAAGTGATCATCATAAAAGAGAAACATATATAAAGATAAACAACACAAAAAGTAAGGGTAAACTATAATATAAACAATTAATGATATATATAAACATTTAAACATTATACACATGGCACACATATCATACCAACCAACTAAACAATTTATGCATGATCATACTTTGACTAGACTATCCGGACTTAGAATGAATGCCGAGCTATGACCGGTTGTGTACTTGTGGTGGCTTTTATTGCTTTGCAAAGTCATTGTTAATGGGTTTCACCCTACCATACTTACAAGGTTAGTTTGTTCCACGCCTTAGATCATACTAGAAACACCCAAGACTAAGACCTCCTGCTACTCTCACCAAATATGTCAATCCTCTCTATGTGAATGAATGACCATTAGAGTATTAGGATAACCCCTAAGACTGAGTTCCTTGCATTCAGACTAAAGATACTTTGAATTACACCAAGAATTTCACCTTGGAACTCACTTTCACAACTTTAAACACCTTTGAAACCATGTACATATGTCACTTTACTTTCACATTGAATACCAACATATATCATCTTTAATCATACCATAAAAGACATTAAACAACCAAACAAATAATTAGAACACACTTGAAACCATTCCATATACATTAATACATAAGAACAGTCCAAAAAAAACAACCAAACAATACAAAACCCCTTTAAAATCATACTTAGGCAAGGAAAACAACTTTGAAACCCTCACCAACAACTCCAGAAGATTCCAAAACCCCCAAAACGACCTTAAGAACGTCCAAAACTAATACTCGGAACCCCAAGTTTGGTATTTCCATAACGTGAAAAAGAAACTAAAACCGGTGCGATAGCACACAACGCCCAGAAGCTACCGCTCAGTGCCAGAGCCACTAGAATAGTGGCGCTCAGGGCCAAAAACTGCCCCTCAACACCATATTAGTTGACAACACACTCCTTTCATGGTCTTTGATGCACTAGAGACTTGTTTTGATGATCAAAATGGTCTCTTACACACTAGAATTGATATGAAAGGACGTTTTATAACAAAAATAAGGCACCTCTTTGATCATTAGACCCAAACTTGATACATTAAACCTATATGACAACTCCAAAAGTACTCAACTCAAATCTACACTTTCTAACTCAAGACTATGCAAACTAAAGGTATGAACAAGTCTTAAATGACTCAATAACAGACCCCAAAACATCACATTCTATCCAGACCTCCTAAATCAAAATACCACTAATGAAAACCCCTAAAATGAACTAAAATCATACCAAAACACATCCAAAAGATGATAAACCAATTTCATATCAGAATTTTGCTGTCAAGACACTCAAACAAGTCTTAATCAACACTTAGACCCCTCTTAAAACACATTTTAACCAAAATAACTCTTCCCCTAACTTTTCACCTATCAAAACCCTCTTTTTAGCCTAAAACCACTCATTTCTTCTCCTGAAATGTAAATAAAGCTTTATATAATTTGACAGTTCTTACTACCCCCAATTTAACATCTTTGAATTCATCACATACAATCTTAACATCAACATTACATTGCCTCTCACCATAAAAATCAGTTTTCACATCAACACATATTATATACAATCCACTCAACATACTAAATTTCTTAATCAAATACATTTTCACAATTCAATCAATAATTTGCCACACAAACCTAACTTAGAATTCGTTTATCAAACAAAATCGAGTAAAACTAGCTTCCCTTAGCTTACACCGATGATACAAAGCTTTAAGAACATCCCGATTACTTCTCGCATAAGGAATTTCTAAAAACACCTACGAATCACCAAATTGAAAACGAAAAGAGTCCTTAAAACTCTAAATCCACCAAGAACAAGAAAAAAATGCTAAATGATACAAGCAAAACAGATCTCAATGCATGATCATGGACTGAAGCAAAAAGGTAAAAATAAGTAGAAACTTACTTGCTCTAAAATAGAAATTGATCGGTTAGATTTGTAGACCTTGACACCGTGATCGTCTAGGCATCTCTTGATCGTCAAACAAATGACTTAGGACCAAGAACACTTAGAGAGAAGGCAGAAAACTTTAAAAAAGTGATTTTTAGAGATAATACATTTTAGTATAATGAAACTTGTTTATAACAAAACTATTTATATATAACATATTTAATATTAAAATAACCGAGTCTTACTATTTTTAAATTATTACCATTTCTAAAATGTCAGGGTTTTACATTAAAACATTTTTCTAATTGATATATTAGAGAAATTCAACTTAAATTAATAATTCAGGGAAGTATAAATATTATTAAGTAAAATAAATTTACAAATTGTACCCATGAAGTTCACCTTTGACTTTTATTATTCATTTTAGTTCAATTTAGTTAATTTTAATTTAATATAAATTTTGAATCTAACAAATATTTTGCATCATGATTTGAATTGTTTCTTCATTTAATTAAGTTTTTAGTATTGCATCATTATTTGAATTGTTTTTTCATTTAATTAAGTTTTCAGTATTGCATCATTATTTTTCAATTTATTATAATAACTAATTTTCAATTTCTTTTTACATGAATTAGAATTAACCAAAAACAGTACACAATCCCATTTGTTTTTTGAAATATAAATGATTTTATTACATTGCTCAACTATATATCATTTATGCAATAAAAAATAATGTTTATAATTATTGATTTAAAAGTTGTATATACAAGTGTTTTTGTTATATAACTTTTAAATAGGATTAAATAATTGTTGAATATAAAGATTACCCAGAGTAGCAATAGTCATAAATTATGAACGTAGGCAGCGGCGAGCCGCGTGAGAGCAACGTGGAGCACAGGTCTGTCTGAATTTTTCTTCAAAGAAAAAGCAAAGAAACTAAACATTTATTAATTATTAAAAAATAAACATTTATTGTTTTTTAATATTATCTTATCTTTTGCTTTAAACGTCATAAACTAACCGGTTTTTTTATTATTTGCTGAACCAACTAGCTTCTCTCTCTTCAGTTCTTTTTCCTTTGCATAAAAAATCCACTACCGTTTATTTCTTTCCATTTTCTATAATAGTTACTCATTACCTTTTCTACCCTCACTCACTGTTATTAGGCCATAAAATATCTATATTTACCAAATGTAACAATAGCCTTGTGATTTGTACTGTGTAAGTGTTTATAATTTCTTTTCTTTTTTTACTTTTGCAGTTGAGCTTGTAATTATTAAATACTTACTGAAGCAAATTAATGGAGCATTATGATGGTAATATTAACTGTGAAGGTATTTAAGAGTTTAAAGGAAAAATGAATTATGTTTTAATTAATTTACAAAAGAAGGGGTTTTAACTGTTAGCTAAGTTATCTGTTATGTTTTTGTTGTGTTATTTTGCTGTATTAAGATGATTTTGGTTGCTAGATGGAATGGAAGTATTAGAAATAATGCAGGAAAAAAAAAGGAAAGAAAAAGGGTTAGGATGCAAGGTCTTTTGCCAACCTGTAAAGCCATCATATTGTCGTCTTACTAAGACAACTATCAACCATTTATACGTTTTTATAATCCAATAAAAAAATAATAGGGTTAATAACAATTATACAATATCACTAATGAAAATACTTTATATATATATATATATATATATATATATATATATATATATATATATATATATATATATATATTATTCATATCTACATCTTAAAACATGCATTACATGGTTTAAAGTAACTCTTCAAATTCTATATTTAAGTTATGTATACACTTACTCATATTTCATATCATTCTTAGTGATAAACACTTAAAAAAAAATAATTAGTTTGCTCTCTCTCTTTTTTTTTAACAATCAAACCTCTGACCGTACACCGTCTTGAAAGAGTTAACATCAATTATTATCATTCAAGCATTACAACATTTTTTTAAAAAATTCTCAAATTAAATCATAGATTCCAAAAATGATATCAAGTTTTTAACTTTTCATTTGTTAAAAGATAAGATTTTCAAAAGAAAGATAATTTCTTTGATATATCTCTTATTCAAATATTAAGTTTTGACTTCTGAGATGATTATCATTTGAGCAACCATTTTGGTACTTAAGTGACAATATTCTATCATAACCATGATTATTATCATTACATGTGATTCACATTATTAATATAACTATTAAGTTTTATGTTATCTCATTACTACAGTGTTTTGATCTTGGTGTTCTGTGTTATGTCTTCTTCATCATGATTAATTCTCGTATGTTGTTGAGAAGGTGGATCAAAGAAATATAAGTTGAAAAAAAAGTTGGTTACATGGTTGGCATCATCGTTCTTATGACATGGAATGGAGTTAACCATCTTCGAAAACTTGTCAACCATAACAAAAACAAAATTTTTTCCTTCTTTGGACTTTAGAAGACCTAAAACGAAATCCATAGGTATATCGTATTAAAAGGTTTAAAGAATAATTCTGATGTATTATTTCAAAGAGAAGAGTACCATATATATATATATATATATATATATATATATATATATATATATAAGGATCCTATAATTCTTTATCTATTAAATGAATGATAGATGCACAAATCTGCACAAATTATAATAATATCTAAATTATAACTAACACAATATTTGATTGCCTAATATCCGTTAATAGAATATTTGGCATATCTTAACACCCCCACTCAAGTTGGTGCATGGATATCATACATTCCCAACTTGAATAGAGACTCATTAAACAATCTTCTTGACACTCCTTTGGTGAGAACATCAGCCAACTGCAATTCTGATCTTACAAAAGGAAATGAAACTATTCTAGCTTAAAGCTTCTCTTTGATGGAATGTCTATCAATCTCCACATGCTTTGTTCTATCATGTTGCACAGGATTGTGAGCAATTGCTATAGCTAAAGTATTGTCACAGTACAAACTCATAACTTCATTTTGTTTAAAGCCCAAATTTGATAGCACATTTTTAATCCACAAAAGTTCACATACACCTAGTGCCATGCCTCTGAATTCTGCTTCAGCACTAGATCTTGCTACTACAGGTTGCTTTTTACTCCTCCAAGTTACAAGATTCCCTCCTACAAAAGTAAAGTATCCAGAGGTAGATTTTCTATCATCTTTTGAACCTGCCCAATCTGCATCAGTGTACCCTTCTACCTTTAAGTTTCCATTATTTGAGAACAAAATTCCTTTTCCAGGAGCAGACTTCAATTATCTCAAAATCCTTTCAATAGCATCCATATGAGGTGGGTCATGCAAAAATTGGCTAACAACATTCACTGCATAGGTGATATCTGGATGTGTATGACACAAATAAATTAATTTTCCTACCAGTAATTGGTATCTTCCTCTATCTATGCTTGCTGAATTTGAGCATTGAAAGAGTTTATGATTTTGTTCAATTGGTGTATCAGCTGGTTTACTCCCAAGCAGCCCAGTTTCTGATAGTAAATCAATAGTATATTTTCTTTGGCATAGAAAAATACCATGTTTTGATCTAGCTACTTCAATATCCAAAAATATTTGAGGTTTCCAAGTTGTTTCATCTCAATTTCAGATGCAAGGTATTGTTATAAACTAGAAATCTCATCTTTGGTCATTTCCTGTAACAATCATGTCATCTACATATATAATCAAAGCTGTAATTTTTCCTTTTCCTCTGTTAAAAAATAAGGTGTGACCAGAGTTACTTGCTCTATAGCCAAAAGCCTTCATAGACTTGGTAAACCTTCCGAACCATGCTCTTGGGGATTCTTTTAATCCATATAGAGCCTTCTTTAATTTGTAAACCTTCATTCCATTTGAATCTGTCATGCCTGGTGGAGAATCCATATAAATTTCTTCTGAAATTTCTCCATGTAGGAAAGCATTTTTCACATCAAATTGTAGAATAGGCCAATCTTGGTTTGCAGCTAGCGACAAAAGTATCCTCACAGTATTGAGCTTGGCTACTGGTGCAAACGTCTCTTGGTAATCTACATCATAAGACTGAGTATAACCTTTAGCCACAAGTCGTGCTTTATACCTCTCAATAGTTCCATCAGCTTTATGCGTAATTGTAAAGACCCATTTGCAGCCCACAATTTTCTTCCTCTAGGTAAGGACACAAGATCCCAAGTGTTGTTTTTTTCTAAAGCCGCCATCTCCTCAACCATTGCTTCGGTCCATCTAGGATCTGTCAAAGCTTCCTGTATATTACTAGGAATAGAAATTGAAGATAATTGAGATACAAATGATGCATATGACTGAGATAACCTGTGAGATGACACATATTTACTAATGGGATATTTAACTTTGGCTTGGAGGTCTGGTTCATATTTAGCTGGAGGTTGACCACGGTTAGAACGAGGTATAAGAATAAATTGAATAGTAGTAGATGATAACAGAATAAAATACTGTTATTTGCTATGTGATTTTGATACTAAAAGCACCCTTTTTCACTTAGAAACTTGCTTGAACTCATATTTTCAGTAAATTGTGTGAATAAGAGAGTTGAGGTTGATTTTAACTGTTTTCTAACAAATTCCCCTTGTTTTGACAGAGATTGAAGCAATATTGGAAGAGGAAGTGAAAAGCCATGAAGATGGAGCTCAAAAGGGGTCAAAAAGGCACCAAGAAGGGAGAAAACCCGAAGCCCATGTGTCAGAAACGCGAAACAGCAAAACTGAAAACAACATTGGTCGCCCGGGCGACGGACGCTCGTAGCCCAGCTGCTGAAAACTGGCGCCCTAGCGTCACATGAGTCTTTATTCACGCTTAGGCAAGCTCCCTGCGACGCTTGAGCGTGATTTGACGTGGATCGGGCCCTGATTCTGCTCTGATTTGATTCTTTTGGATGGGCCGCACTTTAGGACGCATCTGCTGATTTAAAGGACCCTGGGGCTCTAGGTTTTGCATCCCTGGCAGAAGAGAGCCTATAATACACTCCTAGCCAAATTCTTAGTCTTTTCATTCTTTCTTTTCTTCCATTGTTCATACGTTCCCCCATGTCTACGGGGAACTAATTTCTATTTGTTGTTGGGGAATGATGTAACCTTGTGAACTCTCATGTATTTGAATTTGTTCTTAATTCCATATGCTTTATTTCATTATTTGTTAGAGTAATTCATCTGCTTTATTCTTGCTTATGCTATTATGTGAGTTGCATGAGTGTCGGGAGGTTCCTTTCAATTCAGGTCCTTGTTGAATTATTCCTAAGGGTTATATTGCTCAGGGATGAGGGTATGAGTCTTAGTCATCTTAACCTCTTGATCTTCATATCTTTTTACTAGGAATGCTAGGAATTGCATGAACTGGTAATTAGGGACAGACTTATTGACCGAGGGATCGGGTTTAAGTGTCTTCGTGAGGGACGTTAGCATTAATGAATAAAGAGGAATTCTTATATACATGAGAGGGAACTTGGTGAAATCTAACCCCAACAACATAACCATCTCATATAAATCAACCTTCGTTCATCTCTGTGCTCTTTTGCCATTGATCAATTGCAATTTATTTTCTTTATTATTTTTGCACCAAAAATCCATGATCTTCGTTATTTTAAGTCTTAATTAATCTTGTTTTCACACAACTGTTCAGCGCCGAGAGTCCTATGGGATACGATACTTGGTCTTACCATTTTATATTACTTGTGCGACTCGGTACACTTGCCGATTTGCCCCAACAGTAGACTCAATGTTTGGTGTGCTGATGGTCTCACGAAGACAAGAATCGATTCCATGATCAATTTCATTTAAATTAGTATTATCAGAGATAGGATCAGAAGGTAACTCTGAAGAGTCAAGTTGAACCTGTGGAGAAGGTTGATCCAGTTGGTTATGATCAGAAGACACTGTATTATCCAGAAAAGAAGTTGTTACCAATAAGGAGTATTGGTAAAACCTGAAGATATGTTTTGATGATGCTGCAACTTATAGATTTTGGATGTAGTAGGAAAATATTTAAAAAAGCAACTTGTAGATTTTGAATGTAGTAGGAAAATGTTAAACATTGTAATTTTTACTGGTATAATCGATTATGGTTAAGCTATAATCGATTATCACATGCTTTTGTACTAGAATAATGGATTATCATGAAGCAATAATCGATTATCACAAGTCATACTTGAATAATCGATTATCACTTCGTATAATCGATTATCACTTTTTGAAAACTCTGTAACGGACTTGAATAATCGATTATCACTTACAATAATCGATTATTCATGGCAGTTGGGAGCTGACCTTTGGCATTCTGTGTACTTGGCTATATATTAGGTTTTGGAGAACTCAGAACCTAACGGTTTTGAACTGATAAGCTTAATAGAACACTGTTTTTAGAGGAAAGTTTTCAGAAGCTTTGTTCATAGTTCCCTTGCTTGGTCTCGTGAAAGGAGAGGCTCGCGTATCGTGTGTCGATAGTCGGAGCAGACTCTCTTCGAGTTAGCAAGGTGCCTTGCCTGGTCTCGTGAATAGGAGAAGCTCGCGTTTCGTTGGTCGAAAGTCGGAGCGGTTCTCTTCGAGTTGGTAAGGTGTACTTTGTCTGGTCTCGTGAATAGGAGAAGCTCGCGTTTCGTTTGTTGAAAGTCGGAGCGGTTCTCTTCGAGTTGACAAAGTAGTTCTCTTCCGGTTCGTTCGTCGAAGGAAGGTTATTTTATCTCTTTTATATTTTTCATTCACTATAATTGTAATTTGAGAAACTTATTTTTAAGTGGAACTATTAATCACTGTTTATAGTGATTAACGACTGGACATAGATTCTTCTGAATCGAACCAGTATAAAAATTACTTGTGTGATTTTTCTATTCCCTACACTCATTTTATTTTACGTATATCAACTGTTTGATTAATTTTTCGAAAGAAAATTACTTTTGTAAAAAGGACCAATTTTGTTTTAACTGTGACCGAACACGCTTTACACTCTCTGTGTTTTAATTCCGCTGCGCTTTACTCTTCGAAAATTACCCCCTCCGATACCGTCAATTGGTATCAGAGCTTGCTTTGATAGTTTTTCAAAATATTTGCGAAAATGGCCGGTCACAATCAAAACCATTAACAGACCTCCACTTTTTACTGGAGATAACTATGCCTTCTGGAAAGTCAGAATGGAAATTTTTATGGGGTCTGTTGATAGAGGTATCTGGGAAGCTGTACAAAATGGTCCTTGTATTCCAAAAGTTACAGTTGATGGTGTAGAAGTAGAAAAATCATATTTTGATTGCACTGATGAGGAAAATAGAAGAGCCCAATTTGATTTTAAGGCTAGAAATATAATTTTATCTGCACTAACCCCTAATGAATTCTTCAAAGTTTCTGTTTATAAAAGTGCACAAGAAATGTGGAAATTTTTAAGACTCAGTTATAATGAAGTCATAGATGTGGATAAGTTAAAACCGTGTGATTCAAGTTCTACATCAAACTCCTCAAGCTCAAGGGATTTTAATGAGGAAGAAAATATATGCTTAATGGCAAATAGTGAAAGCAAAATCTTGAAGAAAAAAAAGGAGAACAATCAAGGCTCCGCATCAAGCTTCAAATGTTATGGAAGTGGTGAAAGAGGCCATGTGAAAGCTGATTGTTCAAGCAACAAAAGAAGTAAAGAAAGAAAAGCAAAGAAATCTCACAAAAAGAAGAAGGCATACATAGCTTGGGAAGATAATGCATCAAACGCTTGTAGATCAAGTGATTTTGTTGAAGAAGCAAACCTATGTTTGACGGTTGCTATTGATGACACTACAAGCCAAGTAAGTGGCTCTAGCCTTGACATTAGTGAGTTTCATTTACAAAAATCTTTTCTTGAATTGTTAAATGAATCTGAGAAATTAGATGTGGAGCATAAAAACTTGAAAAATGAGTTTAAGGAATTGAAAAGTAAATATGAAAGTGCATTAGATGAAGAAGTTGTTTTAAGAAACAAAATTAGTAATCTTGAAATGAAATTATCTGAATTTGATGCAAATAATCAACCTATTGAATGTTTATCTTGTAAGAGTCACATGTTTGACATATATATTCTTAAAAATTTGCTTGTTAAAGCCACCAAATCTATTTCACATGTTCAAAATGTTTTGAGAAAGAAAAATGTTAAAAACAAGAACATGCATCAACATAGGGAACCTCAAACTAAAAGAACCCGAAGGGTATGGGTTGAGAAGGGGACTTTTGTGAAAAACAAGGTGCATGATATTTGTTGTTTCTATTGCATGAAAAAGGGGCACACTTCTAACAGATGCAACATTAAACATTTTGAAGTTCCAAACGGGAAATATGCTTGGATTCCTGTTATAAAATAATGTTTCTAACCTCAAAGGACCCAAATGAGATTATGGGTACCAAGACTACATTGTTTTACTTTGCAGGTTAAAGCTTTTCAAAAGGAGAAGAAAACTCTAAAATTATTCTGCTTTTGAAATTGATGCTCCAAGCCAGGAAGTGAATCCATCAAGTGAATTCCAAAGCCTTGGTTCGAGTACAAAGTGATTGAGCTAAGTATTGTTTTAAACTGTGTTGTTGTATTTTGTTCTTTTTGATCTTCAATTATTTGATTACTGTCATATCCATTTATGTTTAAGCAAATGATATGTCCATCACTAATTCATTCATCTTGTGGTGTGTTCTTGTCTGTTTACACACTTTAATCAGTGAAATTCATCTATTTGAAACATTCATATGTTGAAACTAATCCTTGTTGTGTTTAATCATGTGCATTGTTATCTAAATGATTTGTTTTTAAATTATAAATTAAATCTGTGATTAATTGGTTTAGTATTCAATTTCATGATTATTTTGAAGTTAGCCTTGGTATAATTTTTGTCAAGCATCAAAAGTAATAAAAAAAAAATTCATTAGAATGGGGTGATTGATAGATTTCCATTAGCATTTTTGGATGATTAAGATATTTGATGATTAAATTGTTAATTTTATTTCAAAGTTGTTTCTGTGGAGATTTGTTTCTAAAGTTCAAATTCATGTCATATGAGTTATGATAATACACGTTGAGTGTTTGGATGCAGTGAATGAACTGATCAAACTTGCATATTTTTGATGTAAATTATTTGGTTTAAAAACTCTTGAAAGATAAATTTTGAATCAGTTTTTGTGTTTGAATTTTGTATATGATGTTTTGATATGCATAGCTAAACTCATGAGATTGAGCAGATTGGGATATGAAAATACATGAATTATAGTTGTTGTTTGGGAAGTTATACATTGTGCTGTCAACGATAGCTTTGAGTAAATTGTCCTAACAATAAAGTCTTCATGATAAACTTGGAGCAGCTGTGATGTGATTATATTCATTGAAGCTACTATTGCGTTCTTTGTACTTTATAAATTAGTAGCTGAATCATAAACATCTTAATTGTCTGATAAATGATTGTTGATTTCATGGGTAAATTGAGTATGCTAAAAGCTGAATTTGATTTACTAAGAATAATTGAAACTTGTTTGAAATTGCAAATACAAATCTGAATTGACTTGTAAGCATCTCTTCATTGTTTTGGACTGAACATATCTTAAAATATTTTTCAATCTGTTTGTGAGTGCATAAGATTTTTTGTTTGACATCTTATGACATGATCTTGTGATACCTGGTACCCATTTGAGGGAAAGATATATAAGGTTGTTAGATATCTGGACATTTTATGAATGTTATATGAGTTTTAGGTTGAAAATTTGGCCCAAATCTCTGTTTTCGGAAATTAACGTCAATAATCGATTACCAAAGGGTCATAATCGATTATCTCGGCCTAAAAATTTAGATTTTGACAATTTTGAACACAAATAATCGATTATCAGCGTAAAAAAAAACTTTTTTTAAATTTTTTCTGTTTTTCTTTTAAAAGGGGATTATCATATTTAGGGGGAGCTTTTTAATTTAATCTTTTTGCTTATGATCAAAAAGGGGGAGAAGAATAATATAAGGGGAGCAGTATAATACAAATTGATACAGGTACTGCTAACTTTGTTTTCTATTAGCTCGTATGTGTTGCAGGTAAGCCAGAGTTGCTTTTAAAAAGAATTTTTGATCATCATAAAAAAGGGGGAGATTGTTACCATAAGGAGTATTGGTAAAACCTGAAGATATGTTTTGATGATGCTGCAACTTATAGATTTTGGATGTAGTAGGAAAATATTTAAAAAAGCAACTTGTAGATTTTGAATGTAGTAGGAAAATGTTAAACATTGTAATTTTTACTGGTATAATCGATTATGGTTAAGCTATAATCGATTATCACATGCTTTTGTACTAGAATAATCGATTATCATGAAGCAATAATCGATTATCACAAGTCATACTTGAATAATCGATTATCACTTCATAGAATCGATTATCACTTTTTGAAAACTCTGTAACGGACTTGAATAATCGATTATCACTTACAATAATTGATTATTCATGGCAGTTGGGAGCTGACCTTTGGCATTCTGTGTACTTGGCTATATATGAGGTTTTGGAGAACTCAGAACCTAACGGTTTTGAACTGAGAAGCTTAATAGAACACTGTTTGTCAGAGGAAAGTTTTCAGAAGCTTTGTTCATAGTTCTCTTGCTTGGTCTCGTGAAAGGAGAGGCTCGGGTATTGTGTGTCGATAGCCGGAGCAGACTCTCTTCGAGTTAGCAAGGTGCCTTGCCTGGTCTCGTGAATAGGAGAAACTCGCGTTTCGTTGGTCGAAAGTCGGAGCGGTTCTCTTCGAGTTGGTAAGGTGTACTTTGTCTGGTCTCGTGAATAGGAGAAGCTCGCGTTTCGTTTGTCGAAACTCGGAGCGGTTCTTTCGGGTTAACAAAGTAGTTCTCTTCCGGTTCGTTCGTCGAAGGAAGGTTATTTTATCTCTTTTATATTTTTCATTCACTATAATTGTAATTTGAGAAACTTATTTTTAAGTGGAACTGTTAATCACTGTTTATAGTGATTAACGACTGGACGTAGATTCTTCTTAATCGAACCAGTATAAAAATTACTTGTGTGATTTTTCTATTCCCTACACTCATTTTATTTTACGTATATCAACTTTTTGATTAATTTTCCGAAAGAAAATTAGTTTTGTAAAAAGGACCAATTTTGTTTTAACTGTGACCGAACACGCTTTACGCTCTCTATGTTTTAATTCCGCTGCGCTTTACTCTTCGAAAATTACCCCTTCTGATACCGTCAGAAGTGTCCATATTTAGGATTGGCTCACTTCCTGCATAATGATCCTCACACGATAACTTATCTTCACAATCAAACATACTAACATCATGACTATGCACTTCACTTTCATTGCCTCCCTGAAGTGGAGAATCAACATAAAAGAATTCATGCTCATTAAATGTCATATCCATAGAAATATAAAATTTCTTTGATGGTGGATGGTAAGCATGATAACCTTTTTGAGTTAATCCATACCCAATAAACACACATTTGATTGCTCGTTCTTCAAGCTTTGTACGTTGATATGAGTGTAAGTGAACATATATAACACATCCAAAAATATGAGGTGGTAAATAAACTATGGGAGGAAGGATACAATGATCAAACAACACATCAAAAGGCCTTCAAAAGTTAAGCACACTATAAGGGATTTAATTAATTGAATAAACGGCAGAGCTCATAGCCTCACCCCATAAATGAGATGGGAAATTACCATTTATCAAAAGTGATCTTGTCACCTCTAATATATGTCTATTTTTCCTCTCAGCCACTCCATTTTGTTGTGGTGAATAAGGACATGTAGTTTGATGCAACATGCCTTTAGAGTTCATGAACTCTATTAATTAAGTCTTCAAATATTCTCCTCCATTGTCTAATCGAATAACCTTAATAGATGTGTTAAATTGTGTGACGATAAGATGATGGAAGGAACGAACCACATCACACACATCACTTTTATGTTTAAGCAAATATACCTAGGTTACCCGAGTACAATCATCAACAAAACTGATAAACCATTTTTTTCCATTATGTGTAGATTATGGGGCAGGGCCCCAAACATCTGTGTGAATTAACGAAAAAGGAAAATCAGTTTTGTTATTGCTTAAAGGAAACACAACACGATGATTTTTTGCCATAACACAAGTTTCACAAAAAATCAGAAATATTGCATTTATGATATAGTGATGGAAATAATTTTTTTAAATAACCAAAAGAGGGATGCCCCAACCGTCTATGCCATAACCAAATTTCCTTTTTTTTTTATCTTGTATGTGATCATTCACAAGACAAGCCAACACTCTTTTATGGGTTTGTTATGAGACATTTTCAAGATAATACAAACCTTCACTCTCTCTACCACTAGCAATCTTCTGCTTGGAATGAATGTTCTGAAAAAGACAATGGGTTGGGTAAAACAGGACAACACAAGAATGTGATTTGGTTAACTTGCTGACGGAGATAAGATTACAGTTTAATTAAGGAACAAATAAAACATTAGGAATTGATAAGGAGGGTGAGAGGGATACAATACATATACCTTCAATAGGAGATGAGACCCCATTGACATTAATAATAACGATTTTAGAACAATTAGAGGAAAAATTAGTAAGTATATGAGGATCACAAGTCATATGATCAGTAGCACCTGAATGAATTATCTAATTATTACCCTTAGTAACAACAAAAAGATTAAGGGCAGAGTTAGATATACCTGACTTGGTCACATCCGACAGTAGTAGAAATGTAACTCTTGGGAGCTGCAGAAGTTCCAAAATCATGTTTCTCCGATTGATTTTTATCGGAAGAAGCTATCAGAAATATTCAATGAAAAAAGAAGCATTGATTCCAATACTGTAGAGGATATCAGTGTTTGGCTCTTGATACCATATTAAAAGGTTTAAAGAATAATTCTGATGTATTATTTCAAAGAGTAGAGTACCATATATATACATACAAGGACCCTATAATTCTTTATCTATTAAAGGAATGACAGGTGTACAAATCTGCACAAATTATAATAATATCTAAATTATAACTAACACAATATTTGATTGCCTAATATCGGTTAATAGAATATTTGACATATCTTAACATATCAGGCCAATGAGAGTTAGGAACACGTAATGACATAAATATCATGGATTTGAATTTAGCACGCTTACAAGCATCTATACAAAAAAACTAAACATCATGTTTCATGCAAGACCAAAAGAAAGTATCATGCAACATATCTAATGTCTTTTGGATCCCAAAATGTCCCATTAATCCCCTTCATGAATTCTTTGACAAATAATTCTCTTATTGAACTCTTAGGAATACACAATTTAGTTCCCTTAAAAAGAAAATTATAGCAACTAAGATGGTGATAAATATACATAACATATCAATCATGTGAGTCCAAAGGTTTTTAATTTTAATTGAGAATTTACTTTGATTAAAGTTTGACATATCTTAACATATCAGGCCAATGAGAGTTAGGAACACGTAATGACATAAATATCATGGATTTGAATTTAGCACGCTTACAAGCATCTATACAAAAAGACTAAACATCATGTTTCATGCAAGACCAAAAGAAAGTATCATGCAACATATCTAATGTCTTTTGGATCCCAAAATGTCTCATTAATCCCCTTCATGAGATTCTTTGACAAATAATTCTCTTATTGAACTCTTAGGAATACATAATTTAGTTCCCTTAAAAAGAAAATTATAGCAACTAAGATGGTGATAAATATACATAACATATCAATCATGTGAGTCTAAAGGTTTTTCATTTTAATTGAGAATTTACTTTGATTAAAGTTAGAAACTTTTATGTGTTTTCTTCAATAACTTTGATTAAAGGTGAAAACTTTAACAAGAATTAATCAAGAATGTACTTTGGTTAATTAGTTTTTTACTTGATATAAGAGGTAAAAGAATAAACATGATTAGGCATAATAATATTTAATTAAGAATGTACTTTGATTAAATTTACTATGATCAATCTACATAATTCTTGCTTTTAATTGAGAATGTATTTTGGTTAATAGTGAGAACAATGTTGAATTGACATTTATCTTGTTATAAATCTATGTAAAATCCATGTTAATCACCCATTTTACTTTTTTTGTAGGTATAGAAGAAATTAGAGAGACAAAGTTGAATTCTAAAGAAAAACAAAGAAATTCAAGCACTTTTCAAGCAATCTGACCCAGCACAACTACAACTTAAATGAGGGCTTAAGCCACAAAGAGAAAACCCAACATGGAATGTTTCCCCAAGCCCTAACCTAAGGCTCAAGCCATGGAAAATCCTTCACCGTGAAGTAATCTCAAGAAGGCTCCAACTTAGGAGCACACAACTTAAGCCTTGGAGGAAACCCACCTAGGAAGG